>OX359246.1:22548159-23748159 GCA_947179485.1 Allacma fusca
CATGGTTCCTAGAATCAAACCATGCAGTTGAAAAGTAACGCACAACACCTAGGAGCGCTGTGTGCATATAGTCGTAGACTGTGCCTGTACAGATGTCAAATGACTTCACCAGAAGAAGCTGCGATGCCTCTTGAACTCCTAGATGAGATTTCGTATTACCGTCGTCGAGTTGTTTACGTAGTTGCCGTAGGGAATCAATAAAATTTTCCTTAGTTCTCAATTCGGGTTCAAACTGCAAGTGAGGCATTATAGTTTTATGACTACATTGAGAAGCCCAAAAGGTTTCACCAGGGTTCAAACAGAATGGGCAGCTGTAAAGCCCGTTGTGTTGTGTCATCCCAATGACTGCACTCCTTGCAGGTGAATCGCAAGCTAGAACTGGAAAAAGAATTTTGCTGACAACAATATCTCCAAAAACGTTCCACCGCAGCCCATCGCATGTCAATTTGTTAAATAATGCAATCAACGGAGTTAGAAAGCAGGACATGTTGGGCTTTGAATCCCCAAACCACAATGCAGCTATAATTATGTTTCTGCGTCGAATTTTAAATGGAAGTTCATTGAGTGCCAGAAACAATGGCCAAATTTGATGAAGTGATGATTTAAACGGAGAAATTCCATCCGTGTTCATTGAGCATGTGAAATCTAGTTTGCCCTTTGAAATCTGTTGGTAACACAAACCGTCAGTTATATCGGTCATTTTGGACTTGGGGTTGCTGTTGAAATTCTTGATAAATTGCTGATTTTCTTCTAATACATTGGCGATACTTTTTTCACAATTAAAAACTAAAAAGTAATTGTGCTTTACCAGGTTTTGAATTGAATTATTTTGTTGGCTGCATTCGTGGCATAAATTTGTTGTTGGTGCTTTTCCCAAGTAAGCAATGCATTTCGCACAGTAGTAATGACGATCCACAATCAACCGCTTAGATGATATGCACTTTCTCACCATGTATTGTGTTCTTGAAAATTTTGCCGATTTCGGAATGTGAAAGTTTATAAGCTCCAGGAGATCCTCCATAGCTGATTTTGATAAATTATGGCGATGTACAAACGCCAAAATCAGGATTTGGCTATCTGACTCTGATATTTCTGCATCTGGGAACAGTGTTTCTTGCCTCTAAAAAATATGTAATAAAAGATTTTTTAAAAGATTTTTTTCTACACTAAAATAAATTATACAAATAACTGTCGATTTTATAAAACGTATGGCTATGTGGACATCAAAACTAGATGGGTACTCGAAGTATTTCAATTTTTCAGTATAATTGATTTTTTACTGTATAAATAATATTAGCAAATCAATAAAATAAAATTGTCAATAATAAAAATTTCTATACATTTGAATTAAATTTTATTGGGTAACAGAAGCTTCAAAAATACTGTAATAGATTGTAAGATTGCATATATGCCTTGATCATTTACATTCACAGTCTCTCTAGATTTATCTTCCACATCCGACTCCATTGAGGAACTATAATCGGTATCCGACCCAATTTTACTTGGAATTCCCACTTCGGTGTTATCATCAATTGTTGCTGAAAACTGTTCATTTCAGTATTAAAGTTAGTTATTAAATATGCAAGTACTTATAATTGTTGAATACTTATTCTGTTATGCCTTCATAAATAATTACCGTTTCAGGACAATTAGCCGTATTAACCTCGGATGGACGTATTTGACGATCCTTGCAGGAAAGTTGTCCCTCGGAACCATTCATATGTCCTAACGCTTTCTGTGTGACAAAATGTTAGTGATTTAAATTTTGTTTTCGTGTTCTCATAATGACACTTTCTACTTACGTACACTAAACTTTGTATGGAATATGAACAAAATATATTTTCTTTCGTCAATACAAATATTATTGACAGCAGAATGATTTTAATGATATATTCCAAAAACTTGCCTTTAGGAAACGCTGCTTAGTCCTTTTCGGAACATGTTTTAGTGGTTTTGGAGCAAATGCATAAATTTTATACCTTCCCATGACAAATTGAAATCTGGTTTGCAAATTTTAGTTCTTATACTACCACTTTAATTGTATGAATGCGCTTAATATATGAGGGAACTACCTCTCGGCTGGCAGATAACCTTGCATGGATACTGTGTATATATGTATTGTTGCATGTACATATTTCCCGCGCATACTTCATTGTTCATACCAACCGTTTCTACCAAATAAACCTAATCGGGATTGGCATGGCGTGATTTATTTTCTTGAGATAGTCACAGACAATTATTAAAATGTTTCTGTTAGTTCACTGGATTAATGACCAGCCCAAGACTTGGACAGTGGTTCCAATTAATTCCGTAGCTGACGGAAAATTACGAAAATCCAGGAAATTAGTAGGGACGACTGTGGGAATTACCTGGAAAAGAAGCATTCAAGAAGCCTTGGTGCTGGAAGCCGGTAAGTCTTTGTCAATCAAGTAAAAAATAATTTTACTTCACTTACGAATCGCAAGTACGTCCTTTTGATTTCTTATAATGCAATTTATTTACTTAAATTATGAGGTACCAATTTAAATGTTATACTATTTATCATTATAGAATGGATAGCAATAAGATGATATTTTGTTCTGTCAGGATCCAACCAATCGGAATTGGAAGCTAAAGCCGATGTCTTAGCGGAACTTGAATTAGCTAAGACAGAAAACTCATTGGTACTGGATACTCGGACTGGTAAAAGACGAAATTGTTAATTAAATTGAATAAAACTAAATAAATACGTAAACAAACATCAAGCTCACAATTACAATTATTTTTATTTTACAGGTCGAAAGCGAACTAGTGCAGGTTCGAATCAACCATCAAGCTCCAAAGAAAGCTTAAAGGCTAATAATTCGAGTAAGTGTGACTATAACTAGTTTTCTCTAATTCTGGGCCCAAGTTGTTATGTATTAGTCAATTTTGCAAACCATTATTGTTGTTAACATATTACAGCCAATCCATCCAAGCGATTGTCCAGAGCTGCTGAAATCGACACTATTTTAGAAAATATAGATTCCAGTAACAACAACCAGGATGAAATCGAAGATCAGACTCTGCAATTGCAGGTTGCACAAAATGACCAGAACGAGGAACAAATTGCTGCTAGTTCCAATGGTAGGAAACAAGTTTTCCAAATATTTTGTATCCATTCATAAATAGTAAAATGTTGTATCGAACAGTTTATTTGATTTTCATTGTAACTTCTATGTAATTTTATTTCTAGATGATCTCGAAGCTCTTCAGAAAAAGTTCCAAATTCTTCGAAGAAAGTACAAGGACCTTAAAAAGGATCATAAGCTTTGCTCTAGCGATGTAAGTTTGTTTGATTTTGTTATCACTAGAATTTTAGAGAACAGTACACTAGAAATATTTTCACTAAATTTTCATTCTTTATACTTAGGAAGCTGTTGAACTTTTGAATGGGTCGGGCATTAAATTACCTCGAAGCGAAGTTTCTGGTCATTCGCTAACTGGAAGACGAAGTACTTCGTAGTGGTCCCGATCTTTCAATTCTGAATCAAAAAAACTCGATTCGATTCGATTCAATTCAATTCTGATTCAACATTTTTTGATTCAATTCAAAACATGAATTGAATCATTTCATTCAATTCACTTCATGAATGAAATCACTCAAAATGCCTTGAATCGCGATTCAAATGATTCACGTGCATCGAATTTGTTTGCATATCCCGCTAAAAAATGCATCTAGAAACGCATATTAAAAAAACTCGCACGTGTTTCCGATAGACATTTTTGTTGGAAAACCGACTGATCAATTATTTCGTAAATAATAATTTGTATACATTGAATACATTAATTATTAATAATTATTATTACAGCATTTACTAACGATAGAATTTAGGTCATAATGGGACAGTTAATTAGCAGGATATATAACTCAAATTTGTGAATGTTACAATCCACTCTCGCTATTAAGGGTTGCTCATGGGACCTCAAAATTTGTCCCTTATAAATATTATCCCGTATAAGCAGTGTTATACATTGTGTAAATGGGAATCGGGACTGTAAATCCCAATCCCTTATATCGAAAAATCCCCCCGGGGAAAAAAGGGTACCCCTTATAGGGAAGGTCACTGTAATGACAATTTTAAACAATATTCTTCCGCTGTTTCAAGTAGTCACTATAAAATCCTTAAATAAAATGTTTATGTTACCACCTTTTACGTCCTGAATGATTTGAATCATCATTCGATTCAATTCATCACGCAGAATTGAATCAAATTGAATCCTGTGAATCGTGAATTGAATCGAATCATTGTATGTCATTCAATTCATACGTTGAATTGAATCAAAACGAAATTTTTGAATTGAATTGAAAGATTGGGACCACTAGTACTTCGCTTCAAAATCATGTTCCACTTCCATCAGTTGACCCTTTGAAGCGTGATGCAGTCATAGGTACACACCTCTTATGAATAATTAAATGTTTGAATTAAGTTTTAATCAATAAAAATTGCATTAACTTCTATGTTATTTATATTATCGTTGATAGGCAGTAATGCCCGGATGCATTTACCCTAAGAAATAAAATTGATTATTTAAAGTTTTGGTTAAACGCATACATAATTAGTACAAAATTAGCATTTCCATTTTTGTTTATGTTAACACGTTAGTCTTTAAAGAAAGTAGAAACAGAATTTGGAGTCTTAAGCAAGAATAGATACACAAATTCTTCTTTCGAGTATTTCTGGTATTGTTTGTGATTTTTATGTACGCAGAATTCTGTTTGAAAACCCACGGGTATGAAATTTCAGCAAGTTCGAGCAAGAAATTTCTTCGAAAACGAAAATCGGCGAAGACATCCATTATCAAGTCTTTATCGGACTACATAAGAGAGGAAAATTCAAAATTGAAAGCATTTTAATGTTATTTTGTCCAATGTTTTTTGTTTTTTTACTCACAAAATATTTGTTCAATAAATAATCAATTCGAATAATTTTGTTTACTTTTATTTGTTCTGAAGCATCATATAAAAAGTTATTCCGAATTTCATCAAAATGAAATACCCAAATTATAATGCAGGATTATTAATGCATTCACGGTTGTGCATATTTATTTGTGCCGAAAATATAATGCATAAACATTTGTGGGCAGAATGCGCCAATTCTCGCGGCAACTTGTTATGCATAAAATGGGAATAAGTTTATGCATAAAATGCAGTGCGATTTTTACACGGGTACATATATGCCTACATTTAAACTTCCGAATAGATCAGCCTATCCTATATCCTTCCTATATGGGGAACACCAGGCCTACATATAAGCCTACATTTTATTGAAAAATAAGCTCAATGTATTTAACACTCTTCCTACATGCTATATACTTTTCGTTAGCTACAGGTTGCGTAAGGGCATTCTGTAGTTTTCTAATTAAAACCCGTCTCAAGTCAACGGGATTGGAATAAAATAGTTGAAGTTTCCAAGATCAAAACAGTTTGTCGATCTCGGCTTGGTTTGCGTTGGAAAACGTGCCGAAGTTTTATAACTCTGATGAAAAGGGATGCTGCACTTGAGATTTTCCAAATCAAATACCACAGAAACATTTTCCAGTGTGAGCAAAACAACTCAATTGTGACCACGGAAAGGTATTAGCTGGCTGACAGCAATTCTGGTAGGAAATCCTGTTTGAAATTTGAATTTTGTTCAAACGTAAATATTCTTCTTTTCTACTTTATCGAAATTTCGAACTTAATTTCGGTGAGGTTTCAGGGAATATCAAGGCGAAATGGAACAAAATTTTCACTCTTGGTACACACCATAAAACATTCAATCTGCAAAGCTGGCAGATTATTCTTTAATTTATATGTTACCCGTTCCATATGCCGTTAATTGAGAATTATGTGCTTCAGTAGCTTATACATATATACAAGTAATTTCACGACGGCTGAGCCTACCTGTTTTGTAGGGTAGGATTCAAGTGTATATTCTTGCACCGTATTTTGCCTATAAGCCTTTTCAGTAAAATCCTTACACCCTATAAAAAGCCTACAAATAGGCCTATATGTAGGATAGGCGGACACCTTTGCTCCGTAGGGACAACCGGGGATTTAAGGATTTTTTTCTAATACAGTTCATTACGAAAATTTGAGTCTTACGAGATTGGTCATAATTTTAATAGAAAAAGCTTTTTCGAAAATTTCCCCCCCCCCAAATAGTTCGGGAGGGTCAGGTTATGTAATTGTTCCCTCGTTTCATGAATCGAATTATCATTTTGCTGACTTTCACTGGTAAAATGGCTATTAATCCTCAAGATGTTTTGAAAACTTTTATAAAATGAAATTTCTAGTGTTTAAGTAAAAATTCCAGCATTCTACTTCTTGTAAACAAATATGTTTACAATTTGTTTCACGTTTACACAACCAAGAGTACATAGTAAATACATACACCGGGAAATTGATTCACCAAAGTAACTTTCGAAATTGTCTGAGTTAATAGATCGGCAATAGGGGTGAGCATAACGAGACAACGAGACGAGAATCTCGTTTGTCTCGCTCTTTTTGCATCAACGAGACTGTACGAGACATCTCGCTTGATTTACCGAGAATATCGTTTGCAATTAAATCTTGTTTAAGCCAATATCAGTGGGGAAAATGAGGTGTTTTGCTAAACCATTTGGCCAATGGAGACGTTTTGCAACTCTTGGTTCTAGCAATTATTACAGGATGCCTTCAGGTGCTTTTTTCAATGTATTCATGATTTCAAATTGTATGGTTCAAACCCAAAAATATGTATTTTGCGTCTTCAGATTGGTTTGATAAGTGAAAATTATATTAACTTCTACGTTCTCGTACCAGAAATTGTGCAGGCTACAATTAAGTTGCATATATTTCAACAAAAAACCCATGTTTTTGTCCTGTCTCGTTTGTCTCGTTCATTGCTTACTCTCGCTACTCTCGTTTTCGAAATATCTCGTTCTCGTATTTTTTACAGAAACGAGAACGAGACAAACGAGAATTTTAAAACCAACGAGATACTCACCCCTAATCGGCAAGCTAAGGTAATGAAGCAAATTAGTCTACGTATACATACATACATATATGCATCTATTTGTATTCAGTACGTCCGACATGCAAAAGAACACAAATTCAAAAATTCGAGCGGAATGTGTGCATGAGTCTGTGATCCAACGTCAATAAAAGCTGAGTCAAGCAGTGAGATGAACAATTTTGGGAAAAAGACAAAACTGAATAGACAAGTGGTGGATCAATCAATGAATTGACTCTATGGTATCTCAATTAATTTAAGTCCATATAAGTTTGCAGTAGAAATAGTGTAAAATAAATGTGTAATATAATTAATAAAAGCAGTAGTGTTTGAATCAGCAATGTCTAATATATGAACTTCATTTACCGCCATTTTTTAAAAACTTGTTATTTTAGTTTGCAAAAAAAAATATTCAGAAGATTTAAATTCAGCAACGCAAGGTAGGATCGATACCATGCCTGCGTATATGAGTCAGCAGGAGTAAAATTACATACGTAAACCTGTATGTAGCTGCTAAGTGAGTAACTAAACTAAAATTAATTAAAAATATTTGTAACCAGACGTTCCAGGATGCTTGACACCATACAACACTTATCAATATCTAATGTTTCAAAATAAGCCAGAACCAATATTGCTCAGCAATGAAAAACTCGCCAAGGTATTTTCCTTCTGCGTTTCCTCCAAATGGGCCACATCCCTCAAGTTAGTTCTTATTCAAATTGAGGATTTTCAAGTAATATAGATTTTTTTCAAGTGGTGGCAAATACAATATTGTAGTAATAATAGGACAATTGAAAATTTCAAAGGTTGGATTTTTTCAGGTCGTGTAATTATAACATTGCCATGTTAATATACTTGTAAACTTTTGAAAATATTATTGATAATTTCACGAATCAAATTCCGGCAGTGCGACTCAAAACTAGCACATTTCTTCACATTATTCGGAGAGCAATTTTGGAGTTTGGATTTCTGGACGATGATGCTTGGCTCAAATGAATCCCCTTGACATGTACAATTAACCTAGAGTTCTGAAATATTTTTAGCAACAGCATACCAGCATGAATGTAAATTACAGAATATAGACATAAATAACTGGTTAGGTCTGAAATTGTTTTTTTTGTATCTTTTCTCCTGAAGATGAGTTTCACCAAACATGTGTGTTTTTCCGTGCCAAGTCCACAATTCATAGGATAGAGACCCATGTCGTAACTACGTGGAAAGCCGACAAATTTCAATATTTGTAAACCATACTATTTTACTAAAAGCGCCAAATATATTTGGAAAAAATGTTGGGTGGGAATATGGAATTTTAAGCTTCATTACGGTCGGACATCCTTATAAATTATTCGCCTGGGGATGGAGTTTGTGGCTATTAAAATTTCGCGCTCTAATATTAAGATCAGCGCGCAAGATTTAGGCATAGAGTAAGTCTCCACGAATGGGCAGATTCGTAAGCCGTTAGCCTCTAAAATTTCGCTACATAGCCAAGAAAGCCGAGAAGTGAGAAGCATAGCGGGCTGAGGCTGAAGTTGAAACTCTGTCGCAGAGGAGAGCTTTTTCAGTTCCCTGTGCTTCTCCTCGGTTTGCTAGCTGGCTGTAAACACTGCCGGCTTGTTTCGCTTTGTAGTGAAACAGTACACTACAAAGCGCGGCTTGCTATATAGTAGAATGAGCTCGCCAAGCTTTAAATTACTACTCTCCTGCATCATGGATCACACATCGCACACAAATATGCGAGCAGCATAGCCACCGCCTGCGTCGGTGGAAGCAAGGACAGAGGACTCGAAGCGACAATTCTAGCTGAAGCCAATAAAGCGCAATGCGTGCCGTGTGCTCTCCCATTGCATTACATATAGCATGCTACATGCTATAAAAGCTCTTTATGTCAATGTGTACTCGCAAACCTAAAAATCGCGCTTAGGAGAGACTGTAGATTTAAAAATTTTACACTTCCACTGTCATCATCTTCAAATTATAGTATTAGGATAGCTTCGGCTTGATGTATATACCCTTGGCTTATCCTCTCTACTAATTTGAAAGTGTGGGCCGTCTTCGTCTTGGTGTAATACGGATTTGAGATACAAATTTAAGCGCGCTAAATAAATAAATAAAATTATTTTTAAATTATTAAATCAATATACAGTAGCAAGGGTGGGGACACTCACGGACAGCCATTCACCACCAAGACGGCCCATTCTTTTAAATGAGAAGAGGAAATTATTGAAGAAAAATATAAAAATATTTATTAAAGCATCATACAGTAGCAATACGTAAGTGCAGACGCAGTTGATAGTGCAAATAAAAGTGACATACATAATTATCCTGTAAAGCACTTAAACTCCATTAAACCTTATGGAATGCCCGCTAATTTTTGTAAAATTTAAATTGGACAGAATATTATGCTACTCCGAAATTTAAATACTAAATGGGGTCCACGGAATTGTACAAGGCTGATTATTACAGAATTATTAGCAAAAAATTATATTCGCAAAGGTTTTAACAGATACGGCAAAAGGGGAAACAATGTTTCTTCCCCGAGTTACTTACGCTAGCTTCAAATGTAGGAGAATATCCATTTTTATTACGAAGAAGACAATTTCCTGTTAAATTAAACTTCTCCATGACCATAAACAAGTCGCAGGGTCAAAGTTTTGGATCAAAGCCGGTTTTTACTCCTGGCCAAGCAAATATTATGCTCTCGAGGAACCTTTGATCGTTTGGGAATATATTTATCATCTCCAGTTTTACACATGGACAATTATATATTGCATTTTCAAGATCTACATCAGGAAAGAAAGTTAAGGTCAAAATTGTCGATGTTGAACATCAAGGGAAAATACTTGATGGCAGAAATGAAATATTTACAACAAATATTTTTAAGGAAATTTTCAAGGATAAATTAACATTTGTATGTTAAAGCGGGACTAACTTCCAGTCACGATCTAGGGGTTAAACATGGGGTACGGGCAGGGCTTTGGTGGGAAGTTCCCAAGTGCGCTCAATCATGATATTTTGTTTGAATTATACTAATATTTCAAGTCTTCAATCTTATTAAAATCATTATAAGATAGTAATGCATATTCTAGCGTCTATGTAAGAGTATCCCAAAGTAAGTATAAGTAATTATCCTTGCTGAGCAGGGCTTTCTACTAGTAGGTATGAATTTTGTAAATCTCCCTCGAAGATCGTTTTTAAATTTCCCTGGTAAATTTTAAGCCACCAACAATTTCGAAAATCCTTTCTGAAAAGGTCAACGGTTTCCAAAATCCCTGCTTTCAAAACACTGTCCTTGAAAGGAGCAAATAATTTTGAAAATCCTTACCAAAGGTGAAAATCAGTGTTCACAAGAACCATTCTTCCCATTGAAATCTGTCTTGCCTGAAATGCATGAAAGATTCTTCCGAGGGAAAAACATTACATATTTTGTCATTCTTCAGCAAAAGATGATATAAGTTTGATTCACATTATGTTTGCAACTTTTTAAAATGAATGTTTGTACTGTTATATCACCTGGGGTTTGTGCCCACATAGTATTTGAATTATTGAAGTCAGTAGCGTAATGTACTTTGTAAGATAAATATGCAGTTTTTTGTCATCATATTACACGGCTCCGACTCCCAACTCTGATTTTTGAAACAAATTTGTTTATCAGCGGCCATGCCTAGTCATAAACCACGTTAGCCCTTCGCTTTGCTACGTATGCCGTAGGGGTTGGGGAAAAATTGTTTTGAAATAAAAATTAAGTTAACAATTTGAGCCAGAGTATTCGTTACAAATCGGCTCTCATCTTACTACGATGGCGATACCTATACCAATGCTCAGCCTTAAACTATAGCTTAGCGATTATCTTCATAGATTCTTGTTAACCCGGGTGAGTGTGGTTCATGTCTTTTGTGTCACAATTCGTGAAATTCCAGAAGTATATATATAATAACTGTAGTATTGAATTATTTTCAAAATTAAACTTTACAGTAATTTCAAACGGAGAAATAAAGCACTAAAATTAAGTGAGTTCCTTTTAAGTATTAAACGACATAATTAGGGAATGTTGTTAATGTTTAAATATATACATTTATACAAAAACTGCCTCGTAGAATTAGGGAAAAGGCGACTCAATTGTGTGCCATTATTTTCTGGAGGTCACACAATTCAACCAATGTTTCCCAAAATCAATCAAGCTCGTGCTTTTAATATAGCACAGGAGTAAATAGTGCTGCGCTCGGGTCAAGTATTTATAAAGATCCGACCACGAACTTGACTTGACCCCGACTTCTCAAGTACGTATTTCAAGATTACCCGAACTTGACATTTTCAGTTCAAGTAATACTTGAATGAAACAAGTTCGGGTTTTCAAGTAATTCTCATATTACTTGACCATGATTTTATACGCGCGTTTCGGGTCCAACTTCAACTTGACTTGACCATGACCCGAACTTGACCATGAACTTGAACTTTCAAGTACTTTCAAGTAATCCATTGGACATCAAAATACTTAAGTTTTATTGAATTTATATTTCTAATGAAAGCGAACCTGGGTTTCTAACACACTAGGTTTCACCCAGCATTTTGCTAGCAACCGCCTCTAAAAATAATAGTTGTATTTTTGGTTCCTTTCAATGAATGTAGAACGATTGTACACTGCAGATCTACTCTGATTTCGTGTACCGGGTGGGTCTGGTGACTCAGTTGACATTTTCGGGGACACAGAACTCCTTTTAGGTTTTGTTGTCACATACTATTATAAACATGGGTGCTAACATTTTTAAATCAATTTCCACGGAGCCATATGAATGTTGAGCTTTCTTTTGTATTTGTGTACACGAACAAATTAACAAATGCCGCTTAAAGTGATGTATTAAATGCCGTTTTAAGTTTCATTTAGTACAGTGAATCGTAAGTGAATTGAAAACTCCCTCAGCCATGAAGAATTGCACAAACAAAATTACTTGAACTTGTACACGAAAAACTCAAGTTCGTGGTCAAGTACTTTTTAATATTTACTTGAACATGACCAGGTACTATGGTTCAAGTAAAATAATTATACTTGACCACGAACTTGACTTGAGGTAAGAAATCATGGTCAAGTCGATGAAATACCTGAACACGACCCGAACCGTTCATGGTTTTAAATTTATTTACTTGACCACGACCCGAACGCGAACTTGACTTGAAATACTCGTGTACTACTTGTACTTGTGCGCAGCTCTGGGAGTAAACATTCGTGCAAACTAAGTTTACCTGTTCTCACGTTATCTAACTTGCAGACATGACGGCGCAGGGTCGTTGAACACGATCAATGTACTAAAAATTGTCGCTTCGCAGCAATTTATGGCAAACCCATTAAAGGCGTGCCACTGCGCAGGGGCAGTGTGTCGAGTGTGTATCTTCAAAAGTGCTTGACCGATTAAGATGAATCTTTCAATTCTACTAAGATTTATGCAGAGAGACTATGTTTGAACAATATCAAACAACGAGTTACTGAATTTTTGAAGAACTCGGGTAACTTCTAAAATGTTTGATCTATCGATTATATTTTGTAATTATTATAGATCTTGCTCATGGATAGCAAGTTTGAACAAAATTGTATAACTGGTTGCAAAGGCGGTTGTAAAGTACCCGTGTAACTCCGAAGCGGTTTGGCCTATTGCCTCCGAACCCACCTTAGTTTCAACCCTGGAGACTATGTCTACCAAGTTTCATCAGATTCTAAAAACGGATTCTTGAGTTATCGTAGCACTGAGCGTAAAAATCTGGGGTAACTTCGAAATGGTTTTATAATCGATTGAGCTCATCTACGAGCGTGTCTAAGCTTTTGGCCTGGAAACTATGTCTACCCAGTTTCAACAAAATCTAATCATCGTTCTTGATTTATCGTGTTCACAGACAGACGTCCAGACATACGGACATATGAATAAACTAGGTATAAGTCACTAGTTACAAGATATTATATATTATAATAATTGCTCATTACTTTCATTGTAACTGCGACACTTGTTTTTGACGGTATTAAACACAATTTATCAGATTATAAATATTTATTTAAATTTATAATAAATAAATATTTATCATTTAATAAAGAAACAATTGAATGTTTAGATTAACATGAGAAACTATTCATGTCGAATCTCTCGGAGTTAACTACATAGAAACGAAGGAATAGAATTTTATCTGTAGTTCGAGCAATATTTATCAGTACTTCAAATATTTTGTGACGATTATTACTTTCCAAGGCTAAAAACCATACGGACCATAAACATATTATACTTTCATATTTATTGCCAGATAGCCATTAACGTCGTGAGGACCGTCTTCGGACGTCAAAAATCTAAGTCCTCAGAATGTCCCTGTCCATTTTGGATATCTAGCGAATTTAATGTGGACAAACGAATGTCCGCCTACACAGTCCCTGTGGATGTCACAGCAATGTCTTTCAAATCTATATATTGAATGTCGCAACGACATCAAAATAAGAATAGCCTGGTGACATACGCGATCTGATTTCCCGATTATATAATTTTTTTAAATGAATTTTCATAAACATTAATAATAATTATTTCATGTTGTTTTAGTCAATACAAAAAATAAAATTGCAGATAAAATCAGTCGTTTAATGAGAGTATCAATAAATTCTAGTAACAGTCAACATCAAATTAACAATTTAGCACAGCTTATTCAAAGGTATTAAAATGATGGTAACAGAATTTACTTTAAAAATTCTGAATAAATTCTGTCAAAACAAATCTTCGGAATCAGCCCCATCAATATTGTTACTGTCGTTTTCATCCCGACAATGACTGCACAGGAATTAGAAATTAAAAAAAATATTAAAAAGGTATTATACAAAATTTCATTGAAATAATGAGCTTAACTGAATAAAGTGCATACCTTGTTAAATTATCAGATTTTGCCTTTGCCTGAATTCGATCCTTGGCATGTCGAAGCCAAGTTTGTATGAAGCTATTCACTTCGTCTTTAGTAATTACAGATGGAGTTTTCTTGTACTTCTTAACAGCTTCTGAAAAGTAAAAATAGCGTTAGATAAATTTAAATCTACCTTTTAAAAATACATACATAATTAATCAGATGACGAATTAAGACAAGACAATATAAAAGCAACCGTATATGACGTTTAATAGACGAAGTGAGGAAAAGTTCTTGTTGCCTCGCTTTCCCAGCAAGCTGTAACCTACAGCTAGTTCGTCTGTCAATAAATCCGAAAGGATAGAATTTACATGCAGAGATGGCTTGCGACCACCAATGGACCCAAATCGTGCAACCTGGATTCAATTTAAGTATAACGTTTGTATTAATGTAAACCCAATATTACTGGAAACAATTATACAGCCACCAGTTATATACCAGTTTTTTCTTGAAATGTTTGTCGCGTTGAACCTTTCCACAAATTTCCTGAAGATCTTCATCACAACGCGCTGGAAGCAATGCAAATTCTTCGTCATCCCAATCAATTGCAGAATTAGTTAGTTTTTTGGTGGCAACAGAAGATTCCAGTCTTGACAAGCGAAGCTTTATATCAGATAATGCAATGATTACCTCCCGTTGGAAACCTACAAATTATTAACAATTGGAAATAATAAAAAAAACATAATTATGTATTTAAAGTCGTATTTGGTTAGTTGATAATTTACTGCTGGCTGAAAGAAAGTTTTTGGAGATGATGTTGTACTATGAAGATCACTTATTCGTACAATGAATGAATTCTGATAATAATTTACCTGATTGAGATTCTTCAATTGGTTGTGGAAAGAGGTACGTCACCGAATCTCTATTTGACTCAACCACATAAGGAGCTTCAACATTTTGATCTCCGGCTATTGAAGCAGAAGCACTTTCACTACTTGCAGGCATAGGTTTCTGCATTGCGGTTTGACATCTTTTGCTTCCATCTAAGCTCGTCGGTGGAGACGTGTAATTCAACGCCATTTTACCACATTTTAATCCTTCAGCAGTCGTTACTGATCCTCGTTTTCGTAAGCACCGATTACTCGCATCTGCTTCAGATTCACTTAGGTCCGATGTAAATGTTGACTTTTCCAAGTTATACCTTGGTGCTTCATATGTTCCTGTAAAATCATGGTGACAAAGTACGGCAATGAAAATATTATATATTACCTATACGCACTTTTCTTCCAGCGGTCGGAGTTTTGGAAATTTTCATGGATGATTATTTCTCTTATGAATCAAATTTCCCTGCTGGGAGGTCCTCAACAATTTCAAAAATCCCTGCTGAAATAAAGGTCAACGAGTTTCAAAATCCCTGTGGGAAAAAATAATTTCAAATCCCTGTCCAAGAAAGGGAAATAATCTAAAAGTCCCGGGTTGCCAAACAAATTTCCCCCCTAAAAAAGTCCCTGCCTAGAAAAGACCAACGAACTTCCCTGTTCGCAAAATAGAATCCCTTCCCTTTGAGAATTTCCCTCCGGAAATATTTTTCCGTGGGAAACTCTTCCCACAAAACTCCGACCCCCTTTCTTTTAGGAATTTACTCAATTATTTGTACTGTTAATTTAAATGCACCATAATGATGTACAACTTCGATTTTGCAACGCTTCCAATCATCTGATTTAGTAGGAATTTGACCTTGCTTAACAGCTCTTAAAATCTTCTGAGGATTTTTTTCATAAGGGGGCCACACGCACCAACCATCTTCCAGTATCCACTTGTTTGGAACCACAGCAACGGAATTCTCGTCTTCCAAAAATTTTACAATGCACCACATGTTGTTTATAAAATTAATGAAAATGCGTGAAATTTATTGTCAATCACAGTAACCTGCAGCATGAATTTAATGTCCGTCAACAGAAACACTTTCTGCAGTGGAAACGAAAAGGGCTTAATTTCGTAGATTCCCACTAGGCTAAATGGAAATGTAGATGGACATGAATCTATTTTCTTCCAAATATTTCCAACTCCTACAATGTTATTGTGCAATACACTGTAGCAAAAATTCGTTATTTCAACCAGTTCACTGCTAATCAGTTCACAAAATCTGTCATTAGTAGCTACGTTTAACTTAAAAGTTTTAAAACTGTATCTCTTATACTGTGGATTGGAGCAAGATGGTGGCAATGTGCCTGAAGAATGAGGTCCACTAAATGCTGTTGGTAAGATTGGTTCACAATCTGCTTCACTTTGTTCTTCTAACCGCCTAAATACTTGCTGCAAAGAATGGTCTGGTTTCTTTAACAAACGCTTAATTCCGCCCAATTCATTTTCAAAAGGAAACGCGATGAAAGAGTGAAGTGGGCCCAAGGTTAACACATCTGCTGCCATGTGAAGAATTCCATGCATATTATATGAGAGATTTTCTTCACCATATAAAGTAGCGAAGTTTCTGACAAAATCTACAATCAGGTTATTTGCATAGCTATTATAAGTTTCACATAACTGAGTGGAGCACAAAATTCTGCAAGCAATATTTAGTGACAAATATAAATTGTAATGCTCTCTAGGCACAATATTTTTAAAAGCAAGTACTCCCGTATACAATAAAAGCTGCCGAAGCTCTGTAGCTTTATATCTATCAATGAAACGAAGGGAACGCGGAGGTCGGTTGCAATCACTACACATGAACTTTTTACAAATTTTCAGACGATCCGAAATTTGTTCCACTTGCCCACTACTTAGTCTAAACTTTTTAATATTTCCCCGCATCCACAGAATGATAAGTTTTTTGAAAACTCCCAAGCACACCAAATGCATATACTCGTAAGGAAATATTTTTATAATATCAACTGGCAGATTTAAAAGGTACGAGTTTCCATTGTGGTGCTCTTCTTGCAACTGATTTCGAAAACTTTCATTCGTTCGTAGGGGGGATTCATATTCTGTAAATGCAACGCGGTTATTGACAGTACACTTTAAGCAGGAATAGTACCCGGAATGACCCTTTGTACAAGTTATATAGGATCTCGCGGGTGCATCGCACACTATTGAATGCAGTGAAACTGGTATTATGTTTTCCCCAACCCGTATTCCCTGATAAAGAAGTTTTGACAAATCATCTACAAATAGTTTCAGATAACTGTTGACGTCGTTGGGTTTACAGTCTCCACAATATAATCCAATTACAAATGGTTTACTTGATAGTTCCTTTGAAAATCCCAAAATTGGCCAAAATTGCTTGTTTGAGCTGTTTGAAATAGGGAGTCCATCTATGTTAATTTGCAAGGAAATTTTATCAACATTTTTCACTAGTCGTTGTAATTGTTTTTCCAATCCAACGTGTACATATTCTCCTGGAGGCATAGATATCTTATCAATTATTCTCGGCGTTTTCAGCAAACTTCTAGCGTCAGATGGAAGAATTGAAAATTTTTTATCTCTTTAAAAGTTTTAGTAAATCACTAATGGCTTGATGGGATACGTTATGAGCCAAGCTCCATTGTCTAAGACACGATTGTAATTCGAAAATGTCGAACTCAATTTCATCGCTTGAGTTATCAGTGGAAGTTTCAGTAGACGGAACTAAATTATAAATATTTATTTCTTCACTATTTACTGTGTCAACAGGGTCATTATGAATTAATAAACTGTCATTGGTCGGAGGCACATTGATCTGCTGACTATGATCACTTTCACATGTGGTGACTTGGTTTATTCTCCTGAAAATACTTTCTGACTCTTTAGTCACTAAACGTCGAAAATGCCGGTCACTAACACTTGAAATGGAGTAGTCAATTGCTCGTTTCATTTTATTAACTCCAAACTTAATAATAAAATATTTTGAGTCTCAATTTAATAAATGCTGTTGAAATTCTCTGCTAAAACTAACGCTTGAATGTTTAAATTTTCGGACCAGATTTAGAAATGTTTTGCACGTGTTATCTGTTGTGGCAGCACTGTGTACATTTATTAGACATCTGGTTAATGTTGGTTGAGGAGATCCGCAGAATAATATGTTAGTTACGTTAATAGGATATCAAATCTGGATTCGAATGAGACAAAAACTTAATAACAAGCGCACGACACCGCTACGACATCCCCTCAATTGCCCCCAGAACATCCATTCATGATTGCCCTAGGAAGACTCGTGTCAAAATACTACGTTTCAAGGACATACTGTTGACATCATAAGTGGAAAATCCGGAATTGATTTTATTAAGATATTACAGGACATCCTGGGGTGTTTATGTGCTATCTGGGTTTTCGAGCGAAATTATTCCTTTAAAATAAATTCTGTTTTGACCAGTGATCTAGAAATAATTGAACCACGAAACCATCTTACAGGCAGAGTGATCGATGAAGCTTATACACACTTGTTAGGGTTCTCAACGGATAGGATAATTCCCTTATCCTATCCGTATCCTATCCGATCCGAAATTTTACCGATAAAACTGAAGCGTATCCGATCCTATCCGCTTCCATCGGCTCAAAAATAATCTTATCCGAAGCTTATACGTAAATTTTCGGACGACGTATTTATCCTATCCGAAGCCGTCGGATACGAAAAAGGAGCTATCCGATCCTATCCGTGGATATCTGATCCTACCTGTGGATACGCGAATCAATTATAGAAGTTGAAATTGATCCTAGAGTTTGGCTTTTAGTTTTAAATACAATATTCTGTTAGCTTATAACGTATTGAAATGACAGAAGAAACCGTGAATATATGTTTGCTTGGCAAAAACATTTAATATAAACAAGTTAAGAATTGAGAATTTTTTATCAGATATTCTCAAAAATTAACTTACTGGAAGCCTTTAACAATTTGAAGCAGAGCTGCTCTCAGGTACCAAAAAATCAAGATCCGCACCTGAACCCGACCCGTACCTGACATTTCAGGTAAAAAAATTTCTTCGACCCGAACTTGCTCAGTCGGATCCGAGCCAATACTTTACTTGTCAGGTATTTCTGGAATACCCGTACCTGAAAAGTTACCTGAAGTTCGGATCCGATGTAAACCCGACCCGAACCTGACCCGAACCTGAACCCGCACTTGGCTTTCAAGTATTTTACCCGCTGATTTAATGTTAATCTTATTGTTAGCCTAAGCTGGGCAAAATATTTGCATACCTTAAATTTTATTCTACATATTTTTAGATTCTTTCGTAGAGCCTACAGTTTAGCCTACATTCATATAGATTCCTCCTGAGATTTGACCCTACCTACAACTTTCATACATCACTCCCGAGATTTGTCCATATACCTACAACCGATATGCATCTTTTTCGGAATTGAACGACGAGTAATATTCTTTAAGATCCTCTCTTATTTCGAAGTTTTTGTGTACGGATAATTTCAGACAATAAATTTACAGTTTTCACTTTGCACGACAACACGAAATGAAAATACAATTGAAATCGTTTGCACCGCAGCAAGTTAATAAAAAAAATATATGTTCAAGAAACTCTAGATGGGGGTCTATTAAGCATTTTGGAATATCAAAGGTTCGAACATACATATCGTCAACCAAATTCTAAAAAGTACCATTTTCAATGGATACCTCAGTTAAAAAGCATGGGTTACGATATAAAAATGGTGCCTTTTAAAATATAACCAACGATATATATTTTTTCCTCAAATATGCAGTCTACATACAAGTGCCTACAAAATATTTAAAAATTTGAGCATAACCTAGTTTTATCTACTTATAAGCAAAGATTTAGGGTATGCGGTCAGATTTGTTTTAGAAGTTTATGAGTAAATGAACTAATAATTACAAGTGTATTTATGAGTCTCACCACAGTAAGTGAAATGGCTGTATGCTACTGATTTTTTCTCTGGCTTATGACCTTGTTTTGAATCATCTTCACTTTGATTTAGTTCTTAGATGATTTCGGCTACTTCTTCACTTATATTGAAATCGTACAGTTTCAATTCAAACAGACTTAAAGCTCATGCTAATTACATAGAAATTATGACTTACTTCTAATAATTGTTAAATAAAAAACCATTGCACTTTAACTCTCATCGATAATCACTGCACAAGCCTGGTTGACGGTTAGCTAAACACTTCGGTATTCACTGTTTTTTCCAAACCAAGTGCCCTTATAAACATTGCATGCGGAAGGTTTTATTCACGTGAATTTTGATTTATTTTGGCGGAAATAAATACCTGAAAATTACCTGAAATGTCAAGTTCGGGTTCAGGTAATTCAAATACTGTGACCCGAACTTGAACCCGATAAAATGTTCAGGTATTTTATTTTACCCGAACTTGACGGTAACCCGACCTGAATTTTCAGGTGCGGATCTTACACTTACCCGCACTCGACCCGATATTCAGGTACTTGATTTTCGCTAACCCGAACCCGACCCGAACCCGACCCGACGGGTATTTTTCAGGTACTACCTGATACCTGCAAGCAGCTCTGATTTGAAGCCTATAAGAGCAGGTGACTAGAATTTCTGGTCATAACATAAATTCTACATAAACTGAAAAAAGTACAAACGTTTTGAGGAATTGCCGAACTAATGTCTTGTCGGTGATTGCAGCAGATAGCAATTATTAGAGTGGTCGTCTTGTTTTCATAAAATCGTTTATACGCGGATATGCGTAAAACAAAAAGACGCAATCCGCTCCGTTCGAAAATTGTATGTAGTAGTATCCGGTTCTATCCAGAATTTTTTTCGAAAGGGAATGACATAACCTATCCGTTCGGATAAATATCGGATCGAATAATCTTCAGTTTTATCCTATCCGTATCTGATCTGTATCCGTTCGGATATATCCGATCAGTTGAGAACCTTAACACTTGTAGAGCATTCCATACTTTGATAGCGAACAAATATTGGAAAAAAATTGAAGCTTAAAAATTATGAACTTAAAAGTTGAAGTGCATAAAATCATCGCAGTCAATACCAAGAATCGGAGGTTTTCGTAATTACTATTGCTTGTAAAAAGCATTGTCGGGGAAAGTCGATGTGTAACTTAAGCACTGTTGTTTTTTTTGGTCAGTTGTATTATTTTCAGCTTTACTGCTTCATGAATCCAATGCTGGTACTTACAAAACCCTAACATTTGCGGATACGAATACATGGCTAAGTGTGTACAGATCATGCTCTTGCAAAATCATCATTTTCGAGAAATTCGTTGAGATTGAGCCATTCAACATTCCACTACAATATTTTAAACAAACAACAAACAATGTGTCTTCGATAAGTAATCAACAAAAATACGTCTTTTCAAAATTACAAAATTGTCATTCCATCTTAGATTGGCTACCAGAAGATGCTTTTACCACCGCTGATACCCTACTTGCCAAGTATTTGCAAACCGCCTTACGACAGAGCAATTATCGCCAGTCACCACAGTATTTTGTTCATTTGACGGCTTACCTGAGACCACACAAAACTACCCATAGGGATACCGGGCATATTCAGATTTAATTTCTAACCCACTTCATTATGAAAATTTGGACCTTACGAGATTGAACATAATTGCAATCGAAAAAGCGTATGCTCAAAATCAGCTTTACATTAAAAGTTGGTTCGTTTCCTGCTACTATAGTCTCCTTCTACACAAAGGTACGATAAGAAGCTTGACGTGGACTAAAACCGAATTGAAACACAATCTTCCGGCTGTAAAGTCAAGAATTGATAGATTTTACCATGTCATGAGGAAATTCGACTCTGTGTACGCCCAATCTGACTCAATTAATTTACATTTTCCACTCCTAGATGGAATTAAATTGCTAAATCACACCTTCGCATTGACAATATCCGTGAATTGGAATGGTCGTTTCACAACTCTCGATAACGATCCCAGACAATTTTTGGCCGTTGTTCTTTATTTAATTCAAGAAAAACTGTCAAACGTTTCTGTAATTTATTATTCTTCGAATGTTTATACTAAAATCCCAATAGTCATGCCGATGATTTTATTCCCAGTATTCCTCAAACCCGGTCAGTATGAGTACATCCCGAGTCGGACGGAAGGCTTCAAGTTCTTTACCTGTGACGGTGCTATTCAAGACACGTCATTCGGGGTCTATTACCAGCCATTCGGGATAACAGTTTGGGTTGCCCTACTAACATTTGTTGCCTCGTTGTCTGCAATGATCTATGTTGACACCAATATGCAACTCTCGTTGTCGCAATCCATAATACTTTCTCTCGGTGTTTTGCTTGAGCTGTATCACAGTCCGAAACTCTCAGAGAAGACCATCAAATTTTTCAACATTATTGTTTCAGCATGGATGTTTATGGCAATAATTATTACATATGGCTACAGAAGTATTTTAACAACGGATGTTACAGCACCATCTCCTAAACAATACTTACGAACTTTCAAGGAAATTACCAACTACACAATTTACACACCCATACAACGATACATGGCGAAGCTAGGGAAAGAAATGGCATATGCGAGGGACGACATGTACACCATAATGCGTATATTTGGGCAACCCACACCCAATGGAATTCAATTGAGGGATGAGTCAAAAGCCTATGAAGTGCATGCATTAATCTCAAATGAAGCAGAAACATTGTTTGACGATGAATCAAAGCGGTTGATTGAATGGATCAAGGAGTCTACGGTAGTGCCATCTAATTTTCCAAATACGACCATTGAGGAAGTTGTTTCGCAGTGTAATCGATCGGCCTACGTAGCCTACGAATCAGATTTAGATCAATTCGTTATTCCTGAATTTCGAAGAAGAACTGTCACATCGAAGCGGTTTATTAAAGGGACAGAGCAAATACTGCCCATGTTTCGTGGATTCGCTCTCAATTCAAGAAAAGGTTGTTCGGGTGTTATTCAGTTAATTCGGCGGCTTCAGGAGGTTGGGATTTATCAATACCTTGAGAGCACATTCACAAAACTAGAAAGTTCGAAGCATAGCTTGAAATACATGAATACCACTTGGATACAACTTTCCAGATTAAATGTCAAATCGAATCTCGTCATTACTTTGCTTCAAATTTGGTTTGTTTTAATATTTGTCGTTTTTACAGTTTTTCTCGGAATTTTGCTTAATCGTAACGCAGTATACACATTAGTGCAAGTTACTTGTGGAAAGTCAAAAATAGCATGCACAATCTTTGAATAAAATTAATTTTGTTATTCTCTCCGCTGGCATCGGACAATAACGTTTGCAATTTATAGAGGGCGGTACTAACAAGCAAAGTCTTCCGATGTAAACTCCAGAACTAAATGAAAATTGGTGGAATTGTAGACACTACTAATAGTGTTCACACAAACCACAAACTTGGTGCCACCTCCTCTGGGTTCGGGCAGTAGGACATCTGAAAGTTTGATTTTTTTTGAAAGTTTGACAGGGGGGAGGGACCCTTCCTCGCTTGAATTTTTGCATGTTAAATCCCATAAGAAAAATCCATTTTCGCAACTCGAATAAAATCCAAACCAACGTTAAGACATGTCACTATACATAAGTATATGTACAATCAGCGCTGCACGTGCTTTAGCGCGTATGTACGTGTTAATATCATAACATTATTAAAGCGAAGCGCTTTTGTAAAAAATTATCGTTTTTAATTTTGTTGCCCGAAGGGCTCCCGCACGGGACGAGTTACAACTACCGGACAGTGTTGCGACCAAATCAAATATTTTGAAATCCGAAATTGCATTTGAATCCGGTTTTCAAACGCAATTTATTCACGCCTCTTAAATTGATTTGAATTTGAAAAACCAAATCAATTGAGTAAATAACCGGTTTGACCAAACCAAATGCATTGTTTCATTTGAATCCGAATTTTATTTGCATTTCAAATCAACAAATTATCCGAAATTGAATTTGATTTGAAATTCGATTTGAACTTGGTTTTTCGAGTTTCAGCTAGCCCAAACAGGCGAATATGGTTAAGTATAAGTCAGCCCAACAATTCTACTCACTAAACTCACAGAGAATTTTGCTAACAACTGCGTAAAGCCTTTTTACAAGTTTAAGTAGTAACAGCATGCATTGTCATCCTTTTCTCAGTCAATAAGTCGGTTCCTGTTGCGAATAAGCACTCCACATGCACACTAGTTGTTGAACCTCCTAAGCAAATCTAAATATTTTTGACACATTATGGAATGAGTGTTCATTGCGATAAAACAAGTTAAAGCTGCCAAAATAGTAGTTTAACTTATTTATTGTGTATTAACTCTAATTTAAATTATAACCTTCCGCCACCAAAACACCCCAATTTTCAGAGACGAGGAAGCGGCACTGGATGAAGCTAAATACGTTTCCAGTTCATTTATTGAATCAAGATTAGGCCGGTCCGGTCCATTTGACTTATACAGAACATCGTGTTCAGGTTCAACATTAGTAGGCATTTTTTCGGGGGAATTTTTTTGTTTTAATAGTTCTAAATTACCATGTATAAAGCATGAATTAAAAAAGGAAAGCACAAAAAAGCACTTAATTAAATTAAGTGTGCCAACAAATTACTGGTGGTGCACTTGGGATCTTTAAAAAATTCTACCGTGAAAATAATATTAATCAACTACTTGTATTTTGAATACATACTCATTTTTTGCGGAAATTCGGACCGGCCTTGCGTTCAACAACTAAGTAAAAATATGTTTATTGTTTAACATATTGTTTGTACACTAGTAAGTAATTACTTGCGTATGTTAACTTAATGTTTGATTTTGAAATGGCCGTGGGCGATGGATGTGTATTTTGAGCATGAATTACTTGAGTTTCGTCAACTGCTGGATCTTGAGTATCTTCCTGTTCAATTTGAATTTTATTTTATAATAATTTTGGCACCTGTTACGATATACTACAAAAGTGGTTTAGAAATCAAGTGCAATGGTGATCGCAACGTTAAACGTAAGAAACACGTGCAAGTAATTGTTAGTAATTGCAAGTAATGCAATGCTTATAATCCACAAATCGATCGTTCAATAGTCCAGAAGATTTCAATGTTTTAGACTTTATGCGATACAATTAAAAACCAAGTTCAAAACCAATTTCAAATTCAAATTTTGCATTAAGTCAATTTGGATTCGAAATTGATTTGGTTTTCAAATGATAAAATCATATTTGATTTGAAGTTCATCCGTATTTCAAAACCAATTTCAAATTACAAACACAACCGAATTTGATTTGATAAACCAATTTATTAGAAAATGTATATTTGTATTTGGTTTGATTCGCATTTGAAATTGAATTTTCAAATATTATTTGCATTTGGTCGCAACACTGCTACCGGACCAGCGGCAAACGACCTGTTGGGTCCTGGACTGTGGCATAACGCCTTTAATTTTTCAATTTTCGGTTAAAAACGATAATTTTTTACAAAAACGCTTCGCTTTAATAATGTAATGATATTAACACGTACATACGCGGTAAAGCACGTGCAGCGCTGATTGTACATATACTTATGTATAGTGACATGTCTTAACGCTGGTTTGGATTTTATTCGAGTTGCGAAAATGGATTTTTCTTATGGGATTTAACATGCAAAAATTCAAGCGAGGAAGGGTCCCCCCTGTCAAACATTCAAAAAAAATCAAACTTTCAGATGTCCTACTGCCCGAACCCAGAGGAGGTGGCACCAAGTTTGTGGTTTTTGTGAACACTATTAGTAGTGTCTAAAATTCCACCAATTTTCATTTAGTTCTGGAGTTTACATCGGAAGACTTTGCTTGTAAGTAGTGAAGTGGTTGTGATAGGGAATTGTCAGTGTTATCGGTCTTCTTTGCATGCGAACTGGGAAACCTACATGAGCGTACATAAATATGATGCTCAGATGCCTCAACACTATGTTAATATTTTTAATGTGCTAGAGGAGATACAATTAATCTCAATTATTTGCTGGAACCGTGCCAATGTTGTAAATCAAAATCCCTATAATAAATGTCAAAGTTATATGCACTTTACTTAAGAAGCACGAATTAATTAGTTGATCGTCCAGTTAGTACAGTATACTCCTTTCTGCATGAGATTTGCAAAATAAGTGCATATAAGCTCCGTTTATTTCAGTTTATTGTTGTACCATGTAACACGTTGCCCCGGGTACTTAACAATGACATACATAATCAAAAGAAGGATGACGTCATTTAGACATTTATAAACACCAGCTCTCCTCGTATCCATACTCCACATTTTTATTCTTGTTCTCATACCCCAAATAAAAATAAAATAAATAAATAATAAATAAGTAAAATAATATAAAGCAGCTATAAAAGTTTGGAATATGCTGCGCTGGTACAAGGTTCTTTGTGAAGGTTTTTGTTATTAGCTAAGGTATGTCGAGATATGTTGAAGGATTAAATTTTACACAATTTTAACCTTGGTAGGCATAAAGGAAGGATATTTCATTTGGGCATCTCAGTTTCATTATACATTGCTTCTAGATCATTTTATTTAATACACTTCAATTTAGGGAAACCGCATGTATATAATTTTGCTACTAATAAAAAATGCACGGATCATTTTGCCTCTTCACCGACGATTTATACTGTATATCATTTAAATTGCAATTACAAATTGCAATTGCACTTGCATTTGACTTTTCGGTTCAATTATATCCAAATGTTTTTGCAATTGCCTTACCAACTGCAAGTAACTTATGAACTAATTGCAAGTTCAACTTCGGTTATTTGCATAAACTAATTGACACATTTTAGCACGTACCAGTTACTGCCTTACAGGTACTTGCATTATCAATTTTAATTGCAATTGCAAGTTCGGTTATTCCCAATCTTTGCACCGACAGAAACACCATCAATAACCCAGCGTTTTCAAATGTTTTTAGCAATGGCATACCTACATAAGCATGAGATCGGTTCGGTTTAACGCGGTTATCCGACCATCGGTTAACCGAAACCGCCGGTTTGGACAGAACAGTCGTAACTGAATTGAAATAACCGAACGGTTCGGATACGTCAATGCCTAACCGGTCATCGGTTTCGGATCGGTTCGGTTTTAAATATGATTTTATTCGTTCGGTTCGGATTAAGTCAATGTATCCGTTCGGTTTAACCGACGGATAACCGATTTTGAATTTCGTTCTTGAAATTGTTACCAAATCGTAATCGAGAACGGCTGTAGCATGAATTTCTCGAGACCAAAGATTGTTTCATTATGTATCTGAAATATATTTAGAAAGCACAACGCATGGACCACGGGCAGGGATACATTTGCTCATCACATCGCAAATATTTCTCACACTATTATTTAATTTTTCGATTATATTAAATAGGTGCCTTATTACTATAACAAATATGTCATCAGTGGAAACCTCCGCCTCCGTAATAACTACTGGGAGCAATGAGCCTCAAAAAAAGATGAAAAGGGAGGTTTGGGACCATTTGGTCATACTGGAGATTTGGTCCTTAGATTTTCAGTTGTCATTTGAAGTTAAATATTAGGTAGAATTTGATAAAAATTATCGACATAATTGTTTTAAGTTTAAACGACATTTTATTAAAACAATGATTTTTAGAAAAGATATTATTAAATATTTATTTGCTTCGAATGAATTTTTCACTGGTAAAATGTGCAATATTGACTCGGTTATTCGGATAACCGAAAAACGGTTCGGTTATAAAAATCATCCGAACCGATGTATGGCGGTTCGGTTTCGGATGGGAGTATTTTTTATAAAACGGTTAATATAAACGGTTCGGTTCGGATTTTGGAAAAAATTTAACCGAAAACTTCGGTTCGGTTCGGTTACGGTTCGGATTTGTGTTTTATCCGAACCGATCTCATGCTTAACCTACATTACCATACAGTGATAACATACATGACTGCATACAGACATGAAAAACTGGTAAGTTTTGAAATTGTTTTCTCGCATCTTCGTTCCTGAAGATTTTTTCCCCAAACATGTAATCTGTTTTTCCGCGTCATGTCCACAATTCTTAAGACCTGTGTGTTAATTACGTGGAAATTTGAAACATGTCACTATTTGTAAACCAAACTATTTTATTAAAAGCGTAAGGACATTTCTTCATCCCTTTCAAAATCCCTGTTTAAAAAAGAAACCCTTGGTAGACACAAATAATTTAAAAAATCCCTACCTAATGTGAAAATCAGTGTTCACGATAACTATGCCTTCCCAATGAAATTTTCCTTGCCTGAAATGCATGGAAGATTCTTCCGAGGGAAAAACATTGTTTCACATTATGTTTTATTAATGTTTACAAATTTTTGAAAAGAATGTTTGTACTATTATATCACCCGGGGTTTGTGTCCACATAGTATTTGAATTACTGAAGTCAGTAGCGTAATATACTTTGTAAGATAAATATGCTTTTTTTGCAAAATTTATTGACAAATTCGAAATCCGGGTATCAAATTAAACGGCTCCGACTCCCAACTCTGATTTCGGTAACAAATTTGTGAATCAGCGTTAGGTGAAAATAATATATTAAGGGGTCCAAATCGACCGGCAAATATGGCCGAAATTAAGTTCTATGTAACCTGTAAGTATTCTGCTACCCGGGTTGGTTCAAAAAATGTATTTAAGCTCTAAGTATACTATTGGACATATTCGCGTCGTTTCTTAGGCTTTTCAAGCGGAATTAACGAAATAGCATGGACATACCCTTTCCTTAATTTCTGGACGTCATCAGTGTCAAACCTTGTAGTAGTTGCTCATACCTGGTCATAAAACATTTTTGAAATGCAGCCCTTCACTTTCCTATGTATACCGTAGGGGGTGTGGCAAAATTGTTTTATAGTAACAATTAAGTTAAAATTTGAGCCAGATGCCATTTGAGCAATGCTCGTTACTCGTAGGTGAAGCAGTCATCTTACTTCGAAGGCGATACCTACCAACTCTCAGCCTTAAACTATGGTTTAGTGATGAAATTCTTAGTGCCTCGTTAACCAGATAAGTTTCTGTGGTTCATGTATTTTGTGAAACATTCGTGAAATTTCAGAAGTATATACATACATATATAATAACTGCAGTTTTGAATTATTAAAATCGGCGGTGGGGGGAGGGGGAAACAGGGGGAGGTGATACGTTGTACCATCCTGAAAATACCAGGGGGTACAGCCTGTGCTCTTGTGCCATCCTCAATTTCCAGGATATATATATATATTTAAAAATACTGATGGTGCCAAAACATATGCATACTATGCGGGTATTATCTTTTGTGATTGTAAAAATGCGGTATAAATCCGCCACATGAATTGTACACATTTGATAGGGAGAGATTTTTATGCCATTGATAGGGATAGCTTTTTGCGCTTTTAGTAGGGAGCTTTTTGCGGTTTTGATTGGGAAAGCTTTTTGCGCTATTGATAGGGATGATAAAATTACAAAGCACGTACATGTACGGTTTAAACAAATATTACGTAATCATAACAGGGCTACTTAAGGGTTCTAAAGTAACTTCGGATGGATTCAAGCAACTTTAGATTAAGTGCGTAAAGCGTGTATTGAAATTGAGTAATAAGTGCATCCATGTTTATCCCGCTAAGGAATATTCCTTAAATTTTGTCATAGAGAATCGTAAAACAGAAAGACAAGATGATAGCTTCAAAATATTTTAACGCGCCTATTGATAATGTTGTTTCCGACATGCGACTTAGATTTGACCATCCAGGTATACGAAATGAAAAGAGGTACGAATATGCGGAAGTCTTCTGAATTTCGGGCTCAATTTAGAAATACTTCAATGTCTACTAACAATGTAATTCAATGATGAATAGGTTAAATGTACATCTTACCGTTCCCCCTGTCGACGGAAGTACGCGGGATTTTTTCCGAGATTAAAATTAGCACAATAAACTTACAGTGTGCGAAAAAAAATTTTCTTCCCTCCCCGCCATCTATATCACATTAAAAGGGATGTTCAAAAATATTTAATTGTCCCGTATTATCCAACACCGATTTCAGTATATTCTATGTATGCCGTAGGGGTTGGGGAAAAATTGTTTTGAGGTAAAAATTAAGTTAACAATTTGAGCCAGAGTGTTCGCTACATATAGGCTCTCATCTCACAACGATGGCGATACCAATACCAACGCTCAGTCAGAATTAAACGATGGTGTAGCGTTTATCTTCTTAGTTTCTTTCTAACCCGAGTTTGTGTAGTTCATGCCTTTTGTTCAACATTCATGAAATTCCAGAAGTATATATATAATAACTGTAGTATTGAATTATTTTCAAAATTAAACTTTACAATAATTTCAAACTGAGAAATAAAGTCCTAAAATTAAGTGAGTTCCTTTTAAGTATTTAAACGACATGATTGGGTAATGTTGTTATGGTTTAAATATATACATAATTACATATAAAAACTGCCTCGTAGAATTAGGGAAAAGGCGAGTCAATTGCGTGACATTATTTTCTAGAGGTCACACGATTCAACCAATTGCTCCAAACTCAATCAGGCTCATCGTGCTTGTAATATAGCACAGAAGTGGAAAACATTCGGGCAAGCTAAGTTTACCTGTTCTCACGTTATCTTGCTTACAGACATGACGGCACAGGGTCGTCGAGCACGATCAGTGTCCTCAAAATCGTCGTTTTGCAACCATTTATGACACCCCTAACGGTGTGCCACTGCGGAGGAGCAGTGTGTATCTCCAAAGGTGTTTGACGGATTAAGCTGAATCTTTGAATTCTCCAATATTTATGCCAAGAGTATATGTATGTCTGAATAAAATCGAATAACGGTTATTGAATTTTTGAAGAACTCGGGTATCTTCTAAGAGGTTTGATCCTTGCTCATGGATACTAAGTTTGAACAAAATCATTAACTGGTTCCAAAAGAGGTTGTAAAGTATCAGGGAAACTCCAAAGCGATCGAGCCCATCTAAAGAATCCCTTTAGCTTCATGCCTGGAGACTACGTGTATCAGTAAATTGTAAAAACGGATTCTTAAAAAGGAGTTATCGTAGCGCGGTCTTTGAAAATCCAAGGTAACTCCAAAATTACTGAGTTCATCTACGATCGCGTCCAAGACATGCATACGATGTCTACCACGTTTCAGCAAAATCTAATCATGGGTTCTTGAATTATCGTGTTCACAGACAGACGAACTGACATATGGACATTGCAAACTTACCAAGTGACACTAGCGCTGCCCCTAAAAATTGTATACATATTTAATTAAAATGGCAGGAATGTGACACTGGATTCTATTTTCTAGTGGAACAGAATAAATAATAGTTGATCATTACTTTCATTGTAACTGTCACACTTGTTTTCGACGATATTAAACGCAATTTAGCATGCGTCATTTAATAAAGCAGCAACTGAATGTTGATTAGACAAACATGCAAAACTACATATGCATAAACCTCTCTGAGTTAACTAATTAGAAACGAAGGAATAGAACTTCATCTATCGTTCGAAATACTACTGAACCTGAACTACCGTATATTTATCAGTACTTCAAATATTTTGTGACGACGATATATTTCCAAGGCTAAAAACCATAAGGACCTTAAAAATTTCGTTTAAATTTATTTTCGAGTTAAATTATTCCTTTATAAAAAATTATGTTTTGACCAGTCATATATGAAAAATTGCACCACGAAACCATCTTTCAGACAGAGTGATCGAGCAAGCATATATGCAAAAATTGTAGAGCATTCCTTTATGTGATAGCAAACAAATATTCGAAAATCATTAAAACTTACAAATTACGCGCTTAAAATTTAAAGCGCATAAAATCATCGCAGCCAATATCGAGAGACCCAGGATATCGTAATTATTATTGTTTGTAAAAAGCATTGTCTGCGAAAGCCGATGTGCACCTTAAACCCTGCTGTTTTTATTTGGTCAAATATACTATTTTCAGCTTTGCTGTTATATGAATCCAATGCTGCTACTTATACAACCCTAACATTTGCTGATACAAATACATGGCTAAGTGTGTACAGATCATGCTTTTGCAAAATAATAATTTTTGATAAATTCGTTGATATTGAACCATTCAACATTCCACTACAATATTTCAAACAAACAGGAAACAATGTATCGTTTATAAATAATCAACAAAAATACATTTCTTCAAAATTGCAAAATTGTCATTCCACCTTAGTATGGCTGCCAGAAAAGGCTTTTACCACTGATAATACTATGGTTCCAAAGTATTTGCCTTGCAACAAAATAATTATGTCCAGTCCAAACAATATTTTGTTCATCTAACGACTTACCTACGACCAAATAAACGTATTCATAGGGACAACCGGGGGTACGCCGATTTAATTTCTAACCCGCTTCCTTACGAAAATTTGGACCTTACGAGATTGAACATCATTGCAGTGGAAAAAGCCTACGATCAAAATCAACTTTACATTAAAAGTTGGTTCGTTTCCTGTTACTATAGCATGCTTCTATTCGACGGCATTCTAAGAAGCTTAACTGTGACTAGAACTGAGCTGAAAAACAATCTTTCGTCTTTAAGGTCTAGCATTGATAGATTTTACCTTACCATGAGGAAATACGACTCTGTGTACGCCCAATCTAACTCAATTAATTTAAATTACGCAGTACTAGAAGAAATAAAACCGATAAATCACACGTTCCGATTAACAATATCCGTGAATTGGAATGGTCGTTTCACGACTCTCAAAAACGATCACAGACAATTTTTGCACGGGTTGTACTAAACCCTGAACCACCTGAACCAGTGAACCATCTGAACCACCCCCAAAATTGCTCTTTTCTGAGGTGGTTCATTGAACCAAGCAATAAAGCTATGAACCACCTCTGAACCGGGGCTACAAGCACTGAACTACCCCTGAACCAGGGCTCCAAGCTATGAACCACCCCTGAACCAGGGCCCTAAGCTCTGAACCACCTCTGAACCAGAGCTCCAAACTATGAACCACTCCTGAACCAGGTCTTCAAGCTATGAACTACTTCTGACCAGGGCTCAAAGCTCTGAACCACCCCTGAACAAGAGCTCCAAGCGCTGAACCACCTCTGAACCAGAGCTATAAGCTGTGAACCACCTCTGAACCAAGGCTCCAAGTTCTGAACCAGTGTTAAAACCTTCTGAATCAGTGCACCAGGATCTGAACCATGGTTAATTGCTCTGAATGACCCTGAAACAGGGTTCATACGCATGAACCACCGCTGATCTAGGGCTCCAACCAGAGCTGCGCTCAAGTTCAAGTAGACCATGAGTATTTCAAGTCATGGTCAAGTTCGGCTCAGGGTCAAGTAAAATATAATGTATACTTGAGCATTCAAGGCATGGTCAAGTTATTTACGTACTTGACCCTGAGATTTGAAGTCAAGTCATGTTCACGGTCAAGTAAAAAATGTAAATCCTTGACCATGAACCATGAGTATTTCAAGTACTTATTCAAGTAACGAAATGTTACACATATGTCGTTGTCGCTACTCCGAGATTTCGTATCCATGCATGTTCGTCTAAACTACATATGTATTTTCAAGTTAAAATTCAATATCTTCAGATCCGCTTGGGAAGCCACGGCTTTACAAGTGAACGAAAGAATAAGAATACAACAATTTCGGAGCAGCACTTATGAAAGCAAGTGTTCAATTGTTGTACTGTATTGTTGCATAAAATAAACGCATTGTTAATTTACTCAAATTACTTAAATCCAAGTACTGTGTTAGTACTTAATCATTCAACATTTGCACAAAATTAACAGATGTACTATGCCAGATTGTTTCTTTAACAGGGCGGACGCTGAACCATAGAGATTTTCAGTGAAGCAATCCAAACTTGAATGTTAGGGCAAGATGTTTTTATTAGTAGTAAAATTCAATTGGAATGGATTTACTTACCCCTTAAAGACTAATATCAGAGACTCTTCGTAGTGTTTTGTGATTAAGGTTAGATAAAACTAAAACACGAAAACATTAAAGCATCGAACTGAAACAGTGAATCAATTATTTTGGAGAAGCTTGTGAATTTTGAACAATATTGTTATTTGCTGTTTTTGTCGATTAATTCTAAGGAGTAATTATTAACGTCAAGAGTATTTCACCACATTAATTATTTAGTATTTAGTCAATAAAAATCATAATAAATGTAGTACTTGCTGTATTGTAAGTGTGAATACGATTCTTCTATTACTGTTTTGAAAAAGACTGGACAATTCAAGTCAAGTTCAAGTTCGAGTCATGGTCAAGTCAAGAGTTGTTTCGTCAATAATTGGCCAGGTTCAAGTTACGCGAAAAATACTTGAATACTTGACCCTGAATTTTCAAGTAATTGTCTAACCATCTAATCGTCAAGTTCAAGACCGTCTGAAAAACTTACTTCACTGTCAGGATCAAGTCAAGTTCAGGGTCAAGTTCGTTGTTCAAACCTTAAAACCCGGGTTCAGTGGTGGTTCAGAGCTGTTAACCCTGGATCAGAGCCTGGAACCCTGATTCAGAGGTTGTTCAGAACTTTGAGCCCTGGTTCCGAAGCTGTTCAAACCTTGAAGCCTTGGTTCAGGAGTGGTTCATAGCCTGGAGCCCTGGTTCTAGGGCGGCTCAGAGTAGTGTTTCTGTCGGTGCAAGTATTGGGAATAGCCGAACTTGCAATTGCACTAATAATTGATAATGCTAGTACCAGTAATGCCGTAATGGGTACTTGCTAAAATACAGCAATTAAATCGTGCAAATAACCAAAATTGAACTTGCAATTAGTTCATAAGTCACTTGCAGTTGGTAAGGCGTTTGGAAAAACATTTGGATGTAATTGCACCGATAATTGCAAGTGCAATTGCAATTTGTAATTGCAAGTTAACTGATATGCAGTATAAATCGTCCCGCAAAGAGGCAAAATGACCTTTGCATTTTTGAATGGTAACAAGGTGATGTATATATGTATATACATGCTGTTTCACTCAATTGAACAAAGTGTATTAAATAAAACGATCTAGATGCAATGTATGTATAATCATTCAAATAAAGTATAATGGTGTAAATAGTCTTTAAGAATTACAAGGCCAAATTTCATCTTTAAACACCTTTTCAATCCTTAAAATATTTGGCCTATTTGTGTAAAGGGGAACATTTTGATGCTAAACGAAAATTCACATACATCAATTTGACTACTCATCGACGAGATTGTATACTCATAGACAATACAGTAATTACACTCGCTGAGGCAATGTTGTGTACATTAGTTAATAGAGGGGAATGACTTATTGAGGCATTTTGAGGAATTTTGCTCTCAAATTCGAAGCGATTAGAAGTTACCATTAACTTGATAAGCGTTTTTAAAATTGCAACTTTTTGCAGTGCAAGCACTTTCAATTGCAGTTGAATTTCTTGCAATTTCAGTTGTTCTTAACCAGTAATTGCGAGTATTTAATGCTTTTGTAATAAAATTGCAGTTTATATAAACAGAAATTGCACTTGCACCAACAATTACAATTCCCTGGCGTAAAATAACTGCAATTGAACCGAACTTGCAAATTCAATTAGTAATTGCGGTTAACTTGCAATTGACAAGAAACACTAGTTCAGATCTTTTAACCTGGGTTCAAAGTTGCCAAGTTCGAGCCCTGGTTCAGAGGGGTTCAGATCTTGTTATCCTGTTTCAGCAATGGTTCATAGCTTGTTACCCTGGTTCAGAGGTGGTTCACAGCTTGGAGCCCTGGTTCAGAGGTGATTCAGATCTTGGAGCCTTGGTTCAGAGGTGGTTCAGTAGTAGTTCATAGCTTTAATGCTTGGTTCAATGAACAACCTCAGAAAAGAGCAATTTTGTGGGTAGTTCAGAGCTTGGAGCCCGGGTTCAGAGGTGGTTCATAGCTTTATTGCTTGGTTCAATGAACAACCTTAGAAAATATCAATTTTGTGGGTGGTTCAGATGGTTCACTGGTTCAGGTGGTTCAGAGCAGTGCTCGGACTGGGTACGGGTAATACTCGGGTAAATGGGTATGGGTACTGGTATGGGTACTACCCGGGTACAGAATTTGAGTACTCGCAAGTACGCGGGTACTACCCGGGTACTCTGGATTTTAGTCATTAAAGTGGGTACAGGTACGGGTACGGGTATGGGTACTCACTCAATGACAATCGGGTAGTACCCAATATATACGGGTATCACTATGTAAAATACCTGTACCCGTGGGTGCTGTAACCGAGTATTTAAGGATTCCTGCTGGGATGGGTTACTATGTCTAACAATAAGACCTGCCAACCGTGGAGCTGCTTGTTTCTTTGTATACAGATACTAGTGACGTAGCCAGTGGCTTCGTTTCATTTAGGATTACGTGGTATTTGTAATCGAACGCTTCTAATGATTCCTCTCAGATCTAATAAAGAAATAGATAAAGAATTCGTCCCAGTTAGTTATTCTAACCCCATATAAGAGTTGTTCAATATCCATTTCGCGAGAACACAATTCATTTCTTTCAGTAAGTTAAAATTTTGACGTAGTAGCATTTGAATTTCGTCAGTGTTAAAATAAATCATAAATGACCTTAAATGATTTTTTAAACCATTTGAAATAGGATACCCTTAACGCCTACGGAAAATTTCCAAAATCCCGGACATTTCTAATGAAAGTCGAAAAATAGAGAAACGTACGAAAAAGTTTCAGCTGAACACGCAAATGTCTTCTTGGGCACTTTTGATCGGTCAAACTTCCAGTACCCGAGTAATACCCGTATACTGGGTACTCGGGTATGGGTACAGGTTTTGGGTACATTACGGGTACGGGTAAATTGTGGGTACAGGTACTACATTGTAGTTTCAAGTATGGGTACGGGTACTGAAATAATTTACCTGGGTACTCGGGTATGGGTACGGGTATAGGTACAGCATTTTGTCGTACCCGATAATCGGGTACGGGTATGGGTACAGGTACACGGTTTCTGTACCCAGTCCGAGCACTGGTTCAGAGTTTAGTACAACCCTTTTTGCTCGTTGTTCTTTATTTAATACACGAAAAGCTGTCTAACCTTTCCATAATTTATCATTCGTCGACGGTTTACACTTCTGCACCAACTCCGAGATTTATTCCTAATATTTTATTCCCAGTATTTCCAGTCCCAGGTCAGTATGAATACATCCCGATTCGGACGGAAGGTCTCCAATTCTTTACCTTGCCATTCAAGAAACATCATTAGGGGTTTATTTTCAAACTTTCGGGATAGCAGTTTGGGTTACTCTACTAACATTTGTTGCCTCTTTGTCTGTAATTATGTACGCTGGGACCAATATGCAACTCTCGGTGTCTTAATCCATGATACTTGCTTTCGGAGTTCTGCTTGAGCAGTATCACAGTCCCAGACTCCCGAAGATGCTCATCAAGTCCTTTAACATTATAGTTTTAGTATGGATGATAATGGCCATAATTATTATACACGGATACAAAAGTATTTTAACAACAGACGTTACAGCCCCATCTCCTAAACAATACTTGCAAACTTTCAAGGAAATTACCAACTACACAATTCATACTCCATTGCATAGGTATTTTGCGAAGGTCGTAAGGGAAATGGCTTTTGCTAGGGGCGACATCTACCGGATAGCTTACGATTTTGGCCAGCCCAAAGCAAATGGAATTCAATTGATTGATGAGAACAACGCCTATGAAGTACAAGCATTGATCGCAAATCAATCAGAAACATTGTTCGACAATGATTCAAAGCGGTTGGTAGAATGGTTCAGGGAGTCTACAGTTGTACCGTTTAATTTTCCGAATGTGACAATTGAGGATGCAGTTTCTGAGTGTAATCGATCGGCCTATATAGCTTACTAATCTGATTTAGATGAATTCGTTGTCCCTGAATTTCGAAGAAGAACTGTCACTTCTAGACGGTTTATTAAAGGGATAGGGCGAATACTGCCCATGTTTGGTGGATGCTCCTTCAATTCCCGAAAAGGTTGTTCTGGTATTATTCAGTTCATTCGGCGGCTTCAGGAGGTTGGGATTTATAAATGGCTTGAGGGTTCATTCACGAGACTAGAAAGTTCGAGGTACAGCTTGAAATACATGAACACCACCGGGGTACAACCTTTACCACGGAATATTCAATCGAATCTTATCATTACTTTATTTCAGATTACGTTTGTTTTAATAATTGTCGTGTTAATAGTTTTTGTATCCGAATTTTACTTACGAGTAACGGAGTATACTGTTAAGTTTGTTTTGGATGTGGGGATGTTAGAAGTAGGAAAAATAAATGGAAGGGAAATATTGTGTGGATTAAGAACTAAAAGGATTATAGAGACGACTGTATATGTACTTGCTATGAATGGTGATGCGTAGTCGAGGAGAGACTCAATCTTAGCTGCGAGATATTTCCGAGATGTGCTGTAGTAATAAGTGTACGTATGTATATAATTAATATTTCTGTATGTCTCGTTTTATTTACAACTCTCGTTTCTCTGTCTCTCCCGTCGTCTCGAATGAGACGTAACATGAGCTTTTATAAGGAGCTGAATTCATGAATCCAGCCTCCTTAAACCAATCATATCCTTCACAGTGTATAAATATGTATTTAATACAGTATTTTACCTTTAATATTTCTCAAACTCATATATGGATTAACAATACACAGTGTAGTGACGTCAGGTATGGGTTATACGGACCCCAGTGTAAGCCCAGCATTTTGCTACAAGCGAATACATACAGTAGATGTTGCGATATAATTTCCAGCAGCACAAAAATCATGTTCTTCTCCAATTGGATTTTGTAAATAGATATTTTTGTTATCCCAGTAATTTGTGTATGTTCCTTCATCACTGTACAAATTTTTATTTTGTAATAGTTCAGCAAAAACCACCTTAAAAGATTTTTGTTTGCTCAATTATCTATGTAAAATTAACATACATACTAAGGTTTTACCCGGGTATTTGGGTACAGGTTCAGGTACAGGTACGTATCAGGTACACACTTTTTGTACCCATCTAATTTGGGTACAGGTTCAGGTTCAGTCGTTAGATACCTGAAATAAGCAATATTCACAAACCATTTCATTGAAATACATTCAGTAGTTTTGGAGATAACTGTCACTTGACTTGAAGTCCAAAATTTCAATATGTAATGTTTTTCTCAAAAACTACCTGGCCGATTTCGACCAAATACGAACTCAGCCTTACATTTGATACAAGTAATCCATACAAAATTTCAGTGAAATCGGACCAGTAGTTTTTCAGTAACCATGCGGAAGGGCACCCCGACGTACGGACGTACGGACATGGCTATTTTACTAGGGGGCTAGGGGTTAGAAGCTCTTTTCGAACGATGAAGTACATTTGATACTAGATTCATTACGTTGGAAGCTGCATCCGGTACATTCCGTATTTACCATAAAATATAACAATAGGGCAGGAAATAAAAATCCAAAACTGCAATCGATGAATCGATTGCAACAGAAGCGAAGCGATACTGCCTCGCTAGTGAGCTCGATTGAAAGTTGTTATAATTTTGGCTGGTTGGGTAATTGTTACGCGAAATGTATGTTCAGAGTAAAGTAGGTTGATAGAATAACCGTTTATTTTGTTTTTTGGAAATGTCATCGAACGTGCAATTTCGGAGAGTGAAATATAACCCCCAGCTCTCATCATGAGTCTTATTTCCTGGTCTTTGTGTGGAAGGAATCCTAAACCTTGCCATCATCGAAATCATTTCCGTGGTGAAAACGAAATTGTAACTTTAAAGTTTGAAATTTCACTGCGTCGACCGTGGTATTTGTTCATTATGTTACCAATACACGAGTGCCGTGGCGGGGAACGTATTTTCCACGTCCTTGTAAATCAAGGAATGCATTTCTGTGGTTAAATCTGGTTTCTACATAAATTGGGAGTTTTTGCAAAATTTGATGAAATTTCGAGTCGGGGAAGCTATTTTTACGGCCATAGTGATCAACGAGTATGTTCCCGTGGTTAAATAAGGTTTTGACGTCAATTCGAAGTTTTTTCGACATTTCATGATTTTTTCGAAATTTCATCAAAATTCGAATTTTGTGGAGGGGAAGCTTTTCTCCACGATTATAGTTATCAAGGAATTCGTTTGTGCGGTTAGATCAGATTTTTACGTAAATTCTGAATATTTTCGAAATTTCATGAAATTTGGGGTGGGAAAGGTATTTTCCACAACTTCGGTGATCAAAAAATTCGTTTTTACGGTTAAATCAGAATTTTACGTAAATTCGGGGAATTTTCAAAATTTCATGAAATTTTGAAAATTTAGAAAATTGAAAAAGTAAAGGCGTTATTCCCAAGTCCAGGACCCAACAGGTCGTTTGCCGCTAGTCCGGTCGTTGTAACTCGTCTCGTGCAGGAGCCTTTAGAAGAACAAAATCAAAAACGAGCAATTTTACAAAAGCGCTTAGCTATAAAAAATATTTTATACGGTGTTTTAAAACGGTGTGCCAAAATCCAAACAGTGAATAATATTATTATCGGCAAAATTTCCAATATTATTTGACGAAACAATACATACAAGTTGGACGCTACTTTTGTCGGCAAGTTTCCCAATGATCAAGTGAGAGAGAGTCGGAAGAGCAACTTGCAAATATAGAGTTTCTATCAAATTAAAAACCAGCTTTCTAAATAGAACTGAACTAAACTTTAGAGTAATCAAACAAGGTACCTATTGTGTTGTTTTAATAAAACCAACATCAGCAAATAAACCAGAAATATCTTAACAATAAGGCTAACATAGCGTTTAGTCGGAAACAATAATAATGGAAAGCAATCAAATTGCGTCAATATTCAACAACAAAATCACACATTACACACTACATATGCGAGAGTGTCATCCCAGACAATTACACAAATATATGCATAATCTCAGGTCTTGTATTATTCTACAAATCTGTATATTTACCTCTATATACTTATATAATTTAAACAATAATATGATTTATAAATATTTATACTTTTATTGTAGGTAAACGTATCGTATGTACTTCGTTACCTCAAAATCATTCTTAATCATGTATACTTTAAACACAGGTGTGCCTTATTTTGAGAAACGTAAAACCCTGCAAAAAGCATTACATATACACCGAAATGTAAAACATTCCATATGCCAATTGTCAAATTGTTACCAAAACCCGCTGTCCAGATTTATTAAAATCGTGTTGCTATATCAAAGTTTGATTAAGGGTTAGAAGGTCTTTTTGAAGGATGAAGTACATTTGATTCTATCTGTAGATTCATTACTTTGGAAACCGCATCCTATACATTCCGTACTTCCAATAATTATAACAATAGGGCCGGAAATGAAAAATATTTTATCCAAAGTTTATTCAAAATCATCCAAACAGTAAAAATGACGAATAATTAATAATATTATTAACAGCAAACATTTTATTCATTGTTATTTAACGGAATACAATCAATACAAGATACAATCAATACTACTTGTGTCGGCAAGTTTCCCAATGACCAAGTGAGAGAGAGTCGGAAGAGCAATTTCCAAAAATATAATTTGTAACAAATAAAAAACCAGCTTTTTAAATAGAATTAAACTAACAAGTAACCTGGCCCCATGCCCACTCGGGATCGGAATGAAATTTTGTGAGAGCTTAGGTACCTGTCCCAATGTCCCAGCGAGACCAAAAGTTTGGGCCATCTCACCCTGGTTTTCGCGGGAAATCGCGCAGAAATTTAAAATTTTAATTCGTGAGCACAGGGTCCCCCCTGTCCAACTTAAAATTTCCCATGTTAAATCCCATAAGGAAACTTCATTTTCAAATTTCACGAAAAAAATAAAAATGCGTAAAAGCTCATTAATATCCCTTATAACACCATATTAGCATGATTGCAAAATTGGTTTGGGCCATCTAGCCCAACCGGATTTACGTTAGAAATTTAAAAAAAAGATAAGGGTCCCCCGTCTGCTTTACAATTGTGCAGGTTATATCCCGTATGAAAACTTCATTTTCAAATTTCGCGAAACAAATAAAAATGCTAACAATGTGTGTTAAGTTACATATTTATTTACTCTCACACATTCGGTACATTCAGTGGCGAAAAATGCACGAATTCCCATTATTCAATGGAGCGGGTTTCCAATTTTGAAAAATGTAAGATTCTTTTTAACTTAATTCCTCTCGTAACATCAGCAAGTAAATCATTGCCACGTTTTTAATAAAAATGAAATTTGGTTTGAAAAGTACAAAATTATTCACTCAAATGTCTAGATTTGTTTCAAGTATTTTTTAACGTTGTTTGTAAGAAATAATTTCATGAGTGTTCAGATGTTTTATTCAGCAGACATCTTTGCCCCTAAAGATGAATTTCCCTACACTGGTCGTTTGTTATAACGGGTCATGACCACAATTCGCAACGTAAAGATCTGCTGAATAGCTCCCCTAGAAAGCCAATAATAGTTTGGAAAATTTGAAAATGAAGTTTTCTTTTACCCTTATCTTTTTTTTTAAATTTCTAACGTAAATCCGGTTGGGCTACCCAGTCACTTCAAACTGTATGGGATTCCTATAGGATGCAATTTCTGTGAGAAAATGTACCAGAAATCCCACAAGCCATATAGGATCTTATAGAAATCATTCAGCTCGTCAGAAACTGGCACGCGATTCTTATAAGATATAGTACCATAGGAAGTTTTCAGAAAAATCCCATAAGCTGAGGGTACCATAGGAAGTTTTTAAAGAAATCCTATAAGTTGGGTGCCGCATATCCAGCAAGTTCGAGTTCTATAGGACATTTTCAGAAAAATCCTATGGTTTCGGGTACCATAGGACATTTTTAGAAAAATCCTGTACTTGCTTTGACAAGGATTCTGCGCTCCTCATCGTTTGTACAAGACATATATTATAACCGCCAAATTCGCCATACTTAATCAACAGCAGTTGTCATTCACGTGTTCTTTGGTTGTGATGAACACCAAATCGACTTACCTGTTCTTTAGATTGTTTCAATTTTAACTTACAATTAGTAATAGTAAGACAAGCGGAAAATATAACCAGTGTGTGATTGTTATTGTTCTTTTTTTCAATTTATACGTGAAATTATTTACTTGTGGCTGCAATTTTATTTTCTAGTGTTACATGTTATTTCTACATAGAACTGCAGTGTAGGGTGTATTACTATTGACAATTTGAGGAAATGTATATGTATGAAAACGTTAATGGCAGTTAGCTTAATTGTTTAGACAATTGTAAATATTTAGAATATTTACAATTGTCTAAAAATTAAGCTAACTGTAGTAAAGATGGTTATGTAGTTTTAATTTTGGAGGAAAATGGAGTAGAAGTAGAGAAGCGCATAAGATAATAATAAATTTTCAACTATAGGACAAGCTAGAGAAAATCCCATGCGAGGTTGGGATTAGTAACTATGGGATAGTATAGGATCCTGTAAGAAAATCGTTTGAGATATCGTCCGCAGATCTGATACTTTTATCCTATAGATTTTACATGTAGGATCCTATACATTTCGAGTGACTGGGTAGATGGCCCAAACCAAGTTTGCAATCATGCTAGTATTGTGTTATAAGGGATATTAATGAGCTTTTACGCATTTTCATTTTTAAAGGGGACCCTTTGCTCACGAATTAAAATTTTAAACTTCTGCGCGATTTCCCGCGCAAACCAGGGCGAGATGGCCCAAACTTTTGGTCTTGCTGGGACATTGGGACAGGTACTAGAGGTGGGATTCGGGCTTGACTGCAGGCCCGAACCCGGAAGAAACCCGAACAAATACTCTATTAGCCCGACCCGGCCCGCCAACGGGCTAAATATTTGATATTCAACCCGGCCCGTTTTATGCACCTTAAATTTTGTGAAACCCGAACCCGTTAAAAACCCGGTCTCCAAAATTTTTTGCAACCCGAACCCGCTAAAAACCCGATCTTTAAATGGTTTTAAAACCCGTTGAAAACCCGGTTTTTTAGTAACAATTGAATCCGATGTGAAACCTTTGTTTACATATTCTATTTTAGACTTTCTATTTTTAACTTATTGAATGTGATGAGTAGGGATGGATCAGTATTTGTAAATATAATTTTTATTTTTATTTTATTTACATATACTGATCCATCCCTACTCATCACATTCAATAAGCGTCCACTAAAGGAGCCAAACTTCTTTTTGGATCTGAAAGTTTTTGAACATAAACTATCAAGCGATCGTTTCAAAGTGCTTAAACATGTGTACGTATTAAAAACAATGAACTATATTTTATCATGAATATACATACATGAAAGCAATGATTGAACTCTGCGCATCGTCAAACATGCATGCCACCTATTTGTACTAAATTCTATTCTAGTAGGATTGTCGGGTCATTTGTAATTTCTGGCCCGCCCGAAACCCGAACTGAAAAATAAATACAGGCCCAAGCCCGATCTTAACCCGGTCTCATTGTTTTAGTGCAGCCCGAACCCGGTCGGAGCCCGACGTAAGTTCGTATTTACAGCCCGAACCCGGCCAAAAACCCGGCCGGCCGGGTTTGGGCAGGCCCGAATCCGAAAACCCGCTTCCGGGCCCCACCTCTAACAGGTACCTAAGCTCTCACAAAATTTCATTCCGATCCCGAGTGGGCATGGGGCGAGGGTTACTTGTAAGCTTTAGAGTACTCAAACAAGGTGGGGTAGACCTTTTTCAGTTTCCCGATTTATTCCGCAGCGCAAATTCACCAGCGAACAAAGTCGTTACTATTGAGAATTCTCTCTTTGCTCAACTTTGAAACCGTGACCTGGCAACAATGTAACCAGAAGTGCAGTAATCGGCTAGTTTACAACGCCGTAGCTGCTGGGTCGGTTTAATAAAACAAAAATCAGCAAATAAACCAGAAATATCTTAAAAATATGGGTAACAGTCTTTAGTCGGAAACAACAATAATTATTGCAATACGTCAATATTCAAGAAAAACATCAAGAATCAAAAATACGATGCATAACAAGAACACGGGAATGCATAATATGTAACCGACGTATTGGAATGGAGAGATGTTGTGAAGACATGCAGTTTTCATCGTCTTCAGATGGGAAGGCCCAAACTCCACACAAACACAGGCCGCATCATTTGTGATTTGTGAATTAACCCCACTCACAAATTACACAATATATACGCGGGCGAGTCATCACAGACAATTACACAAATATATACATATCAGTTGAAAAGCAGGTCTTGTAATATTCTACAAATCTGTATACTTACCTCTATATATTTATATAAATTAAAATTGTATTATAAATTTTAAATATTGACACTTTTATTGTAGTTGTCCAATTCCAAAGCGCATGATCTGTTGCCAAAGTAATTAAATAACACAAATCGCTAACCACGCAAAGACGTACATTTATCTAATCAATAATACCTGATTTCCTTACGTGCGCATTCAAAAAAGGTCAATTATGTTAAAGCTTTCTCTTGTTTAAATATCTTCTGCTTACTTTTACAATAATTAGCACTAATGAAACATTACAAGGATTGGCGTGCAAACGCAGTTGTAAATTGGATTGGTGGACATAACATTGTGGCAATCCAATGAAATTTGTTTACCACGGTAAATATCATTTAATGACGTAACAACAAAGAGTTCAACTAAATGTAATTACATAATTAAATGCGCTAGAAAAAACAGAATTGACCAGTGTTTTGATTAATTTGCGGATATAAATACATGGCTTAGTGTGTGTAGTTTATGCTCTTGCAAAATTGTCATATTTGAGAAATTTGTTGAGATTGAGCCATTTAATATTCCAATGCAATATTTCAAACAACCAAGAAATTTGTCCTTGATAACTAATAAACCCAAAAACGTTTCTTCAAAGTTACAAAATTGCCATTCCATCTTAGTATGGTTGCCAGAAGATATTTTTACTACCGAAAATCGTTCGCTCCCCCTGTATTTGAAACACGCCTTGAAAAATGAAGCATATTTCCAGTCACAACAGTACTTTGTTCATTTGACGACTTACATGCGACCAAACAAAAGCCTCCATAGGGACAACAGGGGATTTGATGATTTCATTTCGAACCTTTTTTCGATTTTAATTTATTCTGAAAATTTGGATCTTACAAAATTGATCATGTTTTCAATTGAAAAAGCGTATGATCAAAATCATCTTTACATTAAAAGTTGGTTCGTTTCCTGTTATTATTACATGCTTCTACCTTTGGTGACTCCAAGATACTTTTTTTTCATCAGAAGTGCATTGAAAAACAACGGCGCATTGGTAAAATCAAACATCGATGTCTTTTATTTAAGAATGAGAAAACACGACCCTGTATACGTCAAATCTAACTCAATTAATTTAAATTTCGTAGTACTAAACGATATAAAATTGTTAAATCGCAACTTCAAAATTACAATATCCGTGAATTGGAACAACTTTTACATCTCTACATAACGATCACAGACAATTTCTGGCTGTTGTTTTTCATATAGTAAAAGAGAAGCTGTCAAACAGCTCAGTCATTTATCATCCTTGGATAATTCATGCGTATCAGTACGTCCCGAGATGCATGCCTAATATTTTATTCCGAGTTTTTCCAGTTCCTGGCCTGGGAGAGTACGCTCCGATTCGGACGGAAGGCCTCAAGTTCTTCACCTGTGACGGTTCCATTCAAGAAACCTCATTTGGGGTTTATTACCAGCCCTTTGGGATAACAGTTTGGGTTACCCTACTAACATTTGTTGCCTCTTTGTCTGCAATTATGTACGCTGGCACCAATATGCAACTCTCGGTGTCGCAATCCCTAATACTTTCTCTCGGTGTATTGCTTGAGCAGTATCACAGTCCGAAACTCCCAGAGAAGATCATCAAGTTTTTCAACATTATTGTTTTAGCATGGATGCTTATGGCAATAATTATTACATATGGCTACAGAAGTATCTTAACAACGGATGTTACAGCACCATCTCCTAAACAAAACTTGCAAACTTTCAAGGAAATTTCCAACTACACAATTTACACACCCATACAAACATACATGGCGAAGCTAGGAAAAGAAATGGCATTTGCCAGGGACGACATGTACACCACAATGCGTATATTTGGGCAACCCAAAGCCAATGGAATTCATTTGAGGGATGAGGCAGATGCCTATGAAGTGCATGCTTTAATTTCAAACCAAGCAAAAACATTGTTTGACGATGATTCAAAGCGGCTGATTGAATGGATCAAGGAGTCTACGGTAGTGCCATTTAATTTTCCAAATACGACCATTTAGGAAGCTGTTTCGCAGTGTAATCGATCGGCCTACGTAGCCTACGAATCAGATTTAGATCAATTCGTTATTCCTGAATTTCGAAGAAGAACTGTCACATCGAAGCGGTTTATTAAAGGGAAAGAGCAAATACTGCCCATGTTTCGTGGATTTGCTCTCAGTTCACGAAAAGGTTGTTCTGGAATTATTCAGTTACTTCGGTGGCTTCAGGAGGTTGGGATTTATCAATTGCTTGAGGAAACATTTACTAGACTAGAAAGTACGAAGTATAGCTTGAAATACATGAATACCACTTGGATACAACTTTGGAAATTGAATGTTAAATCGAATCTCGTCATTACTTTGTTTCAAATTTGGTTTGCTTTAATATTTGTCGTGTTAATAGTTTTTGTTTCTTAATTTTTCTTAGTAATAACGCAGTATACACAGTAGTGCAAGTTACTTGTTGAGAGTACGAACAGCATAACCACAATATTTGATTAAAATTGATTTTGTTATCCTCTGCGCTGGCATCGGGCAATAACGATTGCAATAAATAGAGGGCGGTACGTTATAGTGAAGTGGTTGTCATAGTCAAGGAATATAAATGTTAGTGTTGTCGGTCTTCTTTGCATGGGAACTCGGATACCTACAAGAGTATACATAAAAATGATGTTCAGATGCCTCAACACTATGTTTATAGGTTTAATGTGTTGGTGGAGATACGATTAATCTCAATTATTTGCCGGAACCGTGCCAAAGATGTAAATCGAAATCCCTATAATAAATACCAAAGTTATATGCACTATGAATTATTTAGTTGATCGCACATTTTGTACATTATACTCCTTTCTGCATTTTCTTACTGTTAACTTAAAATTACAGTAATCCATGGATCTATACTATCCTCAATAAGAAGCTTAATAGTAACTACTTGCCAAGTTTTCTTTATCTGGCAATAGCTGGGTTAGAAAAACAAACGCGTTGATCAATTTTTTGCGTCCTTCCTTTTATGCCATGAGTTCAAAAGCGTTTCAGTAAAGCATATAAATTAAATATGTTTACTCAATATAAGTACTCTTTCATTGAAGTTACTGCACAGACTTAGTTTAAACTAGGCTGGTGAAATATGTGTAATTATACACTAACATACATAAGTACCTGATATCGATACTCCACATTTTTATTCTTATTCCCATACCCGATATAATAAAAAAATATAATAAATAATATATTTATAATATATATTATATAAATATTTATGTAATAAATAAAATATAATATAATAAAAGTAAATAAATAATTTAAAGCAGCTATAAAAGTTTGGAATATAGGTATAGATTAATTGCGTTTTGCCAATATGCATTACAATTTCATTATACAATTCGTATTACATTTCATTATAAACATTTCTGATCTTTTAATTTAGGAATATGCTGCGCTGGTACAATACTCATTGTGAAGGTGTTTGTTATAGCTAAGGTATGTCGGTATGAAAATGGCCGGAGTTTTAATTTCAGGGGGAGGGCGGCACAGAAAGGCGTATTGGGCTAGGACATTTTAGGCATTTTCGTTCTAGGATAATTGGACATTTTGGGGAGAATAACAGAACAAAATCAATTTGTACAATTTGACAGTCGGAAATCGACAAGCGTTCGAAAATGCTTTCCCAGGTATTTTCATTGTTGTGGTTTTGGTTCATCTAACGATTTAAAATGAGCTACCCCCATGCTGAAAATATACATATGTACCTGGACCTGAACCTGGTCCCAAATAGTGGGTACCGGCAAACATCGTACTCAAACCCGCACCTGAATAAAAGTACCCATTAAATAAATGTTGGTACCTGGACCTGATTATTTTGCAAGTAGTGCGTAACTGTACCTGAATTTTACCCGTACCCAAAATATACCCAATATATGGATATGTACCTGAAAAATTTTCCTACGTACCTGTACCCAATCAGGTACTTTAAAAAGAATTACTGTAAACGATTCAACATGATGACATTCGATGATTTACATCACAGCAATTACAAGCTAGAAAAAGTTCTGCCTCGTCATAAATTTTGCAATACTAGACATCTAAATGGAACTACAACTTCTATACCATCTGAGGTATTGCCATCTCCAATTAAATCTTCCACTTCTAGGACATCCTCTATAGCCACAATATCATTTAACACCATTTTTACTGAATCACAAGTGGAATTTGTAATTACACGTACTTATTGCTGGCACGTTGTGCTAAGCCAACCATCTCTATTGCATAACCGTATGCTTTTTCAAAAATTACGACGCACTCCTGCAAACACGCTGAATATCAAAATAAACCTGTAGGTCGGTAAGAGAGTCACATACTACACTAGATGCCTCGTAAGATGGATTTCTGTCTGTAAAAGTACCCACATTTTCGGGTATTAATTTGTCAGGTCTAGTGGTCCCAATCTTTCAATTCAATTCAAAAATTGCATTTTGATTCAATTCAATTTAAGAATTGAATGACATACAATGATTCGATTCAATTCACGATTCACAGGATTCAATTTGATTCATTTCTGCGTGCTGAATTGAATCGAATGATGATTCAAATCATTCAGCTGGTAAAAGGTGGTAAAATAAAAATTTTATTTTAGGATTTTATAGTGACCACATAAAACAGCGGAAGAATATAAGTCCGTTTCACTATCAATAAAATTGTCAATATAGTGACCTTCACTATAAGGGATGCCCTTACAAGGGATTCTTTGATATAAGGGATTGGGATTTGGGGTCCCAAACCCTATTTACAACATGGATAATAAATGTGAGAGATAAAATAAATAGAGTGCTTATAAAGGATAATGTTTATAAAGGACAAATTTTGCCGGTCCCATGAGCTTCCCTTATAGCCAGAGTTGATTAACATTAGCAAATTCGAGTTGCATATTATACTGCTAATTAATTGTCCCATTATGGCCTAAATTCTACCGTTAGTAAATGCTGTAATAATAATTAATAATAATTGATGTATTTAATGTACAAAAATAATTGATAAGTCGGTTTTCCAACAAAACATTTTCTCAGACACACGTGCGAGTTTTCTAATGTGATACATTTCTAGCTGCATTTTTCAGCGGGATATGCAAGCAAATTCGATGCACGTGAATCTTTTGAATCGCGATTCAAGGCATTTCGCGTGATTTCATTCGTGAAGTGAATTGAATGAAATGATTCAATTCATATTTTGAATTGAATCGAAAAATGATGAATCAGAATTGAATTGAATCGAATCGAGTTTTTTTGATTCAGAATTGAAAGATCGGGCTTACTAGTAAGGTCCAGGTATACCGGAAGCTTGTACCAGTTTCTGTCAGGAGCAACTTAAAAAATTCCAAGTTTGTACATGTACCCAACACCTGGTTTTGTACCCAAAATTGGGGTACATAAAGCTAGTACCCATAAAGTATCCATTCAGTTTGGGTACTTAAACAGAGTACCCATTTCGGACCTGTACCCAAATACTCAGGTACTACCCGTACCCATGCGATGCACTGATATACACCTATACATGTATTTATGTTGCTGATTGTGCAGAGGTTGTTGATTGCAGAGATGTGTTTTCTGTTCTCATTTGAACTCACACAGTAATTTTTTTCTACACAGGTGAACTAATAAAAACAAAATTTCGAGGCACTTTGTGTGGGGGATGTACATGGTTTTTATTCGCCCAATTTCCCAGTAATTAGAGTCGATTAAATTTTTACTCTGATTATTAATCATGCTATTACAGAAATGTACTTTCGTAGTAGACATAAATTATATCACCCGTATGCATTAAAATTAAATTTATTTGTCACTGTTCCTGCACTTAACATTAACGAACAACAGAATAATCAGAGATTCACATTTGTAACTTTTCCTTTGCTGGGCTCAAATTTAGACACGTGGGCCTGACATTTTAATCTGGGCGGGAAAACACTGCAGGGGAGTTTCAATCAATATGACCTAGTTATAGCTATACGATTAAATCTTTACGTTTGCGAATTTCCTATGAAACAGAATACGATCTGGCAAAACTTTTCCGCGAATGCTGGTAAATTGGTAACGAACAAATAACAGCAGCTATAGAAGTTTAAAATATGCTGCGGTGCGCCTGATAAAAGGCTGATATAAACCGTTCATGGTTTTAAATTTATTTACAGGACCTCACCCCGAACACGAACTTGACTTCAAATATTCGTGGTGTACTTGTACTTGTGCGCAGCTCTGGCATAAATCTACCTTGCAATTTTACACGTGTCAGCCAATCCACAAATTAGAAGTGCTCCTCGACAATTCTATATATTTAACTCATTTGCAATTATATAAAGTAAAATAACGATCTTAATAATCTAACTTGACACGTTTATTAAAAATAGAATTTTAAAGCGCATTATCTGTTGTCTAAGGAATTAAAAATAACTTCTACCCTGCAGATACAAATGTGCTTTACTTGCAGTCACGAACACAAGGTTTCCGCACGTGCGCATTCATAAAATTTCAATTATATTAAAGCTTCCTCTTATTTCTCTTCTAGTGCTAATTAAACTTAACAACAATTGGCGTGCAAACACATTTGTAAATTATATTGACAAGAATAACGGTGTGATAATCGAATGAAATCTTTTTACGGTGGCAAATGTCATTTACGGAAGTAAAAACAAAAGGTTGAATTAAATTTAAACAATTACACATGTCAGAAACGGAGATACATTAAAATATTTAATCAAGACTTTCTGAACTAACTGATTAGAAAACAATCCGTGCACTGCACCGATTTGTTGCAAACTTCGTTTGCTGGTGCAGCAAAGTGAAACTTGTAGGCCTTTGTATGTAGGTAAATTAAATAAAAAATGCGAACAAGCATGGATGCTCTTCGTTTGGGTACCTGAGTTAGGAAAACTCGTTTATTTACCTTTTTGAAAGAAATGATAGAAAATCGCTTAAAATTAAAAGACATTCGATAGTAATTTGCTGTTCAAGAAAATTCTTGCCGGATTATGATAACTGAAATTAGAATCAAAAAAATCAGCAGTTATAAACTTTGCATTCGTGTAACAGTAAACGAAGAGAGTATTGCTGTCAGTTGATGAACAGAATTCTGGTAGACAAGACGAGAGGCCGTGTTGTAAAAGCATATTCCTTAGTGCCTCACTTTGCGTAAAATGGAAGTCAATATTCATGTCACTAATAAGCAGCACATTTCGATCTATGAATTTTAGTAGGGGATATTTCAGTAAATCCAGGAATAAAATTCGTGGATATTTAGGCGATTTATGGCATAATATAACCGTCAAATGTTTGAGTTCTATGGCAACAATGCACGCATGGGACGATTTGCCATTGTTGTAAAAGCGTTCCCAAAGAAATGTAACGAGAATTGAAATTGTAGCCTTGGAGAAAACAAGAGCACCGTGTGAAGTTCGTCTGTTCAAAGAAGTATCAGGTGATGCGGGGATATCAAACTGGTTAAACTCAATACAAGCTTGAGTCCTTCATCGGTTCAGTTCCAATGGTGGTCGATCCAGATGGTTTCCGCGGGATTTCAGAATTTCCATTAATGAAAAGCCCCTGTAAAGAGGTGGGCCGGGAACATGCAACGTACAGTAGTTGTCGTGACATTGCATTAGAAATATGCACTACAACGTCTTGATAAGTTCCTCCTTGCGCTTTCCACGCAGAAATAGCGGCAGCGGGGGTTACCTGGAATTGTATTCTGACAACTGATAATCCCCTTCGATGCCCCTGATAGATCATTCTTCTTTGGACGTATATGGGCATTAAATTTTCGCCATGATTTGTAAATTGTCTAGCAATATTTCCAACCCGCTGGTCTTCAAATTCAGCGAGCAAAACATGTGGTCTGATCAGCTCTTCCTGCGATGGTCCATATATTATTTGTCTTAAATAGAATGTCACACCATTAACTAGACCGTCAAGTGTGTCAATATTCACGGTTATCACGTAAGGTGCATCCACTTTCAGAGTGACAGATTGAGACAAGCCCATTGTATCTTGTGTTTCCAGATCATGAGCTCGTTTAAGACATTCCGTTTTGAATACGTTCGATACCGTCCCCTGAACAATGTTTACTGCTAAAGCTTCTGCAGCCTCTGTCGTCATCTTGCTTAAGAAGATAGCATTAACGTCATCTATGCCACAGTTTCGGGTAAAGAGGTGACCAGCTGTAGCAGGCGATTCTAATCCTCTTGATATATTTTTGGCCTACATAATTCCACTTCTGAATCGGATAAATTGGAAATTGCTAAACGATTGAGACCTTCGCAAAAACGAACTTCACCTTTCTGCCTCATGATTTCTGTTCAAAAAACTTGAATTTTTGCCATAGTATAGGTCCAGCTAAGAACGACAAACGACTTCCAGGACTTTCAAAAACAGGCTAAGAACCAATTGGTGGGAGTTGGTGTAGATCACCAAACACAATAAAATTAAATACTCACCTGAAACAAAAGAATGTTAAGGTTTAGTTTATGAGCTTTATTAAGTTAATAGAAAATGCAAAGCAAGGTAAAAAGGATTAACAGCGTCCGTAATTTAAAACATACTTCACGGTACAGCGAGAAAAGTGTATTCCTTGTTCCAGCATCCAGTGTAGAAAGTTTGCGTTGATTAAGTGGGAACATAAACAACGAATGATTCGTTTGTCCGTTTATAAGGAAGGCTGTGCGACCTAAGTAATAAGAATATCTTTTACCAAAGAAAGTCTACACTACGTAAATGCTGGTCCAATGATCAATTGAAAAACCTACCTGTTGGTGAGCATAGCAGTATTGGAGTTAAAGCTGCATCAAATCCTGGAGTTGAGATAAAGAATCTTAAAACTCCCTTAACGATGCATTTAATTAAATGACGCTTCCCCACTCCAGCCCCTCCTAATACAAAGTCTGCAAGTCCTCCACGTTTATTCGAATATTCCACGTGACTTGTAAAAAGTATTGTTGTTGCGTGTTTGTTGGGCACTTTTAACACTTTGTTGTGATCTCTTTTGTGCATGCTGGAAGGTATTGCGAGCTTGTTTTACATTTTTCCCCATAGGATGTAATCAAGAAATAGTACGAACCTGAGTATTTAGGGCTTGCTCTGACCTTTTTTAGCTGGATCTGATCGACTACTACTATGAAGCTCTGTATTTCGTGATTGCTCTGACTTTTGTTAGCTGGATCTGATCGACCAGTAGTACGAAGCTGATTATTTCGGGCTTGCTCTGACTTTGTTTAGAAGGATCAGATCGAGCAATATTACCTAGCTCTGTATTTTGGGCTTGCTCTGACTTTTTTAGCTGGATCTGATCCAGCAATAATATGAAACTCTGTATTTCGTTTCTGCTCCGATAATCTTTTAAAACGATCAGATCTTCTAATAGCATGTTGTTGGGTGTTTTTGTCTTGCTTAACCTTCTTCCGCATAGGATCAGCTCTCCGAAGTTTATGCTGCAATGTGTTTGCAAATTGCTCTCTTTTTTTCGAGCAGAACCGCAGCGTGCTTGCAAGAGTTTTTGAGTGTTCACTGTCTGTTTTTTAATTTGATTTTCCCGTGCAACTTTGCTCTTCCTTGTGTTAGTTTCTTGTTAAGCCTTTTTTAAGAATGTCGGATCGTACCTTCCGCTTGTATTGCTGTTGGTTAAATTTTAGCACCAAGTTTGTATTTTTAGATGCTTTTGGTTTTGTATCTTGGATTGGGGATTTATTCACGTTCCGCAACCGTTGTTCTTGCACTTGTTCTCGTTGTCTTTCCTTCTTTCTACGGGCTTTTGTTTGCACTTCGAAGACTTATTGTATGACTAAGTTACATAATTGTAATACATGTGTTCCAAATCTGGACTACCAAATTGATGGTAGGAAGATTTAATTAGAGTGAAAGGTTACATTTATGGATATGAAACACTGAATCGAATGTGCATTAAATAATATAACGCATTAGCAAATGAAGTAATAACGTAATCGTATCAAATGTAAAACAAACATAACAACGGAATATTGAAACTGTTTTGAATTCTATAATACGTAATTACCTTGGTGTGAATGAAGATCTTCTGTGGGAATTGGAAAGCTTTAATCGTCATCACATTGATGTTAAGCTTCCACTGAGATACAAAGAAGTATATTCGTTGAAGTAAGTATACGAAAGGTCAAATTATTTTATCTTGTTCTTCGAACCTAGCCCGGAGACAACTTTGAGTATGGCAAGTGTTAATAATTTCAATAACTAATACGTTTTTCTAATAAAATCGTGTTTGTCAAGTCTATCAGTTTTAGTGAAATAAGTTTAACTGTTTTAGCATATGCTGTGTTAAATGTTAATAGATTGTAAAAAAATTGCTATCTACAAAATGAGCTTCAAATAATCATAATTTAATGATTCTGTAGCACCTAATATTCGGTTGATATTAAATAAATAAAAATTACAATACTTCAGGTTCAGGGTAGAAACGTGAGTAAGTTTGCAGATCTATTGAATATACCCGTGCAAAGACATTGCAGTTGTTGCGGTGTAGCAATTCCACGAAAGGGGTTAGAGAAACCAGGTAAGTTTTGAAAATTATTATTTGGTTTTAGAACAGTCAAATTTTTACTTATTTTCGCTTTCGCGAAATAAAATTTATAATCACGAAAATGCGTGTTATGTGGTCAGTGTCATCCAATATGGCAAAATCAGGCTCAACCCAAAGGATTGATTGGATGTTTGGAGTGCTTTGTGATTTCACACAGTAAATAGGGTCTTTAATAATATTGAAAAATTATAAGCAAGATTTTGTCAACTTAACAATTTATTTGTTACCCAATTAAATATATTTGATCATGTATGTTTTGTAAGACAGAAATTATTGTTTGTTATGGACAGCCTGCTAATTGTAATTCGTTGCTACTCAAATTCAGATAAATACTTCGTTTAGAATTGTATATCAAAAGGAGTAAAAAAGGTTTTTTTAAACTTGATCAAAGTGGATATAATTAGAATTACCGAAATCAGTGATACCGTTTATATTAACGAGAACGTCGTGGAACAAACGTTTCTAATATGAAATTATCCAAAACATGTGTTTAAGCTCCTGCTACGCTTTTACCCAAAGCAAATTGTACCTCCACTATTTGTGCGACCTCTTTGTGGATGTTTTCTCCTAGTACCTATACCTCGAACGTCTTCGGTAGCCTCTCCATCATCCTTTCCGTCATAATCGTAATCTTCAAGCCTCGGCCTGGTTCACAAAGTTTCACTGTTGGGGTCCAAACCGGTTGCCTTGAAAACATCATCATGTGGAGTAGCTCTTGAAAGATCATGTCGCTTTACAGATGGACAGAATTACAGAAGAAGTACTTTTACAGAAGTATTTTGAATTGATTAGCAGCGGAAGGTCTAGGTAGGCGGAGTAGTTCGGTTTTGAAATCGCCACTGTTGTTGCAATCCAAATTCCATCTTTTTGTCTCCTGCGACGAGTGATGAGTTTTTCCTTAGGATGGTTATTTACTGGAGGAATTCTAGGTAAAACATTCCGGTTCCTTCACCGGTCTTTTTCATCACCAAACGGAACCTCTGCTTAATAGGCGTTTCCAGCGAAAATAATTCTTTGAAATACTTCAGCGCTTCTTACTTTTCCTTTGTTTCAGAAGGCGTGCGTATGTCACCCAAACATAGCCTACCACTATGACATTCCATTCTCTTCAAATGGGTTTTAAGCGGGCCATGTTTGCCCATTTCAAGCGTGACAAAGATGGTTGTCTTCTGACAGCCATATACTTGAACCGGTAACCTCTTTCTCAAACATGTTTGAACGGTTGGTATGGGTTTAATGTTTGAATAAAGTTTGCCATTCGTAACCTTCGAATTAATATTTTAAAACAGAAAAATAATTCTTACTTCCAAATATTTCACATTCAAACTTGTTTGTAGATTTTGAAGTCTTCTACAAAAACTTTAAGTACTGTTGTACTGCCAGATTTAGATTATAACTTGCAACTTGGAAATCTTCAATCACATCTAGAACTGCCTCTGGAGACACCACAAGAAATGAATTTCTCTGTTTGAATAGTATATTCGACCAGTGTTCCATTAATACGCTTTCAATTTCTCCCAGCTCAGGAAGATCTGTTGTATATAACCTAAGAAAATGTGGACGTTGGAAGGAATGTCCACTTTTTGGCTGGTAAAGTACCACTGACGCTAGCAAGGATAGCAAGCAACAGGAACAATAATGGCTCCATGACGACTGCTGTGGTTGTGATGTTCAAATTGAGCTTATATATACATGGGAACAAGTACTTTCAACTTGTTGTGTCACTTTCACGCCTATGATAATGGCTTTCCATTGTTTCGGTCAGTTCCATCCATTCACATAGAGCATAGCACATCCATATGTAACATCACTTTCAAATTTCAAGATATTTTCATGATTTCAGTAGTCGTAAAAACCTTGGCAATACGAGAAGAACTTGTCATTCTCACGGTCGACCTAAGCTTACGTGCTTTTATAAACTGCACTTTCAGCTTCCACATTTCGTATCTGTTTATATTTAGTGTTGAATGTTATTTTTATGGTTGATCTAATTGAGTTTATTTCAGGAATTGTAATTACCTTGGTTTATTTTCTCAGAAAACCTGCTTCTATTTTTGATAGTTTATATTTATAATTTATTTTTAAATACGTGAAGAACGTCATTCGTAGGGTCGTCATAATCTTTTGTAATTTTGTAAACAGCACTTTCAGTTTTGATATTTCATACTTTATGTATAGCTGTTGAATATTTTTGTTAAGGTTGACTTAAGCTTCAGCTGTATGCCATGCTGTGGATGTATTCAAACAGATTTACAGAAAAGAGATTTTTAACAAAATAATTGTGCTATTAAGAACGTTGAAGTAGTATTTACGAAAAATTTCAAGGATATTTGTTGCGTAGTATCACATAAATAAATCTTTTCTTAGACACTAATTTTATTGTTCTTAAAGTAAATAATTTTTCGAGGTCTAACAGTTGGCCCTGGGTCACTTAAGCCACCAAAAGGCACATCTAGAATGCATGACAATTTTTTTGTGACAGGTCCTATGTCCGTACGTCCTTTCGTTGTCGAGTTGTGCGACTCACACGATTTTGTAGACGGACTCGTCTATAAGAAAGTTTCACTTTCTAAAAACAGATCGGGCCTAAATCTGCCGTTAGCGTCTATTACTATTCAGTAATTCGTGATGAAGATAAACTTCCAAGAGCAAACATCGTTAGCACTATCATGCTTGCAAACCTATTTGCAGCTACAATATCCCGTGCAATCACACTCTTTTACATTATATCAGTGGTTTATTCAAAATTATATTAACGAAAGATTTTCCCAGACTTTCAATGACTGAGCACGTTTATGTCCATTTGCATTTTCTGCTGCAACAGCATAATTATAAATAATACAAAGTAAATTATTCAACTACAAACTTAACCATCAAAACGATAAATCGTACATAAAAAATCTGACTTATTAAAATTAAGTTTGAAACTTCAAATATTAAGACTAACACGATACTGAGTACTATACCAAAGCTACAGAAACGATGCGTTTATTGCATCTGTATTTATTTTCTTTTAATTAGGGATCTGAACGGTCCAACTCTTTCATTTAATTAATATGGGTACAGTTCAATTAAGCACTCGCTAAAGCCATGAGAGGCTGACTCTGAGGAGTCCTACGGTAGGAGAGAACTTGCCTCAAGTCTCTTTCTTAAGTGTATTATTCTTTATTATTCTATATAATAATGCCCAAACACTTCACTCTCAGATGATAGATTTTCTTGTCCTCCTGGAATTTTATTCACTAATTATTATTGCGTTTGATGACCACACTTATTTCTATTTTTCAGATTTATTCTCTAAACTTATGTCTAGTATTCCTATCCTTTTCTATAATTAATTCTCTTGCATGCTATGGCTTCCATCCTCTCGCTCTCCGCTCTCTATATATACTTCATATCCTGTCCGTTCGCTTTTTTCTCACTTCATTCAATAACTTCCTACTTTGCTTTTTCGCTCGCTCGTGCCGTCTCTTCTAATGGTCACTCACTTGTCTTTACAACATGCCCCTCTATCTAATCTTATTATATTCTTATTCTATTTCATTCTTTCTCACTATTAACTAGTACCAACTGTGAAACCTGAGTTTAGAAATTATCGCTGCAATTTTATTTAGTTATATGTATTATTTCCAGCTTTGCTGCTTCAAGAAACTAATGCTGCTACAGATTCAACGTTAAAATTTGTGGACAAATACATGGCTAAGTTCATGCGCTTGCAAAATTGTCTTATTTGAGAAATTCGTAGAGATTGAGCCATTCAATATTTTACTACAATATTCCAAGCAAATGATACGCACATTTTAGCGTAGGGATAAGTATTTCATACGTACATATTAGCATAAGAATTAATGTAATAATTAAAATAGGAAGTACGAATGAACGTAGGAATGTGTAAATGTGAGTAGAATGCGTATAAGCCATTATCAATTGCTGGACCATTGGCTAAAATACCCATAGTTGGAAACGTCCTTCTCTGTGTGTAGAAATTACACTTTGGCTCCTCTCAGTCCGAGCGGATGAGAAGAAGAGGGAAATCTCTCGAGGCATAAGATGTATAGGTATATAAGGTATTAGTGCATAATAAGCTTGATACTATTGTCTTCTAGAGTGTAAGACGTTTTCCCAGGGAGAACAAGTATTGATTTTAAGGCATGTTAGTGCGTAAGTGTAACCATAGTTACGGTCTTATAACCATAGGGTTAGGAGGAAGTTATTTTGTGAATAGGGAGACAACGTAATTTCGTTCCGGAGCTAATAAGATTAGTTAATGAAGGTTATAAAACTCCTTCCAAATAAATGGATCCTTATCATATAATTGGCTCGGTCTTTACGTTCGTAATAAAAGTACGTTATGATAAGATTTAAGATTAGAAAGGTGATTGAGGTTGGGATGGTTTATGTATGTATTGTCATGTGTTTAAATGTAAAGCAATCTAAACCGGCGCCAGGCTGGCGTGGTTAGAAATTGGATTCGGCCAGATGGTCCGATAATAAAATCTATCCAATTAACTTCTGCAATTTTAGAGTGCGGCTGCGGCCGAGTATAAATAACCCTGGAAATTCTTAAAGATTCACAGTCGATCTCTAACACGCCTATCTGTAGGTACTGTCCTCTTGGGCTCTCCTTCTCCGCGTAGATTTCGTACAGACGAAAAGTCTCCCTCTTTATCAAAAATACTCTTGGTCTCAAAATTGAGTAGGTTTATGAAAGATAGCCTTTACTCTCTAAGAGGAAGGATTTTACCACAGCCCTTCAGGCTGGTCGATGGCATTGCGAAATTTCGAGAAAACATTTAACATTTTGATAGGAATTTTGGGGAGCCTTTTGAGTAACCCATTGATAACTCGTAATAGGAATTAAACTTGAACTTTTATAACTTTATAAACTTTGTATTTATATTTATAGAAGGTCCTTGAATTAATATTTATAATAAGAATTCAATCTGTGTTAACTTATATTTTAGAAAATTAAACAAAGATATTATTAAATTCTATTTTTGTGCGATGCACTGCTTCAAATAGTTGCAAAATTTTACTTTAAAAAATAGAATAACAAATTTTAAACGGAACGATTCCCATACATATTTATTTTTACAGCAATATTATAATGTACAGATCGATTTTTCTTTCCCGATCTATTGTTCCTTCCCGCCCCGAAATAGTCCTACAAACAAATCGTCCCGATTCAGTCCTGAAATAACATGGGGACAAAACGTTTGTCCCGATCCCGTCCCGAACAGAAGATCTACAACGATACAGAATTTAAGGCATGACTTGTCTACGCATGCTTAAATGGAAGTACTCGAGTACCTTGCATTTCAAGTACGAGTACCAAGTAATTTCAAACTCGTACTTGTTACGATACTCAGTTCAAAATTACTCAAATACACGTACGCATAGAGGTACTTGACCCGAGAGTACAAGTACATAATTTGTTGTGATCCCGTACTTGTACTCGTACTTGAAACTCGAGTAGGTACTCGAACCCGTGCGTAGCTCTGCATGCGACCAAATAAATTTCTCCATCGGGTCAATCAGTTATTTAATTATTTAATTTCTAATCCACTTCATTATGATAATTTGAATCTTACGAGATTCATCATAATTTCAATAGAAAAGGCTTATGATCAAAATCAGCTTTACAGTCAGAGATGTGTAAAATACCTCATTTTTGTTTACAAAATACCAAATACTTTTAATTTGTTTCGTAACATAAAATACTAAATACTAAATAAGGTACCAGCAACTAGTTGTTCTGAAATACCTAAGTAAAATACAAATCAAAAACTGCATCAAAAATACTTAAGTAGAAAATACTATCTGAAATCGAGTACATAATTTCAAAAATACAAGCTTTTTTTAACATTTCATTCGAAATCTGGATCTACTCGCACTAAAAATCAGTCCTGCAATGCTAAACAAGCGTTCCACAGGTGCTAAAGATGGCAATGGGGTATTAAAAAGGGTATTCTACTAAACTACCAATTTCTTATATTTTATAATTTTTAAAAGCATGCTAACGAGAAGAACTAACACTCTGATGTTACTTACAATTAGCAGTGAAAAGACAGCGAATTTATCCCGCTTAATATTTCCAGTCCATACGACGTTCCTTAATCGATAAAAAACGTTCCTATACTATATGTTAGGGATCATAAATAGCTTTCAACAAGCACGACTGCGGAAATCTCAAAAAATTGAGTACTTAAGTATTTTGATCAATAATTATATTACTATTAATGGCTGCAAATAAAATATAAAATACTTGCCATCATCGTAATTTGTAAAATACTAAGATACAAAATACTACGACGACCACAGTAGGTTTAAAATACTAGATACTTATTTTGTATTTTAGATAGTAGTTTGTACTTAATTTCAAGTACTACACATCTCTGTTTACAGTAACAGTTGGTTAGTTTCCTGTTTAGAAATTTCCCTGCTGGAAATTTTTTTTCCCTTGGGAAGATTTTTTCCTTCTTCCCGAGACATCAACATCCGACCCCTGCTGTGATGCTTTTACCACCGAAAATATGTTGATCCCCTGCATTTACAATCGTCTTGAAACATGATACTTATTTACAGTACTTTGTGCATTTGAGGGCTTACATGCGACCATATACTAAGTCTATATTTTGACGACCAGTGATTTTCAGATTTAATTTAACCCCTTTCATTATGAAAATTTAGACCTTACGAGATTTCGGGGAGAGGAGGTTAGGTTTAATAAAGATGGTCATAAGCCATCTTAGCATCTTTCCAGCCCTTCGCATTGCTATGTATGCGTAGGGGTGGGGCACAATTGTTTTGAAGCAAAACGTTTACACCAGATACTCTGAGCAGTGCTCGTTTTATATAACTGCTCGTACCAATTTTATATTGTACTGTCTGCTCCACTCCAACTATCTTGTCGAGTTGGGAGCAACAGGCACAAGTTGCGTCAGCCTGGCTAAGTACGCGTGGCGGTGTGGTAACAGCTGAGAATAGCTCAGAGTGGTCGAGCTTTCAAATCAATACCGCCGAAATTTGTTTTGCATGTTTTTAGCGTCAAAAGGAAGCAAAATGTATTGTAAAATATATTTTGCTTCTTTTTGACAGAAAATATTTAAAAAATTAAATCGGACAAAAAAATTACAGTCAAATTGAGATATTATCGCATGTGTACATTTTAAAGCATCTCCCCGTGGGATATTTTAGGCCCGTGGTCCGAAGTTGTCGGATAAAGCCCGGCCCGCAAAATTTAAAAAAGCCCGTAGCCCGTCCGTAAATACCAGTTCAGCTTGTAATTCCATAGCTAGACGCAAAACAATTTGCTCTTTCAATTTTGCATTTTTGACTTTTTTAAAAATGAAATTGGTAATGGGTGGAGATAAACCCTCCGACATTTCCCCTCCGCACATAATCCCTCCGGATATATTCCCTCCTGCAGTTGGAGATTATCCCTCCGTCGCATGGGTTGGTTGTACGACAACAGGAGTCACTGCAACTTACATTGCAGTTGCTATAGCAACTGTGATTCCTAATTCGTTGCACCCAAATCACAAGAAAAACAATAAGAAACTACGGGTATTCTTATTTCGATAATTACATTGACTAGATTAAGTTAATAAACTGCAATGCAATATAGTTCAAAATGAATGAGACTCGGTCACTCAGTAGTAACCTTCCACCTGCTCCCGATTGTATTCGAAAACATTGTTTTTCCTACTTGCTCTGTTTCAAAATGAGACAAACCATTCGGAATTCCTCGAAGCTATTCAGCATTGACTTCACGACTTTCTTCCGGAGTGAGAGTTCTACGATTGACTGACTCATTAATCATGTTTAATGTTTTTATACGACTGCTTTAAAATTAATTGTTTGTGTTCTTGATATCATATCATGTACAAATAAATCGATTTAAATTGAAAATTCTTTAATTTCCTTGCCCGTTTGATTAATCCGGAAATGTAAACCTGACCCTAAACCTAATCCCTGAACCTATATAGAAGCTACTGCTATTTTCGATCAATCGAAAAAATAATTTTATAATCGAACTAAATGTAATTATTAATCCAGCGTTGATTTTTTTATTGACTAAATAGCGTTGCCACGGATAAATGCTTCTGTTGTTTCAAACAGAGGGATTATCTCCATATTTGGAGGGATTATCTACGGAAGGATTATGTCAGAGGGGTTGTATCCGGAGGGAATATCTCCCGAGGGAATATATCCGACCACGATACCTGGGGTTGCTTCCACTGCATATTTCTTGAAATTATGCCTGACCAAAGTTGATGTCCATCCTTGGCATGATTGTCAGCTGAAATTACTCCAGCACTCATTGCACTTCGCATAAGTTACGGAAACATATAGTCAACCAGTATTTGTTTAAAGGTTTTCCAAACTTAAAATAATCCTGCTACTTCGTGTAATGTAATTTATTGACTTTGAATGTTACCCAAAGATTTAATTTTGGCTTTGGTAAGCACTTCTGATTATATTTCTTATTCTTGTGTTACCTTCTTGGTGGTCATTGTTAATACGTGAATTATTAGCAAGACTACAGGTAGCCCGCTTCGCAGGACAATTTAATGAAGGATTCTATTCCAGTAAAACAACTCATTTCAAATAGTTTACATTACATCACATAAAAATCAAGGTTATTTGCTCTTGGGACAATTTCCAAGAGCCTTTCCGAAAACTTAAAATTCCTTTAATATATCAAAGTATATGTACTTTCGCAACCACTGCTTTTGTATCCACAACTCGGTATTTTTAAGATATCAGGAATCACGTTTGGTTGTCAACGTAAAAGTCCAGAGTCCCATCAAATGTAGCACCATCATCTTAAATAGGCCCTACGGGGCAAGACATAGTACGTCGACTTTAAATTGACTTAAAATGAATTAATATGCTTAGATAAATGCAAGTTGGGGAAATACTACACATACAGGTGTATATAATGAGCAGTGTTTCGCTGTCATATTCTCAGTCAGAAAATTATCGTCATTAATTTTTAATTTTAATTTTATTGCCAATTAAAATGTTATGTATTCAAAACTAATGAAAACAAAAAATTTGTATGAAGCATCAAATTGTACAATGGCGTCCGACAAGTGTCTTGCATGAATAATTTGGTTGTTACGATTGGGACAGCCTTATAAACTACGTGAATTACTGTTTTGCTTTTTTGAATGGGCGAAGATCATCTGTGCTAGTGAAATCCTCGACTTCAATATCTTGGTCGGCATCTCTGGAAAGAGCTGCGCTCTGTCAAACAGTTATATACTTGTCTGTATATTAATTCTAAATGAACTATGTTTGTTTTTATTTAGTAATCCATGTATACCTCAAATTCGGGATTATTATCCAAAGCTGTTTCGAATTGCATGTCCCTATTCCAACAAACTTGTTCCAGTCTGTACATGTAGTCGGAAATTAATTGTTTTTTCAAACATTTTGTTTTTTGTCATTATTTGTGTTGCATATTACTTTTTTACATGGTCAACATGGCTCTTCCACTGTTGGGCTGTATACGTCTGCAAGATATGTTTTGCTCGTACGACGTTTGCTGCTAAGTTTTGGTCAACGTTTTGCTCACGTAGCATTCTTAGTCAATACAGTTTGTGTTACAGCATATAAATAGTTAATGTAAACATTAAACACAATATAAGTAATGTGTAATAACCTTTTCACGTCCGACCAAACTAACACTGAAAAAGTTGTATGTATTTCCCATTTTTATATGCAATGTTTTTAGATGTATTATAATTATACATATCGTTACTCGAAAACGTTATTACCTATTGGGTTAAGTTGACAGTTATACGGCGGAGTTCTTAGTACCTGAAACAATACGGTAATCAGTAGAGTATATTAAAGTATTAAATCTTGATTATCCCACCTTATGCCCGCTTTCTTTTGCCAACACGTCTACTCGATAAGAAGGTTCCTCAGCTTTAATTTTTTTGACAAGGTCTTCTAGTTCGAATTTGCGCAGTGATGTAAGATCAGGCAAATCCTTTCCTTCCTGTTTTTGTATCACAAGCCAATCCAGCAAAACTTTCTTTCGACTTTGTAGGGAGGGAATAGTGCTCACAGAATGGTCTATGCAAATATGATGCATAAGACTACATTATATAACGCACTGAATGTCTTATAAAAATTCTCACATGGAGCATTGTCAATGACGATGATGTGCGGCCCCTTTCCTTCAAGCTGTTTCAAAAGCTTTTTGAACCATTTCATGTAGCTGTCGTTATTTACGTTATCGTGATAATCCCCTGAAGCGTCCTTTTTGCTCACCGCATATACGTCCATGGCGCGTTGCACAAAACCATTTACGGAACCTCAAAAAAATATCAAAAATAAAATACTTGTTCAAACAGTTCTACAAATACAAGTATTCAAAATCACCTGCATGCATTATTATGATTCGAGGTCCACGCGATGCTTTGTGTTATGAAAAGGTAAAATCTTTACGTTCCTGGATATTTTGTGCGCACTTCGGCACCCTCCCATACGACACGCGTTAATAAATGTCAAACCTACGATGTCGCAACATAAATACTATTATTGTTTCATATACGTTTCACAAAATTTTCATATGAAGTTTATTTGATATGCTGTGTTTACCACGTTTCATCAGTGTAAATAACTGGAAGTTTGTTGCCTTCCCCCAAAGCATCATTATGGCGCATGGCTTGTAAATACTTGCCACGCCATGCAATTATTCCGGGATCGAACAGAACCGCATCACGTTTGTTAATTTTTCCGAACTTGTAACCTAGTGAATGCAGTATTTCTCGAAATGTATTGACACCGCAATGAAATAATTTCGGCGGAATATTAAAAGCATCGGGGTTACTGAGTTGTTCAATCCGAACGCGCTCAACAAATTTTTCCAGCGCGTCACTGAGTTTAGGGGTTCGATTTTCCTTGTAGTACGATACAAGTACGTCATAAATAATGCGTTGTTTTTTGCTGTCTATTTCGTCACGTACTGGTCTTCGAACGTTTTTTCTTCGCGCTGGTGTATCAACCAAATTCTGTTCGTAAGTTTTCTGAAACCGTTTAATTATTAATTCGCTCAGATTTAGTAGGACGGATGCAGTACTTACAGGTCCTGATGTTAAAACTTCGACGATACTTATATACGCGCCCACAATACGTTGATTACCATTTTCTTTCCATGTTTCTTAATACTTTGCCCAGCAAATCCGTACGGGTAGTTCGTAGGTTGCTGCGATCCTATTTGTTTACACGAATTTTCGTTCCCTGGAGTTGGTAAACCGTACTGATACGCGCCTGTGTTAAGTATATCCAGAGTATGGTCACATTTATTAACACTGTATTTTGATTCATGGACATTTGAAGAAACAGGGTTTACGGGCTTAACTACAGATTTTGGGTATAGTTTTCTGAAGTTTTCAAGCGATTGGTCTGCAGCGAATTCCCTAACGTAGATAATATCTTGCAGTTTCACCTGAATTGTAAGTAGGTCTTTATTTGTAAGCCTTTCTCCGTGTCTAAAATGTTCAACGTTTTTGTCTTTACGGGAACCTGTCTTGTAATGCAACAAGCAAATGAGAAAACCATTATATAAATTCATTGTTAAAGTTGCATGAAAGTATGCAACAGGGTTGTAATTTTGATGTAGATTGCTCCGTGCCACTCTATTCAGGATACTGCCCCGTAATATTTTAGAATCGGTGTTATTGGACAATTAAATCAAACATTTTATGGAACGAGGCAACCTATCGGGGGAAATAGAGGAGGCAGCAACAGTTCGATCGGGGAAAACAGAAGTTTGAAAATCGGTTCGACGGTTAGGTATATTTTCGAACTGTTGATTGGGAATATCTCCCACTGCTCCATCCGTGCGAGCTCGTTTTCTTCCTTTACGGGTGCTTTCTAAAACGTTAAAAATTACTCATTTTATTACAGCTTCGTTGAATTCTAAATTGTAAACAAATTTACCTTAGACCTAGTATACTAAAACTATTCCATTTAAGTTGTACGCTTTTGTAACAGTAAGCTGATCCAATCCTGTTAAAACCAGTACGTAGTAGCCGTCCAGAGCTGCGATTCTATTTTGCCTCACAGGTGTACGACAGTATTTTGCTATTTCAAAGAAGTCAGACTGTGTGTAAGAATTGAACCTCATTTATTAAGATTTTGCACGGATAGTGGCTTCCATCGCTGTTGGCACAGTGAACACATAATACAGCTAACACACTTACTCACGATTATTGAAATCTGAAAAAAAATATTCCGTTAATCAGCTTAAATTATTTGTGAATAATCAAAATCGGAAAATGAAATTACCAATCCCATTTCCACCTCCACAGCAAAGATTTGCCGTACTTGAGAGGTGGCTTAAGCGTTTGTGCGGTTTTAATTATTTTTGCAGTATGTGTTGGTTTCAATTTGAAAGGTTTTGTGCCGTGCAACTTAGTAACAACCTACCACCAGAACAAGACAGAATTTTAAATGCTCGACTGTGTCTTAAATACTTCAGACTTTATAGGTCTTCAAATGTATTGGAAAACATTTTAATACTTGATGTGTTGCCAACTACAGTATTACTAGTTAAATACGGACTCATTTACATGTTTGGGAACTATATTTAAGTTGCCAAAGTTGTTCTAGGATGCCATAGTAACAGGTTTTACCAGTTTGTCATACAGAATATGTTTTTAAAAATAACACTAAAAATGGTTACCGGCGGTGCTAATGTCGGGTCAAATGATCTTTAAAGAAAAAGAATGCAAACGAGATCATGAAATCAAATACATTTTTATTCGTAAAATGGTGAGTAGAGTTTATTTGCGTATCGTATATTGTTCGTTCACGCAGTTACAGCATACGATCAAAATGAGAGTAAACCTTCCTCAGAGGTGCAACATGTGATAGCTCAGCGTTAATTTTGTCGCACGAGCTCCAGTAAATAGTAGGGTTGGTGCAGTCCACATATATTTTCATGCCATGTTTATGGACGAAAAGTTCCAACTGATTGTACAAATGTGTCCGGTTGTTATTATTAATGTCTCTATCCGTATAGAAAACATTTACAATCCCATGAAATCTGTGGGTAATCCGTAATGTACTAAGCACTTCATTACTTTTTAGATAGTAGACACCAAGTTTGGTCAGCCACAGGTAATGACTGATCCACGTTTCCAACTCTTCATAACGCGACCGGAGCTCCCGTAGAACAGATCTGATAGCGCGGTCATCTTGAAATGTTTGTTGTATTTGTCTATACATGGTCGTATTTAAACTACCCGATTGCCTGATGTCCTTCAACAAGTATTGTATATTTATGCGAAACACTCCTTGCGCCTTTATGAACAATTGAATTGCATTCTTTACATCACCTTCCTCATCTTGTGGTAAAATATCTGCATACGAAGTGGCTTTATGCAAGTATCTAGTTAATTCTTTCAGTATATCTTGTTGCTCATTATAATCAGCTATCATGTCACTGTAGAATTTATGCCGTTCAACATCTTTGGCATTCAGTTCCTTGTCCATGTCTTGCATGAGCAATTCTTTTTTGGTAGAATTTCTCATATTTATTAGTTTTTGTAATTTATCCAACGAAATGGCAATGTAATTGATTGGACATCCCTTACCACCATTAACTTGTTTTGTTAGTTCCGGTACGTTACTTATATAAGTTTCTATTTCATCAAATGATCCTAAAGAAACCTTTCCCATTACCAAATTACCGTACATTGTTACTTCCAGCTCTTCGTTCTTTGCCATCGATTTCTTCGAAATAGTATAGCCTTTTTTAGTAACGAACAGGGCATAATCCGGTGGGTGCGATAAAATGTGGCAGAGATATGGGGACAAACGTAATCAGTACAAAATTTATTGACAGCAGAATATACGAAAAAAATGTGGGAGGGTATAAACATGTAGAAGTTATGTGTAAATAAGACACGTAAATTAGAGTAACATAGATATAATTTTAAAATTCGAGACTAATTGAGTCATTATTGTCTCTTATAGATTCAAGTATAAAACTAAGCGATCCTTATTATATTATGTAAAACTTATGTACAACCAAGTTCAACACCGTCCACAATGTATTTGTCTCATGATATTTCAAGATATAACTTGAAACAGTCAACTGTTGCTGTAAAAGATTTTCCTCTGACGACAAAAAGTTCCACTATAAACAGTACCAACCTAGCGAGGGAGACTGGCTATATTGGAATATGGGCTACATGAACCTCCCCCTTATAACAAAACATGCATTTAGAGAGTATCTTTATAGCAAGAGTTACTGTAATAACAATGAATGTTGTGAAAGAAATCTCCAAACATTTATGACACCAATATGGAAGGTTTTGTGTATGAAATACAACCTCTGTATTTCCACACATATTTTTAGAAAACCCATTCTGGGAAGTAATCATGTTACAAGAGCCATGTGCGTAGGCGCGGACTCATGAATCCCAAAGAATTTTTTTCTTACGGAATGTGTGCGGGCTAATAACATAACACGCTAGGCTTAACAACTTGAAACATTAATTTATTAAAGCTATTGATGAAGGAAACAAAAACAGCTCACGATAGTTTGGCAGAGGATAACTTGCGTTGACAGAAAACTCATGCACTGCTCTCTACAAGGCAACCGAAACTGCACTCAGTCGGATGAGTGAGCGTGAGTGCAGGCTGTACACAGCCGTACACACCAACGCACAAAATATATCAGTTGGCTTCCTCGTCTAATGTTAGCAAAGTATCGAGTTTTTCACTCCCAATCTCAATCCGTCCCACAAGCTCCATATTAAACTCTGTCTGCTTAGTCATAAATGGTCAGTATTGTCAGTCCCACTCCGTCTCAGTCTCAACACTCAGTCTTGGTTCAACTCCAACTCACTTCCCAAGGATAATAAATATAGACAAATTTAAATTCACTTCGTTCTGCTGTACTTTGAACGTGAATGAGCAATAAACACGCAGTTAGAAGGTGCCATTGTATTCCCAGTTCCCAGCACAAAGTTGTTCGACCTCCCATCATCAGCAGTATACCACAACAAACACACATCCGACGAAACCGTGGACAAATTAACGGTACCTTATAATTTTTTATTTTGTTCATAATTAAACTTCATATTCTCCACGCAGCTATTTACGTTGTGTTTGTTTTTATTCATACCTAAATTGGAAAAGGTTCTTCGTGGTAGCACAATTGTTAGCTCAGCTGTGGTACAAGACTTAAAGAGCCTTGAGTACGACTACATACCTTCCGGCACGAAACCTTCCAATGTACTCAGCAGTTCCTTGCACAGACTGATATTAAAGTTCCAGTGGATTAAAAAACCTTTGCAGTCACTGACTACACTACAATTTGCAGTGATATAATCATCTCCTCTTTGACACAAGTCGAGCGGAACTCCGATTCTTTTTCCAGAACTCAAAACAATTAAATTGTTATATAAAAATTAACTCTCAAATGATTCCACGTAATTGGTCAGGTTGGTGAAAGCTGTTGTTAAAAAAGAGTGGAGTGCTCTTGGCTCGAGTGTTTTGATTCAGTTGGTTCAATTTTTGAAGTCAGGTGTGTCAAGTCTGGATTTGCATATTATGATTTGATGTCTTAATTTACTAATTTTATGAAACGTGCAAATCAAATGTGTTCATAGTAAGAGCTACGTTCAAGTCAAGTAAATCCCAAACTTGTCCCTCAACCCTTGTTGACCCTGCTTGAGTTTCTTACTGCATTCAATTAATCGACTAAAACAGCAAATGACAATATACAAAATCCACAAGCCTCTCCAAGAAATGTTTGATGAATTGAATCTCGATGATTAATAAAATGAATGTCTTGTATTTTAGTTTTAGCCAACCTTTAGTCACGAGAAACTACGAATATGCCCTTCTAAGTAAGTCTTTTAGGTGTAAGTGAATTATGTTACATTGAATTTTACTATTAATAATAATTTCTTGCGCTAACATTCAAGTGTGGGTTGCTTCACTCGAAATATTCACAATTCAGCGTCCGACCTGTTAATGAAACAAACTAGCTTATATAGTACAGTTCTTAACGTTGTACAAATGTTACATTATTTAAAACGAAAAGAGTACTTTATTTAAGTAACTTGATTCATTAACAATGCATTTATTTTATGCAACAATACAGTATAACAATTGAACTTTGTCGCTTTCATAGGTGCTGCTCCCAACCTTTTATATTCTTATTCTTTAGTTAACTAGTGCAATCGTGGCTTCCTAAGTGAATCTGGAGATATTGAATCGTAACGCGAATATATATGTTTTGGGTATACATGTGTACAGAGTCTCGGAGTACCGACAATAACACTTACTACTTGAAATACTCATAGCTCATGGTCAAAAATTTATGCATCTTTACTTGACCATGAATATGACTTGACTCTCAAGTATAAGTTTTTGTCTTGGCCATGACAACTACTTGAATTCAAATCTCAGGGTCATAGAATATACATGCATAACTGACCATGCCTTGAATGTTCAAGTATCCATTATATTTTACTTGCCCATGACCAAAACTTGATTTTTATGACTTGAAATACCCATGGTCTACTTTAACTTGAGCGCAGCTCTGTTCATAGTCCTTTTGAGGTGGAAAATAGTAACAGAAGACGTACACTGGTTTGTGAGATATTAACATTGACTAATTCATACATGGAATCCCATGAGAAGAGAAATTATGGTCCAAGGGTCACTTGTTGATCTGCTAATTTCTTTTCTGGAAGTAGCAGGATTATTTTAAGTTTGGAAAACCTTTAAACAAATACTGGTTGACTATATGTTTCCGTAACTTATGCGAAGTGCAATGAGTGCTGGAGTAATTTCAGCTGACAATCATGCCAAGGATGGACATCAACTTTGGTCAGGCATAATTTCAAGAAATATGCAGTGGAAGCAACCCCAGGTATCGTGGTCGGATATATTCCCTCGGGAGATATTCCCTCCGGATACAACCCCTCTGACATAATCCTTCCGTAGATAATCCCTCCAAATATGGAGATAATCCCTCTGTTTGAAACAACAGAAGCATTTATCCGTGGCAACGCTATTTAGTCAATAAAAAAATCAACGCTGGATTAATAATTACATTTAGTTCGATTATAAAATTATTTTTTCGATTGATCGAAAATAGCAGTAGCTTCTATATAGGTTCAGGGATTAGGTTTAGGGTCAGGTTTACATTTCCGGATTAATCAAACGGGCAAGGAAATTAAAGAATTTTCAATTTAAATCGATTTATTTGTACATGATATGATATCAAGAACACAAACAATTAATTTTAAAGCAGTCGTATAAAAACATTAAACATGATTAATGAGTCAGTCAATCGTAGAACTCTCACTCCGGAAGAAAGTCGTGAAGTCAATGCTGAATAGCTTCGAGGAATTCCGAATGGTTTGTCTCATTTTGAAACAGAGCAAGTAGGAAAAACAATGTTTTCGAATACAATCGGGAGCAGGTGGAAGGTTACTACTGAGTGACCGAGTCTCATTCATTTTGAACTATATTGCATTGCAGTTTATTAACTTAATCTAGTCAATGTAATTATCGAAATAAGAATACCCGTAGTTTCTTATTGTTTTTCTTGTGATTTGGGTGCAACGAATTAGGAATCACAGTTGCTATAGCAACTGCAATGTAAGTTGCAGTGACTCCTGTTGTCGTACAACCAACCCATGCGACGGAGGGATAATCTCCAACTGCAGGAGGGAATATATCCGGAGGGATTATGTGCGGAGGGGAAATGTCGGAGGGTTTATCTCCACCCATTACCAATTTCATTTTTAAAAAAGTCAAAAATGCAAAATTGAAAGAGCAAATTGTTTTGCGTCTAGCTATGGAATTACAAGCTGAACTGGTATTTACGGACGGGCTACGGGCTTTTTTAAATTTTGCGGGCCGGGCTTTATCCGACAACTTCAATTTCGGGCCGGGCGAAAAAGAGGAAATACTTACGGACCACGGGCCTAAAATATCCCACGGGGAGATGCTTTAAAATGTACACATGCGATAATATCTCAATTTGACTGTAATTTTTTTGTCCGATTTAATTTTTTAAATATTTTCTGTCAAAAAGAAGCAAAATATATTTTACAATACATTTTGCTTCTTTTTGACGCTAAAAACATGCAAAAAAAATTTCGGCGGTATGGATTTGAAAGCTCGACCACTCTGAGCTATTCTCAGCTGTTACCACACCGCCACGCGTAATTAGCCAGGCTGACGCAACTTGTGCCTGTTGCTCCCAACTCGACAAGATAGTTGGAGTGGAGCAGACAGTATATATAATTATTCGTAGTGTAATATATATGTATAATACACAATACTATATATTTGGGGAGTTGCGTGACACTATTTTCTGGAGGTCACTCGTGTCAACCAATTTTTTCCAAAACAAATAAGTCTCGTGCTTATGACCGACTACAGTAGTGGTAAAAATTCGTGCAAACTAAGTTTACCTGTTCTCACGTTATCTTATACACAGACAGGAAGAAACGGGGGCGTCAAGCACAATCAATGTAATAAAAATTGTCGCTTCGCAGCAATTTATGGCACAGCCAACAAAGGCGTGCCACTGCAAATGGGCAATGTGTATCTTCAAAAGAGTTGTTTGAACAAAATCGAATAGCTGGGTTACTGAATTTTTGAAGAACTCGGGTAACTTCAAAAAGGTTTGATCATGGCCTTGTTCATGGTTAATAAGTTTGGACAACATCGTATAACTGGTTGTAAAGGTAGCTGTAAAATACTCAGAAGCGGTTTGACCGATTGAGCAGCTCCTTCCTTAGGTTTATGCCTGGAGACTTAGTGTCAACAAAATCTAAAAACGGATTCCGGAGTAATCATGTTCATAGACAGACTCACAGACATACGGACATTGCAAACTTGCAAGTGGCGCTAGCGCTGCTTGAATTGAATATACAATTAGAAGGACATAAATGAGACACTTGATTCTAATTTTTAACGGAACATAATAAATAAAAGTTATAAACACATTCGGATAATTTATTTACATATTTCGGGTCACGAATATCTGAAGTTCTGTTGTGCGTATTCATAAAAATCGAATTCTATTAAGCCAGTTCTATTTAGACATGTTCTGTTTATACTTAGTGCTAATGAGTCATGCGAATGATTTGTGTGCAAACTCAGTCATAATTTTGAGTGTTTTTCATAACATTCCGTCAATCTAATGAAATTTGTTTTCCATGAAAGGTGTTATTTGATAAAGCTAATAAAAATTGCTTATAAAACTATCAAGGTATTAAATTTTCAAGGTTAAAAAACATGATAACCATGAACATACTTTCAAATTTATTTTTGAGCTATGTTTATGCACATTTGTAGAGTATTCTCTACTGTGATAAATAAATATTAACAATAAATTAAAAATTAGACACTTAGTAAAAGTGCATAAAATCATCGCAGCCAATATTAAGAATCCCAGGGTATCATTACTATTATTACAGGTGACCAGCATTGTCTGTAAACGCCGATGTTTAACTTCACCGAAAGTGCTTTATTTTGGTCAAATGTATTATTTTCAGCTTTGCTGTTTTATGAATCTAATGCTGCTACTTATACGACCCTAACATTTGCGGATACGAATACATGGCTAAGTGTGTACAGATCATGCTCTTGCAAAATCTTCATTTTCGAGAAATTCGTTGAGATTGAGCCATTCAACATTCCACTACAATATTTTAAACAAATAACAAACAATGTAACTGTGATAAGTAATCAACAAAAATACGTTTCTTCAAAATTACAAAATTGTCATTCCGTCTTAGTTTGGCTACCAGAAGATGCTTTTACAACCGAAACTACCGTACTTTCCAAGTATTTGCAAGCCACCTTGCAACAGAGTAATTATCGCCAGTCACAACAATATTTTGCTCATCTAACGACTTACCTGAGACCAAATAAAAGTCTCCATAAGAATAACCGGGGATATGCAGATTTAATTTCTAACCCGCTTCCTTATGAAAATTTGGACCTTACGAGATTGAACATAATTGCTATGGAAAAAGCGTACGATAAGCAACGACTTTACATTAGCAGTTGGTTCGTTTCATGTTACTATACCATGCTTCAATACAAAGTAATTCCAAGAAACTTAACTGTGACTAAAACTGAATTAAAACACAATCTTGCTTCTTTAAGGTCTAGAATTAATAGATTTTATTTCAGCATGAGAAAATACGACCCTGTGTACGCCCAATCTGACTCAATTAATTTAAATTTTGTAACACTAAACGGAATAAAACTTATAAATCACACCTTCGCAATTACAATACCCGTGAATTGGAATAGTCGTTTCACAACTCTCGATAACGATCCAAGACAATTTCTAGCCGCTATTTTTCATTTAATTCACGAAAATCTGTCAAACGTTTCCGTAATTTATTATTCTTCTCACGTTTATAGTGTTGCCCCAATAATACTCATGCCGATGATTTTATTCCCAGTATTTCCAGTCCCAGGTCAGTATGAATACATCCCGATTCGGACGGAAGGTCTCAAGTTCTTTACCTGTGACGGTGACATACAAGAAACGTCATTCGGGGTATATTACCAGCCTTTTGGGGTAACAGTTTGGCTGACTCTAGTGATATTTGTTGCCTCCTTGTCTGCAATTATTTATGCGGGAACCAATATGCAACTCTCGGTGTCTCAATCCATAATACTTTCTCTCGGTGTTTTGCTTGAGCAGTATCACAGTCCGAAACTCCCAGAGAAGATCATCAAGTTTTTCAACATTATTGTTTTAGCATGGATGCTTATGGCAATAATTATTACATATGGCTACAGAAGTATCTTAACAACGGATGTTACAGCACCGTCTCCTAAACAATACTTACAAACTTTCAAGGAAATTGCCAACTACACAATTTACACCCCCATACAAAAATACTTCGCGAAGCTAGGAAAAGAAATGGATTATGCCAGGGACGACATGTATAACGTATTGCGTAACCATGGGCAACCCAAAGCCAATGGAATTCAATTGAGGGATGAGTCAGAAGCCTATGAAGTGCATGCTTTAATTTCAAACCAAGCAGGAACATTGTTTGACGATGAATCCAAGCGGCTGATTGAATGGCTCAAGGAGTCTACGATAGTGCCATTTAATTTTCCAAATACAACAATTGAGGAAGCTGTTTCGCAGTGTAATCGATCTGCATATGTGGCCTACGAATCAGATATAGATCAATTTGTTGTTCCTGAATATCGAAGAGGAACTGTCACATCAAAACGGTTTGTTAAAGGGACAGAACGAATATTACCCATGTTTCGTGGATATGCTCTCAATTCACGAAAAGGTTGTTCTGGTATTATTCAGTTAATTCGACGGATTCAGGAGGTTGGGATTTATCAATGGCTTGAGGACACATTCATGAGACTTGAAAGTTCGAAGTATAGCCTGAAATACATGAATACCACTTGGATACAACTTTCGAGATTGAATGTTAAATCGAATCTCGTCATTACTTTGTTTCAAATTTGGTTTGCTTTAATTATTGTCGTGTTAATAGTTTTTGTCTTAGAATTTTGCGTAACCGTAACGCAGTATGCACAGTAGTGCAAGTCACAGATGGAGAGCTATAGTATAACCACACTCTCGCAGTATAACGACAATAGTGTAACCAATGCTTCGTTTGCCCAAGTTTTTTGGTTCCATTCCCTGAGTATGAAGTATTTGATGTTATAATCCCTTGTGTGGTAGAACTTTCTGTATAACCTGTAGTGGTTCTTTTATTCAAATAATTGCCAATTATAATTGTTTCTAGAACTGATTCAATCACTAACTTAAACATTTAACACTTAATTTGAACTGGTATCAATCCCTAAAACGGTGCCTCGAATGTTCAATGGGTTCCATTCTGGTTAGAATAGACCCTGACAATACCTTGGTTCAACCTAGATATGTTGGTAGTTCTTAATGATACCCTTTCTTAATCTACTTACTTTAATCTTAACGTTAACTTACTGCTATTCCTATATTTAATCAACGCTCTTGTACTTGTTTGCTTCTCTTTACTTTTCTCGCTTGTTTTGTCTACTTGGCTATGCTGAAGTATCCCTTTAATATGTATCATACATAACAATACTTGGTTAAAATGGATTTTCTGTTATACTCTCCGCTGACATCGGATAATAGCGACGGCGAAGAACAGAGGGCGTTACTATATAGTGAAGTGGTTGCCATTGCCGTGAAATATGCTAGTGGTGCCGGTCTTGCATGTAAACTAGAACACCTACTTGAGTGTGCATAAATATGATCCACACTATGTGTATAGGGTTTAATGTTTTGGATGAAATACAATAAATCCATACAAGAATTGTTTAATAACCAATTCGCTAAAACACATTTCATTTCATTCAGCAAGTTATTGTTTTGGCGTAGTAGCATTTCAATTTTGTCAGTGTTTATTAAAATTAAATCACAAAACACCTTAAAAAAATTAAAATTAACATTTTTCAGCTGGGCAGGCAAATGTCGTCGGGGATTTTAAATCGGCCAAACTTCCAGTACCCGAGTAATACCCGGGTACAAACAATTGGTACTCGGGTACGGGTACAGATTTTGGGTACATTACGGGTACAGGTACTACATTGTAGTTTCAGGTACGGGTACGGGTACTGAAATAATTTACCCGGGTACTCGGGTATGGGTACGGGTATAGGTAGAGTATGTTGTCGTACCCGATATTCGGGTATGGGTACGGGTACACGGATTCTGTACCCAGTCCGAGCACTGAACCAGTTAGGTATTGGAATGTAAGGATTTGGTTGTTCATGTCGATATAAAATTAAATTAAAAATAAAAAAACTGAGAATTTGGTGTGACAATAGTTTGCATTATGCGTAATGCATTCCAGCTCTGTCAGCACAATTCCCGAAAAAAGAGCTCTGGATTAGCTCTCATTTCTTTATTTACAATATAGAGTGTAATAATCAAATTAAGCAAGTAATCATAATACGGGAAAAAGATTGAAGCCAGGATTGTACAGTTTTAAATGTCAGTTGGTACATTGACGGTGCTTATATTAAAACACCCTCCGAATTGCTACACGTTTCGTATCCAGCTGCTTAAACAGTGATTTTTAGGTGGAGGAGGATCGAAACAATTAAAACCTATGGGTTACCATTAAGAGATTGGACCGTCACATTGTGAAGGCAGCCATAATGCCGATCATAATAGGTTATGAAATTGTTCCCCCATTTCAGGAATCGAATTATCATTTTGCTGACTTTCACTGGTAAAATGGCTATTAATCCTCAAAATGTTTTGAAATCTTTTATAAAATGAAATTCTTAGTGTTTAAGAAAAAATTCCAGCATTCTACTTCTTGTACCGGGACTAAACCACGTCGGGTAAAGGTTGGGGTACAACGACCCTCGTCAAAAATGCTTCAAGTAAATGACAAAATATAACATTTTTTTGTTTTGTAGGTTTTTTTGTTTTGTGACTTTTGCGTTTGTGTAGAACAGAACAGTGTGATCACAAAATTGCGAAAAAAGCATTCCAAATCCCCAAAAACCTTTTGGCGATAGTCACTATTTACGAAGGGCCTCATAAGCTCTTCAATGTCTAGTTGCAATATTTGGGAAGCAGTGAATTAGTGCTTGGACTGGATACAGAAACCGTGTACCTGTACCCATACCCGTAGCCGAATATCGGGTACGACAAAATGCTGTATCTATACCCGTACCCATACCCGAGTACCCGGGTAAATTATTTCAGTACCCGTACCCGTACCTGAAACTACAATGTAGTACATGTACCCGTAATGTACCCAAAATCTGTACCCGTACCCGAGTACCAATTGTTTGTACCCGGGTATTACTCGGGTACTGGAAGTTTGGCCGATTTAAAATCCCCGACGACATTTGCCTGCCAAGCTGAAAAATTTTTATTTTAATTTTTTAAAAAATAATGTATAAATGCCAAAGCAGAACATAACCATTTACATTTTAATAGTCGTTTCTTTCAAAAATTAGTGCATACTTGAGTTGTCGCTTTACCAGGCACACAAATATTTGATTTAGAAGCTATTATTTCGGCATCAATGCGTACACTCAAACATTTTCATCTACGAGGTTTCCCCTCTCTTATCTCACAATTGGTCAAAATATGTCACATAAATTTTGGATCTGGATGGAGCTCACTTTTACTTCCCTTTTCCTACCCCAAAACCTAGTACATGTTTTTAGAAAGGGAAATTTTCTTATGTACATCCATGCGATCCGTCCAGTAGTCACCCAAAAGTTTGTGAGTTCTATATTTCCTACAATATGTGACGCACAAACTTTGTATCAGTCGCAAAAAGTCGGCAATTAACTCTAGTTGTACCTGTTCATATTTTCAGCTCAAGTGAATTTGTAGCAATATCGAAATTAATTAAAATGTTATATAATTGCTCTGACTTGCATGCACGCGACATCTACACTTCATTCGAGCAATTAAATGACTAATATTAATGATTAATAATGTACAAACTACGAAAAGTGAAATTAGCGTTAGAGATGGTGCCTGTGCTGCTTCAACGTATCATTTACATTGTAGCTATCATAATGTTGTTTGGACATGTACATATGTAGAAATATTTGCCAGAAGATAATTATTATTAAATAACTAATATTTCTTTTCTGGGGACTCAAGAAGTAAAATCTAATATAATTGTCATACGAAACCCTTTAACAATTCACATTATTTCATTGAAACAATTCATTACAAGATCTGAAAGTTTCTTTTTTTAACACCAGCAAACACAGTTCGTAAATTCGTACAGCGCACGGATTTTTTGTACTCAAACTATGCCTGAGAGCTATAAGTATACATTAACATATATAACTCGTATCCGTACTTTCAACATTTCAATTGTTTTCCCCATATCCTCAAGTTGGGTATACCTGTCGATTTACCTAGCTGGATAATCAGGGTTACGGTATGTGTGCAATAGCCCGCATGGTCATTAACCGTTTTGTACAGAAACGGGTCGACACATTTTTAATTTCCGTGGCCAGTCCAACCTAACACATCATTTGTTCCGGATTCCAAATTAAAATGTTTGTATGAATTAATACGAATATTTGTATATCTACATAAATTTGCTAAACGCCTAGTGAGACTTTAATGTCATTGAGATCCATATAGCAACTCACTTGGAATAGCAATTAATGATAGTAGCTATAAATTGGTAAACAAGGAACTATAGAAACCAGCGATGAAACATAAAATGACATGAAATAATATGACGGCACGATTTATGAGCTTAACTTTATAAATATTGTATAAACAAATTGTTAGCATCAATTTAGTTATGCGTGTAAAGGTTTTATCTAATCGTCGAATTATTAAAAATTTAAACGTTTCCTAACTTTCGAATGCCAGCTTGGTTAATAAAGGTTTCATTTGACCGCGTTTTATTCACAGTACTGTTTTTAATTAAAAACTAACAGCAGTAATAAATGTTGGGGATACGCTGTGTTTGTTTTCGTGTATGTTCTTAAAGCTGAACGAATAAGCTTTCGCAATTAAAAATTGTATATGAAGCAGAAAATATATATGACAAAACTACTCCGTGCAGGTTGGTATAATCTAAAATATTTTTCAAAACATACAAAATCCAGTAATAATTTAAGATAAAGCATGCCTTTGGTCTTGAAGTGGATTGACATTCCGGCAAGAAAGGTTCATTTGGTGGATAGGACTAGGATTTGTCGATTTTTGAATGCCATGGCATAAATGGAAAATTAGGCAGGCATATTTGGCAGGTATTTAGCGCCTTTATTCACATGGCATAAAATGATTTTTTACGACATCCTGGCAGAATTGGTATATAATATATTTTGCCTTGGCAAAATTGGCATACCAAATGGGAGCATCTTTCGTGACCATATGGATAAGAACATGCATATTAAACTAGTTATCAGCTCGATTGACTATACCGCAATGAATGTCAAACATTATTTATTATACTTACCCTAATATGTTTTTTATATTTTCTGAACATTTAGGCAACCAGTTGAATATTACTTTAAGAGGTCCCAGTAACAAAATAATTACAAGTTTTAAACAACTGAGTATACAGTTTCACAAACATAATTACAGTAAAACCTGTATATAATGGCCGTTCATATAATGGATTCCTGTTAATAGTGGACACATTTTACTTCCCGGTCCCAACTCCTATCCTTTAACATAGGAAATTCCCTCCATATAATGGTTTTCTATATAGTGGTAACCTGCTCATAGTGGACTAAAGATCGTACCCCTTCAGTTAAAAATGCATCTTAAAGTACCTGTATATAGTGGTCATCCAGTCAGAACGAAGGGATACAACTCGCGCGAACCCGAACCAATAACACAGCTGCTTGAGTTTAGCTCAATTAAATGCATTTGGACTACGTTTTAATTTGCAGCGGTTTCATATTGTATGTATGTGTACTAAATCAAATGCGTATTTATTAGTACTGTGTACTTAAGTACTTTGTTTCTTATTAGTGCTTTGAAGTATTTTTAACTAATTACTAGTTGCTTGTAATCAGCATAATATAATTATTAGTTGCTGTCACATAAGACTATAAGTCAAATCATTTAGTATTGATTCGGCCAAAGTTGCGCCAAGTCCTCACTCCAATTCAAAGTCTGAAGCAGAAAATATTAGTACTTATTTTTAAAAAGTGAAAAATAACTGATTTTCAATAAGTATTTGTCAGATTCGTGCTGGTATGCCTGGATGTGTATATATTTATATAGTGACCCTTGACCACTATATACTTATAATCGTCTCACCGAATGAAACCAAACTTGACAGGCAACTTATATAGGCTTAAACTAAAAGTTGTAGTCTATTTGCGGGCAATTCGAATGATTTTAAGGCAACAAACCCGGTATGGTTGTGCTATTGACCTCGGAGGTCATAGCTGGGTCATTGTGACACTAAATGGAACCAAACTTGACAGGCAACTTATGTGGGCTTAAACTAAAAGTTCTAGTCTATTTTCGGGCAATTCGAATGATTTTTAGGCACTAAATCCGGTATGGATAAGTTATTGACTTCGGAGGTCACATCTGGGTCATCGTGTCACTAAATGGAACCAAACTTGACAGGAAACGTACCCGGGCTTAAACTAAAAGTTCTAGTCTATTTGCGGACAATTTGAATAATTATTAGGAACCGAATCCGGTACAGATAAGGTATTGACCTCGGAGGTCACATCTGGGTCATCGTCTCACCAAATGAGACCAAACTTGACAGGTAACTTATATAGGCTTAAACTAAAAGTTCTAGTCCATTTTCGGGCAATTCGAATGATTTTTAGGCACTAAATCCGGTATGGATAAGGTATTAAATTCGGAGGTCACAGCTGGGTCATCGTGTCACTAAATGGAACCAAACTTGACAGGCAACTTATCTGAACTAAAACTAAAAGTTCTAGTCTATTTGCGGGCAATTCGAATGATTTTAAGGCACCAAATCCGGTATGGGTAAGGTATTGACCTCGGAGGTCACAGCTGGGTCATCGTGTCACAAACTGGAACCAAACTCGGCACACGTTGAATATATGTCTAATGAAAGCCCTAGTTCTAATCTGGGCCAGTTTCATCAGTATTTAGAATATGAAACCGGTATCGACGTTCTTTGACATCTTGAGGTCAGTATCTTGGAAAGTTGAGGTCATATCTCGATGAAATTTTTTTTACACGTTATTTAATTTTTATTCTTGCCATTTTTGAAGTTATATTGCTAATTTTCACGGTTTGAAATTTTTGGTACCCCTTGAGCCCCCCCTCATTTTTCGGTAACTTTAACCCGGGATATCTCCGAATCCTGCATTACGATTTCTTCGGGCCAATTATCAAAAATGATCTACTCTTCAAGGTACACCCTCCAGGAATTTTCTCATCGAGATCGAACAGGGGGCATATTCTCGTAAGGATTGTGCGGTGTCCTTCAAAAGCGTGGAAGAGGGGACTTTACATAAAAAAATTATACTGCGGGAGGTAACTAAATGTTATCTCCAAGATTAAGGAATCAATCACCGGCCAAGCCAGCAAACAATCACATACAAAGGTCTATCTAATACAAAGGTCTGAACAGTAGAATAAAACCATTATTGTGACGGAAGTCCAACTGCGTTTATTTTCCTGCCAGTGGAGCCTTGTGGGTTTGTTTACCGGGGACGGGGACGTCCCGTCGGGACGCTGGACGGACCGGGACGGGACGTCTCCGGGGACAAAATAATTGTCCCCATGTCGTATTCGGGACGGGACGGGACAAAATAAATTGTCCGAATTGTATTCGTAACGGGACATGCTTTTTGGTCGTGTGGATAACGGTACGTGACCAGCAAGCATAGCAGAACAAGGATAATGTTTCAGCTTTTAATGCTCATGAGTAAACTAGTCTGTTGTTTTAATAATTGTCGTGTTAGTAGTTTTTGTTTCCGAATTCAGCACAAATTTTTGTTACATGTAAACACATGAATGCTGGGATATAATTTCCACTAGCACACAAATGGTGTGCTTCGCTCATATGTGGTTGTGATTAGAATTTCTTATCCCGATTATGCGAAAATAATTATGCAAATAATCCAAAATTCAAGAATGTCTTTTTTAGTTATTTGTTTTTGGTTAGCTTGCTATGATCTGTTCGTCTCATTCGTAATAATTTTTGGTAACCCTTATACCTCAGGTATTCGTAAAACGTCAAATAATTAGAGCACCTCCAGCCATTGTATTTACATATTATTGAAATCCAATGAATTGGAAATTCAAATGATCTGCATGTACTGCATCGTTGAATAAATTCTGTGAAATTACTGTTTTTTTTAAATGCTCCCAGAACAATTCAACTGAATGCAAACTTAGGAAATCAATACACTATACTAGTGTTTCTGTTCGGTATCGGGAATTCCCGAGGTTCCGGTTCGGTTTCGGTTCCGGGACGGTTTCGGGTCAACGTTTTAAAGAACCGTTACATTTCGGTCCGGTTTCGGGTCATCGGTTTATGAACCGTCAAATTTCGGTCCGGTTTCGGGTACAAAAATCAAAACCGAAAGTTTTCGGGAAGGGTTTGTTAAAGCTGCATTTTTGGATGAAAACGCGAAACCTGCATTTGGCCAGCATTTGTCAACTGTTATTTGAAAAGGCGACACAATTTTGACTTCCATAAAAATGAATCATATACATTTTCTGTCGGTTCGGAAAGGAACCGGAACCGGTTCGGGAACCGCTTTTATTTTCCGGATCGGTTCCGGGAAGTCAAAAATGTCCCGGACTCGAAAATATCGGTTCCAGTTTCGGGAACAGAATTGGTATTTTTTTTCGGTTCGGGAAAACGAGTCGGGTCGAGTCCATGTTTTGGTACCGTTCAGAAACACTACACTATACCGCCCGTAAAGACCACTTCCAAAATTTGGAATTAAATTTTCTTTAAAATTTTCTTGTTATTTTTTAAATTATTAAATTACAAATATTGCTTAATGCTACCATTTCTAGACATTTGGCCTTACCCTTCCAGATAGTTCACATAACGGAACATATGGGACGGTCCGGTCATGGAAATAGTTTGATCGAAAGCTTGAACTATTTAAAATAACATGGTCTAAATTCATGCTGACCAATGAATATGTTCCAAAATGTCGGACTAGACATAACTTGGATCATTCTGAGTACGAAGTAGGCCGGACAATTTGAATAAACCAAATTACAAACTTGAAAGGATTTTGAATATTGATTCTACAGTATTGCAAAATTTATATTGATCACCAAAAAATACACTACGGTTGGGGAAAAATCACAGTTCACAGCTGCAAATATCTATTACAAATAGTCTGGACCGACATGTGGACCGGAACATGTTTTTCTGATATAGTAAATCCACGAGAGCATGTTCCTTGGTTCAAGATAGTGGAACAGATATGAAATGGTCCTGCGCTTCGACCAAGCAAGAAAAAAAGAACAGACCGAACCACTCGATCACAATTAGTGCATTGACTCTTGAAGAAATTGAAGTTATACAAGTTTCCAGTAGAAATAGTGTAATATAAAATTGTAATATAATTAATAAATTTGAAAAAAATTCTGCAGAATATTTGAATTAAGCCAAATAAGGTAGGATCGATACCACGCCTGTGTATATGAGTTAACAGGAGAAAAACGTGGGCATACATTTGTATATAGCTGCTAAGTGAGGAACTAAAATTAACTAAAAATATTTGTCCCCACCATATTTGTAGACGTTCCAGGATGCTTGACGCCATAGGATACTTATCATTATCTAACGTTTCAAAATAAGCCATAACCAATATTGCTCGGTTATGAAAAACCCGCCAAGGTATTTTGCTTTCACTTTTCCTCCAAATTTTCCCATAAATTTTTAAATTGACTGTCCAAATATATAAATCGTCCAATTTTATCCACGATTCGGCCCAAAATGTCAAATTGTGCTTTTTAAAACGAAGCGCTTTTGTAAAATTGCTTGTTTTTGATTTTGTCCTTCTAAAGGCTCCCACACGGGACAATAAACAACGACCTGTTGGGTCCTGGACTTGGACATAACGCCTTTACTTTTCCAATTTTCAAATTTCATGAAATTTTGAAAATATTCAGAATTTACGTAAAAATCTGATTTAACCGCACAAACGAATTCCGTGACCACTATAGTCGTGGGCAATACCTTCCCCGCCACAAAATTCGAATTTTGATGGAATTTCGAAAAAACTTAGAATTGACGTGAAAACCTGACGACCACGGGAACATACTCGTTGATCACTAAGACCGTAAAAATAGCTTACCCGACTCGAAATTTCATCAAATTTTGCAAAAACTCCGAAATTATGTAGAAACCAGATTTAACCACAGAAATGAATTCCTTGATTTCCAAGGACGTGGAAAATACGTTCCCCGCAACGGCATTAAGTGTATTGGCAACATAATAAACAAATAGCACGGTCGACGCAGTGAAATTTCAAACTTTAAAGTTGCAATTTCGTTTTCACCACGGAAATGATTTCGATGATGACAACGTATAAAATACCTTCCACACAAAGACCAGGAAATAAGACTCATGATGAGAGCTGGGGATATATTTTCCACTTAGAAATTGCACGTTCGCTGACATTTTCAAAAAACGCAAAATAAACGGTTATTATATCAACCTACTTGACTATAAACATACATTTCGCGTAACAACTGCCCAACCAGCCAAAATTATAACAACTTCCAAGCGAGCTCACACTAGCGAGGCAGTAACGCTTCGCTTCTGTTGCAATCGATGAATCAAATGCAATTTTGGATTTTTTCGTTATGAAACGAAATACCGCAATGCCAGGCCATTTTGGGCGAGCAAGTAACCAAAGTGCTGGGCATTTTCAAATCGGCATGCCCCAGTAGGAGCTAAAATTCTAGTTCGTAGTTACTATTGCACTGAGATTCCTTTTGCAGGTATTTGTAATTTTCGTCAACTGATCAATGTGACACATAAGGGAGCGTTCACAAATGACGTCATTCAAAATACTGGTTTTTAGGCACCCAGTCACACACTTGTCATCAATCATCATCATTTGATGAAACGACGCACCCACCCCATGTAATGACGTCATCATCACCAGGGTTGCACAATTGGAAATGCCCTGGGTTTTATGCCGAATTTGTGGGTCTTATCGAAAAAACCAGTGCAGAAATGGCCAAAATGTCTGCACTAGGCTGAATATGCCCAAAATTATCAAAATGCCAAAAATGCACAAACTTCCATGGCATTTTCAATTGTGCAACCCATGATGGGTGACGATGAAGTTTTCGGAATTCATTTAATTCACGCGAGGCTGCATTAGTTAGATTTGTTTTCAGCTTCCTTTTATTATACTGGAATTATGGTGGTACTTTTAAAGGAATAAAGGATTGTACCGAATGTTATATAGAATCTCCCGAATTTTTCGTACTAGGATGTCCTAAAAACGGTTTCCTGGATAGTGTGAAACGGTGTATCGGTACGCTTTAGGCTTGTAGTTTGAATTTCTAATTCTTTTTAAGGCGATTATTTTAAATTGCCTATTCACACAAGTTTATGTCAAGTAAGGTTGATTCAAACGACCAAAACCTTTAACGGGCTAGCAAAACAATCGTTGGTAGCATTCGTCGGTTGATGACGTCATCATTTGGCCAAATCCACCCTACCACTGCGTCATCAACATCATCAACTCCCTTTAGCACCCACCCACTATCTTGATGACGTCATTTGTGAACGCTCCCTAATCAGTTGAGTCAGAGCTTTATGTGATCGAGTTAGCGATACGAAATCTCTTGGAATAAGTTGACATTACCTACAAATTAACAAATCAGGAAAGGTGATCTAACACACCTGCATTGTGCTCAGTTCCATTGGAAAATATTTGGGGGAAATTTTGTCCCGGAATATGCAATTTGAAGCGTCATTAAGGCCGGACAGGGGTCCGAGTTTTGTAAAACTCTCTGGAAGATCGTTTTTAAATTTCCCTGCTGAATTATAAGCGTTAAACAATTTCAAAAATCCTTTCTGCAAAAATGTGAACGGTTTCAGAAATCCCTGTTGGCCAAGACAATTTTTCTACAAGAAGTAAAATTCCTGCTAAAACAGATCAATATATTTCAAAATCTCTGCTTTCAAAAAAAATCCTTGACAGACGCAAATAATTTTGAAAATCCCTACCAAATTTGAAAATTAGTGTTCACAATAACCGAAAAAATGCATGGAAGATTCTTCCCGGGGAAAACGTTTTTTTCTTCTTCAGCAAAAAAATGCTATAACTTTATTTCACATTATGTTTTATTAATGATTACAACTATTTGAGATGAATGTTTATACTGGCTATTATACTACCCGGGATATGTCCCCACAAAGCATTTCAATTATTGAAGTCAGTACCGTAATGTACTTGGTAAGATTAATACGCTGTTTTGAAATTGACATATTTATTGAAAAATTTCGCATCCGGGTGTCATATTACACGGCTCAGATTCCCAACTATGGGAATCAAAATGGGGAGAAACAAATTTACGGATTAGCTTTACGGAAAAATAATTTTATTTCGACCAAATCGACAGGCAAATATGGCCAAAATTAAGTTCTACGTAACCTGTAAGTATTTTGCTACATAGTTGGTTCAAAAAATGTATTTAAGCTCCAAGTATTCCATTGGAGATATTCGAGTTTTTTCTTAGGCTTTTCAATCGGATATCAGAATTAACGACATAGCATGGAGCGCACCCCTTGTAGTAGTTGATCGTGCCCGGTCATAAACGATCTTAGCCTCTATGCAGTCCTTCGCATTACTATGTTTGCCTTAGTGGGGCAAAACTGTTTTGAAGTAACATTTAAGCTAACAAATTGAACCACGTGCCCTTTGAGCAGTGCTCGTTACATATAGGCGAAGTATTCATCTTATTGCGATGGCGATACCTACAAACGCTCAGCCTTAAACTGTGGCTTAACGATGACTTTCTTAGTGCCTTGTTAACCCAAGTTTCTGTGGTTGATGTATTTTGTGCAACATTCGTGAAATTCCAGAAGTATATATAGAACAACTACAAAATTGAATTATTAAAAGCTTTAATTTTTAATTCAAAATTAAACTATACAATTCCAAACTGAGAAATAAAGTGCTAACATTAAGTGACATCGTTTTATGTATTTAAGTTAACGACCTGATTGGGCGATGTTGTTAACGTTTTACAAATATATATATATGTATATATATAAATAGCCTCGTAGATTTAGGGAAACGGCAAGTCAATTGCGTGACATTATTTTCTGGGGGTCACACGAGTCAATCATTTTTTCAAAAAATCAATAAGACTCGTGCAAGTAACATAACGCAGGTGTGGGAAAAATTCGAGCAAACTAGGTTCACCTCACGTTATCTTGTTTACAGACATGACGGGACAGGGCCGTCGAGCACGATCAATGTCCTCAAAATCTTCGTCTCGCAACAATTTATGGCTCCCTTAACGGCGTGCCACTGCGAAGGGGCAGTGTGTGTGTGTCTTCCACAATGTTTGACAGATTGAGTTGAATCTTCAAGTTCTTCCAAGATTTATGCCAGGAGATTATGTTTGAAAAAATCAAATAACGGGTTACTGAATTTTTGAAAAACTCGGGTGACTTCCAGAAGGTTTAATCCATCGAGTACTTTTATATTGTAATTATTATAGGCCTTGCTCACGGATAGTAAGTTTCAACAGAATAATATAATTGGTTGCAAAAGCGCTTGTAAGCCCTTGATTAACTCCGAAGAGGTTTGACCTATTGCGTTCAACTCCGAATTTATCTTAGTTTCTCGCCAGGAGACTATGTTTACCAAGTTTCAGCAAATTCTAGCAACAGATAATTGAGTTATCATAGCACTGAGCGTAAAATTGCAAGGTAACTCCAAAAAGGCTTAATCGATTTAGCACATCTACAAGCGTGTCCAAGCTTTAGGCTTGAATACTATATGTCTACCCAGTTTCAACAAAACCTATTCATGGGGTAAGTTATTGTGTTCTCGGGCAGACGTACAGAAATAAGGACAGTGCAAACTATAAAGTGTCACTAGCGCTGCCCCAAATAATTGTATATTTAATTAAAAGGGCAGGAATGAGACAATGGATTATAATTTCTAGTGCATCAGAATAATGAAAGTTGATCATTACCTTTATTGTAACTATCACAATCTTTGTTTTCGAAAGTATTAAACGCAATATATCAGGTATCATTTAATAAAGCCCCAGATCTACTGTAATGTCCTGGTGGTTCCATTACTTTACTCGGTCAAAATTGGAGTGCCTTGAATTTCCAGAATAAACGGATTTTTAATGCTTTAGATATTGGGAGAAGTTTACACAACACGCATATAAATGTAATTATATAAGTATCATATGATTTAGACACGTTATTTAAAAGTAATTACATATATGCGTTTAGATATGGGGAACTGTATCCAGTGCTGGGCCTTCTACTCTACCGACAATAGAAGTAGAGGAAAAAATAGAGAAGAAGTCAAAATAAATAAGTGAAAAAGAGTACAAGTAGAATAGAGGTAACGCTAATATCCATCCAGTACATGTAGAAGTAAATAGAAATCAAATCTTGAATAAAGCAAGTAGAGTAGTAGTATTTTGCTGTCAAGCCAGCAGCCTGTGGTTGCATTAGAAATAGAATAGACGGGCAATACAAGAGCCGATGGTAGAAGTAGCATAACATATTATTATACCAATAAAGTCGTACATGCGTACTATAACGTATTATTAAAATAATTACAACACAGGTAACAATGTTACTAAGGTAATGAAATATAATACACTGTACTACTGTGTGTACAGTCCAAACGTACGAAACGCTTTGATTTACCGGATAGAATAGAAGTAGAATAGTTAGTACCACGACAGGAGATCTAGAAGTAAACGTAGAATAGAAAGTATTGGTAATGGCGTAGAAGTAGAATAAAAGGAAACGAAAAATTCTGGAAAGTAGAATAGAATTAATAGAAGCCATATCCTCACAATTTAAGGATAGAGTAGAATAGCATAGCTGAGATACAAACGCCCAGCACTGACTGTATCCGTTATGAATAAAGGAAATCTTTAAATATATTAGGAATAAGGGAGAAATCGTTGGAATAGAAATTGGGAACCATTATGCCTTAGGATATTAAGAAATTATGTTATAACATTCAAAATGTTTCTTAGGGTAATATGGAGGACTATGTTTTGGATACGGGAATTTATGCGTTAGCAATAGGGTGGAGGGGGCGTGTCTCCCGAGCGAAGCGAGCATAAAGGGGTTACGCTTCCTGGTGTTCCATTTGAAAATGCAGGGCATTTTTGTTTCAGGGCAAATTTGGCAGAACGGTGTAATAACATAGAAACATTTGACACGTGCCCAAACATTAGGCAAGGGGGCAGACATTTCTAAAGGGGAGATAATGATGATCGCATTAAAATATGCCACAGGTTTTCGAAATCCTTAGTAGTAGTAGTAGTAGTTAGTTTTATTAATCCACGAGTGTGAAACGGAATCAATACAAGTATCGGATGATATCAAATGAAAAGCCGAGTCAGAAACCAACTGTAGTTAGTTATCCCTGAATAAATCTTAAAATAAAATCAGAGCCTACAATTTTGTAATTCGGGATATTGCAGTCTTGCATATTATCTTGATATTATCAAGGTTGATGCGACTTCATCGTTGAAAGCTTAACCTAGAATGGCAGGATCAGTTACAGTCGGCAATCTCCGCGGCAAATCTAACATTACATCAATGATTATGGATTACAAATATTGCCAATCTGGCATTTCATAAAATAATAATAAAAAATAATAGTAATTCTGACAATTTCAGGTGATTCGCATTTTCAATATGAATAATTATATTCAATAATAATAATTTTCTTCAGCTGCGGGAAAGCTCGGAGCGAAGGTAGGCTACCAACCCGTCTTCAATCTGCGATGACGAGCCGGAAATGATAAAGCATAGCTGGATCATGACAATATGTATGTAAGCATATCAGTTGTCAGGGTTGTAGTCATAAAAATGCTTTTACCCTGGACCTCAGCTATAAAACCCAATGGTCGGCCAGGGATTGCATTTAAATTTAATATCTATGTCGAAAATTACTGCCATGGACCTTAAATCTTGGTGGGGCCAGCGTGTGCACACGCTGGCTGTTGTACTCACAGAGAACGGGTAAAAATTCTAACGTTTCTATGGTAAGGAACGAATGTGATGACCAACCCGTACAGTTTACTCTAACCACAAAGGACTCCATAAAGTAACCTATTATCAACTGGATAAACACATCTGCATATCCTGCTGACAAAAATAAGAATTCCAACCATTTACACAAACTAATTTCAGCAGTAACGTGAAAACGTGAACCTGCATATCTTTCCTGAAATCACGGGTGTATGTATGCTTATTATTGCACTCCAATACCTGTGTAAGGGATCCCGTAAAACAGTATAAGTCGCCATTGGCTTCGAGGGAGAAAACATATATATTCTGTCAGTCATAAGTAACTTGCAATAAGCAACAAGGATTTTACAACTGCAGCTAAAATGATCCTTTAGTCAGTGAGACTGGAACCTGTCCACTTACTATAGCTATACATTTGGGTATATTTTTATCGAAAATTCGGTATAGATTACAATAATCTGAAAGATTTGTGTTGTGGACATATGTATGGAGATACGGGAGGGTAAATGTCACCTAAGCCTATGTATACTCGTGCCCCGCATGGGTACAAAAATGTTGTATCTGGACCTGAACCTGTACCTGAATCATGGGTACATGGATTTTTTTAACCTGAATCCGTACCTGTACCTGGGATCAATTTTCCTGAACCTGTACCTGTACTCAAACTAAATCAGGAGTACCTGTACCTGAAAAGTACCTTTACCCCAAAAGTACCCAAACAAGTACCTGTACCTGGGTATATTTTAAAAGTACCTGAACCTACCCGAGTATTTTCGATTGCACTAAATTTAAATGATTGCCAAAAATATAACACGAAATGAGAAATTAAAATACATAGCTGCGAACAAGACATTTTGCCTTAATAAATTTATTTACTTAAGTGCCAGATTAGATTTATTTTTATTTATTATCCTTTGAAAGTATGATTAAGTACCGGAATTATCAAGTTATGTCATTATATCAGGTGAGAAAAAGCAACATATATCAAAATCTACGATATGATTGACTAATTGTAAGTCCAATGCAATAACACAAATGCAGTATAATTTTATCTAACAATAAGCGTTCAATAATGACGAGAAATTAAAAGATTAAAAATTTGTTTTGCAACCTGCCATTGCTTTCGCAATCGAAAACATTTTTTAGATTCAAAATCTCTAGATAGATTGTCTTGTGCTAAGCTTTGAGACAAAAACATTTCCTGGCCGTATCTCCACTCATAGATAGGCGCTTATGTGTCAGAAGATTGTCCCATAGGAGAAAGTTCGCTCTAATGGTACTCCATTTCCAGAAACTGCTAAAAAATTTCTGGCCATTCGAGCTAATGCTGGGTAATTAGCATCGTGTTCCTGTTTGGTGGAATTAATTTTCATGACTGAGTTTATATGTATACATTTTAATGTAACATGTTTAAAGGGCAAAAATTTGGATTATTAAAGCTCAACAACACCTTTACATGTGTTACTTGAAAATAATTATCGACTGAGATGTACCTGAAAGTTCGGGTATTTTACATTCAGGTTCATGTATTTACCCAGTGTGTACCCGTACCTGATGGGTTTATACCCAAAAGACTGGATTTTGTACCAGAACCTATACCTAAACCAGAACCTGAATTTTCAGGTACCTGAACCTGTACCCAAATTTGATGGGTAAAAATGTTTGTACCTGATACGTACCTGTACCTGAACCTACAATTCAATTAATAAAATTAGTGTTCGTAAATTAGTCGTGCCGTGCAAATAGTCCGTATTTTTTTTGTACCATGATCATTTTATATGCTTCGAGTTAATACATACTGTCCTGATATCGATAGTTTCTGGTAGGACTTGCAAACATATTATAGCATATACATTTATAGGTTAGTATTTCTTCCTGGATTGAATTATGTGGGCACCTTAGTATTTGAAGTTAAATATTCCTAATGTTACCAGATTCAAATTGATTTAATAAATAGGTTACACATGTTTGCTAGAGCTTCTACTGGGAACAGAAATTCCTATCGTCACGTTTACCTCCGGGAACAATTTTACTGTCCCGGTTTCATTCCGATGTTAAGTTTGATAATTTTTCTGTCCCCGTTCCGTCCTAATGTCCTAAAAATTGGCTTCCAGAAAGATGTCATAAAGACGAATATATTTTCTGGAGTACAAATAATTATACTGCTGCAAGTTTTTGATGTTGAAACTTAATACAAAGTGTTTGGATGGTTGCATTTAAGAATGAATATTATTATTTCTATAAATACGTAATGGAACTATTTTCAAAATTTCAGTGTTTTAAATTTTCATCATATGAACGGATTGCAAGAGAGAAAGAGTGAATAGATGTGGCATGTTAAAAGGAATATAAAATAAATATTTAGCATAATAGCTCTTGTAATTCCAATTTCCTGACATTTCCTATTTCTAACTTTTACTGAACCAATTCCCATCAACATCTTTGGTTTTACAAACGGAATTAACGAAATAGCCTGGGGCGCAGTGCTCGGACTGGGTACAGAAACCGTGTACCTGTACCCATACCCGTACCCAATTATCGGGTATGACAAAATGCTGTACCTATACCCGAGTACCCGGGTAAATTATTTCAGTACCCGTACCCATACTTGAAACTACAATGTATTACCTGTACCCACAATTTACCCGTACCCGTAATGTACCCAAAACCTGTACCCATACCCGAGTACCCAGTGTTTGTACCCGGGTATTACTAGGGTACTGGAAGTTTGGCCGATCAAAAGTGCCCAAGAAGACATTTGCCTGTTCAGTTGAAAATGTTTAAGTCTATTTTTCGACTTCCATTAGAAATGTCCGGGATTTTGGAAATTTTCCGTAGGCGTTAAGGGTATCCTATTTCAAATGGTTTAAAAATCATTTAAGGTCATTTATGATTTATTTTAACACTGACGAAATTCAAATGCTACTACGTCAAAATATTAACTTACTGAATGAAATGAATTGTGTTCTCGCGAAATGGATATTGAATAATTCTTGTATGGGGTTAGGATAACCAACTGGGACGAATTCTTTAATACTAAACTCCATAACCAAAAACTTGCTTTTAAACTTCGAGAACATAAAACAATTTTGTATAAATATTCACTGCAATAAATAATCAAAGTGTCATAAATGCCTAGGATTGAAATTACTCAAATTGCCTGGACAAAATGCCTCGGCGTTGTCAAATTGGCAACCCTAAGTACTTGTAGCGTTAAGAAACGGATCTGGCTCACAGCTAATAAATGTATATTCATTCCGAACTTATCTCGTAAAACGTCTTTAAATAATTTTAATGTCAAGCCCCTAATGAAGCTAATTAAATTTAATTAGCTTCATTGGCCCTACCCCCTGAAATACTTCTTTGGTGAGATTCATTCCTTAAGCCGATAAACAGTTTATCTATTTCTTTATTAGATCTGAGTGGAATCATTAGAAGTGTTCGATTACAACGACCACGTAATCATAAATGAAACGAAGCCACTGGCTATGTCACTTACGCAAGTATCTGTATACAAAGAAACAAGCAACTCCACGGTTGGCAGGTCTAATTGTTAGACATAGTAATCCATCCCAGCAGGAATCCTTGAAGTACCCAAAAATACTCGGGTACAGCACCCACGGGTACAGGTATTTTACATAGTGATACCCGTATCTATTGGGTACTACCCGATTGTCATTGAGTGAGTACCCATACCCGTACCCGTACCTGTACCTGTACCCACTTTAATGACTAAAATCCAGAGTACCCGGGTAGTACCCGCCTACTTGCGAGTACTCAAATTCTGTACCCGGGTAGTACCCATACCAGTACCCATACCCATTTACCCGAGTATTACCCGTACCCAGTCCGAGCACTGCTGGGGCGTACACATTCCTTTCACTTAGGGATTTCAATTGAGGTCAAACCTGCCATATTTGCTCATGCCGGCTGATAAACCATCTAAACCTCTAGTCCTTCCCGTTGCTATGTACGCGTTAGGGGTGGGGCAGAATTGTTTTGTTGTAACAATTTTTGCACCAGATGATCTTTGAGCAGTGCTGATTACATATACAGTACAATACAGGTAGTCGAAGCCGCAAAGTTCAAACTTAAATTATGGCGTCGCGATGACTTTTTTAAAAGCCTTGTTAGCCCGAATTTCTGTGGTTCATGTATCCGTGGAATTCCATCATATTTTATAATAACAGCAGTGTTGATTTATTAAAATCTTTACAATTACAAACAGGAATACAATGTTAAAATTTAAGCGATTTCTTTTATGTATTTAAACGATCTGATTGGGTGATGTTGGATAGACAACTTGAAAAACATGGCATAACCAAATTGCCTGGGGTTTTATACAGCATACTATTGTAATATTGTTACATACATACATATGTACAATAGTTTGGGAATACGTTCAAAGAGAAATGCACATTAACAACAAGTACGTGTTCACGTTAGCGAATACATTTGTACACGCATATGCCTTAAGGCACACACGCAGTTTATTTAAGCAAACAGTCTAATAACTACTATGACAATAATGACATTCTTTTGAGCGAGAAAGGTTTTAGGCATACAGCGTAAATTTTTCCTAGATGTTTGACATTTTGATTGACTTGAATTTAGCTGGTTGATAAATTAAATAGCTTTCCAATGAGCTTTTAATACTCGCAATCGGAAATCCCGGCCAAAAGTATCACAAAAATATGTAACAAAATTGCTACGCAGATTTATGTAAATGGGCAAGACAATTGCGTGACTTTATTTTCTAGGAGTTACACGAGTCGGCCAGTTTTTCCCAAAAATCAATAAGCTTGGTACTTATACAATAATCTAGGAGAAGGGGAAATTCGGGCAAACTAATTGCGCCTGTTATCATATATCATCATGTTATTATATCTTGTACACAGACATGAAGACGTTGAGCACGGAGCACCATTTACTAAAGATCATCGTTTCGCAACAATTTATGACACTCCTAACGGCATGCCACTGTGATGGACAGTGTGTATTTTCAAAAGTGTTTGACAGCCTAAGTTTATCTTTGAATTCTTCTAAAATTTACGACAGGAGATTATGTTGGAACAAAATTGAAGACCGAGTTGCTGAATTTTTGAAAACCCCGGGTATCTTCGAAAAGGTTTGATCAATCGAATATATTTTGCAAGTATTATAGACATTGCTCATGGATAGCAAGTTTGAACAAAATCATATAAATCGGTTAAAAAAATGTGTAACCCTGTATGTACATACATATGTTTATATGTAGTCACTAGCAATGTAACTAACACCAATTAAAGAATGTTGCCCCCCCAACTTTGTCGGACGTTCAGTAGTGCCTGCTGGATATATTTATTTAAGGCACAAAAATCTGAAGTTCAATTATGTTCATTCATAAAAACCCAATTTTATTAAAGCGTTCTCTTGTTTAAAAGTGTTCTGCCTTTACTTAACGGTAGTAAATCATGTGAATGATTAGCATGCAAACACACTCGTCATTTTTACTGTTCTTAAGAATATTCCGTCGTTCGGATGTTTCCAGTGCAGTTATCGTTTAATACAGTGCAACTGAATGTTAATTTAGATAACCATGCAAAACTATGCAGATACAAAAATTCTGAGTTAACTGATTAGAAACACAGGAATAGACCCGAATCTTTCGATCGAGTTATTTTTATCAGTACTTCAAGTACCTATATTGTGGGGAAGATAAAATTCTAATTCTGAAAAACTAAAGAACCATAAACATATACTTTCAAATTTATTTTCGAGCTACATTATCACTTTACAATAAAATATATTTTGACCAGTGATCTATAAATAATTGTAGCACCAAACCATTTTCCAGGCAAAGTGATTGAATAAGCTTATGCACACTTGAAAAGCATTCGCGAATGTGATAGGAAGTAAATTTTGACAATAAATTAAAACTTTAAACTTAAAAAATATACAGATAAACGTTAAATTATAACTTCTTCGCAGCCTATATCCAGAATCCATAGGTATCATAATTATTATTGTAAGTAACCAGCATTGTCTCTGACCGCTGATGTTTAACATAAACGCTGCTGTTGTTACTTGGTCAGATGTATTATTTTTCGTTGTGCTGTTTTATGAAACCAATGCTGCGACTCATTCAACCCTAACATTTGCGGATACAAATACTTGGGTAAGTGTGTACAGATCATGCTCCTGCAGAATCGTAATGTTTGAAAAATTCGTTGACATTGAGCCATTCAACATTCCACTACAATATTTTAAACAAACAGCAAACAATATATCGTCGATAAATAATCAAGAAAATTACGTTTCTTCAAAATTGCAAAATTGTCATTCCATATTAGTATGGCTGCCAGAAAAGGTTTTTACCACTGATAATACTATAATTGTAAAATATTTGCAAGTCGCCTTGCAACAAAGTAATTTTGGCCAGTCCACATAATATTTTGTTCATCTAACGACTTATACCTCCGACCAAATAAACGTATTCATAGGAACAACCGGGGGTACTCCGATTTAATTTCTAACCCGCTTCCCTATGAAAATTTGGACCTTACGAGATTGAACATAATTGCAGTGGAAAAAGCCGACGATCAAAATCAACTTTACATTAAAAGTTGGTTCGTTTCCTGTTACTATAGCATGCTTCTATTCGAAGGAATTCCAAGAAACTTAACTGTGACTAAAACTGAACTGAAAAACAATCTTTCTTCTATAAGGTCTAGCATTGATAGATTTTACTTTACTATGAGGAAACACGATTCTGTGTACACCCAATCTGACTCAATTAATTTGAATTTTGGTCTACTAAATGGGCGGAAGTTGTTGAATCACACCTTCATATTGACAATATCCGTGAATTGGAATGCTCGTTTCACAACTCTCGAAAACAATCCCAGACAATTTTTGGCCGTTGTTCTTTATTTAATACACGAAAGGTTGTCTAACCTTTCTATAATTTATTATTCGACGAGGGTTTATACTTCTGCTCCAACTCCGAGATTTATGACTAATATTTTATACCCAGTATTTCCAGCCCCAGGTCAGTATGAATACAACCCGATTCGGACGGAAGGTCTTCAATTCTTTACCTGTGACGGTGCCATTCAAGGAACATCATTCGGGGTTTATTTTCAACCTTTCGGGATAACCGTTTGGGTGATTCTAGTAACATTTGTTGCCTCTTTGTCTGCAATTCTGTACGCTGGCACTAATATGCAACTCTCGGCGTCTCAATCCATCATACTTGCTTTCGGAGTTCTGCTTGAGCAGTATCACAGCCCGAAACATTATTGTTTCAGCTTGGTTGCTAATGGCATTAATTCTTGTACATGGTTATAGAAGTATTTTAACAACAGACGTTACAGCCCCGTCTCCTAAACAATATTTACAAAGTTTCAAGGAAATCACCAACTACACAATTTATACAGCATTGGAAAACCACATGGCGAAGTTATCAAAGGAAATGGCATATAGGGATGACATCTACCGGGTGGTTCGTTTTTATGGTCATTCCAGTACAAATGGAATACAAATTAATGACTATAAAGCCTATGAATTTGATGCGTTAATCTCAAATAATGCAGACAAGTGGTTCGACGATGAGTCAAGTTTTGATAAGATGGCTCAGAGAATCCAGTTGTTCCATTCAATTTTCCGAATGTGACAATTGAGGATGCAGTTTCGCAATGTAATCGATCGGCCTACGTAGCCTACGAATCAGATTTAGAGCAATTTGTAGTCCCCGAATTTCGAAGAAGAACTGTCATATCTAAGCGGTTTATTAAAGGGACAGAACGAATACTGCCCATGTTTCGTGGATATGCTCTCAATTCCCGAAAAGGTTGTTCTGGTGTTATGCTGCTAATTCTGGAGGTTGGGATTTATCAATGGCTTGATGGTACATTCTCGAGACTAGAAAGTTCGAAGTACAGCTTAAAGTATATGAACACTACTTGGGTACAACTTTTGCCATTGAGTAGTGAATCGAATCTCATCATTACTTTATTTCAGATTTCGTTTGGTTTAATAATTGTCGTTTTAGTAGTTTTTGCCTCCGAATTTTACTTACAAGTGATTGAGTACTCACAGTAGTACAAGTCCCATATGAAGAATACGAGCAATATGTGGTAAAAATAAATTTTATATTATCCACTGCGCTGGCATCGGATAACAACTGCGATGAATAGAGTACAGTTTCTAGTGCTGAATGTTTTGAAGGAGGTACATAGTGACCGATTATTTTCCAGAACCCTTCCACTAGTGCTGAGTGCAGTAATTTGTTGAACATAATTGCTATGTTCTCTTCGAAACTGAACAAATTTGGGTTTTGTTTTGCTCGCTGAGGTTTTCTTTTTTGAACAAGAAGGATTGTTCATGTACTACAAATTATTTATTTTTTTGTCCTTTCGGTAAAGTGTACTTCATCTGCATGAGATTTGTAAAGTTCATAACTATACTACAGTGTAAGCACAGTTTATTTATTTATTTGAGACAACACGTACTTAAAAATGACATAAACAAAGCAAGACGACATTTAGAACTGTAGAAACATCAGCTCTCCAAAAAGGTATTGTTAGGCATGTATATTTAGTTAATAGATAATGTTAATGGTTCAACAGATCTATCTGCGTAAAGAATGATGAATCATTGAGTATGACTCGAAGACCACATTGTGAAAGTAGAGCAAATAAATCCTGACGTAGTATTTTCACATGCTCCAGAGTAGGCATTGGCATACCAATATAGCCAATTGAAGTAATCCCGGCAGCTTCTACGGCATAATATGCAGGCTACCCTGGAAATTATGTTTCGACAAGTTATCAAAAGATTGCCACTTCGATAAACATGGGCATTACGCCCTCCAAGCAAGCAAATTTCCTACTAGCGTGAGAACGTGCCAGAAGAAATCCGTGGAAAAGGCTTCGAAAATCCGTTCGGGACATGGACAAAGTCTCTATCCAGGAGTTTTTGGCATGGGATCAAACCAAACTTTCGAATCAGGAAATTCTGGACCTCATAATTAATGAGTAGATCCACTGATGTTCTAGTATAGCGAATTCTTCGATGCACTCCTATGTTGTGTTCCTGAATGTTATCAAAATCCTCATAGGATTTTAATGTTTCTCGTTAGGCAGGGAATACCCGATTCCGAACCCTAGTTTTGATGTTTTTATTCCTTCTGCGTTAGTAGAGATGAAGAGTTCATTTTTAATATAATGGGAAAATGCTACAAGCGAAAAGCTTCCAAGCTAATCAACTTAGCTGAAAACAAATATCAGTAGCACAACCTCTTGGCCACGCTCAAAAGTTCTATTTACGCTTCAAATTTCGTTTGCGCGTTTCCCTGACCTCGTGAATAATCGAGCAACCACTACGAATTTCACAGTTTTCCAAAATTACAAAAATTATGGAAAAATTCTCAACAAACGGAATCCTGGAGCGATCTCGGTTTTGACCTTGTGGGCACGAAGGCTTCTGGTCCATTAAGCTTAGGTGGAAGCGATATTGCCCAAAACAAACTTCTGACCATGTAGATGTGCAAACCACTTCGAATTTTTCAAAATTTCAAAAAATTTCAAAAGCTTTATTTACGCTTCATTTGCTTGTACTAGGCATTGGCATACCGATATAGCCATACGATATTATCCTCCATATCGTACATTTTGCGAAACGATAATTGAACGATAATTCTCCTATACTTTGAACGATAGGTCAGTTTCCATATCGTAATACGTGGTTCAATTCCCAAAATAATGATTCACCCCCAACATTTTAATGTATATTAACTAATTCAAAACATCATGACAGTCAGCTCATAATAATACCATGTAAATTTCTGGTTTCCTCAAAACATACGTATGTAAAAACATACGTTAAAACATAGGTGTAACTTTCTTTGCTCATTGTTAGAACCAGTTTTTCTGTAATTAATACCAAGTTGGTTTCTGCTGGAACCAAAACATACTTGGTGGAGCCTGCATGATTCCTTATTGTTCTCCCGCGTGGAAATTGGCTATGGAATACTATAGTTTCGAACTATAGGATTTATTAATAGGAAATTGGGACCCTTTCCGATACAGTATAGACGCTCCTATGGATATTCCTGTAGTATCCTATAGTTTCTCCTATGAAGATTCTATAGGAATCCGACTAGCCCTCTCCTAAATATATCTATGCTGATGCAGGTTTTGTTTGATGCAACTTAATAATTAATATTACATAATCTTAAAACTACGCGTACTCAACCTGTATCACAACCATTAAAATGTTTTAAAATATGAATTTTATTAAGAAAACATTATTTGTTAAAACAAGGGGGAAATGCAACACAAAAGTCAATTTATGACGATCACAATCCCGGAATTCTGGAATAAAAAAATATAACGGCATTAATATTTCAGTAACGTATTCATGCACGGCACCACTATATGCAAAATAACATTGCATATTATTAAAAGAATACATATGTATAAATGTATTGAAACAACTAATTAGTTCCGAAAAACAAATACTGGTAATTTTTGACTCGAATTTATAGAGCTACGCTGTATATCATTTTACTCCCTTTGTTATAAGAATATTCCTTTTTACAATCAAAACTGCATACATATAGTTATGTTTATATCCAGATTTTTGAAAATAATAGTAATATTTGTAAGAGTTTACTACTATAGTAAAACAATTATTAATACTTTTTAAGTTTTATTTTGCTTTTATGTAAATATCTACTTTTATTAAGGAGAGGGATTAGTATTGTGCTCTTAAAGCATTGAATGGGTGTCCACCGACTTTATTTAGCACTAGTAATTGTTTTTAATTTTAATACCTGTAAGTAATAATTAAATTAATCACTCACCTGAGTGGATCCAGAAACAGTTGCAGGTCAAACGACAGTTAACAACCAAGTGTCTGTGACATGTTACTTAAGTTTGCTGGGTGCTGGGATATAAGTATCCATTGCTGTTGCTACAGTTAAAATATTTTCCCGCTGGAACTAAACACCGCGCAATGTACAGAGTGACATGCGTAGAAATGTATTTATGAGCGCTACAGGAATCTCATAGGACAAACTAAGATTGCCCATAGGAAACAACTAAACCTTTCCTAACGTTGCGTAATTCTTACTTCATGGGAGATTTAACTATAAGAAACTAAAGTTACCCATAGGAAAAACCTGAACGTTTCCTATTGATTATCGATTCCCATAGTTTCCTAAGCTAGATTTACGCCCGGGCTTACCCGTTTCAGAAACATTAATACCAATTATGCTGTCAGTGGTGTTAAAATATACTTGGTTTGCCTTACGTATATCCTCATTGTCAGTACCAATTCTCATTCAATTAATACCAACTGTAGTCTCGGTGTTCCGAATCGGATCACTAAAAAGAAAAGTTCTTTGATAATTTTCCGAACAATGCATTTTTGTGGCACGTTTTGTTATAAACAGTAGTAATAAGGTCAGTACTTAATTAATCATCAATACTTCGCCAGTGTTGGTCGATTATTTTTGTATTTTATATTATCAACCGATACGTTTCAAATTGAAAAAAATATCGTTATATCGTCCATCGATATCGTTATCGACATTTTTTAGGATGAACGATAGCGATATTTAAAAAATGACCGATATGCCAATGCCTACTCCAGAGTTATGCAAACGTCTGAGGCTTTATCGAGTGGGAATTACAATAAGTAGTTTAATATAAGTTTAAAAAAGTTATACAATAATGATGTAAGGATTTTAGACTTTAAAATTTAAAGCTCTGTTTTGTGCTGAGAGTTATTCATTCCTGATATCTAGTTTTGATTCCTGATTTTGGGTCAATTTTTTGTTTTATTTCCTCGAAAAAATACATTAGCCTGCAGTAGTGTTCCCAGACGTCCCGGAATGCCTGGGACAGTCCCGGAATGACAGTCGTTGTCCCGTGTCCCGGAAAGATGTATTCCGGGACACGTAAATGTCCCGGAAACGTCGAGCTCAAAAGGTTATGAAATGTATTAGCGTTTTGAAGATAAAAATAAAATATTTCGTTCTACAGGAGCTCGATTCAAGCGAGAGCATCATGTGCCATCTACATAAAACTAATAAAATCATAAAAATGTGATTACAAGCGTGCAAAAATCGCTTAAGCATCAGGTAATAATTAAAAAGGTGTAGGTTTCACAATTTTATATGGAAAGAGATTGTCAATTCAAAACATTGGTTACATCGAAATGGCAAAGATAACCAGACCCCTGCTAGGATTTGTTTGTGTAAAGCGACTTTCTCTGTGAAGTATGAAGACTGTAAAACAGTTATGTGAATTTGTGGATGTGGCTTTCCTTACTTCCAGCACTGGACAGATTCCTGTCGAATAGGTCAGGAATATAGGAAGTCATATTTTCTTTTAAAGGAACAAAGTAACTGCCCTGCTGTTAATCGCAAGGTTGTATGTCATAACAGCAATGAAGTTGCTGCGAAAGTAGAATGCCTAACCGAATGTTACCTATATATTGTGCACATTATTTCACAATAAATGAATTCGCTCATTTTAATGTTGGAGTGTAATGATTGTACTTCTATGGAAGTTTATGCCGTAATGTAATCTCTTCTGTAAACCGATGCGATGAATTTTACCAAAGCAGCGCTAATGCAATTCTGAAAAATTTACCCCCGCAACAAAACAAAGGAAGCTTTGGATTTTTTTTTAAATCACTGCAGACCTAATTAAGCAGAAATTTTGATTTCAGTGATACTAAATTTGTTTTAAAAATGGAACTACTAAATTTGAAATCAGAGGAATTCCTAGTATCCATGGCTTATTTAATAAATATTGCCGTTGCACTCGGTATTAAATTAAACGAGGACCAACTGTACAATGAATTTTGCTTACTTCGTCAAATTTGAGTTTTTTATTGTGATCGGTGATCGCGAGATCGGTCGGTGCAAAGTAGGCTGAGTTTTTAAGAAAGATCAATGTCATGAACTATTCAAGCTTGTATCGTTCGTGCTATTAATTCCTGTTAGTAACGATTTTGCAGTAAGTTATTTCAGCCTAATGAGGAAAGTTTGGACAGCCGAGAGAAACTTAATGTCAACAAAACTTGTGAAGGCAGTCTCAAGTCAGGCGTAATGTGCCGTTTTCATGTTGTGAATTGGTTTCTTTTTTGAACAAACCGGCAACCAAGAAAACGTTATTAGATGCCAAAAAGGCTGAAAAATAAAATTAGGAATCGTGTATATGTAAAAAAAAATTAAAATTATTTTGTCCCGGAATGGCGTTTCAAAAACGTGGGACTGCAGGTTAATATTCTGATTTCCAGTTTTTGTGAATTTCGTTTGCATAAATAATTAAGCCTGATCATTCAGTTAGTTAAAAGTTCAGTTTATTCCTAGGTAAATGTGAAGTTATATAAGTGTTCAAAAACTAAGTGTAAATAATTTTCGAAGAGAAATATTAAAATAATGTCATTTTTGTGTTTGTTTTGGTGGTAACAACTGTCCACATTAAAGTTATATTAAGCTTAGTGGTTCCGAATAAATTTTGTCATGTTCCCATACTTTGAATAATTAAAAGTTTCAATTTATTGCTTATAAGTTTGTTGTTGATACTCGAGGCGATGGATTCGCTAAATAAATCAGCACATGTGATAATCCAGTTCAACTGTTCTGGAGCTAAAAAGTTGTTTAAGAGCAATTATTGCCCGTATAAATAATTTGTGCAATAAGTTTTCTGGTAAATAAATACATATTTTGTTTTCAAGGATGTCACAAGATGTTCTATGAGCTTCTGCAACTGGCATCATGAAGAATGTTTGTTTTCCGCTGCTAATGACCTTTTGACCTCAAACAGGCTTTGCCTGCTTGATGTGACTGTAAAAATTTGTCTTTCCCATAAACGTTATTTGAAGTTTCGAGCCTTGCAGTAGTGGCTGAGTGGTCACAGCGCCGCGTTCGTTGCCGCTGGAATCGATTCCTGGATGCTCTGATTCTTGCGAATAATTTCCACTGCTCTCTCTATCTTCTACTATAGCTTTGGGTGAGATGAGGAGAAGGGCTTGAAAGGTGCTTGCACACTGAAGACTGGAACCATGGCTTGGATTCACAAGCGTAACAAGCAGTGGACATCCTTTAGACGGAGAGGAAACAGGAGACGCTGCCTATCTTCATTGCTCGGTAGAAATTCCAGTCTAATGAGCGTCCGTTAATCTACTTCAATAAACCCAATATTAAATCTCCTTCCCAATTATCTCCTACTCTACATTTCCGCGGCTGGAGCAAAGACTAGTGATTTACTCTCTAAATGGGAGGAATGGACTGAGGGGTGTTTGTCCCAATAGTCTAGTTTTGTGAATACGTGCATATGGCAGAGAAACGTGCACGACACCGTGTACATGTGATTCCCAACCCTCTATAAACCGTGGAGAGCCGGTATAAAATTCTCAGCTGTAACTTCACAAGTTAGAAAAATTGTGTATGACATGAAGAGTACCCTCAAGTGTATGAATAAAATGGTCCCTTGTGGGCCTCTTGCTTTGTTTTTTTATCTGAAGTTTCCGAATCAATGATAGCTGACCCTGTATAGTTACCGATTAATTATCACGACAAAGAAACGTGAAGACTTTCTTTAATGCCATATCAGCCCCATTTTAATCCAATTTTGCACAGATTTTGTTGACCGATATTATTGACTCCTGGTGTGTTGATTAAATAATTATATATGTATGTACGTATGTGTAATAATATTTGGTGCCTACATTTCTAAGAGTCAGATATAGTTATAACCAAAGCTTTGCTAATATAAGATGATAGCTTAATCATCCAGCGTTTGTTCAAATGTACACGAGCTGCTGTATTATTATCAATTTTTCATTAATACTAATGGATTGTCTTTAGTTGAAGTTTGATTGATCAGTAAATTAATATAGCATTCAAATAAATTGTTGCACAGACGAAAATGATTAAATCAGGTCATTTATAAGCTGAAAACGTTTCAATTTATTTTTAGTGGGATAAATGGATGTTTGCGAGGAATGACTGAATCACAAAACAGTGTGCGAAATCATTAGACGTGAGTGCAATCCCAGTGCAATGAATAGTACAAGGTAGCAAATGTGGAAAAAAAATTATGAAATAGTAATTATCTAGCAATAAAGAGGTTTTGAGCTGTTTTCGAGCAAAGATTAGCCTTGACTGTGATTACAGACATTTCGGATTTCACTACATGGAGAAGCCTTGCGGTTAAACAAAGGTTTGTATATACTTTCTGTTGAAATACTGTTATATCTTAACACCGGAACAAGTATAAAAATTTCGTTGTGTTTTCAAATTGCAAATTAACGGAGCCAACAAAATACGTCTATTTCATTTTGTTCCTTCTAATTGATGTGTTAATGCTATTTGCACTTGTATGTTGACAGTGAGCTAAATAAAAGAAGGGCAGTAGCGAAGGAAGCATATGTAATTGTTTATAGCTGGGGGTAGTGGTTTTTTTACAATTATTGCATGTCCGAGCTTATTTGACCATTGATTATTGGAGTAGCTTTACAGTTTCGGCTACATTTCTTTACATCAGATTCAACGTTTCCATTAATGCTTTTGACTACTGGTCAAATCAGTTCCTATCATTTCATAAAGCGTTGCTTTGTTTAACGGCAACTCGACCCGTCTTATGGTCATGTTCTTCGTTGAACTGTCAGTTGACTGATTTTGTATTGAATAAGGGAGTCAGCGTAATTTTAGTTTTTTAGAATTGTTTTCTCTACATGTAGTTAGTGGATGACAGAAAGCCACAAACAAAAACAATATGTTTTAGAATTTAAATTACTATAATAGTTTTCTGAATTCCTTTAAAAAGCAATCAATGATAGTTAACCATGTGTAATTACCGAATAATTACCACTGCAATAACTTTCTGTAATAACACATCAAACGTACTTTTACCCAATTTTGCAGAGTTTATAACGACCGATATTATTGACTCCTAGTTTAACTCCTTGTGTGTTGATTCAATAATTATGTAATTATATATATACGTATGTGTAATTTATCATATTTGGTGCCTCAATTTAAAAGAGTCAGATTAAGTTATAACCCCAGCTTTGCTAATATACAGTGGACTGACAAAAGGTTGTTCGATAGATGTCATACTTTCTTATCCAGGGCAAACATAACAAAATATTATAAATTATTTCTCGATGGTAAATAATTTTAAATTAAAGGCCTCGCGTTTCTACGTCTACCAAATAGCCAGACGTTGAAAATAAATGAAATATTAGCTCTTATTTTTGGAGAAAAATGATTACACCGACAAATGTTTTGGACAAAAGATTGTTCGGTCTGCACAAAATACACTTCAAAGGTACAGTATTTTGTTACCACGCTTGTAGTATCTCTTTCAATTTTTGTTTTAATTGTAAAGAACGTCTGCGGTAATTATCAGGTGAATTTAATGCCGCGGGGTAAAGATCTGTTGCCTAACTACCAGGACCTAATTGTAAGGTGGTTAAATAATGGAGCTCCCATCGCAATAATTGCATAAAATTTATGCACTAAGTGGAACACAGTCTAAGAGATCATAAACCGCTGGAGGAAGTTTGGATCTACAACCAGTGCAGGAATATATGGCCAACCAACGAAAACAACGGGAAAAATCGGCCAGCTAATTGAAAAAACGCGTTAAAAATATGAAGAAAGGCCTTTCGGAACTGACTAAGGAAGTCAAACGGACGAAGAGTAAATATTTGTGATCACACAGTTAATAGAAGGACCCGGGAGGTCCAAATTTATGGCCGTAGTGCCCGCAAAAAAATCACTGATCAGCCCGAAGACCAGGACACATCGACTTTGATCAGCAAAATGTCACGCAAAATATATTAACAAAGACTTGCGTAATATTTTGATGTCAGATGAAACTAAATTTTGTCAGTTTGGCCAAAAGAGCAATAAAGGTTTGGAGACAGCCCGGAGTGGAATTTGGGGCCAACAGTGTCAAATTCACCGTTATGCACGGCGGTGGTACGTAATGAGGTTCTCTTTTAGAATTAATCGTCGTAAATTCAAACTTTAACCTATCTGTACTTTTAGACTCCGTAATGGTTTGGGGTTACTTTTCATCTCACCGGGTAGGAAATTTAGTGGAGGTGCCCAGCACAATGCCTGCAGAGGTGTACAAAAATATCCTGCCCGAAAATTTGCGTTCGTCGGCGACAAAACTGAAAATTAACATGTCCACAATAGGGACCAACCTCCAAAGATTAAACATGAGCTAATGGAAGCTCTGCATGAAGAATGGGCAGCTAATATCATCTACCAAAATCGAAAAGCTCGTGTATTCCGTTCCGAACTGTATTTATGAGTTTTTTAAAGCTAATGGAAGAGCTTCTCGTCACTAAGCATAAAAATCCAATGAATCGAACAACCTTTTGTCACTCCGTTAGTTTTGTTTTTTGTAACAGCTGACGTAAGTGTTAAAAGGTGTTAGAGGGTTTTATCATATCTGCTAGCAACGCTACTCTATTTATGGAGTTTGTATGTCAGAAAAATAGTGATTTCTTTAAAATTGTCCAATCGAACAATCTTTTGTCAGTCCACTGTAAGATGATAGCCTAATCATCCAGCGTTTGTTCAAGTGTAAGGGAACTGTTGTATTATTATCAATTTTTCACTCCTACTAATAAATTGTCCTTAGTTGAAGTTTGATTGATCAGTCAATTAATATAGCGTTCAAGGAAATTGTTGCACAGAAGAAAATGAGTAAATCCGGTCATTTATAAGCTGAAAATTTTTCTATTTATTTTTAGTGGGATAAATGGATGTTTGCAAGGAATTACTGAATCATAAACATGTGTGCGCAATTAGTTTAATTTGTTATTGTGAAACTCCATTTATATCCAAGTGATTTTAAATGCTTTAAAAAAATATAACCATCTAATCCATTTTATGTCGTTACTGTCAGAACTATTTCACTACCCGGATCGTGACGATCGTTTTAAAGTAAAGGTGCTAAACGGTACAGAAATTGTGTTCACTTGTTCCAAATTTTGGGAAACAAAACATTTCCGCACGTAATATTGGGACCAGACGCGGACAGTCAATTTGTCCCCATGGTTAGGCTGAACGGCAGGGTGACAACAAAAATTTCCCCAAAAATATCGGGACAGAATTCCTGTCCGCAGTTCGTCATCAACTATACATGAAATGAAATGCTAGTCTTATCGCTTTATTAAAGAACTTGGCTCGCGAAAGCATTACCATTTCCATGGAACAACAATACGTGAACTACAAATGTGAAACCTTGAATCATACATTTGATGCTCTTGTCTGTTCTGGAGAGTTTGAACGATTCACTGATGACCCAGTGGGCTCATTATTTATGTAAAAGTAGAACCCGTCAGTGTTGTTAACTCTAACCTAACGCACTACATCATCTTCACCTTAAGATGCTAACGTCAGGAGGTATTAAAGGACTTGAGTTCTTTTTTACATTTACGTGGATAACTAAAGCATTGCCATTTCAATGGAATCCAAAGACACAGGCTGTAGAGGTAAAGCCTCTAAAGATCTCATTTATGTTTTGGATACTCTTGGCAGCAGTGGCGAGTTTAAACGGTTTCCGAAGTATGATTGACTTTGCATATTGCTTGATGTTTCTGAAACCCAACTCCGAACAGAACTATACTGTCTCACAATTAGCTCTGCATTTAATTGTGGGTTCACCACATTTGGTGGCATTCTTATACAGTTGCTGCATTGTCAGGAAAATGAATAAAATCGTGGATGGTGTCAACCAACTGTTAATCATCAACAAGATTCTATGGAGTTGGTTTTCATTTAAAAATACTTTACGGTGCACCAGCTCTCGCTATAAAAGTATTCCTGATCATGTGATGACCAAAATATTTTGTCTGTACTTATATACGAAGCGGAAATACTAAAAAACGCGTCAAAGCCTTCAACGTAAAGATAAATAAAAATGCTCCTATAGCGAGAGCTCAGCACGCTCAATACTCATTTTCAATAAATTTTACACACATTTGGAGGTTTAATTTTGTTTTCTTATTTTCAACAGAAGCTTTACAACGGCAGAAGCAAATTATGGCTAAACTCAATTCACAAAAAGAGTATCGTTGGGTGAATAAATTGATACCATCACTGGTGCCCTGTCTGTGCATCAATGTTTTTTTCTTTATGGCGTTTGTTCTGATGGACAGTCAAGATCGCAGGTGGGGTTGGCATTATTTCAGCCGTAGCAGTCGTTTGAGCGTACCGTTGCTACTATGGGCTTTGTATGAGGCCTTTATTTTTCTTCCGGTACTCGCTCATGGTGCTCTATTCTCGTTCTTTTTTCCAGTCGTTTTTACTTTCAACGTAAAATTTTGGATTGAATTCCTAAGGTGAAACTAACATTCACATTTCTGAAACAAAATATGCCTTTATCATATTACTTCCTTTTATTGCATGTTAATGTTATTCGAATGTGTGTGTTGACAGGGAAATAAATAAGAAAGGCAGGAGCGAACAACAAATAGCGGAACAGATGTGTATTTACAGGCAGCTGGAAGTCCTCATGGTGATTTACAATGATTGCATGTCCGAACTTATATGGCCTTTGAATATCGGTGTAAATTTATTCTACTCAGTCCTGACCACATTTCTTTGTATAAAGTTCAGAGAATCCCTGGGTGCATTTTCACTTTTGTTTTTCTCGTCATGGTCAATATGTTATTTTATGATGGAATACTTTGTATATCCTGTTGGTGGGAGGATTCAGGAGAGATCGAAAGAACTAATTCGAGCCTGGAATTTGCAATCAAAAATGGCAGATAAGAAAAAACAGTTTCGAGCAATGCAACCTCTATCAGTTAAAGTAAGTCATTTGTTTCAGTTCGGGAAGACCACACCTCTTATGGTCATGAACTTGGGTTCTAGCACAACTCTCAATTGCCTACTTCTATATTAAATCTGGTTTAAATCGTCATTGATCTGTTAAATTAGTAATAAAGAAATAGTTGCAAGCACGTGTTTTGTTGAGAATGTTATATTGTTGACAGAATATAGTATATAGTTGTTATAAGTATAAGTAAGACAACGACGCGGATATCATTATGTGTAGTTACGTAAAAAGCAAGGATGGTAAGAGGTGAAAGGCATCCCCATTATTTGTGTCACCGAATGTACACAGATGGCACGCTGCATTTCCTATTCTGTCGAGGTCTTTTAAATCTGTCATGAACTAATAGGATCTCCGCGAGGTATTATAAGGAACTAGTAAGAATTCGCTCACCAATTCATTGTCGTGTAGTGGCATATTTTTTAGTGCTTTAGAACGAGCGCGTAATGATAGGTTCAACCACCTTTTATGTAATGTTGTGTAATGCACGTGTTTTATTCCGAACAATGTTTAACGTAACTTATTTAGGAATACGGATGTGTTGGGTCGTTCCGCGCAAGGATTATATTTGACTGTGATTACAGACATTTCGGATTTCACTACATGAAGGAGCCTTGCGGTTGAGCAAAGGTTTGTACATATTTCCTGTTGAAATACTGTTACATGTATCTTAAAACCGAGGCAATTACAAAAATTTCGTTTTGTTTTTAAATTGCAAATTAACGGAGACAACAAATACGTCTATTTCATTTCGTTTCTTCTAGTTGATAAGTTTTAATGCTATTTGCACTTGTATGTTGACAGTGAGCTAAATAAAAGAAGGGCAGTAGCAAAGGAAAAGTAGCATAGTACATGTGTTTATAGCTGGAGGTGGTGATTTGTTTTAACATTATTGCATATCCTAACTTATTTGACCATTGATTATTGGAGAGCTATACCGTTTCGGCTACATTTCTTTACGTCAGATTCAACGTTTCCATGGATGCTTTTGACTACTGGTCAAGTCTGTTTCTATCATTTCATAAAGGGTTACTTTGTTTAACGGCAACTCGACCCGTCTTATTGTCATGTTCTTCGGTTAACTGTCAGTTGACTGATTTTGTATTAAGTCAGGGAGAACATAATTTTAGTTTTTTAGAATTGTGTTTTCTCAACATGTTGTTAGTGGATGACAGAGAGCCACATACAACAACAATATGTTTTAGAATTTAATTTACTATTATTGTTTTATAAAACAATGTACTGAATTTCTTTAAAAAGCAATCAATGATAGTTAACCATGTGTAATTACGGAATAATTATCATGGCAAGGACTGTCTTTAATAACACATCAAACGTATTTTTATCCAATTTTGTAATAATTACAGATTTAGTAACCACCGATATTATTGACTCCTAGTTTAACTCCTTGTGTATTGATTCAATATTATGTAATTGTATATACGTATGTGTAATTTATTATATTTGGTGCCTCAATTTCCAAAGAGTCGGATTAAGTTATAACCACAGCTTTGCTAATATAAGATGATAGCTTAATCAGTCAGCGTTAATTCAAGTGTACACGAGCTACTGTAATAATAGCAATTAAAATCAATTTAAACTACTGAATAATTATCTTCGATTGAAGCATGAATGCTAGTAAACAGTTTCTGCCAATTATGTAATTTGGGCATTTATAAACTGAAAGAGTTTCCATTTAATAAAATAAATATGGAATGACTTAGGATTAAAAGCACGCGTGTGCAATCATACTACAATTGACAGTACAAGGTAGCGTTATAGCTGACCAGTAATTTCTGTAAAAAGGAAGCGGAATGCGCTAGAGCTTCTACCGGCAGCAGGGACGTCCCACGGGACAGGGAAGGCCCAGAAAATCCAAGTTGACCCGTACGAAATCTGGAAGGAACGGGGACTACCAAGTGGTCCCCACAAAAAATAGGTACTTTAAAGGGAAAATAAATTTTTCCCCAAATAAAATTGCAACGGTTGGTGACAATAAAACTTTCTCCAAATAAAATCCGGACGGGGCGGGGACAGAAAAACATCCTCTCAAATATTCTGTAAGGGCAATAATATTATCACTTATGAACATTTTTGCAGGAATTTCGTGCAAGTAGTTCACTTTGATACAGCGAAACTCAATGTAAATCAAATTGCTTTTATGTGATTGCTTGAAACAATATCTCAAACTGAACCACTTTTCCGAACCAGCCCATGCACAAAGAGTTCGTTTCTCATGAAAAACTTTCCACGACATACTTGGAAAATGCGATAGTGGTTCTAAAGTTATATATATTCGGGAGGATTTCAAGACAGTCAGAATTATTTCGCCACATAGATCGTTTCAGGACGAATCTTTTGCAGGAAAGGTACAAGACGGCACAGAAATGTTTTCCTCATGTCCAAATTCTCGGGACGAAACAAAATAAATTTCTCCATACATCATCGGGACGGAATGGTGAAAGGAAGTTTTCCCCGTCAGTAACTGGGACTGGACCGGGGACGAGACAGAATTCCTGTTCCCAGTAGAAGCTGTAGTATACGGTATAAAACCTTATAAATAATTTTCAGGTGAAAATATCATAATCTGGAGTTATTAAAGTACTTGAATTCTTTTTTAAATTCAAGTGCCCCACAAAAGCACTACCATTTCAACGGAACAGACCTGCACTGTGAATATGAAACCTTGAAAGATCGCAATCGTTGGATACTCTTGTCTGCCCTGGGGAGTTTGAATGCTTCCCGAAGTCTGAGCGGGCTCACAGTTTATGTAAAAGTAGAACTGGACAGTGCTGTTAACTACAACGTAATGAATTCCAGCTTTTTCACCCCAATATGCTAACGTCAGGAGGAATTAAAGGACTTGAGCTCTTTTTTACATTTACGTGGCTAACTAAAGCATTGCCATTTCAATGGAATTCAAAGACACGTACTGTAGGGGCGAAGCCTCGAAAAATCTCATTTGTGTTTTGGATACTCATGTCCGCAGTGGAGAGCTTAAACGGTTTCCGAAGCCTGATTGACTTTGCATATTGCTTGGTATTTCTGAACCCGAACTCTAAACAGAACTATACCGTGTTACAATTAGCTCTACATTTAACTTTCGGTTCGTCACATTTCGTGGGGTTCTTGTACACTTGCTGCATAGCCAGAAAAATGCATGAAATTGTGGACAGTTTCAACCAATTTTTAAGCATCAATAGGATTGTATGGAGTGTGTGATTTACATTTACAAATTATTTACTGTTTGCTGGCTCTCTCTGTAACAGTACTTTTGGTTATGAGAGAAGCAAAAACTATAGATTTCAAGAGCTTACAGGGGAAAATGGACAATATGGCGCCAAACACTTGAAATTTTAATTTTGCTTCATCAAGAATAAACATGTTGATATAGCGAGAGTTCTGAAATCCTGTTTTTACTTTTCTGTATAACTTGCATATTTCATGCATGAACGCAATAAATTTGTTTTTATGTTCCACAGAAATTTTTAAACGGGAGGAGAAAATTCTGGCTAAACTCAACTCGAAAAAGACCTATCGCTGGGTGAATAAACTGATACCATTACTGGGGCTGTGGGTAGGGAGTTATGTTTTCGTCGTAGCTGCCTTTGTTCTGATGGACTGTCAAGATCGTAGATGGAGTTGGCATTATTTTAGCTATAAAAGTCGTTTGAGCATACCTTTAGTGCTGTGGGCTCTGTATGAAGGGTATATTTTCCTACCAGTACTCTCCCAATTGGCTCTATTTTGGTTTATTTTTCCAGTGGTTTTCACTTTCAACGTTAATTATTGGATTGAATTCCTAAGGTAATATTCTAAAACTCACATTTCTGAAACAAAATACGCACATAATATTTTGCTTCCTCTTATTGCATGGTAATGTTATTCGAATGTGTGTGTTGACAGTGAAGTAAATAAGAAAGGCAGGAGCGAAGAAAAACTAGCGGAACAGATGTGTATTTACAGGCAGCTGGAAGTCCTTATGGTCATTTATAACGATTGCAAGTACGAACTTATATGGCCTTTGAATATCGGAGCAAATATATTCTATACTGTCCTGGCCACATTTCTTTGCATAAGATTCAGTGGTTCCCTGGGCGCATTTGGACTCTTGTTTTTGTCTTCATGGTCAATCTGTTATTTTATGATGGATTATTTCGTTTATCCGGTGGGTGGGAGGATTCAGGAGAGATCGAAAGAACTAATTCGAGCCTGGCATGTACAATCAAAAATGGCAGGAAGGAAAAAACAGTTTCGAGCAATGCGACCTCTATCAATTCAAATAAGTCATTTGTTTCAGTTCGGGAAGACCACACCTCTTATGATCATGTTCTTGGGTTCCAGTACAACTCTCAATTGCCTACTTCTATATTAAGTCAGGGTTACAGCAAAAACGTAATTAGCCGGAAATGTTTTACAGACTTGGAGCAGCAATTGATTTGCCTGCATATAACGGAAGTTAAACGAATAATTTAGCCGTTCATGTATTTGTTCCTAGGAAATTCTTTTATGCTTCATTTTTTAAAAAATCACATTTAAGGTAACTTATATGAACTTAAGATTTAGCTCGTGATTAAATGTAATTATTTATACTGCAGAACATGCACCTGTTTTAGTCTGAAACAGACATGTCCAGCCTGCGAAGGCTAGCCTTCAATGAAGGCTTCATTGAAGGCTTGTTTCACATCGTGCCTACAAAACATCAGCATACCAAGATGCTCTCATTGATGCTGAAGTAAAGAACCTCTTGGACAACAATATAATTGAGCCATCCACCTCCCCCTACACAAGCCCCGTCATAGTCGTGTTGAAGAAACCTAACGACCAAGGTGTCAGGAAGCCCCGTATGGTTGTCGACCTCCGGTCCCTCAATGCCATTACCAAATCCATGCACTGGCCACTGCACGGTGTAGACGAAATTCTACGCCGCCTACAAAACCACAAATACTTCTCTACGTTAGACCTTGCACAAGGGTTCCATCAAATTACTGTGGACGAAGCTTCACGAGAAAAACTCAGCTTTATCACAAAAAATGGACAATATCAATATGTGATGATGCCATTCGGTGCGAAAAACTCCCGTTCCCATTTCTGCCGAGTAATTGATGTGATCCTAAGTGACCTCAAATACTCCACAGCACTAGCCTATGTTGACGACATTGTGGTCTGCTCCACCACCATCGACGAACATGTTATCAAGTTACGGAAAATTTTTCAACGCTTTGCGGACCATAATCTCAAATTCGAACCATCCATATGTAGCTTTGCATATACAGAAATTAGCCTCCTCGGATTTACCGTCAACAGTCATGGTCTCCAACCCCATGATAATCACCTACAGGCTCTACAACGCATGCCAACACCTAAAGATGTTACATCCGTTCAATCATTCCTTGGCATGGCAAATTTCTTCCGGCGTTTCATTCCCCATTTTGCACAAATAGCTGCACCACTTAGAGAACTAACTAAGGCCAATGTCCCCTTCGAATGGTCACATGAATGCGAACAGTCCTTTGGAACTTTAAAATCCATTTTAGTTTCCAAACCGGTCCTTGCTCACTACGATCCAGCCAAGCCCACCTTCCTTTATACGGATGCTTCCCTCCATGGCCTAGGAGCATATCTCACTCAGTTACAACCAGATGGTCGCGAACATCCCATTTATAACCTGAGCAGAAAATTGAATAAATATGAAGCAAAATATCACATACGCCTATTGGAACTCTTGGCGATTACATGGGCAACAAGCAAACTCAAATATTACCTTCTCGGCATACCTTTTACTGTCAAAACAGATCATCACAGCCTTTGCTACATCTTGAAGAGCAAAGACGATTTAAATCCCAAACTGCAGCGTATGCAGATCATGCTCATGCCATATGACATTACAATACAGTATGTCCGTGGTGCTACACACCGTGTCGCAGATTGTCTCAGTAGGAATCCTTTAAATGATCCAGAATTTTCCGCTACGGACGAAGATGCTTGTCTCCCCATCAATGCCATCAGTATTTCCACACTGAAAGATGAACAACTCAAGGATCCATCCATTGCACGAATTATACAACGACTACCTGCTAATTGGAGACTCAGACATAATTATTCCCTTCACGATGGTATACTATATAAATTTAACAATCGTCCTGGAGAAGAATCTCTACTAGTAATCCCTAACCAAATGGTCCCTGATGTCATCACCTCATATCATAATCAGCATTTCCATATGGGTCATACTAAGACCCTGCAGAAATTACAGGAATCCTTCCATTGGAGGACAATGTCCAGAGATGTTTACACATTCATCAAATCCTGTCCCATCTGCCAGGCACGCAAAACTTCTAGAGGACAGAAACAAGCAGGTGAATTTCAATATATTCCAATCCCTTTAAAACCATTTGAGCGGATTCAAATTGACGTACAAGGTCCACTTACAAATCCCGAGGGTCGCCCCAGATACATCATTACTGCTATTTGTTATCTCACCAAATTCTTGGTTACGGAAGTAGTTCCAACGGTTGATGCCAAAGCCATCGCCAATTTCATCCTGAATAAGATAGCCTCTGTGTATTCACTCCCTGAAGTAATTCAATCAGACCAAGGCACTGAATTTAATAATTCTGTCATAACAGAGCTCGCCAAAGTATTCCAATTTAACATCCAGTTTTCAACTTCATTCCATCCGCAAAGCCAAGGGTTAGTTAAGAGAACACATCAGACCTTGGGGGATTGTGTTGCCATGTACTTCGCAGACACCAAGTCTGACTGGACACGGGCATTACCAGCGCTCCCTTTTCAACTTAGTAATATGCCTCATCAGTCTCATGGCTTTACACCGTTTTATCTCCTTCATGGGTTCCATGCCAGGACTCCGCTCAGAAATGCGTTCCCAACCTACACACCAGAGAATCATATTGTACATTCCATGGAGAAATTATGGAGCCTTACCCACAATATTTTGGAACGCAATCGCATAAAATATGCGGAACGAGTAAATCGATCCCGCCGAGATGTGTCCTATGCCATAGGTGATAATGTTCTTCTTGAACATACTTCTATAATCCCTGGAACAAGTCAGAAGTTACTACCACGATGGAAAGGGCCTTTTAGTATCATCGCCATACCGACTCCCGTCAACTACACGATCCGAGGCTCTATAGGTACATCCATGAAAACTTTAACAGTGCATGTTTCACGACTCAAGCAATACTTTGATAGACCCAATTGCTTCACCACTCAGTCCATATTAACATCTACTCCAGCTATGCAAGTACCAGGTTCATCCACACATTTACAAGAAACACCTAAAGCCCTTACAATCAACCCTCCCCGCACGACCCCTTCCAACCCGGATAATTTTTCAGTCTTTAACCCCGGAAAATTCGGGCATGACCCGTTTGCATCCACCTGATTTGGGGGCTCCACACCCCACCCCACCCCCTATGGGAGGTACCCCTCCCCCAAGAGGTACCCTCCCCCCATTATCAGCGGACCCTTCTAATGCGGTACATACGAGCCCTACTCGACCTTCATACAGGTCAGCTCTACTATCCACACCTGTGCCACCCACAACGGCTTTGCCTACCCTACCCGCTGTTGATTTGCCACCTAAAAGACACCGTCGGACTCAACACCAATTACTGGAGGAAGATTCCCATAGGCTTATACCAACCACATTCCATACACGCGATGACACCGAATTCCGCCGTTCTACAAGACGTCACATACGCACAGTGGAAAATTTGTTCCATTGCACACTCGTTAAGCCTAAGAAATTGGTGACTTTATTTCAAGCAACAATATAATATTTACAGTCACCCATACAAAAAAAATGAAAATTGAAAAAACAATATTGAGCTCACTAGAGCCCAATCCTCGGAAAATTGGTTGGTCCTACCATGGACGGGTCAACCAAGTGATATACTTGGAAGTTCCACCATTACACCTGCTGGCCCATGCTCTGGCAGCGTCTCCCGAGGTTCCAGGTCGTTTCCTGGGCACTTGAGCCCATCAATACCATCAAGGCTGCAAGTGTAATGAATAAAACCTCCGACCATAGCACCCTTCAAATTGCACCACTCAACCAACTTCCCTGGATCTACGAGGGTAAGGGTCAATTCCCCCGCAGACCCGTTTGCCCTGACCTAACGCCCTACCACTCAAATATTGATGACGGCCGGTCCTAAACGCTGATGATGGATTCATTTAAATTCTTGTCACCCTGTGGACCACAGAACAGAAACATCATTATTGTCAATAACACTATTTGGTTGATGTAATTTGTATAACTAATACAAACAATTATTAAGTTTCAGATGACATTAGCGTTCACTCACTGAGATATGCCTGTTGCACGTTCCCGAGGATAACTCTTTGGCTGAACATTCCGGTCCTATCAGATAAACTCCCGGCAACACGCACCAGTTACTGCTACGTCAGTATGGATCTAGACATCCACCACTGAAATTAATTTTAATTTAATTAATAGTTAATGATTTAAGTATAATATACAATATTTGAATGTTGTTTAGTTAATAATTAATTGTATACTACCATATTAATGATTCACTTTTACGGTTCTTACATATTTGCACAATTATTAATGTATGTCTTTAATTGCATCATTAACCACCTACCATACGCATGTACATACATACATTCTACTCCTTAAATACTTAAGTCCCAAATTATTTAATTATAAGTACACACACTTACGCGAGAAGCTTCTCACAATTTTTCATTTTTCACCGATCCTGGACCGATTTGATCACTCGGCCTTGGATCAATAATCCTCCCCATTCGAAACACTAGGGACAACATAAATTTTCTTTATCTCTTTTGATTCACTTAATAACACAATAGGTTACGTAGTATTAATATTACACAGTTAAGTTCAGCCCCCACGACTATTAAAATATTCAACTCACCCTGTACGTGTACATCCCGTATTCTTGAATGACCAACTTTAGCTGGATTACACTTTAAAATTCTGAGACAGAATTTTTATCGACCCAGAGAAGTTTAGTAGATAATAGCTGTTAAGTATATTATAATTTCACTCTAATATAATTCACTAATTATAAAATAGCCTGTATGTTTATATGTAAGAGAATAAAATTTACTTAAAAATGATTCACTCCTGCTGAAGATTCAACTACCAACAAGTCAACACTAGAGAAGAAACTCCGCTATTCCAGAAGACAAGTTACTAATACAAGAAATATGAACACATGAAAATGAATATGAACACATATACTTTTAGATACTCATTTCTTAAACGATGAGACATCGTTTCAATTGCCCGTGGAATGTTAAGTATAATGCGCATGAAAATGTAAGGAGGGTGAAGTCATGAATTCAGCCTCCCTATATAAACGTGTGTCACCATACGAAATGTAACAAGTAGCTGGGAAAGAGAGAAGGAAGAAGGAGATAAGGAGAGAGAATAAAACGAGACATAGAGAAGTACCCATTATATACATACGCACTTATTTGTATAGTCTACACAACAGTTACTCTCATACACACGCACACAAGAGAATAAAAATATTTTCCCCCTCTTCATATTCACGACTCTCCATATAAATCTCCAATCCTCTATAAGTACTTAACAGACGATATTAAAATATTTGTTTCAATTTGAAACGCAACGGTTAATAATAGAAAATACAAAAATAATAGACCAAAACTGCCAAAGTATTGATGATTAGTTAAATACTCACTTCATTACTACTGTTTATGACAAAAAGTGCCACAAAAATGCATTGCTCGAAAAATTATCAAAGAACTTTGCTTTTTACTGATCCCATTCCGAAGAGACTTTAGTTGGTATTAATGAAAACTGGCCCTGACAATGAGGATTTATTATATATTAATTATATTTTAACCCCCCCTGACAACATTATTGGTATTAATTTTTCTGAAACTGGTGAGGACAATAAGGAATCACGGCGGTTCCACTACGTATGCTTTGATTCCAGCCAGTGCTGCGCTCAAGTCAAGTAAATTCCAGACTTGACCATGAAAATCAAGTATTTTTTGATACGATCTTGAACCATGGCGACTGATGTTCAGGTAATTACTTGAAATTTCATGGTCAAGTAATCAAGTACTTTTTACGTCACTTGAACATGGTCATATACAACCAAAACTGCACTTGACTTGAACATGACTTGACCATGAATTGAACATGACTTGATCATGACTTGACCCGAACATACATATATACACACATGTACAGGGAATTTCCTATATAGTGGTTACCAAGGGATACCAAAATACCTGCCCATATATGGGCGTACCATGTATGTTACTACTATACATAATGAAAATGTAATACAAGTGAAATTTAATCATGTCAATATAAAGGTAATGCTGTACAAGAGGAAACCGCTATAGAGGAAATTCACTGTATATATATACATGTACATATATACTTAAACTAATTCAATATCTTGGTTTCACATGTTCCCAAAATTGTAAATAGTATTTAAGATAATTATTATTAACAAAACAAAATTTTATTTGAAAATGATTTATCAAAGAATCTTGTTCAATGAGGCAAATACTATAATGCCAGTTGTTACATTAAGTAACAAATTAAATTGCAGCCAAATTTTCATGCCGAGCATGACTTGAAACTCGTTGAAAAATAAAACAATAAGAAGTAGTGAAATATTATTTTGAAAGTTTTTGCGCCGTGTCTTTGACATGCACAACTTTATTTTACTTGAATCTGTACATGAAATACTCATGTTTCATGGTCAAGTTTTTACATTATAAGACTTGACCATAAACATGACTTGACACTCAAGTAATATTCTCCAGCCTGACCATGACGCTTACTTGACTCCAAGTATCATGGTCAAGTTTATACATTATAAGACTTGACCATAAACATGACTTGACACTCAAGTAATATTCTCCAGCCTGACCATGACGCTTACTTGACTCCAAGTATCATGGTCAAGTTTATACATTTCCTGACCATGACCTGAATGCTCAAGTTATAATAATTATTTTTTAACTTGACCATGACTTGAAATACTCATGGTCTACTTGAACTTGTGCGCAGCACTGATTCCAGCAGAAACAAACTTGGTATTAATTAAAGATAATCCGTGCACTTCACTGATTTCGGCAAACTTTGTTTGCATGCGCAGGAAAGTGAATCTTGTACTAAGTTATTTATAGTAAGGTAGGGAAATAGATTTGGATTGTTATCGGTAAAGGTCGCATGCCCATACGTCAATCCGTGCGAAAAATATAACAAATGCATGATTGTTTTGATAATTAATGTACTCAGAAAACAAATTTCTGAGGTCAAACGGTTGACCCCAGGTTACCGTAGTTATCAGAAGGCACAAGTCGAATTTATGACTCATATTTTGGTGAAGGTCACATGTCCGTATGTCAATCCGCTGTAAAGATATGGCTACCACAAGACTTTGTAAACTAGACTGTAGACGGACGGAATACACTCGTGCATAAGAAAGTTTCACTTTCTAAAAAACTAGTTCTGACAAAGAGCATTCCCGTAGGCTACACCTATGTTTTAAGGAAGCCAGGAATTTACATGGTATTGTTATGAGCTGACTGAATGTTTTGAATTAGTGAACAGACATTAAAATGATAGGGGTGAATCAGTATTTGGGGAATTGATAGCCTAACCCTACGAGCTATAGTGTACCGTTTTTAGAAACTGAACCACATATTTACGATATGGAAACTGACCGATAGATCGTTCTATATAAGTTTACGATAATTATCGTTCAATATCGTTTCTAAAAATGTACGATATGGACGATAATATCGTATGGTTATATCGGTATGCCAATGCCTAGTGTGAACGCAAATGTAACACTAATATACACGGATTAAACATTATTTACAAGCCCAAATAGATAACAGTGTCACTTGTAATAATAATCATTCTACAACCCGTCATTATTATCTGCGTCAAAATTATGTTCGTTATCAAAAACCGTAAGAAAACTTCCCCTGGAATCCCGTTAACAGACAATCGAAATCCTGATTTCAGGGATTCCTTAAACATTTCTTTAGAATGCCTGTGATGTTTCTCTGACGACATTTCCGAAAATATAAATGATTTAAGCTGAATATTCTTCAAAATTCTCCCTACCATCAGCTTTTGGACCTCCTTTTCCTAAACATTCACTGTTATACTGTAATTTATTTCATTGGAAACGTCGTACTTCCGAGTAATGCAAATCTTTGCTCATCCGTACTGTTCTTAACTATATTCGTTTTTACGAAAATGAATTATTGTTTTGCAGCCTTATATAATTGCCATCTTTTTGAAAGATTTGTGCAGCAAAATAAGTACACACCTGTATATGCTTTTACCGATAATTAAAAACAGGGAATTTTGATCAAATCCCGTACCCTTGAACCTAACTCAGTACTCAAAGACAAAAGCTGTTACAAAAATATACAGATACATACCATACAGTAGCTGGATGGCATTAGAACAATAATTAAGTCGCAGACGGATGATTTTTGGCCAGTATTTACGATAATAACGTCTCGCTATATAGCCATCGGCATCCCTATATCTTACAACAATTCACTAAACTTATCGGATTTCCGCAATCGAACCACTGACACAAACACTCTCGTACTAACATCCAATCGATACCCAGTCTAAATAAACAATAACATGTAGTTATATGGGGGCGGGTGTGAATTAAGGTCAAATTTATAAACAAAAGCCATGAAATGAATGCATGTCTCAGTTTATTCAAATTTGCGAGAACAGCGCAGAACATGAGGGTTGATTCGTAAGTATTATATGCTTATGTCAACATTTAATCGAATCTTCGCATTATCTCCTTCATATGAGTAGGGTTTGCCAAAAACAAGTTTGTTCTTCAATGTGTTCCTAGCAATGGTATAAGAATGTAGTAATGCACAATTGCTTCTAGGAGCAATCGCGATGGGAGAAATCGATAATGCACTGGAATTTTAAAAATTCATTCCATATACTTATTTACAATTCCAAACGAAAATTTCAAAGGTAGCATCTCTATTTAGTACAGATGTTATTATTTACATAAAAAGCATCCAAACACCGAGGATAATGACAGCACAAGAAAATAATAATAACGTTGTTGCTTTAGATAAAACGTAAATAAGGAAGGTCAAACACGAAACCATTAAATAAATTTCTGCATGAACGTAATTTTGTATCATGTATCTCATATAGAAAATTTATTCAAGGAGGTGGTGTAAACAAATGTACATATTTGCTTATGTACACAGGTAAAATCACACCTACGTGAATATAAACTACTTCAAGCATAGCCTTATTAATCAATTGATTCTTTGTTTTCAGATTTCATTTGATATAAATTGGGACACTTAATAAAACCACTCTAAAATACGTTTGAATGAATTATTCCTATAGTGTTCGAAGGGAGCTACTAAATAGGATACAAAAGTTCGTTCTAGAGGAATTCCTTCCAAATGAAAGCTTTACGAAAGAAAAAGAAAAACCTGGGAAAATGTGATCAGGTACTTTCCGTGTTTTACATCAACCAAGTTTTAGGCAACAAAAAGTTTCAACACAATTTTAGTTTTGACCATCAGAATTGTTTGAGAAAGAATTAAATTAGATAGGAAATTTTACGCAGCTTATTTTGACATATTTGAAAAGATGTAGATACTCTTTTTGGGAAACAAAAGAACAGATTATCGGGTTTCCTTGAATAAATAGTGTTCCAACTTTGATACCAATAATTACCTAAATCTTAGCAATCTTAGGTAGAAATGACGTGCCAGGATTCGTATATGTCTTTAAAAAATTACTTGGAGTATGAAAGGAGGAAGCTTTGCTAGACGTTTATTTTCCTGAGAAAATGTAAACTTGATTTTGTGTTTGGAAAATCCTATAATATTTTGGTCCATGTGAACTGCAACAGCAGAAAGGAAGTCACAAAATTGCTTTATTTTCACTTCCAAAACTAAATCCTCAAAGTTGCTAAAAGTAAATTTTTAACTTAATAATTTAAATTAGAAACACCTCAAAGAGATACATTATTAAATTCATAATTTCATTTTGTAATTGAATTGATTAGGGAAGCGCTATGAAGCGTCAACTCCGCCTTAAAAACACTGGTGTTGCCCTAAGAACCCGAAAAATCAAGAAAGTTAGTACGAGTGTAATACATGGAGGCTGCAATTCTGTTTACGTCAACCATGAACCACCAGTAACACCAGTAACAAGGATACAGCAAATTAACAAATTAGTTTTGCACTTCACAGGGAGAAGCCATCTACTGGATACCATTGATTTAAAGTTTAAAAGTGGAACTAAAGAAAAATCACTGCCAAATATCGTGGTATTGCATGGACTGGGGGGAATCGGAAAAACGGAGTTGGCCAAAGCATATGGCCACAAAAAACTGAAAGAGGGTGAAAATGTCATGTGGGTAGAGGCAGGGCGAGATAGTAGTATTCGATCAAGTTTCGTTTCAGTGGCCCGCAAATTAAAGATTTGTCCAGATATTCTTAGTCAACAGAAAATTAACTTGGAAGATGTGGAATTTATAGCGAAAGAAGTGTATCAACACTTTTCCAAACATATTAAATCCGGACTTTTCATTTTCAATAATGTCCAAGACATGGTAACTTCCAAATTTGGTATTGGAATCAAGAATTATCTTCCATTAGAGGAACTTTCGCATGTGCCGATTATCTTGATCACGTCTCGCAAACTGGGGATTGGGGACTGTGGGAGAAAATATCAAGAACATTTCTGTGAATCCACTTGGTAAAGATGAGGTAGAGGAATTTCTTCTCCAGACATTTGGGTAACTGGAATATAAAGATCTTGTAGGTTATAAGCTTCTTCAATTACTTCAAGAGTTTGGAACCCTTTTCCAAGGATTTATCCTTGCATTATCGCATGCAGCTGCCGCGATCATTGACAAATCTGCCTGTAAGTTAGCTTATATATCAAATTATAACTATTACTAGAATATTGCTTGTACATATATCTGTATAACATTCATTGGAACCTCAGCCCATGCTGCGAATGTCATCATTCCTCAATTGAACATGCACTTCAAATTTCCGATTTTTAAAATTGAACTCAGATTTTTAAGAAAAACAAACCTATAAATACGCTGGTGATGCTAAAACTAGCAAACAAATGCTTCCACCGGGCCAGTAGACATACAACACAATTTTGCTCTAAATAGTAATATATTATGTTGGAAATTTCAGGGGATCATGCGAGCACTGACAAAAATGCGTACATTAATGCAATTAGCCCCAAACTCTTTACGATTTCGTTGATGAGATTAAGACAACTTCAGTCTCCAATATCGAAGACATGAACTTGTTGGGTGTTGCTGTCCATGGACTCCACAAAATTGTTTTCAGGAAACAAATCTACCGCTTCGTTACTAAGGTATTTTAAAAAATATAATTTAAATAAAAATTCGAAAATTTAGAGGAAAAATAATATAATAATTATTGTTTCATTTTATTGCAGCAGAATATAATCAATAATTATTTAAGTACTAATTTTGCCATAATGAACATAAACTGAATCTTTTGCAGAGAACACTGCCCTTAATCTTGACATGGATTCAAGGGGCTTGCCGGAAAGCTTTACTTGGCACTGATGATTCACTTTTGACAGAGGTTCTTAACATTGTGGCAACATTGGTGGGTATTGACGAAATTGAGTGTTGTATTACTACCGAGATGGATGAGACGATATCTGAAATACGGGAAATTGCCTTTCAAAACCTTAGTCCCAAATATAGCTCCTTATCGAGTTCGAGTATACCGGCGAGTATCGAGTACGAGTTCGAGTCGAGTACGGTCAAATTTTTGTGAATACTCGATACTTGAAGTGGGTTTCGAGTACGGGTAACGATTTTTCACATACTTACGAGTACGAGTATCAAACGAGTACGAGTCCAATAAAAATACTCATAAGGGTTATCGAGTTCGAGTTCGAGTACCACACGCTCAATATACGAGTACGCGTACACGTGCACATACGTGTTGCAAACTTTTGAATTTCCAGTAAAGAGACGAAGGCGCTAATATGAAATTATCACAAACTATCGTTGTACCCACCAGTCACGACTCTCTCAGGTATAATCAAGTATACCTACAAATACCTACTACTTACAAGTATTTCAAAGTATAATCTCTCTCCATTTAGTACATTACTATTAAAGTTAAAACAATTAGTTAATTCTAATGGCTGAACATATTAACACAAACTCTTCGACAGGCGTAGTTGAATTGATTGAAAATTTACAGAGACACTTTACCAACTGCATGTTCAATTTAAAATTTTGGGGGAATTATTTCAAAAAAAAAACATTTCGAAAAAAATCACTGTTCAATTGTGGTCTTGTTATTATTAAACACTCGATTATGAAGACTCGAGTCACGGCACGAGTACGAGTACGGGATTTCGGTATTTAAAGTTCCGTACTCGCGAGTATGAAACAAGTTCGGGTTCTGAACTGGAACTCGGTCGCTTATTTCAAGTATTTTCCTGAGTACTCGTATATGTGGCGAGTACGAGTACCTTGGATTGGAGTCCATACTCGATGCTTCGATTTCGAGTACGAGTTCGAGTACGGTTCCGCAAAGTAATCACTCAATAAAGAGCTATAGTCCCAAAATATGTTTTCCTTACTTGGTCACAATTTTCGTAAGTTCATTGCAGAATAATATATTTATATTATATAAGCTCTATATTTTTAAATTAGCATTTTATAAGACTTTGTCTATAGAGCTAATGAATATTTATTATTTACTTAATTATTAACTTTTCTACGGCTCCGTGTAGGACTTTTAGGGGGACTCAAATTTGAAGTATCAGGTTTGGAAAAGGGTATATTTGAATTTTGTGGATTATCATAATCATTTTCATAAGAGTAGAACGGTTTCAATTTTTGGATATTAACAACAATGTGTTCAGCAAACTTTGGGTTATCGCGTAGATCTTTACACAAATAAGTGAAATCATTAATTGACAGACCATTTTAAAGTGGCCTTTCCAGCAAGGTAAAATTTTATTAACACGTCCGATTTTGCTGGAATGATCTGCAACAAGAACATTTTCATAAGGGAGATACAATCGAGGTAAAGGTAGGGGCCAAACTTCATCTTTTCCAGTTTTCGTGGGGAGTTATGGGAAAAAGCAACATTTTCGTCTGAAGTACAATCGATGCTGTGGAATAATTTATCACAAGGGTTTTCTTGGTTGAGGGAGAAAATGTAGGTATCTCGGAAATCAACTTGGGTTGTGGGACCGACGCGCCCTTTACTGAGGGCGTCAACTTGAGGATCAATGGGAATATTTGAAACATCACGTCTGAAATGTCCAAATTCAGGAGGATTTGAATTATTCGAGGAAAGAACTGTAGTTTGAATGATACAATTTGGTGGGACTTCGATGGGATCAACTCCTTTCTCGTTAATTTTTTTGATGAGGATAGATTCAGTAGTGACACTGTTTTCAAACTCAGTTTGAACAGCTATTGAAGAAAGAGTAGGTTTGCGATTTGGACATGGGGATAGAACGGTAGACAACTCGGGGAAAGTGAATCAGAGCCAAAATCTAATGCAGCTTTGTAAAATCGGAGAAAATTTAATCCAAATATTACATCAAATGATGCTTTAGGAACCATCCAGAATTTCCATTCGGTGAGTAAACCATTAACTTTAACAGGGAGTTTAACTTCATGAGTAATTAGTAAATTACAGAAATCTTGGACAGCGAGGGAAGGGGACACCCGCGTAACTAAGTGGGTAACAATTCATTAAATAGTCTTCGATACGTTAGTAAAGAAATGTTCGCTTATTACATTAGCTCTGCTTTTAATGAGAGCTTCGCAATCAAAGAAGGCAAATATTAGCCGATAAATACAGCAGTTAGGAGTCAGATGAATTTTCTTTTGGCAGGACTGGGAGAAATGAAAAGGTATTAGTATTTGGGGAGCAGCGGGAGTAAAATGAATTGTGTGAGGTCGTGAAATTTCTGTATCCTTTGGAATATCAGCAGGTAGGGATGAATTGATACATAAAGTGGTAAGTTATAGTATTTTCTCCGTGTGGTCAGGCTATTCCGTTTTACAGAATTATCAAATGTAAGGTATTGATATTGGAAATTTTGATTAAAATGGGGTTGATCATTAATGGTTTCCATATTATTGGAAATCAAAGATGGGATTTTATTAATCGAATTCTTAAATGTAGGTTTGGAATATGCATTATAGGTCCAGTTCCCATTTTAAGAATTATAATGGAATCTTCTTGGAAATTATTGATGTTGTGTTGAACGTTGTAATTTTAGAAATTCATAGCACGTGGCCGCAATGTGTCCACATTTTCCACATATTTGGCAACTGGAACGGTTGGATGAATGGGATGATGGGTTTTGAGAAATCAGAGGTATAACCTGGGGTAAAGGTGCTAAATCGTCTTTGGGCTGAGAAGGAATGCGCTTGTATAATTCTGAATGAGGTATAAATTCAGTTGGGACATGATTGAAGGGTTGGGAAACTAATAATTGGAAATTTGGGATTTTTAATTGGGATTTTCACAATGATAAAGGAAATATTTTTCAAACTGGGCAACAGTACTGTCTGGGTTTAATTGGGATCGTAGGTTAAATCCAAGTTGAACAGGTAGGCCTTCAACTAAATGGTCAATCTTTACTTTATCATTCATTTGGGGGTCAATGTCGTAATATAATTCTAATTTGTCTAATAAATAATTCATTGGGGACTCGTTGCCAATCAAGAATTTTCTATTTTGATTTAATTCAATGCAGCTTTTCTGGAATTGGGTTCTGGGAATTGTAAGAATAATAAATGCTTAAAAATGACAAATTTGTCTGAATTTATCAGCTTACATTATTTAGGAAAAGATCACGCTTTGTGCCTGACGCCTCTCTGGTACAAAAGAATGTCATTTCGCTTTGACAATTGTACTCAGTTGCTATATATTTAATAACTATATAATGGACCCCGTGTGTGCCATAGGGTATATGAATGTACATATTGTCATGGTCGTCTCCGCTGCAAGCATCATCGACTGGCTATTTTTGGTTTAACTAAAATATTTATTTTAGTTATTCAATTGTTGAAATTAAATCTAGTTTAATTTCCTTTTAAATTAATATAGTTAGCTAATGCTAGCTATATGAAGGTCGATTTCTCCTTAACAGAGATAATTGTTAAGGATCATTCTACTTTTATATTTTAATAAACGTGGTGCGTCTCGTTTTATCTCTTTCCTCCTCCTTATTTTATTCATTGAATAAAATCTAAGTACATTGTACCAATCTTTGACATATTTTTATCTTCTCCTTTTAATTACCCCGCACCTGTCAGATCTGGGGAAACAGGCGAGACAATGCGTGACGTTATTTTCCGGGAGTAATACGATTCAACCAGTTTTCCACAAAAATCAATAGGGCTCGTGCTTATGACATAATCCAGAAGTGAGGAAATTCGAGCAAACTACGTTTAAGTCTCGTTCGCGCCACCAACGTGTACGGACGTGCTCTTTTTCTCCTCTTTGTAGGCAGAATTACGGAAAAGTTTTTTTCACCCGCTGAAGGAAGTGACAATTGGACCTACGACCCACCAGGACCATGGAGAATCAGAAGGATAGTACCAAGGCCCAAGGTAGGTGCAGGTCACTTGACACTTCCCTCCCATTGTTGGTTTTTCTTTATTGTTGAGGTATCTGTGTGTGTGTCTGGGTTGGAGTGGACGGCATGGTTTTTTCTGTGTTGTTGTATAGGAGCCCCTGCACATTCGACACTGGGGCGACATCTATGGAGACTTGCCCTAGTTAGCAAATGTGCAGTGACTCACTACAGCAACACAGAGGCCTCAGCGTTCACTCTGATGGACACAGCCACCAGCTTGGCAGTCAGCTGCAAATTTGTGAGAACTCACATTTGGTGGCATGGATGGGCACCTCATCTGAGGATGCACTCCAGGTCTCAAATATTTCGCCACAACTCATACTATAAATATTTGTTATTATTTATTATAGATATGGAGTTCAACCCCCTCTCGCCACTGACCTCAGAGGAAATGGAGGTGGTTGTTCCGGATGAGGCAGTTGCCTCACTGTTAGCCGAAACTGGTGTTCCAGACTCGGCCCCCTTCAACAATGAGCAGGAAACGGCTCCGGAAGCTATTGGTCAGGACGTCCCTGGCACTAGCTTCACCCGGATTCCTAGCTCGGAAGTCAGGAAGATGACCAGCAAGGACAGGAGAAGATACTTGAAACAACTCAGTATCGAGAAAAAGAAATCTTCTCCCATCCCATCTACTCCTACCACTACCGACAAGCGTCCTCATCCGAGTGGCTCTGGCTCTAGTGCTGAGGAAAATGGGAGGAAGAGTAGGAAGTTCGGTCGAACTGATCTTCCCACTCCCCCATCTGCGCATTCTTCAGGAGTCGGCTGCAAAGCACCTCCGAAGGTTGCAGCCACAATTGAGGCAAATGTTGAGACGCCTCTGATGCCGGATTCCACCATAATCACCTTTGCTGGTGATCATGAAGGGAAAAAGGTCAGTGCTAAGGCTTGCCAGCATTTTACCTTGGAGCTTTATAAGCGGTATGATGATGGAGTTAGTCAGGGGGTCATTCTGCAAATGAAGGAACCCACACTAACTCCTAATGGTCGTATTAGAGTTGACTGCTTCAACTCTCATACCTATGACTGGGTGGTCAGTCAATGCCCTAACGTAAAGTGGGTGAGTCACTACGGGACTCACACCTTTACGGCTTGGAAGCCAGCGGAAGCTCCCTCTGAGCAATCAGAGAAGCTGACAACCTTTTTCACTCGAGCAAATGGTCCAGCGCTATCGTTTCCTGAGTTCCTCAAAAGACTCAGGATTCAGAATCCTGGCCTTAATACGGTGAGATGGCGGGAAATGTGGGTTGCGAACTCTCTTCCTGGGGCACCACTGCTAGGATGCAGTAGGATCATTGGTGTTGATCCTGCCTCAGTGGAGTTTTTGCGGACAAAAGACTTCACGCTTTTCTACAGCGTAGGTACTTTACGCTTTGAGGAAAGAATGAAGAAAAAGGAGCGTAAAAAGGCTGATGTGTAACTACTGTGCAACCATCCTTTATCCTCCCATAAATAAATAAAATGTGTGTATCCTCTAGGCGTACTCCTGGGTCAAGTAACATGGGTGTATCTATTATAAATACTCCCCATGTTTACACGACCCAAATTAACTTGCATCATTGTCGTGATGCGTCAACTTCATTATTGAATTGGCGCGACAGTCTATTGATGCAACAAAAAAATGCATTGCATTTACACATTAACAGTAAATCCTTCGCTCATTCATTAATTTTCCTCATTCAAGAACCTTATTTGGTCAAAAACAAAATCTCTGGCCTTGGCAAAAGAGATCAGATGTTTGTTGGTACAATAAATGAGGCTCCTAGAGCCTGTATTGTAACAACAAAAAATATATCCGCTACACCTCTAGCTCAATTTAATGACAGAGATCTGGTGGCGATATCAACTGTATGGAGAGGTGGGCTGATTATTTTTGCATCAGCTTATTGTCCTGGTGACTCACCCACAATTCCCAGTAACTCAATTTCCAAATTGGTGGATTACTGTAATGAACTCAACATCCCACTGATTTTGGGTGCAGATGTTAACGCTCACCACACAGTATGGGGCAGTTCCAACATAAATTCTAGGGGAGAACAACTACTGGACTTCTTACTAGCCAATCATCTACAGACCTGCAATGTGGGAAATAAACCCACCTTTGCAGTTGCTAATAGAGAGGAGGTTCTCGATGTCACCATCACTAACACGTGGGCACACAATCTGATTCGACAATGGAATGTACTAGACCGTGAATCTATGTCTGACCATTTGTACATCGGATTCCTGGTGTCTGCAGCAAAGCCCTCCCCAATAAAAGTCAGGAATGTTAGGAAGGCTGATTGGGATATTTTCAACGTCAAATTAGTGGACAGGTTAGAAGGTATTGAGTTGGAAGCTCCTCTTAGCAGTCGTGAGCTAGAGAATCAGGCCCAACTCATTACTTCGTCTATCCAGTATAGTTTTGACCAAGCTTGCCCGATGAAAGCAGTGTCCTGGAGGCAAAAAACAGTCCCCTGGTGGACAAATGAGCTTTCTGCACTCCGCAAAAGATCTCGTGGTCTCTACAGACAGGCTGGTATTCCTGATAACAGAGATCCAACTGTTTGGCGGAGCTACATCCAGTGCAGAAACAAATATAAACAGGTTCTAAGAACTGAAAAACGGAAGTCCTGGCAAAGTTACTGTGAGAGTATAACAACTCTACCAGTGGCGGCTAGACTTCACAAAATACTAAGCTCTGATACTCACAAGCTTCCTACTCGCTTGTTAGTCTCAAATGATGATTTCACTAAAGATGATAGCGAAGTACTAGATGGTCTACTAGCTCACCATTTCCCCAGCTGTCCCCTGCCTGTAATAACTGCATGGGATCATAACAGGCTGGATGTGTCGGAGCTGGAGAGCATTGTCAATCCAAATAGGATTAAGTGGGCCATACGCACCTTTGGTCCCTATAAAGCAGCGGGTGCTGACAACATCGCCCCGATAGTTTTACTAAAGGGTTTGGATGTTCTCAGCCCGTACCTATGTACAATTTATAAAGGTTGCTTGTCACTCGGTTATGTCCCTCTGGAATGGAGGAAAGGCAGAGTGATATTCATACCCAAAGTAGGAAAAGGCAGCTATGAAAATGCTGCCGCTTGGAGACCTATCTCACTTTCCTCGTTTTTACTGAAAACGCTTGAGAGACTAGTTGATCGTCACATTAGGACGTCACAACTTCAACACTCTCTTCGCTCTCATAAACAATTCGCTTATTTAAAAGGTACGTCCACTGAAGCTGCCCTGCATCGGCTTGTCAGCTATGTGGAAAAGGCCCTTCATAATAAAGAAATTGTCATTGCAATCTTTGCTGACATTGAAGGTGCTTTCAATAACTTGTTATTTAAAGCAATGCATAATGCCTTGAACAGAGCTGGAATTGACCATACAATTTGTCGATGGATAGATCACATGCTGCAATCCAGAATTGTCTGTTCTACTTTGAGAAACTCGTATAGGGAGAGACGGGTAGAGCGGGGTACACCACAAGGTGGTGTATTGTCGCCTCTAATCTGGAATCTCGTCATGGACGAACTTCTCTATTTGCTTCAAACCAGGCTGCCATCGGTCTTGTCTCAAGGATTTGCTGATGATGCAGTTCTTGCTCAAGCCGGAAAAGACTTTGCCATCTGTGCGGAAAGAACTATAAAGGGTCTAGGCATCATTGATTCATGGTGTATACGCACTGGCCTTAAATTAAATCCAAGTAAAACTGGAGCGGTAATTTTCACCAGGAATACACGGTTGAAGATAAAGAATTTATCCTATCGTGGGAACCAAATAGCTATTCTACCTAGCATTAGATATCTAGGAGTAATGTTAGACAGTCATCTTACATGGAGAGTGCATTGTCTTTCCATTGCAAGTAAGGCGAGTTCATCACTACTTACTATCAAACGCTTGGTAGGGAAGAAATGGGGCATCAGTCCCAAAATCGCCAGATGGATGTACACTGCAATTGTAAGACCTATTCTAGAATATGCAGTTGTTGTTTGGCATCTGGGTCTACAAGCCAAGTACACGTACACTAAATTAAATAGTGTACAAAGACGAGCTTGTCTCAGTATTACAGGTGCTTGTAAGAGTACCCCTACTTCCACACTTGAGGTTATAATAGGCTTCATTCCACTAGATTTACATCTACAGGGAATAGCAGTGCGCACAATGCACAGATTACGAGCCAGGGGTAATTGGCTGGGTGAATCTTTGGCTTGTATAACACGTAGCCATACCAGACTGTGGGACACTTGGACTATGAAGGATAATACTCTCTTAAGAGAAAGTGATAACATTATCCCCTCTTTCACTGACACTAGTGAGATAAATATCACTATTGGTCAAAAGTCTCTATGGACCAGTGATCTCTCTCTTGAGATGACTGGCCTCATCTGCTTTACTGACGGCTCTAAAACTGGTCAGCTATCAGGTAGCGGTTTTCTTATAACCAAACGGGATGCGGAATCCTATATAACACTACATAGTGAATCCATCCCCCTCGATACTCACACTACAATATTCCAGTGTGAGTTGTATGCAATCTTATGCTGTGCCAAATGGCTTGCACAAGCTGATACAAGATCAGAACTCATCACAATTTACAGTGATAGTCAAAGCTCCCTATTGGCGCTCAAAAGCGCCCATACTTCTTCCAGACTTGTCCTTGACTGCCAGAAGGCATTGCACAGACTATCTAAAGGTAATGCTGTACAATTACAATGGATACCAAGTCACAACAATTTTGCTGGGAATGAAGAAGCGGATAGGCTAGCAAAAGCTGCCTATTCTGAGGACTTCGAGTTACAGAGGGAATATCCTCTTCTTCCTATTGCTACCTCAGTGATCAAACGCATTGTTCGGAACAAGTTGCGGACACTGCACACTAAGCGTTGGCAAAATCTCAAAATCGGCGCTCACTCTCGGGCACTGATCTGCAATCCACTTTATGGTAATGAATCGGTGGCCAGATTCTCTAGAGTACATATTAAATGGCTCACCGAGGTCATCTCTGGTCATGGAAGATTCCAAAAACACCTCTACAGAATAGGAATTGCTACAAGTCCTCTATGTTTACAGTGTGGACTGGAGGATGAGGATGCCTTTCACTTCTTAGCAACATGTCCAGCTTTTAGTATAATTAGAAATATTTATTTGAAAGCATGTTTTCTAGACTTAAGTCTTCTCAAGCAGGCGAGCGCAAGCGACCTGTTGTATTACTCAATTGCGACAGGTCGTTTTGTAAATCGCCCACAGTAACTTGTAAAGGGAAATCTGCAATGGGCCCATTGGTGGCCTGAGCAGTTTCATCTCATTAAATAAATGAGAGCGAGCCCCTAAAATACATACATACATATATATTTAATAACTATATAATGGACCCCGTGTGTGCCATAGGGTATATGAATGTACATATTGTCATGGTCGTCTCCGCTGCAAGCATCATCGACTGGCTATTTTTGGTTTAACTAAAATATTTATTTTAGTTATTCAATTGTTGAAATTAAATCTAGTTTAATTTCCTTTTAAATTAATATAGTTAGCTAATGCTAGCTATATGAAGGTCGATTTCTCCTTAACAGAGATAATTGTTAAGGATCATTCTACTTTTATATTTTAATAAACGTGGTGCGTCTCGTTTTATCTCTTTCCTCCTCCTTATTTTATTCATTGAATAAAATCTAAGTACATTGTACCAATCTTTGACATATTTTTATCTTCTCCTTTTAATTACCCCGCACCTGTCAGATTTGGGGAAACAGGCAAAACAATGCGTGACGTTATTTTCCGGGAGTAATACGATTCAACCAGTTTTCCACAAAAATCAATAGGGCTCGTGCTTATGACATAATCCAGAAGTGAGGAAATTCGAGCAAACTACGTGCACCTGTTATCACGTTATCTTGTATATAGACATGAAGACGTCGAGCACGGAACACGATCAATGTACTAAAAATCGACGTTTCGCAACAATTCATGGCACCACTAACGGAACATACAGAGAGATACACTGCGAAGAAAAGTGTGTATCTTGAAAGGTGTTTGACGGACTAAATTAATCTTTAAATTCTCCCAAAAATTACGCCAGGAGACTGTTGGAACAGCAAATTACTGCATTTTGAAAGCCCTTGGTAACTTTGAAAAGGTTTGATCAATCAAGTATATTTTGTAAATATTCCATACATTGCTCATGGATAGAAAAATTTAACAAAAACGTCTAAATCGGTTACAAAGGTAGTTGTAAATTATCCGAGTAACTACGAAGCGGTTTGACCGATTGAGCTCATGAACGAAAGTGTTCATATCGACGGATGGGGCTGTACCAAAAGGTTGATATTGAGAACACCCAGAAACTACCGGCGCGAACGAAATAACACATGAACAACAGAACCGTACCCCATCTCCGGATCCTGGTATCCCATCATCAACTTTCAGTTACTCAGCTGATCTGCAAGGAAAATATAATCTTCGAAACCGGAAGATCAGACTTAGTACAGCGAAAGACAAAGCTTCCAGTTGAATTAGCAGAGGTGGAGAGTTATCAGCAAAAATTGGTTTGCTATGGTATAGACAAAGGTTAGTGGTTTGAGCAAAGTGAATTATCAAAAACCATTAATTATAACATTCCAGTGGAGACTATGTGTACCAAGTTGCAACAAAATCTAATCACGGGTTCAAGTCTTCAGACAAACATATGGGCATGGAAAACTTGACAATGTGGCACTAGCCAGAGCTCCCGACGAGTCGAGTAATTTTTGATACGGACTTGACCGGAACTGTACTTGAATTTTCGGGTAAAAACAGAGTCAGATCCGGACTTGCTCGTTCAAGCACGAGTACAAAATCCGGTACTCTGCGTGCGTGTAAAAGTACAATGTAGGCTACTCGTACACGGACCGAATTTTCAAGTATTTTTTACAAACCGGACCGACCCGTGCTTGAACTCGTACTTGGACTGTACTCGAGGTTCAATTACTTTCTCAATTACTTGGTCTCGGTTTCGGTACGGTTTCGGGTCAGCGTTTTAAAGAACCTTTGTATTTCCTGGGAATTCCCGATACCGAAAGGAAACACTACTTCATTGCCATGGATATTTGTAAGGTTGGTCTGTCACTGGATACGTGAAATTTCATTCTAGATATCTTTAAAACTAATTTACCTGTGATTGTTCATGTTTTTTAGAATATTCAGTGTTTAAAGTACATAAAAATAATAAGTTTTAACGCTAGTTGGTCGAAAATTGTGCAGGCTTTTCAGAGAGTCATTGTGTATGTTTTAAAAAGAATTACTCTTTACTTATCCCTAGGGTTACTACAACTATTGTTAATTATTGTTGCAACTAGTATTGTCATTGTTATTATTATTATTGTTGCAACTAGTATTGTCATTGTTATGATTATTATTGTTGCAACTAGTATTGTCATTGTTATTATTATTATTGTTGCAACTAGTATTGTCATTGTTATTATTATTATTGTTGCAACTAGTATTGTCATTGTTATTATTATTATTGTTGCAACTAGTATTATCATTGTTATTATTATTATTGTTGCAACTAGTATTGTCATTGTTATTATTATTATTGTTGCAACTAGTATTGTCATTGTTATTATTATTATTGTTGCAACTAGTATTGTCATTGTTATTATTATTATTGTTGCATCTAGTATTGTCATTGTTATTATTATTATTTTTGCACTAAAGCCAAATTATCATGATTGTGTCTTTTATAATTAAATTTACAATCTATTGGATAAATTATGTCCAGCCAATAAGTGTTGTCAGCCACTCCTATAAAAGGCCGATTTCTGTGGAGTAAGAGTTAGTCTTGCTAACAGTCCGAGGCACTTGGGCTGGATGTGAAGTTAGAGGCTTGGGGTGCCCAGACAAAATTATTACATTGATGTTAAAGTTGTGATGTGTTATATAGTGCCGGTTTAAGACATTAAACAAGGTTTCTCTTCAATACCGTAACAATAGCAATAGTTAAAAATATTGTGGATAAGAAATATTTTAAAATGAACTTTTTTAATAACACAGCTAGCAGTTCTGAAACTATATCACTATCGTCTAGTTGTTGCAAACGTTTCAGGGTGTAAAACAAAATTATAGTTAATTATCATTATCTTAAGTAAAAGACCACCACACTACTTAGGTGATGTCAGACGACGAATTATTTGAAAATTTATCAGCAAAACAAATCTTTTTACTCGTTTAAGATACGCGTACTCTATAAAGTCATTATAAATTATTATAAATTAATTGCGGCTAACTTATGTAAACTAACATTTACAAAAGTAATTAAAAAAGTAATTGAACCTCGAGTGCAGTCCAAGTACGAGTTCAATTCGGCCCGGTTTTGAAAAAATACTTGAAAATTCGGTCCGAGTACGAGTACGCCTACATTGTACTTTTACACGCACTCAGAGTACTGGAATTTGTACTCTTGCTTGAACGAGCAAGTCCGGATCTAAAGGCTTGGCCCGCAGGTCATTTCCCAACCCAACCCGAGTCTTACCCTCAATTACGTAACCCCAACCCACCCGACCCGAAAGTCAACCTCTGAAACGTCAGCCCGCCCCGCCCCTATAGTAATTTTTTATGCCCGCGCCAGACCGCAGCCCGCTTCGTAAAACGCTTTCAGATTCGCTTCTGGGTCGGCCTTCTTCTGATTTCTGAATCATCCTCCATCACAAATTTGTAAAACAGTGTAAACCGTCGGAATATTCCGTTATGCTCCTACTACAGGAATGGTATTAACTACCTGGTCCGACATTTTGGAATAGATTTATTGATGTGGCATGAATTTGGAACAAAGTTCAAAGCAAAAGTTTCAAATTGTCAACTTTTGATCCAGATCAAAGTTTTGGTCTGGATCTATCTGGTAAGAGGAGATCAAATTGTTAGTCATAGGTAGTGGGAAACAATATTCCAAATTTAAAAAGGTCACCAATAGCCAAGAATGAAGGACATAAAAATATCCTCTAATTCCTTGATAAGCGGCGTTGCACTGAATTCCTAAGCTACTATTTATATTATCACTCTATCGCACAAATTCAACCATGAAAGTATTGAAATACTGACACACAATCACATAAGTTCTAAACCATTATCAAGGATAAAATGGGTCGCTTTAAAAAGTCTATTTGGGACTAGTGTCATCAACCACAACTGTCGCTACTTAATTCTAGCAGTTACTTAAATGAACCGATCTCCACAAGTAAGAATATTGCGGGATGAAAAGGATATTTGGCAACGCGGTGTAAACCATAAATTCCACCAAACCATAAAACAAATTCTTTCGTGTTTTAAATACAACTTATAGAAACTTGGACAGGATTTTTTTTTAATTTAAGCTTTATTGTAGTTTTGTGGCAACAACTAAAGAAGACCTCCAGAAACAAGTTGATGTACTGAAGAAGTTCTTTGAAGAAAACAACCTAAAGGTGAACCTGGACAAGACCAAAGTGGTGATTTTTACCAGAAATGGAAAACACAGAAGGGATGACATTATTATTTGGGGCGAGAAAGAAGTGGAGATTGTGAAATCCTATACATACCTCGGGGTACCTTTCAGAAACACAGGCTCTTTTAAATTGGCGAAAGAACACTTCTTAGGAAAAGCAAAGAGAGCAGAGGGAAAACTCTTTGAGGTATACTATAAAGCGAGAATAAAAGATACCAGAAGTCATTTGAAACTATTTAATGCATTAGTTACGTCAACGCTCCTGTACGCATTCCCGGTATGGGGATTGAAGTATATTAAGGAAGCCGAAATGTTCCAAACGAAAGTCTTAAGAAGACTGACCGGCACATCCAATAGCACCCCATCTTACGCTCTACGATTGGAACTAGAGACGGAGAACATAAAATGTACAATATTTAAAGCTACTGTAAATCTCATCGAAGTTTTCATATTAGCAAGAAAGAACTCCGCATTTACAAGAAACTGTCTGGAGGAAAGTAAGAAAAAGGAAAGAACAAAATGGAACTGGTTAACAGAATTGGAGAAATTATGTACAGAAGCGGGCATTATGGAGGAATTTCAAAAACTCATGAGAAACGAAGACGAAGCCAAGGGGGAACTTATTGCGAAATACTATCTATGGTCAGTAAACGAAGACGTCAGAAGCATACAATCAAGTGAAAAACTGTCCCAGCTATCACTAGTTAAAAGTAAAGTTACTATCAGTGAGCACTATATGCTAAATCTATGTTGGAAAAACGTTCAACTAATGCAGAACTTAAGAGTTTGTGGTCACAAAATAATTGTACATAAGGGATATCTAAATGCAATCAATTCAATATGGAAAAATGAAAAGACGATAGAATGAGAATTGTGTAATATGAAAATAGTGGAAGATTATTTTCATATAATTTATGAGTGTAAGCACTATGAGAAATACAGACAAGCACTACCACAGAGTTTCAGAAGACTGTGTGAAAGAGGTAACTATATTAATGTCATATTTAGTGGAGAAATAAGTAGAGATGAGTATGTAGCTTTCTATCTATTTTGGAGGAACGCGATGAATCTGAGAAAATATTACTATAGTCTTATGAATGATGACTGAATAAGGTACAATTTATGATATGGGTAAATAGGATAGTAAATAAGAATTTAGAATCTAGGTTAAGTAAACTAATGTAAAACAAAATAAGGAAATGTAAGCAAAGTTGTAAGGGCCAATGGCCAAAAGACGACTGAATAAATTATTATTATTATTATTATTATTATTGTAGTTTTGACAGCAAAAAGTCAGGAAAAGGCTTATTTGATTTTTGAAAACTGGGGGGACAGTAGTATAGCGTGTCCCTCCCTGACGTTTTTTGGGAGGGACATTTTCCCTCCTGTCCCCTCTTATTCCGGAGTGCCTGGTTGAGCATAGTGTATACATGAAATGTAAATATATATAAAGTATTTTTGTAGTGAAGGAGCTTGTACAGGAATGCTGTTTAAGCCAGTAACGCTTATATCTCATTTAGATGAATCCGGTAGTATTATTCTCATTTAACCGCGCTACCGAATTCACATTAGAAACAAACCCAATGTATGGAAATTGATATTTGCGAGACACCGATATTCTCGACACATTTGGCGATTTTTATCGCAAGTTATATCGGTGGTAAAATGGCGATATTTCCGAGAATATCATCTCGGCATTATCGTATTTGGCATCCCTAGTACACACAAATGTATGCGTGTGCATTTATATGTAGCCGCTAGCAAATCAACTAACACTAATTAAATACCACCCAACTTTGGACTGCCTGAAGGAGATATTCATTTCTGTCACGCCCATGTTCTGTCGCGTACAATTGTCCAATTGTGCGCATTCATTAATTTTTTTTTATTAAAGCTTTCTCTTATTGAAACTTGTTCTGCCGTTACTTAATGGTAATAAATCGTCTGAATGATTAGCAAGAAAACGCACTCCAAGTATTTATTGTTCTTTAGGATATTCCGTCAATCAGATGTTTCCATTGCAGGTATCATTTATTAAAGTGCAGCTGAATGTTACTTTAGATAACCATGCAAATATATGCAGATACAATAATTTTGATAAACTGATTAGATAGAAAAGACTATAGACCTGTAGCTGTCGATCAAGCTATTTTTATCAAAGCAAGTATATTGGTGCGAAGATAAAATTCTAAGGCTAAAAAACAAGAACAATAAATAATAGATTCCATTCTTTGGCTTACGTGGTTAACTTTATTAAACAAGCTAAATTATATGCAAGCTTTCGACATCTAACAGACTGTCATCTTCAGGCACTAACAAGCGAGTGAGAAATAATTTTCACAATTGAGAAAAAATACAATTTTTCAAAAAATAAATTTTCGAGGAATGGATATTTCCTTAAAAATTATTTTAAAAAATTAGAAGATATAATTTGTGGAATCAAAGGCTTCCATGCAACATCTAATAAAAAACCATCATTGACGTTCATCAAACTCTTGTCGGATTGTTGGATTATTAAGCCTTCCTTAATCTTCCTTAATAAAGGATTTGGGTTTTAAAGTTTTTAAAGAACAATAAACATACTGCAATATATTTTCGAGCTACATTATCACATTATAATAAATTATTATATTTTGACCAGTGATCAATGAAAAATTGTACCACCAAACCATTTTCCAGGCAGGGTGATCGAGTAAGCTTATGTATATTAAAATATACACGTAAACGTTAAGGTGCATAACAGCTTCTCTCTAACGCCAATACAGTTCACTCTTGCTATAAGAGCACACCTACAAGCACTTCAAAAGCGTAAACTGTATACTCTACTAATAAGGAACATATTTCAAAATGCATTACAATACTGGTTATACTATGTTTATTATAAGAAGTGCGTTAAATAATACATTAATAAACAATACATACGATTCCAGGGTAAACCAATGTTTACTTATAAATAATCTTTTATTATACAATTAATTTTTTGCTGAAATGAAATAGTAATTTGAACCTGTTGAGAACTCATTGCAAACATTTTTGCCTACAATATGTTTATTTGCATTAAAAAAATCGATGCATGCTCATATGAATCATTGCAAATTAGGCAATCCTTTAGTTTTTTCCAACTGCAAGCTGGATATAATATGAGGAATTATAACTGCCTCATTACTGTATGAATAAACGTGACAAAGTATTCTGATACATTTCGATACCCGCAGTTGCGAGCTAAAATGCGAGACAAATTGCTTGTTTCATATCAAATAATTGTGGCTTTTCGGTGTACATATATGGAGCTTGTAGTACTTGTACGAGACTACGATGCAGATGTCAAGGTTGTACATTTGCATTGTAACCTCTTTTGCTCTTCATATGATTACGCACGTAAGTAACATTTTAATAATTTCCAAAAATAATACTTTCCAAAAAATAATTGTAGGACAATAAACAACACATTTAAAGTATTTTATTGTACAGGAGGATTTGACTGGATACATTTAAAAAATTGTCGTCAGAAAAGGACTCGTCCAAGATGTTACCAAAGAGGGCTTTCTAGCAAGGATCTTAATAGCCGGGAAGGTAAAGATTTTTAATATAGCCGACTGACAGTCGTATACAGTGCCGAGTTTCCTCGGAAGTAACACTACGAGCAGCCTATGGAAGGAGACTCATTACTAGTCTGCCTTAACATTAAAAGAAGCTACCCTGTTTATACACTTGGAGTGACCGGGGACTTGTAGGTAAGCTTTCACATTTTTATCATATTTATTTTTTGGGATAAGGGCGTTTTAAATACTGAATAGAGGTAAAGGGATAGGAGTGTCATTTTTTGAAGGTTTGCTGACGTCATCACCACCATCCTCATTGTCATCCCCTTTGCTGTTATCATTTCATTATCCACCCGGGTCACCTTCGAATTATTTTGTGTGGTGAAGTGCTTCAGTGTTTTGACTTAGGTGAGTGTGTGAAATCACATATTTGCTTTCAAAGGTTGTTGTAATCTACTCTCTCTCTTGTAATTCACAAGCGGTTTGACCGATTGACCTTCAGTGTGCTTTGTGTACATGTGTTTGGGAGAATATTTCGCGACTTTTTATCTTTAATTTAATAATTGGCTAATTGATAGCTAATAATGGTACCTTGGTTTGTTGTTTAGTATAACTCAGGCTAACATAGTACCCAGACACATCTCGTTAAAGCCCTTAGGTAAGTTAATCAAACATTGTAGATTACACCTATTCCGCAGAGAGGAATTCCATTGATTTCAACAAGTCCGGACTGTGATATGTACAGAGAAAAAGCGTGGGGTGGATATTGGGTTCTGTGAGAAATAATGCTAGTCAGCAAACGCTCACATCAATGTAAGTGAATTTTACCGATGCTCCAGGATAAGTGTATCTTTGTGTAAGCAAGGCAGTGCACCCTCCGTTCGTCGTTGGATATTTTCTCCTATGTTAACTTGCCCTCTCTCCACCATAGTTTAAGCATATAAGAACGAGACTAAAACGGGCTGCGTCCCAAACACATTAATATGTGATGTAAAACAAAATGTAAAATTGTTATAGCCTGTGTAATGAATGACAATAAAGGTTGCTTTAAAAACCCTCCGGATTTCATATTATTGGTATTACTTGTGATAATAAATGATTACATTATAGTGGTAACAAAAAAGAATATATGGATGGTATTTAGAGTCAATGAAAAACTATCTTCACTACCAGAAATTGAAATTGTACATCAACTAAATTTTAGTTATAACATTTATTGCTAGTTTAAACGTTATTGCTGTTTGTGATTAGTGCAGGTAAGTCACCCTGCAGCTGAGATCTCTTTCGTGTATTTGTGTCGGATATTCTTTGAATTATGAAGCGCATACGAAATTATTTTTGAACACTAGTCGTCCTCTTAACGCTATTTATGGATTACAAGTTGACAAATTTTAGGTATGATAATCATTTAGGGATGAAAGGACTTCTGTGTGATTCAATAATATTTCAAACAATTATTTTGCGATTAATTTGATATGATTGTAGTCGTTGGCTCATTTTAGACATTCAGAGATTTGTGGCTATTTTAAGTAAACCACGGAATACCCTTGCCAGTGGTGTCACTTTAGAATCAGTAAAAACAAAAAGTCGTTAAAGTTTTGAAGTTTCCTTTTAATTATGGATTATTATTATGTACTTAAAAATAAATTTAATCATGACTACCTCGATGTTTGTAAATCTTAAATGTACATCACTTTTATCACGTTGTTTGCACGGGGCGTTGGTATTGATTCTCTAAAATCTAAAGATTGTCCTGTGATTCCAGCTGCCCGAATAACTAGACTTAAGTGCTTTTTTGATCTTAAGTTTCCTTCTATTGTATTATTTGACTTGCCAAAATATGTTGAACAAAATGCACAGCGTACATTTCATGTGAACGAAGTTATTGAGTCCCTGGATAGTCGACCCATGTCGATTGGCTTTTGAAATTAACATGATACACTGTTAGTTGCTAGGATAACTGCATTATATATCTGTTGTATTGTTACTTAACTTTCTGGTAATAATATACAACAATGAAACTCTAGCAAAAAAATCTAACCAAAGTCGACCGAAAACTGTAAATTACACTAGTGTAAATTTCATTATAATCCATTATTATTGTATTTAAATTGCTTTGCTGTTGTCATTATCTTGACCTTCAGTTATCTTTAAATTTAAGCAGCGAGCTGAATTTTGTTATAATTTTACATACCTCTTCATTTAATCAAAACTTCATGATGTAGTGCAAGCCACTATATAATCTTCCGTTATGTATATTCGCTGCGCTTATTTCAGTTTCTTGGGGTATCATGTGTCCCATGATACCATATACTTATAACGGCACAAACAAACCAAGTAAGACGACATTTAGAACTTTACTAACATCCGCTCTGCAAAAAAGTACAATCGATTTTTGCGAGTAAATTTGATTCAATGATATTGGAGTTCCACAAAGCCATTCTATTAAACTTAGCTCTGCAACGATAGGTTATATTTTAATAATCATCTTGACATTATAGTAATCTATATGTATACTGTAGCTTCTATAGCAATTTAGGAATTGATTATTGTTTAAACATCAATACATAATGCTCATATATATGCGTTATGAAGAGCACTGTGCTAAACATGCACTCCATGCGTGTTTCCTCTCATCTGATAAGATTCTGGACTTGAATCCAAATCAAGAACACTCTCCCTGGTTATACCTGAGTGTTTTATTTATTAATTTTACTCATACAAACACTTGACACAATCATAATTTATATTGAACATCAATGAAGTTATGCCGTTCAAACGGTTATCTAATCGTTGCAGTAATAATCATTTCTCCAACCTTTTTCAACTCTTCATTTTACTTTTTATAACTAGCTCCAATAATATTAATTTAACTTGACTGCGTTTTCTCAACACTACTGCACTATTTCAATTGTGCAGTCGCATTTGGCATTAAATTAAGAGCAGCTGTAAAACGCTGCGCTAATATGAGACTCTTTGTGAACGATTTTGTTACAACTGTGCGAATAAGTCTGTGAAGCAGAAAACGATTTGAGCTTCGTGCAGATTGGTAATTTGTAAATTATTTTTCAGATTATACGTAAACCAGAAATAAATAATCAAACCATGTCAGTATTTACTGATCGCCTAATTATGTACTTTCAAGAAACTAACGGCAAACGATGGAGACACCAACTAGCAGCACTTGCACTGGGGTCCAGAGCAATGAACTACATACACAACACCTGAGTTCAAGCATCATTCAGGGTTGCAATACTTATGTTAACGTAAGCTATGAGAAATTACAAGGACCAGTGTCAAAAATAAAGCTAATCAGTTCCCCCGTATTTAACTTCACCGGAAGGGAAAAACAACTCAAAGAAATTGATTCAGCGTTTGAAACCGTGTCGGCACATAAATCAGGCGCTAAGAACGTGGTCCTTTGCGGGCTAGGAGGAATAGGAAAAACCGAATTGGCAAAATTTTATGGAAACCAAAAGGTTAAACAAGGGTACAGCGTTGTTTTAATAGAGGCCGGTAGAGACAGTAGCGTTCGTTCAAGTTTTGTTCACATTGCACGTACGTTAAGGATATGCAGTAACAGTATTTTAGAACAATCTGAAATCTCGTTGGATGACGTTAAATTACTTGCAACGGGAGTTTATCAGCATTTTTCCCAGTATATTAAGAATGGACTATTCATCTTTAATAACGCCGAAGGAATGACAACTTCCAAATTAGGGTTCGGAATCCGCGGTTTTCTACCTAACGAGACTCTTCAAAATCCTCCGAGGATTTTGATAACATCCAGGAAGACAACGTGGGGGTGCGTCGGAGAAATGGTAGAACGAATATCAGTAGAACCACTCAGTAATGATGAGGTCCAGGATTTCCTGACTCGAACGTTTGGATTGAACAAATGTCAACAACAGCTGGATAAAGATTTTGTCAGTGTTCTCAACGAATTTGGTAGCCTTTTCCAAGGATTTCCTCTCGCACTTTCTAACGCAACTGTAACTATCATGAGGAAATTTGCTTGTAAGGATTTCGTTTACTCGAATAAGTAATATGTATTGCTCAATGTTGAAATTGTTTGAAAACGTTTGAAACCTCAATTTCCAGGGGAGCCTGAATTGTACGGTAAAGACGATCACGATTACTCAAATTACATCAGCACACATTTGCCACAGCTTCTAGGCGGTTTGAAATGGTACATACATCGCTTCAATGAGCCGGGCGCAGACTGGATGGATGATCATGTTTCGGAGTCGGTAACACACACCAATGAATTAATCTTGAAGAATGTGTGGTCTGCAACGTTTGATAACATAAAACAACTCGACGGTGGCAACGTGGCACTTGAGTTACAGAACATCCTGGCATACCTAAATCCTGATCACATTTTTATTTCAGTTTGTGATTCAATTTACTTTGACAAAACGTACGATAAATACGGGATTCGTCGCCGTGAGCAACTTAAGCCTGAGCTCCAAGAAGCGTTGAAGCTTCTCGAGCTGTATTCCATGATATCAATTGAATACAATGAAGCATCCAAGATACCCAGGGACATGGTCCGAGTACATAGTCTGGTACAAAAATGTAGTCGAGCACAGGCCCGAAACACCGATGCGTTGGTCAAATGTCTTCGATATATTCACCGCTATTTTAAGACTTGCAGATTGCCAAGCAACCACATATACGCGGTTTTGGATTATGCCAAGGAAGCCAAGTGGCCCGAAGATACAATACTTTTATGTTTGAATTTATGCCTGAAAACCTTGCTACACTCCAACGTACGATGTGACTATATTTTGGAATATCTTCAAAACATGCGGAGCGATATTGCGGGGAGAATGACTTACGAAAATTATGCTAGAATAGTACTTGGAACATTTTATGCCAGCTACCGGTTAGAAAAGGAAACCAATTCGCTAAATTTAGAACCTCGCATGGAAACAGAAATTCCGTCCTGTTATCAGTCTGATGTGATTCCGTTAAGTCATGGAGACAAATGTGCTGACCCCGATCCGTCCCCACGCCCAGCGTTATCCGATTGTATTGGTGAAATAAAGCAGCTCTCAGTTGCTGAGATCGTCGATGTGAACCTCCTGCGTCTAGCTGTGAACGGAATCTACCGATTGACTTTTATTCACAGTGCCTCCGAAATTTTCACTGGGGTAATTGAATTTCGCAGTGGATATTATAACTTTGAGAATATTTTGATATGACACTTAATGTGATGTTTACATTAATATTTAAGGAAACCCTGCCTTTGATTTTGAAGTGGATTGACGTTACCTGCAAGACGCGTTCATTTGGTAGCGAAGACACTCTTTGGATTGAGGTTCTTGATATTTTGGAGGCTGCAGTCGCATTAGACCAACCAGATTGCATCATTACACCTGAATTGGAACAATCTATATTCCAAATACTTGTTTATGCATTTGAGACAATTACACCAGAAAAATGCATACCTTACTTGGTTTTTATATTCGTAAGATGTATATAAATCCTCAAATTAGCGCATCTGTTGTCTCAAGACCATAAATAATCTCATGAAGTTCTTATCTCCATTGACTAGCTATGAATGTCATATCATGTATAGAAAAATTTTGTATTGTAGTTGCCCTAATGTTATACTTTTTTATACTTACTGAAACGTTAGGGTCCAAACAGCCAATTGGATGTAACTTCAAGAAGTCCCAGTAACGAAACCATAACAACTTTTAAACAACCGAATAAGTATGCGGTTTCACAAAAATTATTTATTATGGCTCATTAATATTTTTTTAGATATCCCTTCCACGCTTTTTAAAGTGACCGGGTCAACCATCATTTCTGTAATTGTGTCCTACTTGGCTAAAAACGAAGAACGATCAAATCGGAACTTTTTGTCAGACTTTTATTTGTTAGGTACACTTTAAATGTTAATAGCTTGTAATAACATGAAAATTCTCACTGAATTTGTGATCGATGCTTCCTTGAACCTCATCATTTAGATGTGATTTTGCAAAAGATCCTCAAAAGTAAATATTCCAGCGTATTCGCTGGATGCAATAATTTTGAACATTTTCGGGTACCTTTGGAAATGCTACACACAGAGTTTAAGTCGTTCACTGATGATGCTTGGGTAAGGCAATGTTTTTCAATGAATGGGGTTACGAGTTACGATGGATTCACAAATTAATACTGCGAATTTTAAATTCTACTTCATGTCACAGATAAGTATCTACAAGCTCAACATATCATGGATTAAAATAAAGTTGACCAAACGAACTACTCGTTTACCAATTTCAGAAAACTGTGAATGGTGTAATTCCAAATATCCTCAATGGACAGCCACTGCACCAGGGTTAATTGAAAATAATAACCTTAGCTACAGCCTACATATGTTTTATATAATGTATATGTATATATATATGTTTTTTCGATTACGTTCTTGGTTAATTCCTTTTTTCAGAAAATCTTGCATCGAGCAGCACATTCTGCTGGAATTTCTTCTGTCATTTTACTGTGAACAAGATTTTCAAAGACCTAAAATGTCAAATGTGGAGTTTCTGGCGAAGATGTTCAAGACAATTAGTTCAGTTTTGTTTTGACAACCCTTTATAATGTATTGGTAACAAAAAAAGTAATTATGTTTTACGAAGAATCAATGTTGATAACAACCATTTCATTGTATTCTTGAATGTAACTATTTATTTCAATTATTATCAATTTTATTCTTGGTGTGGTCGTGCACTATAGCTTATTAGTAGCAATTCTAAAAATATTTAATTTTACTGTGGCAAGTAATTAATAAGTATCAAGTACAGATAGACAGGTCTTTAGATTGATTGTACTTACGTACAGGGTTGCACAATTGAAAATGACATGTCATTTTTGGCATTATGCCTGGCCAAAATCACCTGGGCACTTTGGCTACATTTAGTCTAGGGCAGGCATTTTGTGCATTTTCTACCTGATTTTTTCATGACCATTAGGTATCCACTAATTTTACATACTAAATCACAAAGCAGTATGTTTAAATAAACAATATAATGAAATACAGATAGGTCATTGTTTACTTTATATTATTGAAAGATCTCATTCGTATGCATGATGGTGTATAATACTTTCTGTAAGACTTCGAGAGCAAACATTATTGTAAAGATTCAGCACAAAAATATTTAAAACTGACAAAAGTAGTAGAAACTTTAGCTCATTTTTTCCTCCGAAGCCCTCAGGGCATTTTACCCGGGTGTTATGGGTCATGTGCGGGTTCCGGGGTGGCGGGGCTTAAGTTCGGAGAGCTGGTGATATAGTTCGGGTGTGTTCGGGTGTCTGCGATTACATTCGGGTATTTGATCTGGATTCGTATCACGTGTTTATCGATTGTTGTTGTGTTCATCATATAAATACTGTTGTTTATAATATATACAACAATGTCAATCAGAGAAAGTTATTTAAATCAGAGATTGAACGGTTTGTTTTCGGGGATTGGATCATTTTTTAAAAGTCGACCTGAATGGGCGGATAAACGAGCTATTGAAAGGAAATTATTACAACTTGATTCTTATGCTTTACATCGACCCGTTCGTCACAGGTTTAAGAGACGAAAGATAATGTTGAATTTTATTAATCAAACTTGGTCAGCGGATTTGAAGGATATTGCGAATATTGCTCCTTGGAACAATTGTAATACGTTTATATTGTTTGTTGTTGACAGTTTTAGCAAGAAGGCTTATGCAAGGATGATAAAGTCCAAGGATAGCGAATCAATGATAAAGGCCTTTAGTTCCAATATGAAGGAGGCAAAGGCTAAACCTATGTATTTGTTTACCGATCAAGGGCGGGAATTTACTTCGAAATATTTTCGTAAATTCCTTAAGGACAATGGTATTAAACCATATCATGTGTATAGTCATATAAAGGCAGCGATGGCTGAGAGAATAATACAAACGCTGTTTACAAAATTGCAACGTTATATGACTCAACATAAGTCATCGAAAATTTACACCGTTCTGTAAGATTTTCTGGACGTTTATAATAATACTTTTCATAGAACCATAGGGATGGCTCCAAATGCGGTTACAATTCGAGATCAATACGAAATTTGGGTGCGAATGTATGGAAAATATTTAAAAGAAAAGTCGGATCCGTCGAGACGAGCGCCAAAATTCAAAGTAAACGATTTGGTTCGAATTTCCCGCGCAAAACTTTTATTTGAAAAAGGTAAACACTATTATGTAATACTACAAAATAATGTTCTAGCAGTCTCATTTTATAAACGAGTGTCATTGCGTATGCAGGCTATAGTGAGTCATGGTCTCGCGAGGTCTTTCGCATTGCAAAGGTTCAAGATACGTATCCATATACGTATTTGTTGGAGGATTAAGGGGAACCCCCTGAAGACATTACTGGTCAATTTTATTCAGAGGAGTTGGAACTAGCAAAAATCGAGGACGGTAGGGAAGAGGCGTCCGCTCCATCTAGTGAGCAAGCAAGTGGTGAAGAAGATTATAAAACAGAAAGCAAATAGTAACAGCAACAGTAGCAGTCAACATGTCAGTGCATACAGAATACAAGTTGGGTGGTTCCTATGGCGACTCAACCTCCGCTTCGAGGAATTTCTACGCGGTCGTAACGAACAAGTCTAATCCAGATGGCGTTGGTTTAATTGGGAACATTGTAAATGGACTACCTCTTCCAATAAAAATAGAACGTGAAATGTACGACGTAGGTATTATGCAATTGAGATATACTCCTCAGCCCAAAGCCCAGGTCATGCGAAAAACAAAACTTGTAAAGAAAGTGGTTCGCCCTCGCTTTACTCGTCGTACCATACAAGCAGATACTGAAATCCCCTCTGGTCCTATATTTCCAGGCTACCTTCCACCTGCTGTTAGCGTGTTAAAGTATAAAAATACGGATGCCAGCTTCGCACAGTTTATAATTCGTCTCAATGACTCATTATCGGCTAGCAATATGAAAGTTTCTTTTCCAATTCGACCATTACCGGATAATATATTCTTGGTAACAATCGTTCAAAACTTTGATGCGTCCGATGAAGTGTTGGCAATATCTACAAATATGCCTGCTCTTCTTGGCTTTAAGCGGAAGCATTTTTTACGCGGAAGATACTCTGCCGAAGACATTGTTTCCGAGGAATTTTACAAGAAGCTACCAGCGCAAACACAATTCACTATTTCCCGTGTGAAACATAACTACAAAGGCAACTTGGTTCTAATTGATCAACAGTTCCAAGGAATGGCCGTGTTCTATCGACATCAAGAAACAAATTTTAAACGTTTCTTTACAGCGTTGTCAGCTCAACTACTTGACGCAGGCTTCACCGTCAATTTTGATTTTGATTCTAAAAATCTGTGCACTACTACCGTTGCGAAAAAGGATGGTCATAAATCTGACTACATCACATTGCCCGAACCAATTGTAAGATGTCTAGGAATTAACCGGGAAAAATTTGAAATTGGAAAGGAAGTAGCATTAGCACCTTTCAACGACGCAGAGTTTAAACGAGTAAATTCTGACGATCCGTTATATTTTCGTCTTGGATACACTAGTATTTTATTCTTGCCTATGAAGGAACCTGCAACTACAAAGGTGACAGATGTCCTGCAGGAATTAAACAACACATATAAGAATGAAAAGTTTCCAAAATTTGACATTAAATTTCAATACGGAAATGGTGACATGTTTGTGAATGATATACCACGCAACTTTTCCATTGATCTTCCTGCGCCAATAAAACGTTACTTTGAAATACCCATTGAAAATCGCTTTGAGAATAATACGCGCTTTCAAGTGGGCTATGAAATTGTTGTTCAAGAGGAAATTCTCCGTGAAATTGAGGAGGGTGAAGATGAAATTGTACCCGTAGATTCAGACACCAAACGACTATTGATTTTATTAAACTGCGTAGAAAATCAATACTTTAACAGTCAGTATGTGCCAGTGAATGCCGAGCTTCAAATGAGTAAGCAACTAAATGTCGAAGTAGAAAAAGATTTCTATCCAGTCACATACGTCCCACTCAACTGCGAACAAGTTTCGGTTTTACGCGTCGATTTCGTCGATGAACATTTTCAACCTTGGGATTTAAGCAAATCTGAAACAAGTGCATTTCTCCACTTCAAGCCCCGTTTCTAAAATAAATCAATAACAGTTTAGTCATGCGCCAAGTAGAGTGTAACGACAACGCCTGCTTCCTGGAACCTAAATTAAATCAGTTGCAATTCGGAAGTGGGTCTGCGGAGGGAGCATTAATGGCTGGTGGTGGTAGCGCAGGTCTTGGATCGGGAGGAACGTCATTTTTGATTCCACTGAAGGCGGGGCAGAGCGAGGGTGGGACAAAGAGGAAACGTCGGCAATCACAGTCTGGTGGAGGTAATCGTCGCCGCCGTCAACGCAGAAGCACAAACAATTTAGTCCAAAAACTAAACAGTCGTGCTCGAGGAAAAGGGCGGCAGAGACGGTCACAAGGTCCTCTCATAAAAATACAAGTGGGGTCTGGTCGTCACAGGCAATCGCGAGTGGTTAAAAGAAAGTGTGTCAGAAGAAATTAATTCAAGATGGACGTCAATTCAGTATTCCAGGAACCTCCTACGGTCTTCGAGGGTTCCACCCAATCCTTGCGTTCCGAGTTAAACTTATTTCATCTTTCCCCAACAGATGTCAGCATTCAGCAAAGCTCGGAGTACATTCCATGTTTTCCGTTGGTATCCACCAAGGAATCATGCAACCCCATTGAATTCTACATCATGTCTGATTCAAGTGGATATATGGATCCATCGGATAGCTTCCTCACATTAACATGCAGGATAGTACGTGCTGATGGAAAAAACTGTGACGAGACTGACATCTGTTGTCCCAGTTCGAATTTTTTCCATACAATGTTCAGCAATTTGGAAGTTTATCTAAACAGAACTTTAATTTTGGACAGCAATAATTATTACCCGACAATATCTTACATTCAAAGATTTCTCTCTTCCAGCAACATTGAAAAACGAATCGCTTGATGAATGAATTCTGGTATCCAAACCACAAGAAGGGAGATTTTAATGTAACAGACGCGGGATTCATGGAACGCTATGAAAAGACAAAAAACTCGCAACAATTTACCATGCTGGGGAGTTTAAATTGCAATATTTTCAACCAGCGACGGCATTTGCCTTCGGGAAGCGAGCTCCGTATAGTTCTGCGCAGAAGCCCGCCCGAAATTTAATTAAACTCGAGCGTTAACAAACTGCCAGCCATTTCGGGTGTGCCATACCGCTATGATATTAACGAAGCTGTATTTTATGTTTCGAAAAATGTCATGTCAAGACAAATTATTGACATACACCGCCGCGAATTGTCTTTGGGAAAGACGTTCAAGTATCCCGTAGTGAACGCCGATTTAAAAACATTCAACGTGGCCCAAGGTCTGTCCCAAATTACCACCGAGGGCATTTTATTGGGTAGAATACCTAAAATATTAGTTGTAGGCATTGTATCAGCCGATGCGTTTATGGGATCCATTAAGAAGGACGCCTTCAATTTTGTGGACAAAATTTATCGGAAATATCGTTTTCGTGGAACGGTGAATCCATTCAACATCGAGCGATTCCATTAAGTTTCAAAACAGCTAATGGATCTGGCGCTGATAACTATTTACTAGCCTTGCGATCTTTGCAGAATACGTCAGCAACTGAAATCCTTGGTAATGGCGTAAATCGGGATAACTACAAAGTGGGTAATTATTTTAAACTGTGCTCAATAATATCGTTTAGCAATCATACCCGGGCGTACTCGCACTCAATGAGTTCATAAATCGCACTCACCCTCGCACTCAGTGCACTCAAACTGAGTGCGAGTTCCGATTTTAAAATAAAGCGCTCATGGGACTGATGCAAAGTGCTGTTGGACAGATTCTTACCTCAAGAGGTGGAGACTGAGTGCCATTTTCTGCACTCCGACTAGATTCGATGTGAGTGCAGGATAATCCACTCAAATCATATTCTTAGAAGTTACCGAAAGAAGAAGCGTGTGTTAGCATTTAGAATACATCAAAACGCATTTCTTAATACCGTGCTGTGTTGCTTGCAAGTTTTTGGAAAGAGCGGACTTCCGCAGTAAGATCTTGGATTTGTTATTGAAGTTATCAGCCAATGTTTGATTATGAGTGACCAAGCTAATCCCAGAAAAAACAGGAAACAACTTTTGGTTGCAAGATCTGTTAGCCCAACAATGAAAGTTCTCAAAACAAGAATCAATACCAAATCTGACCAGACAAGCCGGCTTGTCTTCAAGGGGTTACCTAAGGAGCAAACCGATGCCGAATCGAGTCAGATCAAAGCTGTTGAAATCGAACAAACCGGAAGCATCAATGAAGACCCTCAGCAAACAAATAAGGTCGTTACAGTGAATCAACTTGCAAATGTCAAAATAAAACGAGTTAACCCAATTACAAATTGGATAACGCATACAATGACTGGTGGAGCAAACTTGGATGGAAATGAACAAGAGATACAAAATACTAAATGTAGCAATAACGATGAAGGCAATGTGACTGGTGAGAGCTTAAACATCTTGAAAGATGTACAAATTGCCAAACGGCCAGCTTTTAAAATGCCTAAATGGCTTCAGAGTTACTTCGAATATGAAGGACATGTTGAGGGTTCTCAAAATCAGCGTCAAAGCATTGCAATGACTTGCAAAACATGTAAATCTGATGATGCAGCTCAAACAAGCACAACAATTAGGGGACCTCCATTCTTTAATTTCTATAGTCACCTGAAGGTATTTTGCAGGGCTAAATTTATGGTGTTGAAACAAGTATGCTTGTTTTAATTAATATTAAATAAATTTTACAAAGCTGCTGTTTATTTAAATTTAGACCTGGCACCTTTGAGACTATGAAAAAGAGTCAAGTAGGGGGAACGTTGGAGATTCTGGAAAGCCAAAACCTTGGACAGATGTTGGAACCAACTGCGGCGATTTTCTTTTTGAACCGAAGAAAATGACCAAACCCACTAATGACGATGCTTATCCGATGAATCACCCGATTCAAAAAAACTTTCTTCGGGATGTAATTGATTGCGTTGCTATAGATTCACTTCCATTGGACTTCATTGAAAGGCCTACCTTTATAAAGCTTATTCGAAATCTAAATAAAAGTATTCGCATAGTTTCTCGGAGAACAGTCGGGAGAAAGCTAATTGAGTACTATCGAGAGGTAACAATTAAAAATTAAACATGTATGCATGTTTCTTTAAAAATTATTTGTTACCGTTGTTTGAACTAGTTCGAAGCCAAATTGAAACGGTCGGTCGAAGAAATTGATTCCAGAAGTTTCCACTTAATTCTTGACATGTGGACTGATCGTTCCAAACGTTCATGCTTGGAATTCGAGCTCAATTTGTGGACAAATATTGGAGGCTAGTAAATAAAACCATTGGATTCAGGCATTTGCCTAAAAGACACACAGCACGTGCCATAAGAAATGTTTTCGACCATGTCATTACTAAAACCTTCGAAATTGGAAGCGATAAAGTAAGTGTGCCTAGATTTAATTACATTATTTCACCTTTATTATCATTATTAATTATAAGTCAAGTACTTATGAACAAAAACATGCATGCATGTTTACAAATTAAAGGTTGGATTTGTTTGCGGTGACAACGCTATAAATGTTATTGCGGCATTCAAGCATTTGCAGCCCATTGCTTTCAACATGACCGAGATTGACTATGACGATGCTGAAGTTGACGACGAGGATGAATGGGAAGGTTTTGATGAATATTTTCAAGATGGCAAAATATCTGATTCGGACGACCGAAACGAAAACAGTGAAGTGATTTCCGGTTTAAATAATTGGGCAAACTCTACAATTACTAAATTGCCTTGCTATGCTCACTTGCTTCAGCTGATAATAAAGGATTCATTGAACTCATCCCCCGTAGTTGCTAGTCTTGTAAAGGATGCTAAAGCTCTGAAGAAATATTTTCATTCGTCTCCCTACTGGTATGATCAACTGAAGCAACAGGCAGTAAAAGGACTAGTCAATCAAGCAGATACCCGTTGGAGCACGGTCTACTATATGTTGGAACGCCTTTCGGATGTAAGGTTTATAGAGACAAGCATGCTTGTCTAATAATTCTATTATAGTAATGTTTTATTTATTTTACAGCCTAAAGTGCAAGAAGCTGTCTCTAAAGTGCTCAATGAAACACGAAAATCAAAAAATCCATGCAAGGTGTCGTTTTCAGCTGCTGATTATAAGAAATTTAAAATCATTGCGAACCTTCTGGCGCCGTTCATGGATTTAACTAACCAACTACAATCTGATAAAGTCACCTCGCCACTTGTGGTTCCTGGGATTAGTTTTGCTTACAGCTGTACGTGAATCTTGCTTTAAAGTTTATCATTGAAATGTTATAAGAACGCAATAAAATTTTAATTTTTAACAGCGGTCTTAGAAGTTGACGTATAGGGGATGATTATGATATTCTGAGCTTCCAGTCAAAGCTTTGCGAGAATTGGAGAAAAAGATTTGGTTGAAGCCAAATCTACGTCTGCCGAGTCCCATGATACTGATGGAAGAAGCCGAATCTTCACAGATGCCATTTTCAAAAACGATAACTTGATTCTAGTAACAATTCTAGATCCACGACTAAAACTCAATCCATTTCGACGTAATTGTTTTTTTAAACGCATTCAGACAAGCATGCTTGTCTTTACTGATACTAACATGTATGTATTTATTATCTAGCTACAAACACCCCAGGAGATTGCATCAATTCAGGCCACTGTAACGAAAATAATGCAAGAGATGTATTGGAAAGAAGTTTGCAAAGGTTGCGATTAAAAGCAGGAAATTGTTCAAGAAATTTCAGTGCAGAATCCAGGCGTGACCGGTCCCCTGTCCGAAAAAAAATCTTTGTTTGGTCACGTAGCTCGTGGAATGGAAGAATCTTGTGCCGAAACAGACATTCGAGAACTCTCCAGTCAAGAGCTTCAACGGTATCTGGACTTACCCAATGAAGACGAAACTATTAATCCACTGGATTTTTGGAGACTGAATCAGCACAACTTACTAATATTAGCAAAATTAGCAAAAATATTTTTGGGATTTCCAGCTTCTTCTGGGTCAGTAGAAAGGCTCTTTAGCATTACCGGAGCACTGCAGCGATCAAGGACAGCATCACTGAAATGGTCAACTTTGGAAATGATGCTGTGTTATAGAGACATGCGGGTCCTTGAGCTTTTTGATCGTTTTGGATGAAATCGGGAAAGACAAGCATGCTTGTCTGTAGTTAGCGTTTTATTGACTATTTTTCCAACTATGCACAAATTAACTGAACTAATTTTGCAGTCTGCAATGCAGAGAATTGACTGAGGTTAAATAAAAGATGAGTGTGAACTAATTGTACTACTTGCATTTTTATTTTCAACACAATCTATTCATAACAATCAGTATGGCGACATTTTTATTTAACTACACTTATTCAAATTTGCAAGACATAAAAATAATTACATTCAGTAAACTGATTGCAGCTTTGAGATTGGTTATTTTGTTAACTAATTAATATTACATTACTAACTAATTCCCATACCAAAATGTAAACGGGATATTTCAAAGTATTTCAAACGCTGAAAATTAATTACATACCACTAACCCTTTGATTTCTCTATTCACAAAAAATTATTTCCCTTGATTCTTCAGACATGCATGTCTTCCTCCATTATGGCCTAAACAATCTGTGACATAAGTCTTAATGCAACTTCATCACAATTGACTATTGCCAAAATGTGACGAAATTGCTTGACTACGAAGGGACAAGTATTTCCATGGAGCATTGCTACCAGTCCATCCCAAAGTAAAGGCGATGAAGATGCCTTGGCAATTCTCTCCAGTTCCTTTACATCTAATATGTTATTAGGGGCTTCGTCCATTGTTCGTCCTAAACCATCTCGCCACTCAAGTAATGATTTGAAGACTCGAATATGATGAGGGTCGGAAAGTCGTACCACATTCGTTGCGATTAAGGTTTCATCCGAAGGGTACTTCTGAAGAACGAAGGTTTTTCGAAGCTTAATTTTAGTATTGTTAAATGCTCTTTGAAGTGCTGACGCAGATGTCGAAAAACAAAAAACAACATTAACAATTTAATTATCTTAATTAGACCAGCATGCTTGTCTAATTATGAATAACCATGCTTACCTTTTCAAGTAACCACCAAAACATGTTATACAAATAGTGCAATCTTGCGCCGCATACTCGTCTAATTGTCCAAGTGGTCTCACCCTAAAATCAGCAGCTTGACCAGTTTTGTCAAGTTTAATTCCATTTTTTCGAAACAACGACTCGACGAGTTTTTTGTATGATACAGGATTCGGCTTACTCCATTCCTCTCGGATTCTATTTTCGGTAATATCTTTAGGATGTACTATCTTCTTTTTGCACCTAGCTGTGTCGATAATGTGGTCTTTGAAAGCAAGCTTCATGGTTTTGAAACAATCATCCGGGTCTTCAATCTTCCATTCATCCTACAAGTCCTGTATGTCGATGACTCAACTTAAAAAGGATTGAAAGCTGCTCTGCGTCATAAGGACGTCATTCTGAATGCCACACATTACTTTCAAAACATGGTTTGACTCTAGCAAATTTGGGACCAAGTCCTCCATTATTTCTTCCCTTACTTCAAAAGGATCTATTTTATAATTGAATCTTGAAGTTCCGATCTGAACTAATGCGATGAGGCCTGGAATAGACGAGCATGCTTGTCTTACACTGAAAACACTGCATTGAATATCAAACTTCATTAATTGAAATTAGCTTTATTATTATTACCATCATATGAATGCTCCTTATGGAATTCATAATCAAGAGAAATCACGTCTTCAAGAATTAAATCTTGGTGCATCTCGGCATAACGGGCAGGTGTATCGATCAGACTAAATGGAACATTTCTTGAAAGTTGCTCTTCAAAGCCGTCCGGCTTTGTATATTTTGGGATCTGGCTCGTCCTTATTCGATCTCGTACACTTGCAGTTGCCAATGGCCAGTCAGACCAAACTCCAACGCCTTTATTGAGTCTACGTAGGTACTTCATAAAACTTATGTACTTGTCCTGAGGTCTGCTTGTAGCCACACCGAATCTCCTGTCAGCATTGGCCTTTTGTTGGTGGTAATTCATTTCCTCGGAATGTATCTAATACAATGTATAAAATAATAAAATCTGACATATACAAAGTTAAATTTCACGTTAGAGCTAAGACTCATTAATTTTTGTATACTTGGTTACAAAATTCTAGACAAGTATGCTTGTCGCAATTCAGTTGTAAATGTTTATATTGTGTTTACTGAATTATAGTAATAAACATAATCTTAATAAAATCCCAACACTGTTAATTGTAGACGCTAAGAAAATACATACCAAAACTAATGTAGCACAAAATCCAGTATGCTCTGGAAAGCAATAGACAAGCCTACTTGTCTTGACGGGAAACCTGGATTCCTGAAAATTACATTAAATTAGATTACTGAAAAATCTCGAAGTAAACGTAAGTTAAAGATTTTAGTTATACTATCGAAGAGTGCTCAATATTTTGTTCTCGTATTTCAATTAATCTAGCTAGTTTAGGAAAACGTGTGTAGGAAAAAATCAAAACCACGTAATTGTATTCTAATATTACTGCGAATATTGTATTTACCATAAGAGATAAAGTTTTACTTCCAGTGAACTTACCAGTGACAAAGTAAGATCTTCTAGATTTGAAAATATTTTTGGCGACTTGTAATGCTTACTTGTATTGACACATCAGCCAGAGACCCATGAAATAAGTTCACTTGAATCACTTGAAAAGACCCTTCTAAAATCCAAACGTACGAATTATTCATTAAATAAATCACAGATACACATACACCCGCAGTGGATCAATCTCAATAGATAATTGTTTGAATTATCAACTTAAATTGTTAATAAAAATTACAAACGGCATAGACAAGCATGCTTGTCTGCACTTGAAATCAACGAAGTATATATATTTCATAATTTATAATATAGTAATAATATTAACATGAAAAATGTAGACAGAACTGAAAGTAATAATTACCTGCCAATACTACAGATTCTGGTTGTGAAGGTTTGAAGTACTGTTAGACAAGCCTGCTTGTCTTTGTAGAGCAATGTCACCGCTGTAATGAATTATTCAGAATAAATCAGAACTAATGCCTTTATCTGAAGTTTTATTGCTACCTTCCAAAAGATCACAAAGTATCACAATACTATTTGAATGAATCAGTTGCTTGACTTACTACTAAAAGGTAGTAACAGTAGTACACACGTATGTGATGGCACTCACATTCGGAGTGGAGTGCAGCTGATTTAAAAGTTCACTTTGAGGCATGAGTTTGAGTGCATTGCTGGGAATTACACGAGATTGAGCGCGAGGGAAGTTTCGCCACTTACAGAAGTACTTGAGTGCGAGGTGAGTGCGAGTGCGTAGTAAATGCCCAGGTATGTTAGCAATGTCGTTTAACGTGGAGTATTTATTAACAAATACACAGGAAACGTTCTTGTTGCCGTTGACTTGCTACCGAATCAAAACAACGCGCTCTATGTTAACCGTCGGGGAAACATTAAAATAACGTTGAAGTTTAGATCTCCGTTGGACGAGGCTGTTCAAGTTATCGTTTACAGCCATTACCAAAACGTTTTGGAAATATACAACAACCGTGAGGTTATATTGGATTATTAAGATGGACACAAGGTCTATTCGACGCATGCTTAACGCCATATTTAAGTGGTATCACATCAAGATACCCTTTCATGTACTTGCAGCGTATGAATTTAACAATGTTTACAAAAAATAAACGCTCCTGCGATTTTTATTGTCAATACGGATGTTATTTCAAGACCCGGAAAACATTGGATATGCATGTATAAAATAAGCTATAAACAATTTGAAGTATTTGATAGTTTTGGTAAAGATATTTCTCAATATCATAATATACACATACCACGGAATTTTATTATCAGACAGAATTGTAAAATCTTGCAGAATGTGCGGTCAGAACTGTGTGGACAGTTTTGTGTAATGTTTGCTTACAGTAGAACCATAGGAATACCTTATAAAATATTCATATGTCAATTTAAATCTAATACATTGAATAATGATAAAATAGTATCTTTGTTTACATACAAAATATTGAGTAGTGTTAAATAATGTTGGCCAGTAAATGATTGTGTGTGTAATTGTGTAAGTCGTTATCGTGTAAAAGTTAAATAAAGATTCGGTCCTGTACATGTACTAGAACAGTTTCTCATTTCTACTCATTTTGAAAACAACGTCATGGAAATTGGAACTAAAGACAATAATTTAATTAATTATTCCTTCTCCCACCCCAGTACAATATTGATTGCGGGCAGCACACAGGGTGGTAAAACGTATAAGACGCTTGAAATAATACGCAGGCGCTTTGAACTATTTGCAAAGAGATTAGAAAAGGTCATCTACGTCTATAGCGATTTTTAGAAAGAGTTTTATAAATTAAAGGAAGAAGATAAAAATATAATATTTACAAATAATCTCCTCGATATTGAAAAGTTGGCTAGTGATACTTGTTTAATTGTTATCGATGACCAGCAGGACACGTTTTCAAAGAAGGAAAACTTGGAACTAGCGACTCGCATTTTATAAAACATTCACATCATCGAGGAGCGAGTATAATATTAATACTTCAAAATCCATTTGTTAAAGGGTTAAGAAAGATGAATTTAAATACGCTAATATTACTATTGCTTGATAATCCCAGAGACCGCAGTATAATTACTAATATCGCAAAACAAGTTTGCGCAGGTCAAACAAACTTTTTGACTTCAGCCTATATTAAAGCCGTGTCAAGTCGACCGTATGGCTACCTACTTTTAGACATGCACCCCAAAAACAAGTCATTTCCTTATTGGGTTAGAAATTCAGTTTTTCCGGACAGCAATGGTGAAGTCTACGCTCCCCAATAAAAATGGTGTTGAATAATTCATTTGAAGAAAACTGTCAGTTCCTATTTCAAATTGCAACAGTCAAATCAAAGCTGAATGCTAGGAAACTAGTCCAAAATGCATCAGATTCGCAAATACGTACACTACTAGAAATTATACACAATTTTAATCTATTTTGCAAAACGGAAACGACCCAAGTTTGTAAATTCGCTAGGAAAGTTAAAATATATTCTAATGATCAAAACGCCGCAAAGCGGTTTCTTTTGAGAAATCGCAATCTCGTCAAATCCATATTAGCAAGAGTATTTCTAAAAGTGTTTATTGGCGAAATTATTCTATCGTATACAGAGTAATGGCTAAAGTAATGCGAGTTGTTTCGCCTGCTCTTTATGAAGAGCTTATGAAGCTATATAAAAGCGAAATACATAAACCAATCGAACAAAATAAACCCGCATCAGCGGTAGAAAACCCCAGTGAAAATCCCCATCCTATTTCTTCAATTAAGCATATTCAAACAAGTCTTCCCGCCGCTGCAACAAATAATTCAAGTGAAAAGGTTTCTTCAAACCTCCATTTTCTCCAGGGGGATTTAACGCAAAACCAAAGAAACCAAAATTTATTAAATTATGCTGTTGTCAAAATATTGGAAGTTCCACGTGTCAAAAACTTAAAGCACCAAAGTGGAAAACACTGGATGATGCAAGTAAGGATATTCCTATGGAATATGTGAAAGATCCCCAGCATCGGAATGCTGAAACAAATTCAATCACTAATATTACGACAGCAAGCGACATCTCTGAGAGAGAAAAACCTGGGGAAGGTGTTGATGCTGTTGGGGATAATAATATTAATGACCATAAGAGTTCGCTGAGGCCTAGAAAAAATCAACGAGGCTATGGTGGAAAACGAAAACCGAAACGCGTTAGAAAGTGTAACAAGTTAAAACAATAAGAACACTCGGAGGAATCGAAAAAATTAGTTTCCGCTTTGGAAGCGTTCGGTCAACATGGGTTCGCGAGTTATTATTCTGACTCTGTATTTATTTTTATTAAACGGTATTACTTCTTCAGATTCAAGTTTGGACGCGGTTAAAGCACCAGCTAGTAGCACCAGCGACGGTAGAAATGAGAAGTACAAATGTAGTCATCATCGAGTTTGTTCACCTCTCACTCAAGATGTGGCGCTGAATGACGGAGCAACTTCAACCAAACGGTTGTTAATTCACCTACACGCTGTCCTTAAGCATCTATTGCAGGACGCGCGTAAATACAAGAACGGGAGCACAAGTGTGCCCACAGAGGGAGATAATGTGACCACGCATGAGAACTCTGCGGGTAAGATTATTTTTCTTGAACTCGATCAAGTCCCCTCCCCACTTTTCCTCCAAGCAACATTCATTTTAACTGTGTAACTTGCCGTGCTTACAGCTACCTACACTTCGGTGATACTTTTGTGTGTTCTGGTCTCCATCAAAATATACAAGTTTACGTCTAAGCTGATTAGTGAGTGGAAAGCTAGGAACAACAATAATTAAAACCATGGAAGGAGCAAACCAAGACAACAGGACCGAGCCAATTGCTGGACCGTCTCAACCAAGTAGAAATGAGAACAGCGGAGCAGCTTCCAATACAAATTTAGCTTATGAGACGACCCAACGACCAGATCCTATTAAATCTGGATTTTTAAGATCGCTATGTAATTGGTATTGTCTACAAAGTATTATTGTGCGGTTGAGTACCGATATTTATTTTCCTAAACCGTTCCGAAAAACTATTTATTTCGCGTGAAAACACACGATCGATTTATTTATACTGTTGTTTTTATCGAATCGTAGATCTAAACGTTATCAAGTCACGATTTTTTTGTTTTTATTTCAAGAACTTTATTTTTCCATGCCCGACTGTATTTTTCGATGTCGGACACATATCCAATAAGCCTGCCATCTCGAAGAAAATCATTTGTGTGAGCATTGTGGGAAATATTGTTCCTGGAAGAGGGCTCACACCTGTCCATCTGTCGGAGATCGACTGGGCCATGTTGATACAAACTATCCTCTAGACTTGGCAGACTTTGCAGAACTAAGTCGCAGCCACCTTGGAGTAATTGTTCATTATGCTTACCGCCATCCCATAAGCACGCGGGACATTGAAACCGCTTTTAAAGAAACATATCCAGCTTTGGACAAGTTACTAACTGAACTTCTTGTTATCCACGGAAATATGCGTGTGGAGCTGAGCACATCAGTCCTAATGGAAAATGATATTACACTAGGCGATGATGGGGAGGTGACCACAAAGTCGGCTATGATTTACTTCAAATCTGCAAATCATGATTTATTTGACTCGACTGGAATTGAAACGCTGGTGTGGCTGTGCGTTGGAGAAATTGTGGATAAACTAGAAACTTTTGTTCAGAATGGGAGCGGTTGGAGAGTAGCTAGTATTGACCACTTGGAAGTAAAGGTTGTTGAACTTAGACTTTTTCAAAATGCACGCGTTCGGGTTTATTTACCTATTCCGTTTAAAAGAAACCCGATAGGTTGTATTAATTTTAAAAACTTTGATAATGATTGTTTCAAGTATTGTGTCCATGTTTTGGAAAGAGAAAATTAAAGAAAATGAATTAGAGCGTAAGACCGATACAAATCTTAAAAATCATGACACGTGGAGAAAATATATGAGTAAAATTGATTTTTCAAACATTCCCCAAGGATTTGTCAATCCTTACGAAGACCTTCCAAAATTTGAAGAAAAGAATAACGTGTCAGTTACCGTATTTACACACAAGGATAAAAACGTAATACTAATGCGAGCCAGCAAACAGAAATTCGAGGTTAAAATTAATTTGTTTCTCATTCACAAAAAAGAATATAATTCATCACACGAAGCATCATCCGACTTGTTTCATTACGTCCGAATTGTTAATTTGGAAAGATTTCTCAGAGAACCTGGTGAACTATGTCACTTGTATTGTGACAAATGCTTCCGTAAATTCAAAACTAAAAGGAAACAGTTGCAGCACGTGTCAAAGTGTACATATCATATTGATCCAGAGGACGAGGTAAATGTTACCAGCAAAATTGAATACGTGTTTCCGCCTGAAGATGAAAAATTAGAATTCAAAAGACTTGAAATGCTCCACCCATTTCCGTACTTTGCTACTTTCCATTTTGAATGCTACAGCAAACCGTTAACGGTGGAGGGGGAAGAAAATCAATCGGAGAATGAGCAGCAAGAAGTTGGCGGGAAGAGAAAAAAGTCTCTGCAACTGTGAAGAGGTACGAGTTTGTTCCCGCAAGTTACTCTCTTGTAGTAGTACATAACACAAACAACTGCGGGGAGCTGATGACGACAGAATATTATTGTGGAGAGAATCCTGTGCAACATTTCTTTTCCCGTGCGTTCTACTGGGGAAAGACTCTGCTAGAACGCATACGGAATACAAGCAACATGATCGATCCTACAGATGAAGAAAAATCATTACACCGGGCTGCAACGCATTGCCAGCATTGCAAGCGTGAATTCACTTCTTCAACACAGCAAGAGTTCTCTGAGCATCAACTTGCTTTTGACTTGTTCTCCGAAGACGGGAAATTGCTTTACGAATCGCCCAGTGAAGACAGTGAAATTGAAGAAGTTGGCTCAACCAAGGAAGAACCCAAAAAAGATGAAAGCTATATCCAACCAGTCATAAAATGTTATAATCACAATCATGATACAGGTTTATATGTCTCCTCTATTTGCCAGACTTGTAATCTTAAAATAAGGTACAAATTTGAATTTCCATTAATAGCACATGGAGGGAGCAATTTTGATTTTCACCTTCTCTTGAAGCACGCCGACAATACGTTTTTTAATTATGAAAATATACATGTAATTGCAAAATTAGGAGAGAAATTTGTTCAGATGACCATTGAAGGTAGAGATATCTACATACCAAAGTTGCATACTAATTATGGAGGTTTCAAATATAAAAAGAGCAAGCTGACATGTGGTAATAGAAAGGTTAAACTAAGATTTTTAGATTCATGTTAGTTTCAACCGAGCTCACTAGCCCAGCTTGTGAATAAACTTCAAATGGAAAATTCTCTCCATTTTTCCCTGCTTCGACAAGTTGCTGAACGTTATTTTTTTCCCTCAGGAATCCTTGACAGACAGAAACTTGACGGATGCAATGATTTAGCCTGGCAGGACTTACTCCTAGACAAGATTCCGTTCCCATACAGTTATCTCTCCTCACCAGAAAAATTAAATCCTGGTGTTCCAATTCCGAGCCGAGAAGAGTTTTTCAATGAACTCACCCATGAACCATGCACTGACTCACAATGGTCGATGATAAATAAAATATGCAAAGTATTTCAGATTCAGGATTTTAATACGTATGCACAGTTGTACTGTGTATTGGATTCTGTTCATTGAAGCATTTGTTGGCTCAATTTTGTTCTCAATGGTATGAAATTGTACGGTTTAGATCCTACGTATTGTTGAACATGCTCCAGCTATAGTTGGCAATGCTGGCTCTACTCTTCTGGCGAGAGTAAAGAATATATTAGGGATAAAAATATGTACGATATGATAAAGGCGGGAATAAAAGGGGGACAGTCCTTTGCGACCCGAAAGATTACCAGAGCAAACACGCCCAGAAGTGCTTTCGGATACAATTCCGAGAAGCCCCCAAGTGTCGTAATTTATTTCGATATTGTAAGTTTGTATTCACATGCAATGCAATCTTTTAAATATCCTCATTCTGAATACAAATGTGAGACTCTGGACACTCTCAATGCCATAAATTGGTTAGACGAGAAGCTCCTCAGCCCGGACAATTCCAAAGGCTACATTGTAAAAGTTGACTTGGAATACCCTGAGAGCATTCAGAATGAGACAGCTTCTCTCCCCCTGTGCCCAGAAAAGCGATGTGTGAAACGCGAGTGGTTGTCATAGCAACAGCGCCAGACCCTCTCCAGTCTGGGAAGGGTGAGTGCATACTGTTTCCTTAATATTCCCAAGTTGTTGCTTCACTGTTATCCACGACTCGAATATGTAGTACATTACAGAACACTTGCTTTTTATTTGGCAAAAGAATCAAAGTAGTAAAAATCCATTCAGGGTTTTCATTTACCGAGAAGGCTTACCTACGTAAGTTCATACAGGATAATATTGAAAGACGCAGAATAGCTAAAACGGAATCAGAAAGGTCTGATCTCAAGCTAATAAATAATGGAACATATGGTATGTCTCTCAGAAATAATGAGAAACTCTTTACAGTTAAATTTTGCAGGTCAGCAGCCAAGGCTCGTGCTTGCCTTGCCGATCCCGAATGTGTAGATTTTTCCATTTTAAACAAAAACGTCAGCATTGTGAAGCTTAAACCAAAATCAGTTACACTTTCAACTCTTATTCAGTGTGGAATGTCTGTTTTAGATTTAGCTAAATTAATTTTCTATTCCGGCTATTATGACAACTTAGTCAGTATTTTTAATGATCGTATATCAGTAATTTATTCAGACACTGATAGTGTTATATGTCAAATTCTGGGCGAGGAAAAACTAATTTGGAGCGAGCTGGTTGAAAACAGACATTTTTTCGATTTTAGTAAAATACCAAACAAACATGAAATATTTAAATTCCAGCAACATATACCCAATCTAAGAGATGGTAATAAAAATGAGTCGGGTAAGTTTAAAATCGAATCGTTGGACGTGTCTGAAGTTATCAGTCTCAAGAGCAAGCAGTACAGTTTGCTTTTCCATGATCAAACCATCGATATGAAAAATAAAGGCGTGCCAGCATATGCTATTAAACATTTTTGCGCTCATGAAACATATAGAGATGTGGAGGAAAAAAATCTTGTAAAGAAACTTGATGTAAATTTAATTCGTTCTACTAATCATACATTAAATTTTGTTTGCATGAATAAGGTAGGAATGCATGCGTTGGATATGTACAGATGTTATCCAGATAGCGAGGATTGTAATTACTCATTACCGTTTGGTCATTATAAACTACTGTCAAAATCAATGCAATAATGAAATAAAGTAACTTAAAATATTTTGTAAAATATCAGTATTGTTTCTCACAAATTTATTACAGATCTCATCCAAAATCAATCATTCAAAAACCTTGCTTTGTAATTCAATCAAGCGATTTTCCTCATATTTTTGTAGTGTAGTGGCTGAGGAAAGGGAAGCAGGGGCGAGAATACGGTCTGCAGCAACATATTCATCCAGCACACAAATGTCATTTGGACTTTTACAACGAGTCCACATTACATAATCCAAGCCAACACACAGTTGCGACTGGTCCAGAAATATTGCAACCTTATTCAAATTTCTTACTTCATAGCGATGAGCTGTAATTGCATATCCAAGCTCCATACAGAACCTTTTACTGCATATTAGAGACCCAGTTGCATCATCCTTTTCAGAATCAGACTGTCGGAATATAGGGGGCCCTTTCCCCTCTTGGTTTTGACAAACACATCTCCAGTATAATGTGGGAAATGAACCACCAAAAAATGTACATTTTTATCCAAGCCTATACCTTCACTCTTACTATAATATACTAAATCTTCAATACACCCATCGGAACCATTACATAAACCAACGCGGGAGCAAATATTCCGCTGTTATATTATTTTCACTCCAATAGCTATTTCCAGGGGTCGTATTCCATTCTCAATGTGAACAATCTCCTGAGTTAAAAAACGTGCGTACAATTGGTCCCTATAAGTACATTAATAATAACAATTTCAAACGCACATTTAGAATTTATCTTATGTACATGTAACTTACTGGTTGTAGTCCCACACAAGTCTCTTTAAAGGGAATATATGCAGAGCATCCCGGAATGTTTGTTTTTCTTCCTTACCAAGTTTGCTCAACTGTCGGGAGCGAACAAATTCCAAATCAGATTGCACGCACTCACGTCTCTTTAATCTCCCCAAAAATTCCAAGAAAAACTTTTGCTCGTCACTATCTCCATACTGACGGTACTGCGTGTCCAAAATTATTACTGTCTTAAACGATTTGTATAATTTGTACACATCTCGTAGATTTGGGTTGTGCTTTGATGATTGGTAAAAAAGAGGGGAATCAGCGACTGCAAAAGTTTGATAGACGTCCCCAAATAAAATCACGGACCTGCCAGCAAATGGTTTACCTGCATGTGCCGGATCATTTCTGCGGAGAATTTCGTCAATATTTTTGAGCATGTTTTGTCCAATAAGAGAAAATTCGTCAATTACAATAATTTTTACATTGGAAAGTTTCTGTTTCTCTGTTGCAGTTGATTTCGTTGTATTTTCCACAACGATTTCATCAGTCACTTCCTGTTCAATTACATTACTTGCGTCTTTCTTGAAAAGTTGGAATACAAAATGCGGAATGAATTGTTTCTCCTCCAATTAGAAAGCTGGCACTGCCTGTCAAACTTGCAAGTATATAATCAAAGTCGGCACACTTTTGCTTCCTAATGTCAAAAAGGTATTTTAGATGAGCTACCAATAACGATTTTCCTGTCCCTGCTATTCCTTGCGTTACACATTTGATTTGTGAGCCCGTTTGCTCTTCAAAAGGTTTTTCGATATGTAATTTAAACAAAATTACCAGATACCCTTGTTTCTCACTTAAATCCTCAACAGGAATTTTCGGATATCTTGGTTTGTCTTGTAAACGTTTCCATTGTTTTACCCACTTTTGAAACACTCTGGTGTCCACCTCATTTCCCGAATACTCCATGGCTAAGCTTTAGATGCGACTAGGAGACTTTTCTTCAAACATTGCAAATACTCAAATCTATAGAGCGGGAAAATGTTTTTTGGAGGGAAAATATTTAGCAGCGTGGTTGGTAGCGCAGCTTTCTGATCGATTACCGCATTTTCGCTACATGATAAAAAGGAAAGGAGCCTAGGTTTTCTTTCAGTCATCTTTTTTCTCTCTTACAACCAACCACATTAATACAAATACACAGCATACCCTAAGCACAGAGACATACTTCTAGCTTACAAGTACAAAGTTTCTCAAGTCACTTGATTTTAATACAATGGCAGGTTAGATCAAATCGTTTTATTTCAAGTTTTTATATTACGTTCGTTTGTGATTTGAATTTACTAGCTAAGAACAAAATCATTCATGTTAATTTAATAAAATATTTTTAAACTATTATTCAATATCTCGTGGAATTCGTTCTCGGGTAAAGTTGCAAAAGTATGACCCCTACGCTCGGAATGCAAAGAAGCTGGCGTCACTGGACCTTTGCAGCAACTGGAGTTTCTTTGAGACGCCCGAGTGCATAATGGTCAGTACTCATTGATTATCTGTTTTTATTCAGGTTGGGTTCATGTATGTTTGTTCTTCATCTGCGTCATTATGTTAAAATAAAAGCAAAATTATTTTGTTTTTCCCATGCAGATTGATGACGACATCTCCGGTAGGATGACTCACAACCCAGTACATCGCTGTGTATTTTTCTACCTGGGGAAACCGACAAATTCCGGCAAGCCGACTGTTGTAAAGTTTAGTCCCTATCAGGGATTAAAAATTGCAAGCTTTCTCAGCATGATACTGGATCAATACGCCGAGATGACTGAGAATAAAATTTCCAAGCGTTTGGAGGAGATTCCGGTTATTCCTTTTCTCCGCGGGAAAGAAGATAGGACGTACTCCTCTAAATACGAACATCGCCTGGAATTCTCGTCTCAACCCGATTTGGACTTGGGTAGCGTGAAAGCAAGCGTCTTGTTAAACAAGATAATTGGACTTCCTGAGGTTCTAATAAATACTCCAGTACCACTGGAGACGAGCGAGAAGTTAAAGGGGTAATTAAATAAATATTTTTAAAGTGTAATTTTAATACGTTTTAATTTAGAAATTCTTTAAAATATGTATCTGCAATTGATGATTGCTTCAGGAAAGGAAAATTTAAAATTTGACATTGATCGTAAACTTGTATCTTTTAAATTAGGTGGCCAGGACCAGTGTTGGCGTTCTCCATGTCAGCTTGCGCCAATTTGGAGTCGTTTATAGTGGAGAATAGGAAGGATGGGGACGATTTCCACGTTGCAGCTCGCCCCAAGCCACCCTACATGAAAAAGGACGGATTACTCCGTGAGGAAACTGAGACTACAAGTTCAGCCAGTCTCAAGGAGTAATTCACTCTAATCACCGATCCGGAACATCATCAGTAAATTGCGGTAGTTATATACTAGTAATGTATGCATAAAAATACAATCCTGAAGCTTGTAGTTTTCTAAATGAGATTTTAATACTAAACCGGATCGATTAAATGCTTTTCGTAAAGTACATTTCCCGTTGTAATTTCAATGAGTTACTGTGTTAAATAAAGAAATGTTTGTTTTGAAAATGCAATAATTATTCTATGCACTCACGTTTTTTAATTTCCCAAAGCATCTTTTTTATTTCATACAAAATACCAATATAAAATAATCATAATTATCAATACATTATTCTGCTCCGCACTTTGAAAAATACTACCTATAAAACTACATTTAAACCAAATGATAACATTAAGGATTGACGAACGTAAAATCAAAGTCTTCAAAGTTGTATTCAACGTCTTGAGCTTGCAGAGCTTCCAAGTCAGATGTCTCGATTGTCTGTTGAACAGAGCCTAGAACTCGGTTCCTAGATCCGATTGTATTATCGCTGGCATTGAATAGGTAGACATCAATTTGTTAATGATGAAAGTAGCTACCGTTTTAGCATCATTTTGTAGAACTACTTCTGCTAGCAGGAATTTTGTGAGGTAACATATCGCGGTGATTATATATCGCGGTCTTCCTTCAAGATTCGTAATGGGTCCTTGGACATCAATTTGAACACGTTGGAAGGGTTGTGTAGGTACTGGGATAAACTGAAATTCGCCTGCCGCCTTTTGTCTGGGTGCCTTTCGCCTCTGACATATTTCGCATGTGCGAATGTAACTTCGGATGTCCTTTAGCATAGTATTCCAATAGAAATTTTCTTGTATTTTATTAACTGTCTTGGTGTAGCCAAAATGAGCCAATTTGTTGTGGTGTTGCTTCAGTACGTCTATAATTAATGACTTTGGTATAACTATACTTATGGTAGTCCCTGGAAATTTCGTGAAACGACACAGTAGACCATTATGTATGCAGTAGGATTTTCTCAGTTGTGCGGCAGTCGATAGACTGTTCATTATTTCTCGGAGTTCTGGATCTTTGTCCTGTTCTTCTCGGAATCTGCTATTGCTGATGGCATTTATTGCAAGGTTTGCCTCTTCATCTGTCTCGTCGAATTTTGGATCTTCGAAAGGGTTTCTAGATAGGCAATCTGCTACGAAATGAGTTTTCCCTTTCACGTATTCTATAGTAATGTCATACTCCATGAGCAACAAGGTCATTCTCTGTAACTTCGGTGATATGTCATCACTCGTTTTCATGAGATAGCATAGTGAATGATGATCTGTTCGTTCTGTGACCGGTATACCTAGTAGATATTCTCGGAGCTTCTGAACTCCCCAAGTTATAGCCATGAGTTCGAGGAGTCGTATGTGATAATTCTTCTCTTGTTTGTTGAGCCATCTGCTTATATATATCACCGGATGTTCTTTCCCATCATCTCCCACCTGTGCTAAGTAGGCTCCAAGCCCATATGTGCTGGCATCTGACAAGGTAAGATTTTCAGATGGTACAAGCCGATTCAAACAAAGCATAGCACATGTATTAGTACTCACCTAGTATGTTTTAAAACTCATGTAACTCGAGTGCATTTTGCCCCGTTCTCCAAGGACACGTCACCAAAGTTTCAAAATTTAAAACGATACCACTGGTGGGGACCTGTCTTTTCAAAAAAAGTTAATGTTACATCCCATAAGGATTTTGAGTTTTTGAAAGTCGATGAAATTTTGATTTTCGCTATTTCAATGAAATTCAAGTTTTTACGTACACATTTATATATCCTTCAACAAAATTCCCCAAAAAGTAATCCCTCCATCATGGCGCATCTGTATATATGTTGTTGATCTTTGTTTGAATCGGCTTGTACCATCTGAAAATCTTACCTTGTGAGTACAGGAATGTTCGTCTTGATGGGTCATAGTGAGCTAGTATAGGTTGCGTTGTTAATTGATTTTTGAGGAATTCGAAGCTATGCTGACATTCTGTTGTCCACCTGAATATGGTATCTTTCTTAGTTAGGTCAATTATGGGAGCGGCAATCATACTATAATTTTTTATAAACTTGCGAAAAAAATCCTGTCATTCCTAGGAATGATTGAGCTCCTTGTACTGTAGTAGGAGGTTGCATTTTAGTCATTGCTATGAGATTGTCTGGATGGGGTTGTATTCCCTCGGCTGTAACCGTATATCCTAGTAAGCTAATCTTTTCATAAGCGAACGAGCATTTTCCGGGTTGGAACTTCATGTTATATTCCTTGAATCTTGTGAATAGTTTCAGTAGTTTTTCTATATGTTCATCTATGGTTTTTGACATGATCAATATGTCATCAACATATGCTAGTGCTGTTTCATACTTGAGGTTACTTAGTATTAGATCGATGACTCTGCAAAAATGAGAAGAGGCGCACACGGCTATAAATGGCATTCCCTTAAATCGATATTGTCCTTCTCGAGTTATAAATGATAGTTTTTCTCTGGATTCTAGTTCCACTGGAATTTGGTGAAATCCGCTAAATAAATCCAGCGTGGAAAAATACTTGTGTCCTCTAAGTCGTCGTAGTATTTCATCTATATGAGGCAGGGGCCAGTGTCGAACTTTCGTAATCTTATTTAAGGATCGCAGGTCTACTACTACTCTGGCTTTTCGTATGCCTTGGTCATTGGGTTTCTTCATGACGACGATGACTGGGGAGGTATAGGGCGATGTAGATGGTTCTATTATGTCATTAGCTAGCATCTGTTTTACTTCATCATTTATAAGTGTGTCCTGGGCCGCTGCAGTTCTGTAAGGCCTGTGACTCACTATTTTTCCTGCTTCTGTTTCGACTTTAAATGGCAGTACAGTACATTCACCTATTTCGTTGGGTGCGAATGCAAAAGATGATCTAATTTCTTTTAGTAGCTGTCGTATTTTTTCTTTGTCATCGCTCATGAGCATAGGGTTGATTTTAATAGTTTTAATTTCTTCATCTATTGTTGTGGAGTTGCTGTGGATTGCGTTAATGCTACGTGATGATGCAACTACTTCCGTTTCTTGAAGTTGCTCTGCAGTTCCAATTCCTAGACCGTTGGGTAATCTTACCTCGTTGTTCCTTGGATTTGTCACCAACATTTTTGTACTTTGTGAGTTGATGATGCAATGAGGTATTAGTAATCCATACTGTTGGTGCATTGCTTCATGAGCTTCGAAGTATTCGGCTGCGTTGAAGGTATTTTCTGATGTAATCGAGATATAAGCATGAGATCTTGCAGGGATTTTCTGCGCTCCATCAATTCTTATAACGTTTTTAGTAGCGTTGGCACAAACTGTAAAAATATTCTGGCATGATGAGCTTGTCGCTATGGTCGGATTGTTTACTGTCACATTTTTCGTTATATGTTGCTCTGACCTGTGGTATGGAACTCGTCTATTAGTTTTCTTCCGAGCAGGGTGAGTTGATGCAGGGATAAACAGTTTTGATGAGTCATCTGAATAAAACTCGTCGTCTGTTGAGGCTGAGAATTCTGTAGAGTTGACCTCCTTTGGTGCTACGTGTATTTGAAAGATAGATGATTGTTCCAACTTGGCATTTGGTGTGTGTTGCAATTCTGTTTGGGTTGCAACATTCGCTAGTGAAACTGGAAAATCACTTAATTTGCGGATGTCGTCACTGGGCTCAATGAACTTGTATATCATCTCTACGTATCCCATGAACTTATTGTAAATATGATTTTTGTCTGTGTTTATTGTAAATCCCCCTTTGGAGTAAAGAAAGTCGGTGCCAATGATGGCCTTTAATGCCAAACCCGGTGCTAAAATAAAAGGGTGTAGGAAAGTGCAATTGTTAATTTTAATTCTAATTAGAGCCATTCCGGCGTTCTCCGTTCGATTCCCGGATGCATCGATGAGCGTAGTTGTACATGGAAATTTTTTTGAATTGGGTGGTACTAAAGCTGGACATATAAGGCTAGCTGCGGCACCTGTATCAATGAGGCACGTTGTTCTATTGAGTCCAATTGTGACATAAATTTTTAATGAGCATGTGACTGAGTTGATGTAGCATGAATTTTTTATTGTGATTGATGGAACGTAGGCTATGTTGTGGATGGGGTTGTTAGAGGTTTGGTTCAATGGTTGTTGTACTCTTGTATTTGGGCTTGATTTGTTGGTGGCCCCGTAAGCATAGGCAGGTGTCGCGGGGGGGCTGGTCCGCGTACCGGTTCCCGTTTAAATGAGCCTGATAGTTTTGTTGAAAGTTTCTTGGGTTTCGTGACTGGAAGTTTCGTTGCTTCTGGTATTCCATGTAGTGCATGGGTACAGGCTGTCTGCATACAGCCGCTTCATGGCCAGGTCTTTGGCACCTCTGGCATGTAGTGAATTGTCGTGCTTGCTCCCGGCAATCCTTCGCTCGGTGCCCGGGTTTTTTGCAGAAATGGCAGTTGCCAGAAAATCTCCTCTCTTCGATGCACTCTTGTGTGTTGCGGAAACTGCCCTGAATCCGGTTGTTGAAATGTCACTCTTTTTGCTGGTCTTTGGCTGAATCCTTGTTGATTCATGGCCATCACTGCTGTCTGATTGTGCTGTTGAGCAAAGGCTTCCATTAGGGTATCCAATTTTTTTGATAGTTGAAATGGCTTGCTCCTCAGGCAGATTTTTCCATTCTTCTTTTGCGGCTGCTTTCACTCTTAATGCAAACAGGCTAGACTTTTCGTTGGGCAGTTGACACATAGATAATGCATCCAACAGTTTTCCCTGTGTGTCCAGAATATCTCTCGGCATTTCTTTGATAACGGTTTCTCGGAATTGCCTGAATGTGTGGTAGTGGTTTGCGGGCACACTATTATAGTGCTTTATGTAGTCACCAGCTGTTTTACATGAATCTGACAGTTGCCGCTTGGCAAATGTCTTTTTTGTCTCATCTTCTTCTTGTGTATTGAGGAAAAATTCCTCGCATTTTTCAAAGAAAGTCTTCAGACTTTCTGTAGAGACTTCGGGGGGTTTCAGGGTCGGTTTTTCAAACAAGTAGGTCCTGTTGGAAATCATTCTTCTGCCCGGATTATTACCTGTCGCTAGTCGATGCTGCACTGGTTGGGGTGGAATAAGCTGGGTTTGTTCTTCTTCGAATATATCTAGGATATAAAATACTGAACCCACTGGACTATTGGCGGGACTTGGTGAATGTATTGTTGAAGCGGCACTTCGCGGATCTGGGCTAGACTGTTGGGAGTTTCGTCCTAATATGCTGTTAACGGATTCAGTGCTGGTGGCCTTGTCAAGTTCTCGTACTAATTCTATGTAATTTGCCCTATGCTCGGTTTGTATGAGTATGTGAGCAACTTGTCTAAGTACTTGCCCGAAAACGGCGCTGGATGAAAATAGATAATTTTCTGACGTTCTGTTTTGGGTGACCTCAAGTTCTCGGAGTATATCGACGTAATAATCGTAGTTCAGCAACGTATATCCGGTACCGTCGGCGTCGTCAAGAGTAGTTACACGGTGTGCGTAATCGTCGATTAAAACTTGGAGTAAGTGTTCAGGGTTGTCGCGTGGATCGGGGGACGGTATGTTATTCCTATAGTTAGGATTATCATTTAAAATATTATTTCTTACAGTTTCGGTGATAGTGTCCTCGTCCTGCGATTGTATTTGTTCCTGGGACCCGTTCCTGGGTGTACTGGTATAGGTTGGTGGTATATTATCTCGTACTGGTGTAATTGGCCGGGAATCGAAATTTTGCAGTACAGCTTAAAATATATAAACACCACTTGGGTTAATTTTTTGCCGTTGAGTATTGAATCAAATCTCATCATTACTTTATTTCAGATTTCGTTTGTTTTAATAATTATCGTGTTAGTAGTTTTTGTCTCATAATTTTTCTTACGAGTAACGGAGTACACACAGTAGTGCAAGTCGTGTGTGGAGAATACGGACAGGATAACTAAAATATTTGGTTAAAATTGATGTACAGTTAATTATCCCTTCCGCTGGCATCAGTTTACAACCATAACGACGAATAGAGGGCGGTACTGTATAGTGGATTGGTTATCATAATCATGGAATATAAGTCAGCTTTGGAAGTCTTGCTCGCATGCAAACTTGGAAACCTACACGAACGTACATAAATAAGATGTTCAGTTGCCTCAATTCTGCATATATATTTATTTATTCTATTGAATGTTTACGAGACTCAGATTTGAATCATTATTTTCCAGAATCCTGGTAAAGCTGTAATTCAAACTCCGTATAATGAATGTCATAATGTCATATAGATCATAAATTAATTAGTTCATCGATTTTTTGGTACAGTTTACTCTTTCTGCATGAGATTTGTACAGTAAGAGCATACAAGCTCCGTTTATTTCTGTTTCTTTGGGGTACCAAGTGTACCTCGAAAGGGCATTGCTCCAGAAACTAAAAATGGTATAAAAAAACCAACTGAGACTTTCAAAACTTTTTAAACGTCAGCTCTGCAAATACGTATAGCCGAAATATACTGGTAAATTTGATTATGTAAATGATGAAAGTATCACAAAGACATTCTGTAAACATTAGCCCCACATTAATAGTTAATTTTTAATAATCACCTTGAAATTTCAGTAACTTATGAATCTATTGTATCTCCTATTGTAATTCAGGATTTAACCATTCTTTAAAAATGAAAACATGAACCGCGTAAGTTATGAGCTGCACGCGGTTAAACACCCACTACACTCGGGATTGCCTCATATTATAATATTCGGGGTAAAAGAAATAAAGCCGTTGATCAAAACAAATCCTATCCATCCTTATACAGGAAAAACTCGATATAACGGATACCCAGGGGACCGGTGAATTTTGTCCGCTATAAAAAATTTCCGTTGTATGCATGTAACGGATAAAATCCGTTATATAATTTCCGAAGCGACAAAAAAGGCTGATTAGGAATATTGACTTAATTTCGTTGAAAAACAACATGGAAACGCCAGACTAATAATATAATAATTATTCAACTAGAAACATTGAATGGATTAAATATAGAAGTACAATAATTATTCATCGACACGCAAAAACGTAGTTATTGGTTACTGGCCTTTTATCATTTGGGTCCATTTGTAGGGGAGCACTTAAACAATTTCATCCAAATATCATTCACTCTAGATGATGATGGAGCAAGATCTTTGCATACTTGAGTTTGAGAGTTCCCACTTTAAATTTCAAAAATTATACTTGCCTTTTCTCCTACATTTAAACTCCAGGTTTGATTTTTCAGACCTTTTAGCTCTGTAAACAAATTTCAAGACATAAATCGAAACTAATTATGTAGATAAAACACGCAAGTGTTCAAGATTTTTATTCATTCAACCAAAATGTATATGCAACGATGCGGTCCCAGCATGACCATTTTTGCTACATATGTACATACATATTTTGCAATAAATTTTCGCTTAAAATCCGTTATATGCATGCAAAATGTTTCCAAAGGACTTCAAAGTGTGTCCGTTATAACTAATTTTCCGGTATACAAATGTCCGTTGTATGCAATATTTTTAGCATTGGTTATATGAGAGCCTTGCCGGGACAAATAAATCTGTCCGGTGTAACTAAATATCCGTTGTAGAGGGAGCGTCTACATATTACGTCAGCACAAAATGCATTAATTACCCAATCACCCACCCTCAAATCATATATGGTCATTTAGTGATACTTCGACCCACCCACCCTACTACATGACATCACATACCTTTACACTGTGTTTCCTCAAAATTTAAAAGCAGCGAATTTAGCCGTGAATTGATTCATATATTAAATTCAGACGAGACTGAAGGAAGTAATTTGTGTATAATTTGACATGACAAGACATTCTAAAATCCGAGCTCAAGTTTACTAAACGGATTTGTGTACGTTGCTGTTTGGATTTGTCCTGGGTCAGGTGGTCAGGAATTGTTGCTATATACTATTATTCGTAAAAACATAAACAACGGACGTTTTTTGCCCATCGCGTTGTTAATCGTTGTAGATGATCTTTGAAATACACTGAGGAGAGGATTACAATAATCAATAAGAACTTAAAGCTATTCGTGCTTTTTTTGTAAACATTAGCTTCTTCGCATAGTTTACGAAGTTCTTGCCACTGATATCCACCATAGTTCTTTAAGCTTGACACTTTAATGCATTATCTTAATGCTTACACAATGTTTGCTTACTGGCAGGCACTAGCACCGATTATTACATCTGGCATTGGCATTGATTAAGAACTAATAATAGAATGACAGAAATTGCTATGTATTTCCGTTCCTTGAATCACTCGAAAATTAAGTGAACTGTAGAATATATGCGAAACTACATTTTCGAGCAGAGTAAACATGCGACTTCATACAAAGCTAATTTGTGCACTCGAAGTGTCATCCCATACAATGTTATTTTTTGTACGTATTCTCTCCTTGTAATAAAATGAGGCTGATGACAGTAATAATGTCATTCGCTTGTATATACAGCACCCACCCACCTGCGTCATGCAATGTCAGACTTCAACTAAATGATGGACCCACTATCGAGCTGACATAATATGTAGACGCTCCCAGAGCCATCCGCTATATCGAGTTTTTCCTGTATGCCTTAAGTTCAAGTTTCATGCAGGCAAATTTATTAATTATGATTACTCAATATGCTTTCATTATAGAGTTACCCTGATAATATACACGTGTTCTTGAATTTCATGAGCTTTTTAATTACTTAAGTTTGATCAATGTGCCGATAGTAACGGAAATAATAACCAAAGCAAAACCAGAGCTCCGCACGGGTCGGGTAATTTTTGACACCGAACTTGAACCGGAACCGTACTTGAATTTTCGGGTAAAAGCAGAGTCAGATCCGGACTTGGTCGTTCAAGTACGAGTACAAAATCCGGTACTCTGAGTGCGGGTAAAAGTACAATGTAGGCGTACTCGTACTCTGACCGAACTTTCAAGTACTTTTTTTAAAACCGGACTGACCCGTACTCGAACTCGTACTTGGACCGTACTCGATGTTCAATTACTTTTTCAATTACTTTTATAAATTTTATAGTATGTTTAAGTAGCCGCAATTAGTTTAAATTTTTGTTTAATGTAATAAAATTATTCACTGATTTTGCTATTATTTCTAGCCATTATAAAGTACGTGTATCTTAAACGATCAAAAGGATTTGTTTTGCGGATAAATTTTCAAATAATTCATGGTCTTACATCATCGATAGCTGCTGTGGTGGCAATGCATTACAAATGATAAATAACTAATTGAGTTTTACCTATGAAATTTTTGCAACAAATAGTCGAAAGTGACGTAGTTTCAGAACTGCGAGCTGTGATATTAAAAATTTGATATTAAAATCTTTCTTATCCGCAATATTTTTAACTATTACCATTAATACGTTTTTGAAGAGAATTTCTTAAACCTTGTTTCCTGTGTTTTCTGCACATGTTCTCAACTCACCACTACCGCTTATATAAACATACACAATGACTCTGAAAAACCTGCACACCTGCACAATTTTCGACCAAGTAGCGTTAAAACTTGTTAGTTGTATGTACTTCAAACACTGAATAATCATGTCAAATTTTTAAAAGCCGACATTGCTTTACTCTTTGAAAGACCTAGGGTAAATAAGTAAATTTAAAAATATCTAGAATGAAATTTCCCGTATCACGTGATAGATCAACCTCGCAAATATCCATGGCAATGCAGTAGTGTTTCTTTTCGGTATCGGGAATTCCCAAGGTTCCGATTCGGTTTCGGGTCAACGGTTTAAAGAACCATTATATTTCGGTCCGGTTTCTGGTCAACGGTTTAAAGAACCGTTAAAAAAAAATTCCCGGACTCTAACATATCGGTTCCGGTTTCGGTCGAGTCCATGTTTTGGTACCGTACAGAAACACTACAATGAAGTCTGCCCCTTAAACTGATTGTGAACTAAAGTTTCAATACTGTAGCGGTTAGAGTTCTATGTACCATACAATGCCTTCATTGTATTTTCAGTATTTCCATTGAAGTATAACATTCCATGTGTAGATATGTTGTACAAGGCGGCTATCGGCTCACTTCAAAATAACAGCCAATGATGCAGGATTTAAGGCATGACTTTTCTACGCATGATTAGGTGGAAGTACTCGAGTACTTTTTCCATTTCAAGTACGAGTACCAAGTAATTTAAAATTCAATTGCTTCGAGTACTTTTTGAGAACTCGTACTTGTTACGATACTCGGTTCAAAATTACTCAAGTACAAGTACGCATAGAGATACTTGACCCGAGAGTTCGAGTACATAATTTGTTGTGACTCCGTACTCGACCCGAACTTGTACTCGTACTTGAAACTCGAGTAGGTACTCGAACCCGTGCGGAGCTCTGAGCAAAACATGTCCACTTAGATTTCAATATAGTCAAGTTTTAAAAAAACATTTTATGGGTACTTAAGTTATCAGTTTAGTAAAAAATCGTGAATTGCAATCAGTTGACCTGCAGCTCAATGAGCGAAGCGATAGGCGTCTGGTCATGAGTATAAATGTAAATTAATTGTTGTGGTAGTGCAATTTGTTTTTTATGAGCGAATTTCTACCTGAAACTATTCCGAAGTTCCCAGAAACTAAAAAGTGTGAACAGGTTTACATACACACATGCTGAAATGTTGAAGCGAAGTTTAAAACGGAATCCCAGATTGTATGATATTTATATTTTTTTCGAAAATTGGAAAATTCGAAGTGGTTTGCACAACTCCATGTTCAGGGATAGGTGCAAGCCAAATGAAGCTTAAATAAAGCTTTTGAAATTTTTTGAAATTTTGAAAAATGAAAAATTCGAAGTGGTTTGCACATCTACATGGTCAGAAGTTTGCTTTGGGCAATCTCGCTTCCAGCTAAGCTTAATGGTACAGAAGCCTTCGTCCACAAGGTCAAAACCGAGATCGATACAGGATTCCGTTTGTTGAGAAGTTTCCCATAATTTTTGTAATTTTGGAAAACTGTGAAATTCGTAGTGGTTGCTCGATTATTCACGAGGTCAGGGAAACGTGCAAACCAAATTTGAAGCGTAAATAGCACTTTTGAAATTTTCAAAATTTCGAAAACTGAAAAAATTTGAAGGAGTTTGTACATCTACGTGGTCAAGATGTTGTGCTGCTGATATTTGTTTTCAGCTAAGTTGAATAGCTTGGAATCTTTTTGCTTGGAGCATTTTCCCAGTATATTAAAAATAAACTGTTCATCTCTACTAACGCAGAAGGAATAAAAACCTAAAAACTAGGGTTCGGAATCGGGTATTCCCTACATAACGAGAAACATTAAAATTCTATGAGGATTTTGATAACATTCAGGAGCACAACATAGGGGTGCATCGAAGAATTCGGTATAATAGAATATCAGTGGATCCACTCATTAATTATTAGGTCCAGAATTTCATGATTCGAAAGTTTGGTTTGATCCCATGCCAACTCCTGGATAGAGACTTTGTCCATGTCCTCAACGGATTTTCGAAGCCTTTTCCACGGATATCCTCTGGCAGGTTCTCACGCTAGTAGGCAATTTGCGTGCTTATAAGACGTAATGTCCATGTTTATCGAAGTGGCAATCTTTTGATAATTTGTCGAACCATAATTTCCAGGGTAGCCTGTATATTATGCCGTAGAAGCTGCCGGGATTACTTCAATTCCATCTACATACACACATGTTACGAAGAATGGTCGAAAAGGAATCCTTTGTCAGATTTTTATTTGCTAGGTACTAATTTTAACTGTATTTTACGAGATGGTAAAAGTACTCTATCGAACCCGTGAACAGCAGGTTTGAGAAAGGAATCACGCGTATAGTCTAACAAAATGAAGAACCATATGTCTGTGTTCCCACTCATATTCCGGTTCCTAGGGGTCGGGTAAACCTGAGCGTGTTCTTGTTCCTGTACCCAAACTTGTTGTGAATAAAAATTTGGTCCGGTACCCTTTCCTGTACTCGTTCCCGATCTTGCTCAGAGCATCACATTCTACTGGGGTTTCTTTTATCATTTTAATATGGACAAGATTTTCAGATACCTAAATTTTTAAATATGGAGCCAATTAGCTGTAGCCTGTAGCAGTGTAGTTAAAAGGGACAAAAGCTACCCCAGTAGAATTGCAATTACTTAAACAATTAGCTTAGTTCTTTCAAAAGTAATGAATTGTAAATGCATGTTCTTAGCTGTCATTTTGACAGCTTTATAATATATTCATTACACAAAACATAACAATATTTTTACGAAAAATTATCGTTGATACCAATCGTTTCCTTGTATTCTTAATTGTAACTATTGTATTAATTGTCACATAGTTGAACAAGAAAGTTCTTCCCTGAAGTAATTAATAAGTAGCAAGTACTGATAGATCTTCAGATTGATTGTACTTACATAATCATTTGTGAATAACCAGTTATTTCCATCTCTGTCAAGCACGGTCAATTATTCATCAATTATTAATAAATAAAGTTTGACGTTTCCAGTTTTGAAGCATGAAGCGAAGCTTTACTCATTGTGTTCAGTAAGTTTACATTGAATTTGAGAAGTGGCATCAGTACGTATAGTTATGAGGTGTTTTTATCCCTGTAAAACTTGTGGGTTTTGCGTATCGTAAATCAATATGAAATCATTGTTTCGAAAATATTTGTAAAGCTTACTCTTGATCCATGAAGAAAATAACGCTTCTTTAAGAAATTAAAGAATATTTCCACACACATTCCCGCTTGCCACATTATTATTTTCCTCCTTATAATACAACATAAATGAGTTGAACTTTCAAACTTTGAGTTTTCCTTCTTTGATTCCCAGGGATATATATATATTATAATTACTTACAAACTACATATGAGGACAGTAAACTATATTGTATATATCCAAGCAATATTCTGCAACACGTATCTACAGGTAAAAGCATCACTAATGGTTAGCCCTTGAGTGCAAACACTACCGGAACGCAAGTAACAAACTGCAGGCCTGGCACATGACAAAATTGATAAAATTTGTGGTTGACTGCCTCTCAAGCGTATGAAAGGACCCAACCTTGATCCCTTGGCTAGGAACAGACATTATAAGCCTGGGATAGTACAACTTAAACCCTGCAAACCTATCAGTGCTCACCACACAAAGCATCTGAGCCTTCATTGCCTTGGAGTCGCTCGGTAATGAGAATCCATGGTCATGGATCAGCGGAAATAAAATAATTCCATAGACTGCAAGTAGGAAATTCACAGAAGATATCAAAGTGTGTTTTTGGAAACAGAATACGCCAAAGCCGAACCCAACAGTTGAGATATTAATGAACTGCCATTTGTTCAGGAAAAGAATGTATGAGTACACTTCGTTGAAAAGACCGATTTCCAGTTGCGTTTCCACACTTATTTTCAGGTACTTCTCAATGGTTTCCTTCGTTTTGGTTGTTTTCTCAGACCTGCAACCCAGAGAAATGCAATTCTTAGTAAATGCCGCATATTTTTAAAATCCTTACGCCTGGGCGCAAATATGTACCTGAAAAGGCGCAGACCCTCCTGCGTGTTTTCATGACAACGTTGCAAGAACGACACGACCATGAAAATGTCATGGATCCCAACGCTGAGCCAATAAACACAAATAGTGGTTTCGTACATGGCACAAGCGATTTTGAGTCGCATGGTTTTGAAACCCGGAGGCAGCGCCGAGAATAAGAATTGAGGGCTCTCCGCGTCATAGAAATATATCAGAACAAAGCCCACAATAATGCTGTAGTTTGAGAATGGAATTAGCATCAGAAGTAGCTCTTGAAGCGTGTATCGATGCAACCAGCCTTAAAAAATATTTAGTAGATATTAATTTATATAAATTAATTAGATCGTATATTCCTAATCAAACTTTGCTTGACCTGCAGTCCTTGGTTTTGTGGACCCTCTTCTCAGCTGATTGAACAAAATGGCATCCTCATGTGGAAAACAAATATGAAGAATATAACTTGCGGTGTTAACCAAAATCAAAAACACGCTTGTAATAAGATGGAAAGAGAAGTATTTCAGGCTGAAAAGCTCCGTAACTAGCATGGATTGAATGAAGCGCAAAATTATATAACTGCCATACAGAATTGAATTAAAGTAGACAAAATTCCAACGTAGCCTTCTGACGCTGGGCTTCATTGTCCCTGTTTTACGGCTGAATTCAATCGGTAAGAATTGCAATTTTGAGCAAATGTAGTAAGCCCAGTAGGTGAAGTATAAATCCTTTGGAGTTAGCATGTTGTTCCTAGACTTCCAGAAACAAATTACAAAAAGTCGAATTTATTTTTGCACTATGTACAAATAATTATATTGTAGCCAGTATTTGATGTAAACGAATTCAGTATACAAATAGTTGTCACAGTCAGTTGTGACAAATGTTTAAATAGGAACAACTCTCTTCACACTGTCCCAATTAAGCCCAGAAAGGTTTGATAGGTCTTTTAAATAAGATTCCCAGTTTTATGAAATTACCCACCGTTCCTGTATAAGCAGAGCATGTGGCGAAAGTGTTTAGGCGAAAAAACAGTTTAGTTTACACGATTGGTTTCAATTTTAAAAGTACTGATTTTTAAATACTTTAACAACTTTACATTAATTGGTTTTCGCTTAAATTGGCATAGCTGGCAGCCAAAAGCCCATAGTTGGACTTCCGTCGTAATTATTTTTTATTCTACATAGCTGAACTATTTCTATTTCTAACAAGCATTTTCCTCTCGATTGATTTTCGAAAATTTACACCATCAAATATTAGGGTGTACAGGAAATTGTTAGAGGTAAGATTAATTTCAACATTGTTGTAGAAAACAGTTGCCACCCCCAGAGCCTGCATAAAGGAATAACTCACAAAATATTTATTTCCCAGTTTTGGAGTAACCCCTTTTCCAAAATGTCTTAAATGTTTTATCCTTGATCTATTTTTGCTGTCACAGGGGTCCGGATATGAACTAAAATCGGAATATTTCGCGGAATTTGTATTCAGCAATTGTTTATTTCAAAAAACGTTTTACCGGACGTGTTTTGAAGCCATTGGTAACAAATGGTATGGGCTGTCTCATTGGTTGTAATTTGATGCGGATTCATTTAAGTCTAATACGATTAGCCCAAGTAAAAAATTATTGGTGCTTGACTTTACATTTTATGCAAGGTCAAACCTCGCATTATATTAAAGGCAATGTAAACAAATGTTGAATTCAAATTCTGTAAAACAAATACAACACATCCTTCATGCTGAAACCCCGTGACTGCCAAAATTGACCGAGGGTCAATTTTCTGAAACTGCAAATTAATTTGTTGCAAAATGTTGGGATCAAATATTTTATTACTGAACGTGAATGCTTCTTTCGAGTGAAAGATCCGAATTTGGGTTATATAAGTGGACGTATGGAACGAAGTAAAGTGAAAACTTCAGGTCAGAATTGTGCTCAAATTTGTATTGAAATAATGTCAGTATTTTCTGGACTTTAGATATTTTTCTAGAGGAAATTATGGTTAAGTCAATTAATTGGAAAAAACATTATTTACTTGATAAAGTTCTAGAAGATTACACAACCAGTAATTATGAAAACACGTCATTATTTTTTAGGGGATTTCCTAGTTGCGTAAACAAGTCGTTTTCCAGTCTTCATATATATATAAGTACTCAACTTTTCCATCTATGGGAAAATTTGCTCCTGTTTCCCCAAAGATTATTTAATGACTTACTTTAGCAACTTATTGCTATATGGAATTTGAATACAAGGTAACACCTAACATTTAGTTATAACGTAATTATCCTCAATTATTTTATTCTAGAACATTATCTAGTTAAAGGATGGATTGAGTTAAAGGGAAGAGTGTAAAACTAGAGAGAAATATGTTTGTTGACATTTTTCAAAAACACATCCATGCGCTTTACTTTCCTATAAAGGGATAGTATTAAACCTTCCAAAGTAAGTGGTTCAACTGGCACGAGTCAGGTTGTAACAATTACTACACACGAGTACTTCTGTGTATAGGCTAATAGCGGGAAGTCGTTTTGTGACAAAATTTGCATCAAATTAATCCCAAAAACAATTTAAACAACACTAATTTTCGTATTAAGGATTTCCTTATTTAATTTAAATAATAAGGGAACCCATGAGCACTGAAACATAAGAATAAGACATGGCAAATTAAATTATAAAGGTGCAAAAATTCTTGTGAGAAAGGTGCACAGACGATAAACTACAGTGAAAGGCATTGCATTTTCGCTAACCCCAATTGCAGCAAAAGGGAATTCTGTTGATAATGTAATGTAATGTATAATTGCATCGATTTTATATACTACAATTCTCAGCCAAGAAAGTGTTCTTATTTCCTATTGATAATACATAGGCCTTGATTGGGTACAACCAGATTGGTCTCTCCAGATCAAATTTGGAGAAAACGTAGTACATATTACATATGTATTTTCATCGTGTATGCATAAGTAAGTTATATTTCACATCTTGCCATTGCTACACCAGAGTCGTGCTGTTTCTTTTCGACTGTACCAAGAATTTATTATTCCCAAAACCGATGCCTGCATAGAAACATTCTTTACAGGTTTAATCCACAATGAGACCAAAGCTCCAGATTTGAAGTGAATTTTCCAAAAGAATTGCCAAACAAAAATAATTGTATGCACAGTAAACGTGATGTTTCTTATGTGACGATTCCAATTAACAGAACCATCCAACATGGAATTCTACATCAGCAAAAATTGACAAATTAGCATTAAGTAAAATATATTGAGGTGGTATTACGTTAAAAGGCAGTTATGAATTCCCGATTTCAGTGTTTCCTTAAACATTTCCTTAGATTATTAGAAATTTTGCTCTGCTGGCATCCAAAATAAATGATTTATGCTGAATATTCTTCAAAATTCTCCCTAACATCAGTTCATAGCCCTCCCTTTCCTAAATATTCACTGTTATACTGTAATTTATTTCAGTGAACACTTCGTCCTTTTGAGTAATCCGGATCTTTATTCATTAGTTCCGTTCATAACTATATTCATTTTTTCGAAGATATCTTACTATCTTTGCAACGCCTTTGAATTTTCATCCTCAACCATGAATCATCATCAAAGATTTGTGATACAAAATAAGCACCTGTTCATGCTTTTACCGATAATTTAAACGGAAGTTTGAGTAATTCCCGAACCCTTGGACCTAACAGTGCTCAAAGACTAGAAGTTAATGTGAGTCAAGGTTAGGCACTCAGGAATTTCAGGAACTAATTCAAGTGTCCCAAGATATATGCGAAAATCAAATGAACAACTTTGCGTAGCCACCAGTTAAAAACATTAGGAAAACGTTAAGGGTCTTCCTCAAAAATAACTGATAAAACGTTGCACAATCGTTTATGAAGGCCACATAATATCTTTTGAAGAGTTTAGTGATGTGAGATAAGGGATTGTGCCCTTAAATACAGTACAGTGAATTTCCTATATAGTGATTTCCAAGGGAGTGGCAAATTCCTGCCACTATATAGAGATGCCACTATATAGTATTAATGGCTAACTATATACTATTAATGTTTATAACTAATAACTGGCTAAATATATTTATAAAATAATTTATTTGTACAGAATGCGTAAAACTATGAGGTATGCAAAGGTCAGTAAGTTTAAAATATTCAGTAAATATAGATACCCTCACACTGGTAATATTGTAAGTAGTAGCAAATTTTTCAACTGCAAGGTCACCATTCCAGACCGATTGGTCGGAGCTACTTGCGAAGAAATCCAAATTTTTATGGCAGGTACACTTTCCAAAACATCATCAAAATAATACAGCGTCCTTCCAGACACCGAATTTTGGCTTCAGATTATGGAAAACGTTTAAATTACGTTAAAAAATAAATAACGAATTGAAACTTATTAAAAGTGGGCCAAGGTAAAAATACCAATGCTTTGTTGTGTACCCGTTCGTTTTACCTTTTAAGTCAATGATACTATTACGTAACTTCAGGTAATCATACATGAGCTTCAGTATACCACAATAAGAATTTCATCGACCAACCAATCGACACAAACATTATTTACCTCCCGCACGTTTTATAACACCGTGTTATACCATTAATTAGCTAATTTTATGCCAACTGCCATTATAATTTTGCATGGCCGAGCCACCGTAACACATAATGGTGCCATTATAGAGGGAATACCATTATAGTGGGTGCCACTATATTGTATACCTTTAACATTGCAAACCTCTAGGGAGGGATTTTTGATGCCACTAAAGAGGAAATGCCATCTAAGAGGAAACCACTATATGGGAAATTCACTGTAATTAAGGGGCGATCAAAACAACAAATATGGAGAAAACGCAAAAAACCAAAATGAGGAATGAATAATGAAAAACACGTGAATGGCGAAATAGAAATTATTTGTTTGCTTAAACTTTGTTTTTTTCACATTTTTATCATGTTAACTTCCCCTTTTTGGAAATACGGTGCACGGGCATTTTTCTGGGACCCACCTTTCACACTCATGTTCCAAATTTTTCCGCAGGTTTTGCATTTGAACCTCTTTGACACAAACTTTTGTGATGCAGTAATCTTAGCTCATAAAATTTAAGGATTCCAGCATTCGGTGAAGTAGCAAGGTTATGCGATTTATCCCGTCAACCTTGTAATAGGGTGTGGCGTGGCAGGGAATAGCTACTGCTAAGCTGTAGGTTAGAACAACAAACATTACCAATATGCCAAGAATCACACACTATTCCATTCTAAAAAGCAAGCCCAATTAAATATACAATGTAATTAAATAAATAACTAGATGAAAGCAAAATATGTTGCCAATGCCAATCTTCAGGATGCGGCCAGTAAATGTGAGACTCCAGTCCAGGGTTTAGTTAACGACAATATATATCTTTGATTTATTAATGTGGATCGCTACTATGACTCAGGGATACAAATAGTAAGTCTCTTCAGTCCGGAGCTCCAGGAAGCACTGAAGCTCCTCGTGGCACACATATAAGATGCGGCCTCTCTCTCCGCTTCAAGTACACAGAGTTAGCCTCAGATCCACTGAGGCTGACATACGCTTGTAAAGGATACCTTCTCCGTTACACCCTCCCCCTTAAAATTGAAAAATCCTTCGGATTTTATGGTTTTGAGTTAGGGCTGGAAAAGCGATTCTTCCGTTCATCTCGTTTGCGTTGAAATTGCTTTCTGGCCTGAATCTTCTTGCCGCTCCTATGCCTATTGGCTCTGGTGAGCTGCTCTCTGGTCAACTTCAAACTATTTGGAACGTGCTGGTTGATGCAGTTCTTCTTTATATGACCAGGCTGACCACATTTTGAGCATCGTTTTGGAGGAAGATGAGGGTTGACTTCCAGGGGCTGGTTGGTTGTGATAACACATCGGTTGCCTTCTACAGGTATGGTGACATGTAAGTCGCTCCGCTGATCCGTGGCGCCATCTATATTAGTAGGCAAACGAGCTCTGGATTCTCCAAGGCTCACATCGTCTACTTTATTGAGCAGTTGTCCCTCTTGGTTGAACACGAGTACATCCCCGTTTTCTTCAATAACGTGCTGAACAATCTCGGATGGGTCAATGTCGTCTGATGAATTTGACACTTCTTCAACATCAATTTCCATTGGTGTGAAATCATTTGACGATATAATGGTACTCGTCATGCCAATGAGAATGTCCACTATGTACCTTGCATGTTCTTTAGCTGGTGCTGACAATTCTAAGTTCCGGTTAATGCGGCTAAGAGTAGTTGGGGTTTTGATCTCCAACAACTGCAAGATGATGCCCTCACTGAGAACTTCTGATATCGCCATGTCTTCGTCGCGTGCTAGTTGGACTCTCCAAGTATTTAGCATTACACACCTTAGCTTCATGGGTCGTTAACGATCTGTTCAACGTTCTTTGAATATGTTGTACAAAAAAACTGGTTCATACATCTTATTCTGGATAATGACATTAATACGTTTCGTAACAATTTTCGCTTCCCACGATTCCAAATTAACATACAATTCATTTGAGGTATTACAATTTCTAGCTTCGGTTTTAATTTTGGACCAAATTTTTATAATTGCTCTTGAAAATCTAGCAGCAGTTAATTGAGCCTCATAATCTACCAAATCTCGTGACCAATCAACCATAAAATTTGATTTAGCAAAATCGGTGTTACAATGTGTACGACATAATTCATTTAGACCTTTATCCAATTCCGATCCTTTTTTACCCGATAAATAGTAATGTGCGAATCTAACGTCCACAGAGCAAAGAAGAATACAATCAAAATCTCTGAACAAGTATTTCGCGGTTTTGTTTGAATAATATACAACCTTCAAAATATTCGGATTTTCACAAATTATTTTTACGCGTTCTCTAATATAATCAAAATCATTTAGCAAAGGAATAACATAAGTTTTAGTTTGCGTAGCAATAGAAATATGAGTACAAAAGCCGTAAGCAAATGTATTCTTACAATTAGCAAATAAAGAAAATCCAATCCCCTTCTCAATCACAACAGCATTGAACATACAATTAATCAGTAGCCTTGACGAACAATACAGAACAGGTGCTTTCAACGAATAGTTAGTTATAATATCGCGATGGTATTCTGACAATTTCCACACATCTATAGCAGCGTTCTGCATTAAGGATAACTCAAACTTAGCAGCATTATTAATTCGCTTCATGTGAGATTTAAGCCATGGAAGTTTGTCCTGAATCCTGTTAATATTAGCATGAAAAACTGGTAGCATACTAAATTAAAGCAGCGCAAGCCTCGCTAACGCTCTGCAAAAAAAAACATTCAAAATAAATAAGAATTAATTAAAACATTTGCTCTGGTTTCACCATAGCAATTTAAAAGTGTAATTAATGGTATAATCTAAAACGAAACAAAATTATAAGCCAATCAAAGATTATACACATTAAAATTCAATTCCCTGCACCCGAAGGCGCGACTATGTACATATTTAACTGCTAGCATGAGTCCCGCTCCTGCTATTCAGTTAGAAAGCAAACAAAAAAAAACTTAACCTAATTTTGAAATCCTTAACCTAACCTAAAAATACAGATAACCTAACGTTCATGGCCAGAACTATACTAAAATTAAATACTTCCCCTTAGTTAAAAAATGAACTAGTGTTCAAAATTAAATTTAAAACTTGATTAGGCTTTCTCCTGCGTGCGTCCGAATAATCTACCTTAGGCTTTTTACGCAACACCCTACCCGAATCATTACTGGGTGTTTCAGGTGTGTGAACTTCCGGCTGGTTAGCCTGACCTACGAGCAAATTATCATTAGCTACAGAAAAATCCTTCCTACTCTTCCTACTTTCCCAAACATTTGCACGTGCGTCGTTTCTTTCATCTTCGTAGTAAGGTCTAAACTCATAAACATGATGAGTTCCGAATGGTTCACCTGTAGAGACATGAGCTATTTCAAATGTTAAGCCAGGAGTGATTTCTCGAATTAATTTAAATGGACCGAACCACTTTTTGCTCAGTTTTTTACTAATCTTTTCCTCAGCATTTGAGAGTATGTGGGTTCTTAGTAACACTTTATCACCTACAATGAATTTACACGGCTGCCTTTTCCTATCATATCGTTCCTTTTGCGACAAATACGAATTATGCATGTTTTTTAGCACCCAATCTCTCAACTTACTTAACTCTAGTTGTAACCAAGCAGCTATTTGTTCTTGTGTTAAAGTTGGTCTCTCTGCTGGCGCAATTGCTCTATCAATTGGCAACTGAATGATTCTACCTAAATTAAGTAAATCGGAGCTACATCCTAATGATTCCCTCACCATGGTGCGTAAAGTTAATGCGAATTTCTGGAGATAAATGTCCCAGTCCGACTGTCGTTTGCCACAAAATGAAGTTATCATAGTTTTTAAGTCCCTGTTGGAACGTTCAACCTGATTTCCCTGCGGGGAATAATATGCTACTGTTCTGTGTTGGATACCCCAACGTTTGCACAACTTCTCAAAAACTCTACCTTCAAACTGAGTTCCGTGATCAGTAATAACTTTATTTGGAAATCCAAATCGGCAAAAAACTTGATCCTCTAATAATTCCGTCAGAATCGGTGCAGTGGCCTTTCTCATTGGAAATATTTCGAGTCATTTCGTGAATTCGTCCTGACAAACTAAAATATACTCATTTTGTCTTTTAGTCTTGGGTAGCCGACCAACAATATCTACAAATAAAGTTTGCATGGCTTCAGCTACCTTAAAGTTATGACCCATCAGTCCTTGCGGAACTTGGTTATTTGATTTGACCTGTTGACACACTTGACATGACTTGCAAAAATTCTTAATGTCATTTGTCATGCCTTTCCAAAAAAATCTTTTCATTATCATGTGCCTGGTTTTCTTAAACCCTAATTGCGCGCATTCTGGGACATCATGAAATGAAGATATAATTTCAGATCTCATACTTGCTGGTATCACAGGGACTAGCATAGTCTTACTTTGCAATTCCCCTATCTGTTTCTCATAATCAGCTTTACGCTTACAATCAGCATCTGATACTTCCTGTAACGTCAAAAGCTTGTCTCGGCCGGCGTTTTCTATTTTACGTTGCCACAATAAAGCTTTTTGCTTCAATCTCAGCAAAGGACGCTCCTCACGCCCCTGTAACCTATTATAGAACAAAGCTAAAGGTTCATAAGCATGCTCCTCACATGCTATCATTGAAGTACACATAAACGTACTCAGTAAAGGTTCCTCACCTTCTCGATCGCAGAACTGAGCTGCATTTAAAGGATATTCCTTGCTACGCATAGCATTTTTCAATCTCGATAGTCTAATACTCATTAGACTTAAGCTTGGGCTATTCAAAGAATTTATTTTATCCTTCTGAAGATATTCATCGAGTTTCCTACTCGAAGCTTTACCCAACTTCTTAATTTCCAACATATTATAAGTGGGTACTCTAGCACATAATAATCCTTCGTGCAATTCATAAATCTGCTTACAAGACAGTTTCACATTGTTTTCTAAACTTGTGATCACGGAAGCTAATTTCAAGTCCTCGCGCTGAGCTAATTTCAACCGTTCTTTAGTAACCTCGGTAGCTAGATAATTTATACGAGGAATTAATTCACCTTCTGCAATTTCATCAAGGAGTTGATCAGGCTCGCATGAATCCTTTGGTGCTCTACTTAAAGCATCGGCGAGTATATTCGCTTTCCCTTTAATGTGCTTTAACTCATAATTGTACTCTTCTAGCTCAATACTCCAACGCTCAACTTTAGCCTTCCTACTTGGATTCTTCTTCATCCAAGTGACTGCCATATTATCGGTTTGGACAATGATTTTATGTCCTGCAATTAGATTGTGAAATTTCCTTAATCCCCAAACGATTGCAAAACATTCCTTCTCGTATACCCGCCATTTCTGTTGATTAGGGTTTAAAGTAGCACTTCTACATTCAATAATGTGCTCTTTCTCAGCTACAATTTGAAGTAAAACAGCAGCTATAGCTATATCACTAGCATCAGTCTGAACAATAATATCCTGCTCATAGTCAATTCCGTGAAGATAAACTTCTTCTTCCATTCTATCTTTAATGGAATCAAAAGACTTCTGCTCTGCCTCTCCCCATTTCCATCTAGAAGTTTTCTTTAATAAGTTATAGAGTGGTGCCGCTACTTCTGAAAAATTCTTAATAAATGTCGAATACCATGCTGATTTACCTAAAAATCGCAGTACCGCTTTCTCATTCTTTGGCACTTGATAGTCTCTTATACCCTGTACTTTCTCCGGACTTTTCTTAAGACCTTGCGGAGTAATGATGTGGCCTAAAAATTCGGTTTCCTGCTTTGCAAATTCACATTTTGTTAAATTAATTGTGACGCCTGCCTGCCGAAGAATATTGAATACAATGCGTAAATGCATTAAATGTTTCTCGTATGTTTTCGAAAAGACTAGCCCATCATCTAAATAACACATAATTATTTTATACATCCAATCCTTGAAAGCATAATTCATGAACTGTTGGAATGTTGCTGGAGCATTTGTCAATCCGAATGGAAGTCTGACGTACTCATAATGACCTCCTCCAGGAACACTAAAAGCTGTTTTAGGGATTGATGCTTTATCTAGGCGAATCTGAAAATAACCGTTTTTCAAATCAATTTTCGAAAACCATCTATACGAGGGAATCATTCTCAACGCATTGAGCGGTTTGAAATTGAGACACATCCGAAAACTACCATCTTTCTTACGTGCCAAAACAATATTGGAGTTATACGGTGATGTCGACCTCTGTATAACCCTGGCTGCTAACAATTTTTCTATCTCCTCATCTATAACTTTTAATTGTGCTGGGGGATAGCCTCTAACTTTAGTCTTTGGAATTATACTATCAGGACAATCTATGTGATGGTAGACCCAGTCTGTAACGCCAATGGACCCGTCTATTGGAGCTACATCTCTGAACTCATCCAATAATTCCTGTATATCTCTATCCATTTGTTTTTTAGTTGGAATTTCGTCATTATTCTTAACTGCTAAATTCAATCTAAAAGAACCTTTCTCATTAGTTTCAATTACATATGGATCGTTAGAAGGGAGAATACCATACCAAAAAATTCCTTCCTTCAGGCTGAAACTCAAATCATTAATTTCCAAGAACTGTTTGCCTAATATTAAATCAGTACCGCATTCCAGTTTGGATAATACATGGAAATTATCCTTTAGGAGTCTATCCCCAAATTGAAATTGTAATTCAATAGTTCCTCTTGTTTTGACAATTTCCCCTGACGCGGTTTTGAATCGACTTCCCTTAGAATTTGATTCTATTGGAAATGGAAGTTTACTAGCGATTTTTAAGGTTATGCAACATCTAGAACAACCTGTGTCTATTAAGGCTCTAAGAGTATAGCCTTCAACATGCAAAGTAGTGGTTGGGGGCGTGTCATTGTAGCTAACTGTGGATACCGGAGCTAAAATTAGTTCCGAGAGAAAATCAACTGGGACAGTACGAGACTGTCCCTCTAACATTCCCCCGAACTGTCAGTATCGTGTTGACTCAGAGGTTCAGAAGAACATTGATGCCTCACATAACCCTCGCCACCACACAACCAACATTCTACTGATGTATGCTGAAAGGTCATCATAATGCCCTTATTCTTACTTGGACAAGCTTTCTCAATGTGCCCATAACCTTTACAACCATGACACTTGATTTTGGTGTCAACCTGCGCTTTGGACTTGTCAAATCCGAACTTCCTACTAAACCCCTTTTATCATTTCTGGAAGTGCTGGCCTCTGACTTGCTCTCTTCCTTGGGACTATGACCTGATCCATTACTGTGGTAACCTCGACCTCGACCTTGAAACCTTCCTCTGAAACTACCCCGATGAGAATTTTCTCTGTAGCCCTGTTTTGAATTTTCATTTTTATCCTTTTTGTGAGCCTTGCCGGACTCACTATCAGTTTTGCTCTCCTTTTCCGAAACGCCAGCTAGAGGTGGAAGCCCCATTTTCCCTAGCTTATCCAATTTCTGCGTTTTATGGAGAATACGCAAAGCATCCTCCGCTGCAGCTATCAATTTGCCTGCAGTCGGATTAGCCTGATCAGGGTCCCATTTTACCGTTTGATATATTCTGTAATGAAGCCCGTGATATGCTCGACGCAACCAATCACTAAGGGATTCTCTCCTATCTACTTGTGTAGCCAGAAAAATCATTTCATAAACATAATCCGCTACCGGCTCAAAATGTTTCTGGGACTTAGTTGCTAATAAACGTAACCGTTCCTGCTTATCGAAGGCAGTGTCAAATTCTGATGCAAATTCCATCTGTATTTCAACCCATGTTGTGGTTGCAGTGACTGTGTTTTCATACCACTTCTGCATATCACCCTTCAAGATACCTCCAAGTAAATATACGTACTTGTCGGCAGTATGATGCTGCAGAGTAAAATACTTCTCTACCTGGGTGAAAAAATATTCAGAGGTCATCCTCTTCCTATCATATGTAGGAATCTGCATGTTAGAATTGGCCAAAATGACATTGTGACCAGGATTTGCAACTGGATTTGCAGCTGGATTGGCTTGCTGTGTACATACAGTAACTAATTGTTGTGCCGCTAGGGCAGCTTGCTCGGCTATCCTAAGATAGTTGCCACTGTCATTTTTAGCCTTTTGCATGAACTGTAATAGAAAAGCTTTCTCAGGGTCCCCTAAGCCTTGGTACCATGCGTCAGCCATGTCCGTAGATGAGACGCTATTTAAATTTTGCGTACTACTATTTTTGCAACTTTAGCTTGCCTATTGATTTGTCTCTCAGCCCGTGCAGAATTAGCATCAACAGTAGGATTCCCCTGTTTAATAATGGATTTATCCTCCTTACTCATATACAGATATTTATTAAAATTATAATGACCATGAACTTTATTTAAAACTTGTTTTAAAAAAATTATTTAAAACAAAATACTGCTCTTTCTACCAGCGCAATGGCATTAAGATATTTGTAAAAAAAATATATGTGGAACTTCGATCCAGCTTGTAGTGTTAACAATGATAAGCTTCGCTTCCTAATTTGTCTTTTTTAACTAATGAAGCCTATGCTAAAACTTCTAATGTTAACAGTGATAAGCTCCCGTCCTGATTTGTTTTTGTTTTACATTAATGAGCCTAACCAAAAACTTCTGTTAACATTGGTGAGCTCCTTTCGTGATTTGTTTTTTTTTAAATAATGAGCCTATCCAACCTTGGATAAACTGTGAGTGCAACCTGTATTAACCTTTGTTCATCTGGGTGAATGACCCTGCACTCAGCCCCTTAATCAAGGTTAGCTAATTTCGGACCTGACTCGTCTTTGTACCTATGTACTTACGTGCAATGCTCCCTGAGTGTACTTGTTGGAATTAAATATATGCTATATTCCAAAACTACGCATAGTTAAGTGTATGAATATGCTTAATTATCCTCGGATTTTATTTGTGCCCTTACAATTAGTAATTCTATGTGATGGCAAAAAAAGAACAATCTTCACCCTGACTTTACCGCAACTGATTTTTAAAATGAACTAAAATTCCTTGCAACTTTTACGCATGAACATATTATGACTCTAAACTCTTCTATTTTCATCCTTAGTACTGCTCTTACAATAAATTCACAAGCATTTTATTTTTTGAGAAAAAACAATCTCTGTAACAGTATGGTTAGTATTTTCAGAACCAAAAAAAACTACGTGGCCATGAACATTCCCTATTAATTCCCTTTTTTTTCTTTTGAATTTGAGACTAATTTAGAAAACAGATTTAATTTACAAACAGAATTAATTTGGAACAAGAAAGTCCTGAATTCAGTTATTTCCTCTTTTTTAAAACAAACACAACTTAGCTCGAGGTCACTCAAGCTGGGAAATAATTTAAGACGGCTACGGACCCGCCGAACCTGACTCTTACCAAAATTTTCTCAAATAATCACCCGTGGGGAAATGTTCAGGAGCATCGGCCTTCAAAATTCCTCAAAAAAATATTGCAGACTTGGACTCAGCACGGTCGCCAAAGTGTAATAGGGTGTGGCGTGGCAGGGAATAGCTACTGCTAAGCTGTAGGTTAGAACAACAAACATTACCAATATGCCAAGAATCACACACTATTCCATTCTAAAAAGCAAGCCCAATTAAATATACAATGTAATTAAATAAATAACTAGATGAAAGCAAAATATGTTGCCAATGCCAATCTTCAGGATGCGGCCAGTAAATGTGAGACTCCAGTCCAGGGTTTAGTTAACGACAATATATATCTTTGATTTATTAATGTGGATCGCTACTATGACTCAGGGATACAAATAGTAAGTCTCTAGTACGTCAATATTAAAAAAAAATTATTATTATTTAACACGTTGCAAAAATGGAATTCTCTGGAACTTAAACCCAAAATTGTAGCTCATAAAACTCCAGTGTGCTCTTTTCCTTATTAGCTCAGCAAAAGTATATTGAAAGTGCTACTTGTCTTAGCTAATTTCAGTTATTACTGTACTTTGCGCTGCGATAATTAATTTAATGACTTACTGAATTCTCATTTAAATTCGAGTAGCTAATGGTATTACACATGTTGTGCTGCTATTTATTTTTTAATAAAGTCGATCTGAAATTTGGCTTTTTAAATCGATGTATAAACGTGTAGGTTGTACTTTTCTGCTAGTCTTTAAGTACTTTTGGGAACAGGAACAGGAACATCCCTGTTCCTGCAGGAACAGGTCCAGGAACTTTGAATTGGTACCCATTTTTATGGGAACAGGAACAGGACCATTGCTTTAGTTCCTGAAAAAATGGGTACAGGTACAGGAACAGGTATGGGTAGCAAATTTCCGTTCCCATGGACATCACTACATTACAGTCAAGAGCTGTTGCTGTTGCAAGTTTTATGCATAAACTTTCCACTAATGTTACCCAGAATATATTTAAGTGTGCATTTGGAAATTCTGAATTATTCGATAAAGTAGAATGAATTGTGATTTCCAAAACTGATTCGGTGTTTAAATTTTCCCCTTGCTCTTTCACGAGAAATTTGATGATTTTCGTCACCTTCACTACTTGTATCGAGTAAAAAATTCATAGTTTACTGTTTAAAACCTGTCTAAATCTATATTAATTATTTACAATATATTTTTATAGCTATATCAAAACAATTGTGTAAACTCTATTTACAATTTGACAGCGGTTTAAGGTACTGTCTATAGCTCCTCACGGGTCGAGTAGTTATCCATACCGTACTCGTACTTGGAACCGTACTCGAATTGTCCCCGCTTGACCCGGACTTGTGTCTTCAAGTACGAGTAAAACATCCTGTACTCGGAGGACGGTGTTATATTTCTAAATTTTTTACCGAACTTGGAACGTACTTACGAGTATAAAACGTTTATACCGACCGACCCGTACTTGAACTCGTACTCGAACCGTACTCGAGTATCAAGTTCACCGAAAAAAAATTTTTTAGATGTTATTTTTTGTTAAACAGATATTGACAGAAAACAAATAATAGATTCAACTAACAAGAATTTGTAACTGCAACTTACGAACAGTGTCTGCAATGAAAATTTTTTCCAACGAGATTAAAATGCCGATGAACAATAGATCAAGATTTGATTCTGCCAGTCATATCGACTGGATTCTCTTCAGTCAGGCCAATCTCACTATAACCTCCATTAATTCTGCCCTATTCTCCTGTTCCATTATATTTTACGGCGATAGGTAAATACTTACAATTAGTAACTACAGTAGTACTCAATTCGGAGTTGTAACAATAACTTACGCTGTAGGTGTAACGTTTCATGCTATTCGGAGTAATTTTGAATTTAACCGCTTTTCCTTTTTTGCTTCGGAATAACAACAACCGTTTTTTGTAATCAAGGAAATATGGATGTGGACTTTGTGCTGGAGGAAATTACTCCAGTATCAAATGTAAATCCGAGTACGGGTTCAAGTACTTTTGAATTTATGTCCCGAACTCGTACTCGTGCTTTGGTTCAAGTACTTTGAACGTACTCGCTCTTATACTCGTTAGAAATATACTCAAGTTCGAGTACGAAAACGGATACTCGACCGACGAGTACAAGTACCAATTTAAGTTGATACCGTACTCGACCCGTACTCGTACTCGAACTCGAGTATCTACTCGTACTCGTCAGGAGCTATAGTACTGTCACCTTTGAGCGACAGTTGTAAGTCACTTGTAATTACTCTGGTATATGAAACGTAATAATTATAAATCATTTACAATTTCCTGTCAGTTGTTGTCAGTGTTTATGAAATCATATTTCAATTGAAAATTGATAATTGTCACTTTTCACTTGTAATTGCCGGATTGTAATGTTTATGAAATAGGGGCCAGGGCTAACATTTATGTTAAGACCACCTTTATGTTGCCACAAACTATGTATGTCCTTGACCAGTGGACATTGGAATAATTATTTTCATATAAATCAAAGATCCTGCACTGTCAATTAAAATCTTCGATCCAGACGATTGTCTGTTTCCCACAAACTGGGACTAAATACCCGTACAGGATCGCTCGTAGCGCTTCCGGGAATTTGTATTCCGGTTCCTCTTACGGTGGCCCCATAATTTGAGAATACAGCAGACCTAATGCAAATATTTATGTTGGATTTGATTTTCTTGTCCTCACAAAAATATGCACTTTTTAAGCCGTATTGGGTTCATATATATACTTGTCAGCGAATAAATATTTAGGGCAGGTCGCAGAGCTCCCTAAATAAACAGAACTTGATTGATTATTTCTTAGTAATCAGCTACGTCTGATTTTTTTATCTACAATAATCAGTACACTTGAGTTTTATCCCCGGGTTTTCCTTTGAAATAATAATAAATAATAATTCATTGACTATTTTTTAGTAATCAGCTACTTCTAAATTTTTGAGATCTATAATAATTATTTAATTTGAAGCTTTAGTACACACAAGTTTTTCCCTTGAAATGATAATAAATATCAATTCATTGACTATTTTTTAGTAATCACTTGCGTCTGAATTTTTGTTTCTGCAATGATTATTACAGTTGAGGATTATCCCCATGCAGTTATCCTCTTGAAATGATAATAAATGATAATTCATTGACTATTTTTTAGTAATCAGTTGCATCTGAATTTTTCCTATCTACAATAATTATTTCATTTGAAGCATTAGTATACACACGTTTTTCCCTTGAAATGATAATAAATAATAATTCATTGAATATTTTTTAGTAATCACTTGCGTCTGAATTTTTGTTTCTGCAATAATTATAACAGTTGAGGATTATCCCCAGTTTTTCCCTTGAAATCAATCATGATTCATTGATTATTTTTTAGTAATGAGCTACGTCTAAATTAATTTTTCTACAATAATTATTTTACGGATATCGTGTCTCTTATCTGGTTTCCCCTTGAAATGATAATATAAAAACGACACGCAGTGAACCCGGACTATTTTTTACATTCGTACATCACACTTTTGGGTTATTTTGTGTAGAGTTGTAGAGCAAGTAAATATTTTTACTTTTGAATACATCCTTCTAAAATTTAATATCATTATCCAACTAAATAGTATCATTTAGAAATACCAAAGTCTAAAGTAATAAGTATCCTCTCTTCTAATCCTTTATTATTAAAGAGCACTTTCTGTCCTGTTATTTAAAGTTTCGCACTTTCATAGTTCAATGGCATCACAAAACGCCCAAAAGGTGGCATGCCAAGCACTCATTATTAACGAGCACTACCTGCCGATTTATTTAAAGCGCTGCTCTTAATACAATCGCGCACGATTTAGGCATACAACAAGTCTTTATGACAGGGCTTGATTCGTAAACCGTTTGGCTTTTAATTTCTAGACTCACACTACCACCTCTTCAAGTAATCGTCCCTGTGAAGCACAGGGCTTTTACTAGTTGTAAGTTGAAAGAGTGGATAGTCTCCGTCTCCGTGATGGTAAGATTCAAATATTCGCGCGCTCTAGCTGTAGCAACTACCATAGCTATATGCAGCTAGCTATTACATACGACTATTTACTGCCTTCCTTATTTACATTTGCCTTTCTGAGCCAGAAAATGCTGGCTGTGCAGTGCTCGTACACTTACACGCGAGAGCGTATTTAACACTCATTGACAAGCCAAGCCAAATGAAGGCCTGCGTGCGCATTCTTTTGTACCGTACTGATTGTCTGTTATTATTATGCTATTTACTATTACGGAAAAAAGTGTTCGTAACATTGTACCCCAACAAAACTGATTTGTCGTAACTTTGGTTCAAATAATCGCAGAGCAATAATTTTTGACCAATGTATACGACAATACGGTCTCGCCATGTGGCCATTGAAATCCCTATAGTACCCTACAACAATTCACTAAATTGGTCAGATCCCTGCAATACAATCACAGACAGACAGAAACTCTCTTGTACTAACATTCAACTGATACCCACAAGTAACCCGCGCCCTTTTGCGTTAACCTAGATATCTAGTCCAATGTCCCAGTGCGGACAAACGTTCGGGCCATCTCTCCCTGGTATGCGCCTGACATCGTGCAGAAGTTTAAAATTATAATTCGTCGCCAAAGGGACTGCAACTTAAATTTTCCAATGTTAAATCTCATAAGAAGCTTTTATTTTCGGTAGTCGGTGCAATAAGTTAATACACGCTGAATTACATTTATAGAATGCATTCATCATGATGGTTTATTTAAAGGCTCAAATACTAACCAGTATTGGTCAGCAATGGTTTCTTCGCCACAATAATTCGGTTCTTATGGGCTTCAATGTACCAATACTGATCACAGCTGGTTTCTTGGCCTAAGGCTGACCAATATTAGTCGTAGCTGGAATCGTGACCACAAATTAGTTAATATTGACCACTGATGTTTTTTGACATAAGATTGGCCAATATTGGTCATATCCGGTTTTTGGCTTCGGATTTGTCACATATTGGTCAATATTATTTAATTATTTGATTTCACCGGTTTCTAGCGAAACGGCTTTCAAATTTTATAGTCATGGGTGTCTTACTCATCAACTCAAGTTGAAATATCTGATGGTTTTTAACTTCTGCAGTTACCAATTCCAATAATCGTTTTGTTAAACATCTTTTGACGCAAATTTGTAACAGATATCATGGGTTTTTTTGTGGGTAATTCAACAGTTCTCTGTGTTGAGAATTTTGAGCAAGTTTGAAGAAATTTAATTTCTAAAGCAAACGGGAAAAGGACTGGAAAAGAGAAAATTCTGATCTAGCCATGTTTGCATGAACTGTCTGGCGTTTCTAAAATTATTTCTCACAGCTCTGATTGTAGCAAATTTAAAGGAATTTCATTTGAGTCTTCCACCAATATTAAACATGTGACCACGATTCCAGCTGTTATGAGGCCAACAAGCCATTTGTGACCAACATTGGTTAGTATTTGAACCTTTAAACATCTTATGAATACATAAATGTGCCATTCAGCATGTGTTAACTTAATGTACCGACTTTCGAAAATATAATTTTTTATGAGATTTAACATTGGAAAATTTAAGTTGAAGTCCCTTTAGCGACGAATTAGAATTTAAAACTTCTAAACGATTTCCGGAGCAAACCAAGGCGAGACGAGACGAACTTCTGTTTGGGTGCATTGGGCCAGGTTCCTAAGCACACGCAAAATGTCATTCCGGTCCCGAGTGGACATGGGGCGAGGGTTTCTTGTCAGTGTAAATAAACACTTACATGTACAAAGTAATATGGGGGATGGTGTAAATTAAGGTCAAATTTAAAAACAAAAATCATTTGAGAAAATAATATTATTGTTGTTTTAGATAAAACGTAAATAAGGAAGACCAAACACGAAACCATTAATTCAGTAAGTAAATTTAATGAATTCAAAAAATTACATTTTTAACCTGATTTATGCAAATTCGGAACACCTCAATGATATACTATTGAAGTTTCATGTTGAAATGGAATAGAAAAGGGAAGCGTTATGAAGCGCCAACGGCTTAACAACACAGGTGTTGCCCTAAAATCCAGAAGAATCAACACAGTTCGTGCGAATGTAATACATGGCGACCGCAATTCCGTTTACGTCAATCATGAGCAACCAGTCACAAGGATACGTCATATTAACAATTTAGTTTTGCATTTCACCGGGAGAAGCAATCTACTGGATACCACTGATTTAGCGTATAAAAGCGAAAGCAAAGAAAAATCTCTGCCAAATATCGTGGTATTGCATTTTTGGGGACATGCCCAAAAATTATGCAAGGGTGCAGGCATTTCCAAAGGGGCTGGCAAAAATTGCAGAGCATTTTCAATCGACATACCCTAATTACAATGCTGAACGCAGGGGCATATTCAATAGCTCCTTAAAATTCAATAATGTTTCCAATAATCCAGTGTCAGGAGCTGTTTGGAAACAAATTTTGAAATTCTAGTTTCATAATTAAAAATTTGATTTTTCTAAACAAAAATTCAATTCCCGTACCTTTTATATCCAGTTTTGGCATACCTAGGTTAAATAAATTGGAGAAACCTTTAAAAAGATGCTAAATGGGGAATTTTATTATTTTGTACAATATACATATAATTACCCCTAATTTGGGTTAGGGCGGGAGAAAAACCGTTCATCGACCCCTATTTAATGGACGCTCCCATAGTAAAAGTGCTATTATCTTATCCTATAATGCTCTACCGGCCTGTGTATTGTGTTTATTTTTGATAAAATGGTGGCTAAATCACTTTAAAATATGGGGTTTTCGACGTACCTGAATAGATCTTAAAATAAAATCAGTTACTATTTTGTCGCGGATTAACAATAAAAACATGAAACAATTATCCTGAGACTGGAACCAGTCCATTTACTTTACCTATAATTACGCTTGTTTTTTTTCATAAATACATTCGGAAAATTCGGTGCGTATAGAATACAGAAATCTGAAAGATTTGTGTTGCGGAAATATGTACGGAGATATGGGAGGGTAAAGGTCACCTAAGAAGTGTATACGTAATCACCAGATAAGCGCCAACTGCACACATTCAATAAATAAAATTAGTATTCGTAAATTAGTGTTGGCGTGCAAATAGTCCGTATTTTTTTGTAACTTGATTTATATAAGTTTCGAGTTAATACTGCCTTGATATCGATAGTTTCTGGTAGGACATGCAAACATATTATAGCATATACATTTATCGGTTAGTATTTCCTCGTGGATGGAACTAAGCGGGCAACTTAATATTTGAAATTAAATATTCCTAATGTTACCAGATTCAAATTTATTTAATAAATAGGTTACATATGTTTGCTAGAGCTTCTACTGGGAACAGAAATTACCCTCTGGGACAATTTTACTGCCCCCATTTCATTAGGATTTTAAGTTGAAGAATTTTTCTGTCCCCGTTTCATTCCGATTTTAAATGAGGACATTTTTGCTTTCTCCGTTCCGTCCTCATGTCCTGAAAATTGTGACACCGCCGAATAATTCCTTTTTAAAGATCATTCCAAACTTAAATAATTCTACAATAATTGCTTACCAGGCTCGGCTTCAGTACCCGTTGTACTGTTGCAATCAGTAAGAATTGCAATTTAAGCCATTGTATTAAGTCGAGAACTTGAAGTATAAATCCCTAGGATTTAATCAAATATTTTCTATAAATTCCAATATAATTCAAATTCTTTAGGTATTAAATATTAATTTCTTTAGGTACTAGAGCTCCGAAAAATATCGTAACTTTTCAACTAAATTTAAGCCAAAAAGTTTCTAAATTTGACAAATATGAATGCAAAGAAACCAGTGGATATGCCAGACCATTTTATAAAGGCATTACTGCTTATTGTTAGCCTACACAAGTACAAAAACCGCAAATGACTTGTTTATTCACCTTTTTCTTCAGGGATACTCTAGTAGTCAAAATACTAATATTAATTGTTTGAGAAGTGAGCTTCATCCTATTTCCCCTGAAAAACGTAGACCCATTTTTCCCACATCAGTAAATTTCAAACGAATTTGTTCCCTAGTTAGCAGCGAATTGATTTCCAGAAAAAAGTTAGTGTCATTGCTCTGTGTCATTTTGTAGAATCAAACGTAATCCCAAATTTTATATTCCAACAAATAGTTCTACAAAATTATGTTGTGACTGAGTAAAAAACTCCTTTTATAGTTTGAATTCACGAGATAAACTTCAACATGTCAGGAGGTTTTCGGATAGCTAAGCATTGGATAGAATATTCAAGTATACTTTGAATACTAATTCGAATACGGGCATTATTTTCGATTCAATATGGATTTAAATACTTGAAAAAATATATTTAAGAATATCAAATCCGATAAAAATCGCAAAAATTAGGAATGAAATACCGATTCAAATTTATTCTAGTTCCAAATCAAATGACCAACCCTGCTGGGGAGAAAACATGTCGACATTCTGAGAAATGTATCAACGCAATAAAGTGGTTTTACATTTAAAGCTTGTGCTTTACTTTCCTATAAAAGGAAAATATTGAACCTTCCAAAGTGAGTCGTCCATTTGACACGAGTCAGATTTACAACAATTACTACAAACGATTACACCCATATGTGGGTTAAGAGCTGGCAAGCGTTTCGTGCATCAATTTTAACCCAAAACTAATTTAAACAATACACATTTTCGTGTCGGCGATTTTCTTAATTTAATTAAATAATAGGGGAACCCATGAAGACTAGAACATGAGAACAAGATGTGAGAATAAGACATATGACAAATGAAATGCTAAAGGTGGAAACATGCATGTGGGAAAGCTATACAGACGATCAAATACAGTACAGTGAAAGGCACTGAATTTCCTTTAACCCCAATTACAGCAAAAGGGAATTCTATTGATAATACACTGAGTGCGTTGTATGTATTTTATTGCAAAGTTCAGGCAAGAAATTAGTTTGATTTCCTATTGATACACCAAGGTTTTGATTGGATAAAACCAGATTGGCCTCTCCAGATCAAATTTGGAGAGAAACTAGTACAGATATATTTAAAGTGTGTACACAAATATAACATTAATATACACGGATTACAAATTATTTACAAGCCCAAATAGATAACTGCGTCACTTGTAATAATAATCAACATTCTACAACCCCTCATTATTATCATCGTCAAAATAATTTTCGTTCTAAAAACGCAGTAACAAAACTTCCCCTGGAATCCCGTTAACATTTAAATCTTGCTTTCAGGGATTCCTTAAATATTTCTCTAGATTGCCTGTGAATGTTGCTCTGATGACATTTCCAACACAAATTTTTTGTTATAAAATTTCGACTAAGGTTCCTCACGGATAGGATAAATGACTTATCCTATCCGTATCCTATCCTATCCGGAAATTCTCGGATAAATTAAAATCTAATCCTATCCTATCCGCTAATTTCGGATATAAATTTCTTGTTATCCGAATCCTTTCCGAAAATTTCGGATCGGATATAATTTGTATCCGTATCCGACGGATAATTGTGACACCTTATCCGATCCTATCCGCAGATATCCGAAATCATCCGCGGATATACAGTTCTAATTCTGAAATGACTCTTGCACACTAAAATTTATAAAAAAAATAATTTTTAAAATACAGAAGGACTCATAAAAACACTCCAGTTTATATGGAGAGTTAATAAAGGATTACATAGAACACTTAGATACCACTAACTTCACTAAAATATTCATTCTTCTCTTAGTCAAAATTGATTAGGCCGGTAATCAACAGATGGCAGATGGAACTATCCGCGGATAACCGCAGTTATCCGACGGATTATCCGAAACTGAATATTATGTTATCGTATCCGTGCGGATAATTTTGCATATGTATCCTATCCTATCCGCATTAGTTGATCGGATAGAATGTGCCTATCCGATCCGAGCGGATAAATGCGGATAGGATAAAATCATTAATTATCCTATCCGAAATTTATCCTATCCGCGGATATGCGGATATATCCTATCCGTTGAGGAACCTTAATTTCGACTATACAAATGATTTAAACTGAATATTCTTCAAAATTCTCCCTACCATCAGCTCTTGGACCTCTCTTCTCTAAACATTCACTGTTATACTGTACATAATCTATTTCATTGGACACTTCGCCCGTTTGAGTAATGCAAATCTTTGCTCATCAGTACTATTCTTAACTGTATTCGTTTTTACGAAGATGAATTATTTTGCAATTTGTTAGAATCGTCTTCTTTTTGAAAGATTTGTGCAGCGAAATAAGTAGACACCTGTGTATGCTTTTACCGATAATGAAAAACAGGGAATTTTGATCAACTCCCGAACCCTTGAACCTAACTCAGTAATCAAAGACAAAAGTTTTTGCATAAATATATACCATGAATGGCTTTAGAACAATAATAAAGTCGCAGCGGAACGATTTTTGGCCAGTATATAAGATAATAACGTCTGGCTATATAGCCATCGGCATCCCTATATCTTAATTACAACAATTCACTAAACTTATCAAACTTCCGCAATCGAACCACTGACACAGACACTCTTGTACTAACATCCAATCGATACCCAGTTGAATAAACAATAACATGTAGTTATATGGGGGCGGGTGTGAATTAAGGTCAAATTTATAAACAAAAGCCATGAAGTGAATGCATGTATCTCAGTTTATTCAAATTTGTGAGAACAGTGCAGAACATGAGGGTTGATTCGTAAGTATTATATGCTTATGTCAACATTTAATCGAATCTTCACATTTTATCTCCTTCATATGAGTATAGTTTGCCAAAAACATGTTTGTTCTTCATTGTGTTCCTAGCAATGCTATAAGAATATAGTAATCCCAGTCGGAAAACTAAAAGCGCTCGGAAGTAATTTTTTAGGTGCCTGTCATTTTAGGGTATGCCATAGCCTACTGGTAAGCTAGGAAGGTAACGGCGCTGTCGTAACAACTCGAAGTGGCGAATAAAATCTAGCGACGCCCGGCTACATTGATTTGATTTAGAAACGACAGTGGTTAGTGTCATCATCTCATAATATGCCCAATGCTTGAAATATGATCAAACGCCTTTGAGTAAACTCAGCTAAATCGGCAATACATTTCTATATGGTATCAAAACGGTGCGTGCCGGGCATGCTGAATTTTGCTTTGTCAGTTTAATTCTGCGAACGTCGAGGCAACAACATGTTAGCTCCGGGAATAGTTAACACGAAATTTTTTACAGTTGTCTGTTTCTATACGAAAGAGAGCGGTGGTTCCAATAATATAGTTAACACCGCAAAGATTAAACTGTCATTGGCCAAATTTTAGTGAACCCTCATTGATAAAGTTAATGACAAATCCAAATTCCGTTCCGAAAAGTACTTGGAAACTCCGCAGCGTTGAAGCCCAAGGAAAATACTGTAAGTTTTACTTTGATTTTTTATTACAACTAACATAATGTAATACGGTGACATCAATTCAATTCATTTTATCATTTTATTTTCACCACACTCTTTGGCATTTTTTCAGGGACTCTCAAATCTGCTCGTAAAGCTACGGAAAATGCTTTGGAAACGTCTACTGTAGAAAGCGACACTGACAATGAGGTTCTGAGTATAGGGAGGACCAGGCAAAGACGAAAACAACCTTGTCAGAAGGAATCTAAAAGAAGCGACTCCGAAGAGAGAGAAACTACTAATCATTGTAGCAACTTGGCTTTATTAACACCAGAACAAGAAATCTTGCAAGGTATTTTCGATATTAGATTTTGTAGAATTTATTTCCGGACACTAGACATTTTTGAGTACCACGTAATTCCTATACAATGTCAAAATATAACGTGTATTGTGTTTTACAGATACATTTTTGAATCCTCCAAACCATCCTCATATTCCGACTCCGATCATCACATGGGATTTGGATATAGGATCAGGGTCAGATTGCATTTTACTTGAACGTTTGCTAGGATAGGAGCCTCAAGTTACGTTGCAAGAAGGAAGTCAGATAATATTTACGCATCTTCCGGACACTAGAGAGCTTCTCTATGTAGAAACGAGGGATGCTGGTGCTCGGACAGCACATCGGGGGAAAAATTTAGCTAAATATTTCAGTATTCGACCATTGTATGTTGAACCGCTCTTAAGTGTCTTATTGCCTGTCTATATTGTTCAAGCTAGCCATGTTTCAAGTGTATTTATTATACTCAATTTCAATAATTCGGAAATGTGTATTTTTTCCTTTAAATGTTATGGGCGATGTTGTGTATTCTTATGGTTGTTAATTGCTTAAATAAAAGAAGTAATAACTACATATCAATAATATGGGCAAATTAGTATAACCATCGCCGCCGCATCATAAGGCATACATCATAAATGATGCGCCTGATATTAATTTGGGAAGCGCTCACATATATACGGCGGATCAAGGGCGCTATTAATTTCGTATATTGAAGGCGACGTAGTAATGATAGCGCCACTACAGAGGGACTCCTCATGAATAAACTTTGTGCTGCTAACCCGGCAATGCTGGAGCGCACAAGCGCCCACTGATACAGTTCTGACACGCAGGCCGTCCCACGGCTTATATTATTTACGTGTAGTCGGGCATGCATAGTTTTTCTGTAGCCACCCGAATTTCTTCCGACTGGGATGCACAATTGCTTCTAGGAGCAGTACTACGAGAAATCGATAATGCGCTGGAATTCTAAAAATTCATTCCATACATTTACAGTGTCCCAAAAGAAAATTTCAAAGTTAGCATCGCTATCTAATACAGGTGTTATTATTTACATAAAAAGCATCCAAACACCGAGGATAATGACAGCACAAGAAAATAATAATAACTATTGTTGCTTTAGATAAAATGTAAATAAGGAAGGTCAAACACGAAACCATTAAGGGTTCATTCTTTTATTACGTCATCACCAAAGGGGGGAGGGGGGGACGAGAAGAAATGACGATGATGAAGGTAGGAGGGGGGAGGGTTTAGTAGAAATGACGACAGTAACATCATCCGCGGGAAAATCAAATGTTTACTGAACTTATTACTAAAAAACTAAAAGCTAAAGTTGAAAAAAGCTGAAAGTGATCTGCGTAGACTAGTCTATTCACAGTACTATTAATTGTATGAGTGAAACGTACTGGATTCGACGTGTTTAGACTCCTTCATATTAATACGAATCAAAACTGTTCCACGTGATATTGTCACCGGCAAAACATGTGCCACGGGTGTATCAGTGGTTACTGATGACGTAATAAAAGAAGGGGGAGGGGGTGTAAACAGTCGATGATGAAAATGATGATGGTCTGAACAAGGGGGGAGGGGGGGTAAAAATATGGCAAAATTTTGATGACGTAATAAAAGAATGATCCCTAAATATATTTCTGCATGAACGTAATTTTGTAACATGTATCTCATATAGTAAATTTATTCAAGGAGGTGGTGTAAAAAAATGTACACATTTGCATATATCTGTACATAGGTAAAATCACACCTATGTGAATATAAACAACTTCAAGCATAGCCTTATTAATCAATTGCTTCTTTGTTTTCAGATTTCATTAGATACAAATTGGGACACTTCATAAAACCACTCTGAAATACGTTAATTATTCCTATAGTGCTCGCAGGGAAAACAGTATACAAAAGTTCGTTCTACAGGAATTCCTTCCAACCGAAAGTTTTACGAAAGAAAAACAAAAATCTGGAACAATATGCTCAGGTACTTTCCGTGTTTTACATCACCCAAATTTTATGCAACAAAACGTTTCAACACAATTTTAGTTTTGACCATAAGAATTGTTTGAGAAAGAATTAAATTAGATAGGAAACTGCAAGCAGCTTATTTTGAAATATTTGAAAACATGTACTCTTTTTGGAAAACAAATGATCAGATTTCTTGAATGGGTTTTCATGGGTTTCTTTGAATAAATAGTGTTCCAATTTTGATTTGTAAATATCTTTAAAAAATTACTTGGATTATGATAGGGGGAAGCTTTGCTAGTCGTTTACTTTCTGGAGAAAATGTAAACTTGATTTTTTGTTTGGGAAATCCTTTAATATTTTGATTTATGTGAACTTCAACAGCAAAAAGTAAGTCCCAAATTGCTTTATTTTCACTTCCAAAACTAAACCCTCAAAGCTGCTAAAAGTACACTTTGAATGTAAGTTATTCAAATTAGGAACACCTCGAAGAGATACATTATTAAATTTCATTTTGCCATTGAACATTGAATAGATTAGCAAAGCGCTATGAAGCGCCACCGCCTTAGAAACACAGGTGTTGCCCTAAAATCCAGAAGAATCAACAAGGTTCGTGCGAATTTAATACATGGGGACTGCAACTCTTTTTACGTCAACCCTGAGCCCCCATTAACACCCGTACCAGTAACACGGATACAGCGTATTCAAAATTTAGTTTTGCATTTCACCGGGAGAATCAATCTACTGGATACCATTGATTTAGCGTATAAAAGCGTCATCAGAGAAAAATTGCCAAATATCGTCGTATTGTATTGACTGGGGGGAATCGGAAAAACGGAGTTGGCCAAAGCATATGGCCACCAAAAACTGGAATAGGGGGAAAATGTCGTGTGGATAGAGGCGAGCGTGATAGTAGTAGTTATTCGATCAAGTTTTGTTTCCGTGGCCCGAAAATTAAACATTCGCCCAGATATTCTTAGTAAACAGGAAATTAACCTGGAAGATGTGGAATTTATAGCGAAAGAAGTGTATCAACATTTTTCCATGCACATTAAATCCGGACTTTTCATTTTCAATAATTCCCAGGATATGGTAACTTCCAAATTTGGTATTGGAATCACGAATTTCCTTCCATTAGAGGCACTTCCGCATGTGCCGACTATTTTGATCACGTCCCGAAAACTGGATTGGGGTGTTGTGGGAGAAAATATCAAGAAAATTCCTGTGAATCCACTTAGCAAAGATGAGGTAGAGGAATTTCTTCTCCGGACATTTGGGTTACTGGAATGCAAAGATCTTGTAGGTCCTGAGCTTCTTCAATTACTTCAAGAGTTTGGAAACCTTTTTCAAGGATTTATCCTGGCATTATCGCATGCAGCTGCAGCGATCATTAGGAAATCTGCCCGTAAGTTGGCTTATATATCAAATTATGATTATTACTAAATTATTGCTCAAATAATCTGTATAACATTCATTATAACCTCAGCAAAAGCTTCCCTCAATTTAACATGCACTGAAAATTTCAAACATTTAAAGTTGAACTCAGATTTTTAAGAAAACAGTTATAAATTTATACGCTAGTAATGCTAACACTAGCAAAAAAAAATGCTACCATCAGACCAGTAGACGTAAAACATAATTTCGCTCTAAATAGTTATAATTTATTTTGGAAATTTCAGGGGACCTGGCGAGCACTGACAAAAATGCTTACATTAATGAAATCAGCCCCAAACTTCGTGACGGGATCAACTGGTACATAGCTCGTTTCAACAACCCAGAAGGTGACTGGGTGAGCGATCCACCCGGACCAACCTGGTCAAACGACAACAAATTCATTATGCGTAATGTTTGGTCCATAACTTTCAAAAAAATTAAACAGTTGAACCACGGAACAGTGGCATTGAATTTGCTCAGTATTTTAGCCCACCTCGACCCAAATCATATTTACATTGCCATGTGTGAATCGATTTATTATGGAAAAAGTTACGAGCGATATGGAATCCGTCTCCGAGAACAACTGACTCAGGAACTTCAAGAAGGGATAGAACTTCTAGTGGAATTCTCCATGATTTCCATTGAAATTAATGAGAGTCCAGAGGCCAAGAGAGAGATGGTCAGGATACACAGCTTGGTACAGAAGTGTACTAGAAAACCATCTCGCAACCTCGATGCGTTAGTGAAGTGTCTTTACTACGTGAACAAGTACTTCAAAACGTGCATGTTACAAAAGCTCGTTGCGACTACATATACGGCTATCTCAACGAGATGAAGGCTGCCGCATCCGAGAGATGTCAAGATTTCTCTTGGGAAAATCTAATTCGCATAAAATTTGGAATATTTTATGCGAATTATCGATTGAATCGGGATCTTCGGGATCTTTACGATTTCGTTGATGAGATAAAGACAACTTCAGTCTCCAATATCGAAGACATAAACTTGTTGCGTGTTGCTGTCCATGGACTCCACAAAATTGTTTTCAGGCAAAAAATCTACCGTTTCGTTACTAAAGTATTTAAAAAAATAGAATTCAAATACAAATGCGAAAATTTAGAGGAAAAATAATATAATAATTATTGTTTCATTTTGTTGCAGCAGAATATAATCAATAATTATTTAATTTTGCCTTAATCAACATAAACTGATTATTTTGCAGAGAACACTGCCCTTAGTCTTGATATGGATTCAAGCGGCTTGCCGGAAAGCTTTACTTGGCACTGATGATTCACTTTTGACAGAGGTTCTTAACATTGTGACAACATTGGTGGGTATTGACAACATTGAGTGTTGTATTACTACCGAGATGGATGAGACGATATATGAAATACTGGAAATTGCCTTCCAAAACCTTAGTCCCAAAATTTGTTTTCCTTACTTGGCCACAATTTTCGTAAGTTCATTGCAGAAATAATATATTTATATTATATAAGGTCTATATTTTTTTGTGTAGCATTTCATAAGACTTTGTCTATAATAATTATAGAGCTAATGAATATTTATTATTTACAATTTATATTTTTAAAGGCAATACGTAGAGGAAGTTTTTTTTACCTTACGTACCTTACGTTTACGTTTTATTTCCCCATCTACGGATAGTCCCCTCGTAGTAGTTCTTTAAAAACTTCGTTCATTGGATAAGGACCATTTTGTATGTCACAAACGTTAGACAAAATCAGGACTATGTAAGGTCTTTACGCTACATTATTTTGATTTCCAAACAAGACTAATAACTATTGAGTTTATCCAGTCACCAGCCACCACCAGTAATTTGAGGGAGTAGGGTTGGAGAAATTCCGATTGTCATTTTTAAAGCAAACTGTGGAAGCACAGACGAATTTTAAAGCACTGGGTTTTCAGTAAAATTTCTGAGGATTCATTTTGTTTTCATCGGATAGCAGATCATTAGGTCAAATAATGCAGACACGGAAATTGGAAACTAATTTGCTAGAAACTGGAGCAATTAAATTGTGGTCACAGTATATTTTAAGGGGAAAAGATCTATTACAGAATCAATGTTTACATGTTTTAGGGTCCCAGAAGTCACCTGGACATTACTTCCGGAAATGAGAGTAACTAAACAATACTTCAACTACACCATATTTGTGGGATTATGGTTTAAAATGATTCTATATTTTATTAGATGCAATTGGAAAGTACATAAAAAGTGTGGGGAAAAACGTGATTTATATATTAGTGGACACCTTCCTTGAAAAAGAAGAGCCATGGACGTGGTGTATTTTATCCCATTTTTACACACTGGGTAAACAGCTCATATTTAATTTGTTATTTTGAGTATTTGCCATATCAGATGTATTTTTCCTTGCAGACGTACTCCTTCAAAATATCCAGAAGGAAAACTACAGCAGCTTGTTTCAAGACTCAAAACAAGTGAATAGTCTTATGGCAGGGCTGGAGAAAGGAGGCTTTACGAGGTTTCCTGCGAATAAACTGGTATGACTGATTTTCCATGAAACTGGTTTTGTTTGTCCTTGTGTATTGAATATTTATACGCACAAAAGAGGTTGAAAATGATAAAACATTTTACCAAATACTTATTAATTTGGCTTACCCGTGGAGTGCTGTACACAGTACCATTTTAGTGGGATAATGAAAATATATACGAATATTAAAATTGTACGAATATATATAATTACGAATATTTTTGCCATACATTGTACATAATTTCTCTACTTTAGGTGAGTATCTATGAATTCAACATGTGCTGCATTAAGGAACTTTTGTCGAAAGACAACCCGGAAACTTCCGGGGATGAGCCATTTTCTGAAAATTCTGATGCCAGGAGCTCAAGGTTCCTTCATAATGCGGCCTTTCAAACTGGGTAACACACATTTACAAACAAATTTCCAGCCATGCTCTGCCGAGGTTGCTGAATTTCAAAATAATCTGTCCTAGTTTATGTTATAGAAACCCTACGGAGAAGCACATTTTAGTAGAGTCACTCCTGGCATTTAATGGAAGCCAAGATCCTCGGACGCCCAAATGTGGTGGAACCCAACAGGGAGCCAATACACACGAATAATGCTTTTGTACCGGACACAAACTTCCTTTATTTTTAGTGACATAGTTTTGAAATCCATAAGCAGCGCCGAGAAGAAGAATTGAGGGCTTTTCGTTGAATAATAATATATCTAGAACAAAATCTAAAATTATGCTGTATTGTTTGAGAATGAGATTATTACCAAATAATGTAGCTCTTGAAGTGTATTTCAACACCATCAACCTTAAAATTATACATTTATAATTTACACGAATTAATTCCAGTACTATTTATTAGATAAGATTCCTAATAAATAATTTACTTTAACCAAATGACCTGCAGTCCTTGGTTTCGTGAAAATGTTTTCACCTGATTGAACAAAATGGAGTCCTCATTTGAAAAAATGAATATAAGTAGAATGTATACATTCTATACTGTTAGGTTAGTATATATACTGGCAGTGTTCACAATAGCATCGAAAGTACGCTTGTAGTAATAGGCAGTGCATCGCATGGGTACGGTTAGTACCTGAGTATTTGGGTACAGGTACAGGTCCAGGTCCGAAATGGGTACTCTATTTAAGTTCCCAAACTGAATGGGTACTTTATGGGTACTAGCTATATGTACCCAAATTTTGGGTACAAAACCAGGTGTTGGGTACAGGTACAAACTTGGCCTTTTTAGGGTTGTACCTGACAGGAACAGGTACAAGCTTCCAATATACCTGGACCTGACAAATTAATACCTGAAAATGTGGGTACTTTTACAAACAGAAATCCATCTTACGAGGCATCTAGTGTAGTATGAGGCTATCTCTCCGACCTACAGGTTTATTTGGATATTCAGTGTTTTCAGGAGTGCATCGTAATTTTTGAAAAAGCATACGTTTATGCAACAGAGATGGTTGACTTATTGTTAGCACAACGTGCCAGCAATAAGTACTTGTAATTACAAACTCCACTTTTTATTCAGTAAAAATGGTGTTAAATGACACTGTGGTTATGGAGGATGACCTACAAGTGGAAAATTTAATTGGTGATGGCAATACCTCAGATGGTATAGAGGTCATAGTTACATTAAGATGTCTAGTATTGCAAAAATTATGACGAGGCAGAATTTTTCCTAGTTTGTAATTGGTGTGAACAGGCCTGGCGTTCAAGTTCAAGTAAAACTTGACAAGTTCGGGTCAAGTTCAAGTTCAAGTCAAGTTCGGGTTTCAAGTTAATTTGAACTTGACACTGAAATCTCAAGTTCGGGTCAACATGAAATTTGAACTTGATTTTAAGGCTCGAATCAAGTTCATGGTCAGGTCTTCATTATTGACTTGACATCAATGCCATGATCAAGTTCGGATCACATAACCCCAAAACCATGAACATGAACTTGACTTTTCATGGTCAAGTTCTTATACTCATATAATACGCTGTAGATAATCGTTCTTATGCAGATGTCCTTGCTGAAGCTGTAAACGCTAATTTAAATCACAGCGTTTTCGCGTGCTAGACCGGTATTTCTAAGTTTTCAACGAGCAACGTGCTCCGGGCTCAAATATTACAAGCTAAATCCTGTTGTATTTTCTTCTTCACAACATATTTTCAATTTTAACTTGATTTAAATTTTTGAATAATCATATTTTAAAAACAACTGGAAAATGAGCACATCTGAAAAGTCTCAACAGTGCGAAGAAGATGCTAATCCTGGAAGTCTAACTGCATCAAGTAGCCGGAAAAAATGACCTAAGGTCCACAAGCATTTCACATTTTGCACATTGCACATTTTACATTTTTTGATTCTACAAAAAAAATACAGCTGCAAACACTGCTCGTAAGCACTGATCGTATATATATATATATAGGTACTCAATAGGTACTCAATAGGTATATATATATATACCTGTTGAGAATTGAATTGGCATAGTTTTGCTACTGTGTAGCAGTAGTAATTGTTACTGCTATTAGTTTTAATTGAAGAAAGTGAAATTATTTTATTTAGCTATTTTTGTCATTTCTAAGTTATTTGACAATAGCAAAAGTATTGAATATTACTTTCATAGTAATAATTGTAAGGCAAGTATTATGAATGTAGCATAGCAAGCGCATGTAAGTATTAGTACATTGATCTGGTTAAGATGCAATGATGACTAGCGCTTGTAACAGAATGCATTAAGACACGGAACTGTTAACATCTCAATAAATACTCTTGTTAATCTTTAGAATAGTAATTCTTGTATTCGGGCAAGTCAATTACTTAATTACACGTGCAATCTGCAACTTTCATAGTAAATCAAACTACATCGGGATTTTACTATTTATCAGTCACACACACCTCAACAATACCTGTTTCAGTTGTCCTGGCACAGACCTACTAACTCCTAAAAGAATGTTAGAAGACATCATTTGTGTTTGTCTGTGCTTGAAGGGATGGTTGAAATTCAAATCTCAAACCAATTTTGACGAAATCCATGTCTCATTCAAAAAATTCGACGGGAAATCTAGTTATTTTTATATTCTCTTATTATAAGTTTTATCAATCATTACTTCTAAATTTTGATATTCAATTTTAAAAAATAAATGGAAATTAAATCTCAGGTAATGTGTTAGCCTTTATAATTATAAGTATACATACAACACTATAACTAGAAATTCAAGTCCATGGTCAAGTTCATGGTCAAGTTCATGGTCAAGTTCATGGTCAAGTTCATGGTCAAGTTCATGGTCAAGTTCATGGTCAAGTTCATGGTCAAGTTCATGGTCAAGTTCATGGTCAAGTTCATGGTCAAGTTCATGGTCAAGTTCATGGTCAAGTTCATGGTCAAGTTCGCCGAAATGAACTTGATTATGTGAATTTGATTACTGCGGTTCGTACCTACTTTTAAAAAATCAAGTTCAAGTTCGGATCTTAATTATGGTGATATAATCAAGTTCGGGTCAAGTTCAAGTGCGAATCATGAGTTGAACCGAACTTGAGGCCAGGCCTGGGTGTGATCATCGAATGTTGAATAGTTTTCAGTAATTTTTTAAAGTACCTGATTGGTACAGGTCTGTAGGAAAATTTTTCAGGCACAGGTCCATATATTGGGTATATTTGGGGTACGGGTGAAATTCAGGAACAGGTACGCACTACTTGCAAAATAATCAGGTCCAGGTACCAACATTTATTTAATGGGTACTTTTATTCAGGTACGGGTTTTGGGTACGATTTTTGCCGGTACCCACTATTTGGGTCCAGGTTCAGGTTCAGGTACAGCATTTTTGTACCCATGCGATGCACTGGTAATAGGTTGAAAGGAGAAGTATTTCAAGCTCAAAGCCTCGTAAATAGGATGGATTGCATGATTCCCGAATGTATGTACCTGCCGCATTTTTAATTGCGTTGGAGTTATTATAAACTACAAATCTCTATCCGAGCATTGAAACCTCGGCAATTTTAAATAAATGTGAGGTACAAAACCTGAAAAATTAGCATGTTATTTCTCGACTTCCAGAAAAATGTATCAAAGCGCTCAATGTAATATGTTTTTAGACAATATACATGGCTGCACGTCAAAGATGGGCAAATGAAGTGCCTAAGCCTATAGCCTGCCTAGTTTCTTTCAAAAAATATCGCCATCCTATATAGGCTAATAGGATGTTCCAACGAAAAGAAGAGCCTTAATACCACAGGTCAAGTACTCTAACTGCCTGCCTATTAGCCTATATCTGTACTAAAGTGCATTGCTTGCATGCCTATATTTGCTGTACAGCTTCTGACAGCGCTTTCCCAGCCTATATAGGCGATATAATTGTGAGCTTTAGATAGTGCAAGCCTTATACAATGATCACATGCAAAATGCAATTGGAATATCAATGTAGGGGTTTGATTAATGCTGTAGTAAAATACGTAGTATCCAGTGAGAATTAGAGCATCTTGGGTGGTTAAAAGTTACGGGTAAGCCCGTAGAAAGCCCGACCCGCCCGAGCTTCGGGCGGGTACGGGTAAAATTTATTGCGCTTGACGGGTTACGGGCGGGTACGTTCTTTTCAATGCGGTTAAAAAAGACTGTGAAAGCCCGTAAAAGCGCGTGAAAACATTCATGAGTGGTGCATGCAGGATCAGGGGTTATACATGGAACGATTTTCAAACGTTTGTAATTTTACCTGTAAAACAAAGCCTTAATATACAATGTCAACGAATTAAATCACAGGAAATAACCGTAAAATCGCAAGTTTGGAAAAAATTTAAACAAATACTGTACCATGGTTGACTATAGGTTTCCATACATTATGTGAAGTACAATGAGTGCAGGAATATTTTAGGAGGCAATCGCGCCAAGGAGGGACATCAACTCTGGCCAAATATAATTGTAAGAATTTTGTAGTGGAAGCAACCCCAGCTCTTGCCAATTTCATTCAAAAAAGGTCGAAAATGAAAAATTGAATAAGCAAATTGTTCTGGGTCTATAGCTATGGATTTACAAGCTGAACTAGTATTAGCGGGCGGGCTACGGGCTTTTTTAAATTTTACGGGCCGGGCCGGGCTTTATCGTTGAACTTTAATTTCGGGCCGGGCGGGCACGGGCCTAAAATATCCCACGGGGTGATGCTCTAGTTAAAATAATAAAATATGGGACAATTATGCATGTACTATGGTACACATGTGCATATCACTGATCGGCGCACTCACGAGTTTTGAGAGCAAAACTCGCACTCAACTCGCACTCAGAACTCAAAATTTGAGTGCCGAGTGCGAGACCCGCGGCATTCTGAGCAGAACTCAGTTTGTGAGGCCGAGTGCCATAAAAATAGATTGCAGTCATTGAGCGAGAGTGTGAGGGCAGTATTTGGAACTCATATATTCCATAACGGAATGCATGTTGCCCCCATCTACACTTACAAATTTAGTACATTTTGCCTGCATTTAGCGTTTTGATGACTTCGTCTCCGCTAAAAATGTGAGCTATCGTCAGTACAAGGGACGGCTTCAGCGTTTTGCTTTGGCGGATTCCTTGAAATGGCGCTAATTTTAATTTGTTACTGAGAGTTCCTGAGTGCGAGTTTGAGTGCAAGATTTTATTATGGTCGCTCATGAGTGCGAGTGCGAGCTCTTGTTTGATTCAGAATTTGAGTTCCTGAGTGAGTTCTGAGTTCCGTTTAGAGACTCCAAGCACTCTTGAGTGCGAGATCGAGTTCAAAAATTTTGCCGATCAGTGGTGCATATACTTTGGTAATTACTGGTTTCAAGTAATTCCCGCCTCATTGTCAGCCCGTCTCTGCAAACGTTTTCCCAACGTTTGTAATCTTGTCCTAACAAATTGGTGCTTTGAGAATGTTCCGCTCACCACCATTGCCTAGCCTTTACTTGAACGAACTTGTAGCCTGCCTGAATAGCCCAGTCCCTTTTTCGGAAATATCTGAATATCCTAGAATTTCCCTAAGCCTATATTGTAGTGGTGATTGCCCAGCCTAGAACCTCGCCTAGATTTATATCCCAACTTGCAGCATCCTAGAGCCTTCGCCTATTACAGGGCCTAGAATCTAGGCAGGCGCCCATGTTTGCTGCACGTAATTGATGTAAACGGAGCTCTTTATATGCAAGCATTTGTAACTACTGACAAGAGTCCTACTAACATACATTTGAGCAAGCTCTTTTTTATATTCCCCAAATTAAGTCCGTAAATACTGGTTGAGGTTTTTAAGCAAATTTGAAAATTTTGTGAAAGTGGGTAGCGTTAGTATACTCTCTACTTAGCCTCACTATGTATGTAAGCACTGCAGATGAACCAGAAGAAGTCAAGACAACATAGCAATTGATTCGGCTTGAGTTTTAAAAGTAATTGCTACCAATAAGTAACTAAAAATGTGCGAAGGGCTTGGCAATGATTTTGTAATTATTTTTCCCGTTTAAATTCCCATACCTTAAACTAGTGCTGTAATTTGTTCGTTTTGTTTGGTTTTGTTCTCTTCGGAAATGAACAAAAGTGGAACAATTTGAGTTTTGTTTTGTTCACCGAGTTTTGTTTTGTTTTGTTTTTTGAACAATCCGAATTGTTCAAAAAACAATCCATATTGTTTTGTTCTACCGATGTAGAAGATGTTAGAAATTTGTGAAATTGATTGTTGTATATTAGTAATAGAGCATATTGAAGTTGATTGGTGTAAATTTGGTCCGCGCACAAAGGACGTTAAAACCAAAAAAACGGGCTTTAACTAATTTTAGGTGGATATGCTTTACAACTCTTATTTAATACACTCATTAAACTTTTTGTTGATAGTTTCTAGGAGTGCAAGGCGTAATGTAATTCCATGCATCCACAAGACCTGAAATGACCGCATTTATAGACATAATATATTGTGGTGGGGTTTACCTAAAGCTACCGATACGCATCGTTTTCGGTTCGTCCGATGCCTTGATTGAATTAATAACCTGTATTGTTTTTTTGGACTGCTTAGACCTCTTTTATTTCTGTGTCTTCCTGTCAACTCACAGGCAGACTAGTTTCAACATTTTTGGATCAAATCAAGTTTATCATTTAGCATCCAAGTCATCCTTCTGCATTTTATTAAAAACAACAAAACAAAATCAAATTTCAGCAGTGGAGGTGACATTTGTTCAACTAAGGACTGGTGTCCAACAGAAATTTCTCTCGTTTACAATATCCGATGTAACCAAACATTTAATATCAGTACAGGTTATGGTCATAGAAGGTAACAATTAATTACTCCATTGACCTCAAGTAGGCATTCTAAGTTACACGTTGTTCAATAACTTTAGATTGGCCTTCAACATCTGTAAATATAGTGCAAGGATTTTGTTGACCTTACTTAAGCCCAACGGTTCACACTATCACTTCAAAAGCTTCTAATGGTCATTATGATGTTATTTGAGATTCATTTCAAAGTGTATGTAAGGTTTTGGGTCTACTAATAACCCACAAAGGTCAAATTGAGGTCATGGGTCTACTAATAACCCAAAAAGATCAAATTGAGGTCATGGGTCTACTAATAACCCACAAAGGTCAAATTGAGGTCATGGGTCTACTAATAACCCAAAAAGATCAAATTGAGGTCATGGGTCTACTAATAACCCACAAAGGTCAAATTGAGGTCATGGGTCTACTAATAACCCACAAAGATCAAATTGAGGTCATGGGTCTACTAATAACCCACAAAGGTCAAATTAAGGTCATGGGTCTACTAATAACCCACAAAGGTCAAATTAAGGTCATGGGAATTCTTGTGACCCATCGAAAAATGAGATAATGAAACTCCTTTTGACCCATCGAAAAATGAGATAATGAAACTCCTTGTAGCCCACTGAGGTCAAATTGAGGTCATTAAAATTTCTTGCAGCCCACTGAGGTCAAATTAAGGCCATGGAATTTCTTGTGACCCACTGAGGTCAATTGGAGGTCATGGAACTTGTAACTCATTGAGGTGAATTTGAGGCCATTAAACTTTTTATGACTCACTCAGGTCAATTTGAGGTCATGTTGCTATTTGTGACTTATTCAGGTCAATTTGAGGTCATGTTGCTATTTGTGACTTACTCAGGTCAATTTGAGGTCATGTTGCTATTTGTGACTTACTCAGGTCAATTTGAGGTCATGTTGCTATTTGTGACTCACTCAGGTCAATTTGAGGTCATATTACTTTTGGGCACTTTTTCAAACTCAAGTTTGAAAAGGTTATTGCTTGCTGTCGTGGTGGTTTGTTTGTTATAGTTTTGTTTTATCTTATCGCGGTTTTGTTTTGTTCTAGTTTTGTTTTTTCGAAAACGGATTTTGTTTGTTTTGTTTTGTTCAAAAAACAAGAACTGAACAAAAGAACAAACAAAACGCGAACAATATTACAGCACTACCTTAAACACAATAACCCAAAATTGGACTTCCTTCTTCCGTATTTTTATTTTGAAGAGCTGCATTATTTCAATTTCTCAAACCCAATTACTCAAAATTAGCCTCAGGAAGCATTCAGGATCCAGGAATTATTATCAAAAGCAAGATTTCTTAGTGCATCAAAATATTTTGAATTAAATCAAACTCATACACAAAAATACATCGTGGATTTCCTCATCATAAATTAAATAGTAAGATAACTTAGTAGACATATTCCTGGATCAGCAATTTAACATGAGGACACCACATGATGACGAACATTCTGAAGGTGGAAAAATTGCTGGGGAAAAGGTACTCAGAGAGTAAAAATCATTGGATTTCCTCTAACCTAGTTGCAGTCAGAAGGAATTATTATTGACAATAGATTACATTATATCTATTTTATAAAAAAAATCCCAGCCCAGAAAATATTTTTATTTCCTACTGATATACTCAATAGACTTTGAATGGATAAAACCAGATTGGTCTTTATCGATGCAGTTTGTTTTTCCTACAGAGAGAGTTGATAAATAGCAAAGGTTACTGGAATCCAATGCACTGGCCAAGGCTTGTGAAAAAGACAATTAGCATCAGTCCAAAGCATGGGATGTGATGTACTGAGGAGGTTAACGTTTTTGCAAATTAATCAATGGAATGTGCCCATAAATAGCTCACACTTGTGGGCTCGTGTGAACTGTATGCTGCACTGTGTGCTTAATGCTTGTGGCAATTGAAGGAGTTGAAATGTCACGACCTTTGGCCCCGTCTTTGTGCAAGATTTCCTCCAGCCTTCCTTCTATTGCGAAATTATTGGGGCGGGTGATAAGATACAGCCATGACTGGGATAACAACGTACAATTACAATTAAGAGTTTCATTCGGTTCCTTCCCTCCTCCATGTAAAAGCACACTTCCTTATTATGGGTAATTATTTATTGGATCGATTTTCCCTAGTAATTGTTTCCAGCCTGTTGTTACACAATGGCTGGGCTCAGGGGAGGGGTGTCTTGAGATCCGCATCATCTGTCAGCCTGGAGGACAATGACATTGAAGACGGGAATTTAGAGGGTCCTTGCTCATGTCAGAACGAGCTAAATTTGGTGAGAAAAATTTAAATAATTATATTTCCTAATTTTGTACAAAAAAATGCTCACTCTAATATTAATTTCGAAAATGTTACCAAGTTATTTTCTTTTTTAGGTTCTGGCACGACTGGAAACTCTGGAATCAGCATTTGCAGAGGTACGTCATTAAAATTTGTTCTGCGTCAGTATGTCATATGTTTGTATGTCATTTTAATATTGAACAGTGCTAAAATAAATACAGCACTATTTTCAAGAGAATCCCTAAACGTAATAAAAATCCGTTCTTAAGATACATTTGCCTTGGAATAAAATCTTGAAAATTTTTGAATTGACCAGAAATCTATGAAAATATTTTAGCCCCTTTAGATAAAATGTTATTTTTATATGATATCTTATGGACAGAGTACACTATATTTGATTTGGCCAAGCTTTCATTGAAGCCTTTATAATCTTATCTTATCAATGTTTTTTTAGTACAAAAAATCTGAAGATGACCGGCATTTTTATTTGACAGCAAGGACGGACTTAATAGCAAAAGAGCTCGTGAGAGTCCAACCAATTGGAAATGCTAGCCCCAACAATCTCACACAAATCATTAATCAGGCGAATTTTATCCAAGAAAATATTATGGACCCAAATTCCCTGAAAAAAATCGCAGGGAAGATTTGGACTGCAGTTTTAGCCTTCCCAGAAGTATCTACAGATAATATGTTTGAAGTATTCCAGCATGTATTCCAGTCATCACCCTCACTCTTCGTGCCAATGTATGAGTACCTGTTTGATCATCTCGATGCAAGGGGTGCTGTATCGGAAAATTTAACAAAACTGATTGAGTACTTGAAGTCCATGTTGGAGAAAGCTAGAACCATGCCCAGTATCGCTTGGACCGATGAACTCCAAATGAAATTACTTCAAAGGATTTTTGCGAACGTAATCGATTGGTCCGAGGCATTCACATTAACATCGTCGAATTTCTTTGACTCCTTCCCGAGTCTGTCTGAGCTGGAGACTTTCAGCATTGCTTTGAAAGTATTGGGATCGAAAACGGAATCCCATTTGTCAACAGAGGAATTAACTTTTGTCAAAAGAATTTGTTTACAGTCGATCTTCTGCTCTAATCAATCCTTGTATGGCGATGATACCACTAGAAATGTTTTTCTGAAGTCAAAAATCCAAAAGAGTATCAGACAGGAGATTTTCTCGGAAGTGAAATCAAATTTTACCGATGCAACTCAAATCGGCTTGAGATATTTTCGAAAATGGGACCTGCTGCTGAGTGAGCATCGCTTAATCGATTCCGTTCAAATTAGTGGGCTGGAATTGATCCACAAGAGCGACATCTTACGTTCATTTGCTGCAGACGTTTTCTTAGAAGCGATCCAAAACGGTGTCATTACTTTCAATTCGAAAGATCCAAATTTTTTCAAGTTTCTTCAGATTATTGGCCGATCTCGAAAAGCTGTTGAGAAGTATCCAATTTTCACACAAGAGTTCCACAACATTGTCGTACGGAAATTTAGACACAACTTTACAAATTTCGAGTCAATCCGGGAATTTCTGGAGAGTGTGGACAAGGTCAGTGTACCCGTCAAAGTTTGGAAATTCTTCGTGGAATCGATGCGCGAGAACCATCAGTTAAATGGGAATGAGGCCTTTCAACTTGGAGAACTTCTGGCGGAAGGTAATCGAAACGGCGATGCGATTTGGGATGAGCTCCCTCAACCCGTCAAACTCCTCTTCGATTCCTTGGACGATGTCAAGTGGAGAGTGAAAGTTCATCGAGGGAAACATTCCGATGTGGAATACTTTGATATTGTCTGCAACCCAGATTTGACCCTCGGTCTCGTCCCTATCAATTCCACCGGGAGTTACACTAAAGTTTGGAAATTTGATAAATACGATCCTTGGTTTGCTTACAAGAGGCTGGATGTGGGCTACAGCGAAGTCTCTGGGAATCTAGTCACCTTCACTATCCAAGCTCCAGATATGAGTAAAAAGGGTAAAGTGGTTCTGGGGGGAAAAGACCAAGATGGTAATCGGCGTTTGGGTCAAAGTGAGGATTTCGTAGGACCTGAAAAAGACGGACTCACTTTTAATATATTTAAACCCAGTTTAAATCCCAACTTACAAGTCTTTCATCTCAGCTTGCTCATGGTCAGTGAAGACATGCCCATGACTGTGGAGAGATTTTTGAGCGTTTTATATGACTCAGAAAATAATCCCGTTGGGTTGGGAGTGACTTCAGGGAAGACGGCAAAGGCTGAGTTTGTAATGTCTAATGAAAGTTAATTTATTTACAATGTACTTGGTGACCGTACTCTAAATACACGTTAAAATTCCAAATTTTTACCTCCTGCAAATTTTCTGAATTGATACAATGAGCCACTCATGCATTCCACGATAATTCATACAAACGTCAAGGTTGTTTCGTCAAACGTTTAAGCCTGGGAACATCTCCGAAAAAGCATTTGAAATGAAACCTGCGTGCACATATTTTGCAACCTATTAAGTATTACTTTCTTAATTCTTTCCCACAGAACGTCAGCATTTTAATGCCTGCATGGAAAGCAAGGCGTAACTGGATACAATATCGTAAAAATCATTATTACAGTAAAATCTTTGCACATATATACAATGACCTGCTATCGGCTATATAATTGCTTGTTGTTCATATTGGTCTGTATCACAGTGCCCCATTAACTAAAACATAAAGACACTATTAAGGTCACTGTGCATAGCGAGTTCAAATGCATCGTATACATAAATCATTCTATATATATTTGTTCCATATCCCTATTTCGAAGTTCCTAGCTGCTAAACGTTCACAAGAATTATTATCGACTGCAGAATGCGTAGACGAGATACAATGCTACATCCAGTGCGGTAATGGATGGATCAGATTTCAAAAAATTAATTAATTACTACATTAAGTACATTATGTTGGGCATTACGAACTACACATAGGATGCTCTCTTTTATTAAAAGAACCAGAGTGTCTACTGTTTGCTGAATACCCTTACAAATGCTCTTACAAGCAGGGCTGCTTGTATAGCGGCACTTTACTGCATTGTCCAAATTACACCATGTTTTGTCTCCTCGAATTCCTTATTGTTTAGCCAGCAAAAATAGTATGTCGTGTGGATTCAACGGCATATGTCTGGTCCGCGTTAAATGGGGCACTTTAGGATGTGGCAACAGGGTCGACGTCGACGGCTCTCAAGTACTACCAACAACCGAGGCTGTTAATATGGTTTACGTGCTATACTAGTACGTCTCCGGTGTAATATGTACTTCAACTTTTATTTATAAAAAGGAAAAAATACAAATACTTCCTATGGAGCAGCAATTGTCCTACGTCCTACGGTTGCTACATTTAATCCCTGTTTGCAGCAATGCTGGGCGCATACCCTGCATGTACTATGCCTACATGTAGGCAAAATTGTAGGTTATGTTCACATTGTCAAATATTTTGTAGGCAATTGTATGTAGACTGTTTCGAGGAAAATTCTGCAATTTATGTATCCTGGGAATAATCAGTATGTAGACACAGACAGGGGTCGGACGGGTTTTTGAGGGAAGACGAGAAGATTCCTCCCAGGGAAGAAATATTTCTGCCAGGGAAAATCTCAAAAGGAAGGTATTCTTTTTTCTAACAGGGATTTTTAAATTCCTTGACCTTTTTTTGGCCAGGGATTTTTTTACGGAAATAATTGGCTACGCAAACAGGGATTTTTAGATTGGTTTACCTTATTTGTCAGGGATTTTACGTCTTGTAGCCAGGGAAATTATTTTTACCAACAGGTATTCGTTGAGGACCTTCCAGTAGGGATATAAAATTCAGCAGGGAAATTTACAAATGATCTTCCAGGGAGATTTACGAAAATCCGGCCCCTGGACACAGAAACAAATGTAGGTACTTAAGTGTATATGCACGTAGGTATATGTATGCTCGAACCTTTGATATTCTAAAGCGCTGCATAAAAGCCCCATATAGATTTTCTTTCACATATGTTTTTTTTTACTTTTGTTTACTTGCCGCAGTGCAAAAGATTTCAATTTTTCAAAGTCTTGATCCCTTCCGAAAAAATGTTTTATCATGAAAAGTTGATTCAGCATGAGAATCGGTATGTACATTTGTCTAAAATGTCCGGCATTAAGCTGATGATTTTATTACTGTTCACAGAATCATCTTCTAAAATTCACACAATTTCTTCACTACTCATTATTAAAATTAATGAATTATAAATCACGCAAGAGAAAATTATTTTTAATGAACAGCATTTCTAAAAAATTACTGTAAATACGATCTGAAACTTTTCGAAAGCAAATTTTAATGTGACTTGAACATTGCATTTTCATAGCCAACTTTGTATTGTTTATTTTTAAAGTAAGATCATTGTAAATAACTTGTAGGCTTCAATCTATGCATGTATAATTTCATTTTAATTTGCAGGTAAGGTTCTATTCCGACAAAAGATGTATGTCGGTTGTAGGTAGGATCAAATCTCGGGAATGATCTATTTAGGCTATTATGTATAGACTCTACATAAGAATCTAAAAATATGTAGGATTTAGGGTATGCGAATATATTTTGCCCAGCTTTGCTTCGCAGTGTTAATTCGCGCTCTGTGATGAGAATCTCGGGTTTCTTTTTACATTGTCATTATGTGTTGATAACCCATTTCACTCGCAGGCTACTAGAACATTCCTCGAAATTGAGCTTGTCAGGGCAGTTTAGTAGTTTTTACAACACTATTGAATAAGTCGTCGATTGTTGTAGGCACAATCGGATGACATATTGCATATAATTATATTCCAAGAATTTTACGCCCGTGATTTAAAATGGTAAGCATGGGATTGACGGTAATTGTGAATTGAGCAATTTGTGAAAGGTGAAGGTACATTATGGAGCGTAGCATTTATTTCTTAATAATAACTATATATGGGGTGCATACCCTTTTTCTCCCCCGTAGCTTCCCTAAAAAGGAACTAACTCATAAAATACATGATTCCAGTTTGTATCAATATTCTTTTAAAGACTTTTTAAATTTGATTTCGTTGGCCACCGTTAACTTGTGCGGTCATTGGGGTCAAAAGCATGAGACCAGGTGGGATATTTGTACGGATTTTGAATTCAGTAGTTGTTAATTTTTGACAAATATATTTTGAAACTTCTGTGTAGAATCAATTATGGGCTTTCCAGGGAACTGTCACACAAGTCTCTACGTTTGGAATTGAAGTCATGGTCCATTTAAAGACAGGGCAAGGTGGGAGATATTTATACGGGAAAGAAGACTGTTTTTTTATTTTTTCATGGACGGCCTGAAGTTCATAAAAATATTTCAGATTGACATAATTATTATAGTCCATTTCACGGGGATTCGTTTGATTCCAATATGATCTTCCTGCGTCGAAAATTGCGGTCTCAGGATCTAAGAATCTGACTCGGTGGGGCATTACGAGACAGGTTAAAAAGACCCGTCCAGGCATTTGATCTCGCCACCACATCTCTTGACCTCAACATTCTATAACTGACAGAGACTGTTATTATTAACCCATGCTTACAAGAAAAAATTTTTGTGTTAAACAATAGGGGTACCCTTTGATCAAAAAAATTATTACTGGGGTGCATAGAACCGTGTGCAAAATATCTTTCTGCCCCAGTAGAAAATAATTGCACTTATTCAACGGGCTTCTAATCATTTATATCATTTATAGTAGAGTAGGTTTCAAGTTTTGGAATGGCAGATGAATATTTCCCCCTATGTTGTAATAATAAAGGTTATAAATTTAGTAATTTTTTGAAAATGTCCTCACTTTCAGTATCCGTTGTTAAACCGGGATCTCAAAGATTTGGCAAATGCGGAGCTGGATAACTTACATTCGTACAAGACTGCTGGACGGGCCATTTTTGAAAGGGTATACAAAACCATCGTACATTTCTCCCCATACCGAATCTCCAGATATGTATTAGCGGGGAGCATGGGGAAGAATATATCCCTAGGCCTGGATTTCCAGCCAGATTTTGATTTTGTGATCTTTGTTCGAGAAGTAACTCCGCCTTTGAAGCCAGTCGTAGATGAGTTCTACCGCATCCTGGAGACTCAGCTACCCTCGAACTGTGCGGAATGGAATGTATTTGACCCTTTCAAAATGACTAAGACTTCCTACAGCATTAAATTCCTAATGACTACAGTCATTGAAACATCCAGAGGTCGACAAAAGGTCCATATGGAGTTTGACCTACTTCCAGCCATCAGTTTTGCCAGGGATATCGCCAAGCAAACTGGAGCCACTTTGGGGGCCATTCGGAGAACAAAAAATCCAAGGGTCGATTGGAATCACTACAGCACAGCCCTCTGCGAAAATACCATTCGTTTTGTAAGAGATCAGCCACCATTCACTCACTCTGTCATTCGATTGGCCAAACTGTGGGATTCAAAGTTGAAGGTAGAGCTGCAGGAAAGTGGAAACAAGTTTCATTTCTCCGGAAGATCCAGCGTAATAGAGCTCATTGCAATACATGCTGCAAATTTACAGGAGAAGAAAGCCAATCTCTTGGAAGCTTTCCGTCGATTTTTGAATCTCATTGAAAACATCGACGACATTCAGATTAATTTTTGCAACTCAACAATTTACCCCAAAGATCTAAAGCCTGGGATTTTCGACTCCATCAATCCCTACAACAACTACGCCGACAAAATCGATCCAGTCAGTAAACAACTCTTGAAGGAGAGGGCGAGAAGCACGTTATATTCCCTCACATCGGTGGCCAAGATTACGAATGAATCGGATTATGCCACAGGATTTGCTTCTGTCAAAATGACTTATTTAGTTAAGGAGAGAAATTTAAACGGAGGCTTCAATTTGTACCAATGAGAGTTCATTGAACTTCGAGGTTGCCTTTTGTAGCTCAGCTTAGTTAGTTCAAGATTCCAAACTATGAGAATTTAATTTTATATAAAACTTTGTATTACATTGACTAAATGTTCCGATGTGCGAGCCAACAATTAATTATAAAATTGTTGAATATTCTTAAAATTCCTAAATTTCATTCAAGGAAACTGTAGAAGATAGCAACTGGATTTTTTTTGGTATTTGATTAATTACGTTATTTTGATTTATTCGTATCTACATGACCTTGTACAAATTACAAATTGTCTTAATAAATGCATTTCAGACTACATGACTATCTACAGGTGATTGGCTCAAAACAAATATCTAATAAAGTAAGTACATCCTATTGTGCTCATACAAAAGGTGTTTATCTTACAATTAGTGTCAGATGAGATGTAGAGAGCAGTTTCAAGAATAAAATTACAATGTATTGTCCAGAACACATACAATCACAAAAGCGTTTGACAAATTGGCAAAATGGTTGTTTTCCCGCTGTCAAAAATGGATATCAGTTACCACTCGGGTTGTTTTCCATTCTAATAATTTTAGCCGGGGCCCCTGCCACAACGGCAAAGTCGGGTACATCCCGGGTGACCACACTTCCTGCACCAACAGTAACACCATTTCCGATGGTGACACCAGGACAGACCACGGCCCTCCCTCCAATCCAAACGTCATCTCCGATAGTGACGGGCAATCCGAAGTCGGTCGTTCTCCTCTTCAAGTAGTCCAGGGGATGAGTGGCTGTGTAAATTTGAACATTTGGTCCAGACATGAAATTCTTCCCGATTTTAACCGGAGCAACGTCTAAAATACAAGTGTTATAGTTGATGAAGGAATTTTCTCCAACGGTGATATTATATCCATAGTCAACTTTAAATCCGGGTTTGGCATACACATCAGGGGCCGTGTCAGGATGTAATACTTGGAGGATGATTTTTCGACGAGTAGCTGCATCCTCTTCGGGGGCAGCATGAAATTCACGGGTGACTTTTCTACTGGCATCCCTTTTCTCAACTATCTCATCCCATTGACAACTATAAGGGTAACCTTGGACCATCCGGTCCCAGGGACTTAAGTGTTCGTACTCTTTAGGGTCCGCGTCAACCTTTGGGTATCCTGTCTCTGCAATTGTCAGATTTATTATGTCAAGCGGGTCCTTCGGGATTGACTTTAAAAATTACCAGCACTACAGTCATACAACTCTGTCTGTCATTAAAATCTAACGTAAATAAGGTTGATCTTCTGAACATTTCTAGCACATCCAGCTCAAACTGTCCTCTATTAAAGTATATCTAATTATTGAAATGTCATGTATTTGCAATTCAGATTTTAAAGATGTACTTCTTCACTTACATTATTTCTAAGAAAATAATAGTTTAAAAGAACTTCGGACAGTAACTACTCATAAAAGCTTGAAAGGTTTTTATACACGAAAAGAAATATGTTCGAGTTTAATGAAATCAAAAATACTACAGTTTGGGAAAAGCAGAAGAAACTTACATCGAAACATATTCAAAAAATTTTAACGTTTTTTTCAAAAAATCATAAATGCCCAACATGATGGGCCGACTTTATTCCCAAATTCTTTGACTATATGCATAAATTTAAATATTTTAATTTCATTGAGTGTATGGAGTTAAAGTCGGAGCAGCATTACTTGCATCCTCGCTGGGCTTGTCCAAACGCTTGATAATCCTCGCAGGGTTTCCGGCCACTACAACAAAATCCGGAACGTCCTTCGTCACAACACTCCCAGCTCCAACCACAACCCCATTTCCGATCTTGACCCCGGGACAAATCACTGCCATCCCACCGATCCAAACGTCATCTCCGATGGTTATGGCCTTCCCCAACTCATACTCCCGTCTCTCGATGCAATCCACAGGATGAGTAGCAGCGTAGATATGAACCCCTGGAGCAGCCAGGAAGTTCTTCCCGATGGTCACCGGAGCCGGGTCCAGAATACAACAATCGAAATTCATGTACGCATTCTCCCCAAAAGTAATATTTACTCCGTAGTCACATCGGAAATTGGGCTCGATGTAGATCTTGTCCGTGGATTCAGGGCTAAACAAATCCTTCAATATCCGGGTTCTATCAGGCAGGTCTTCATCACTGCTGGCGTTAAATTCCCGGATAAGCTTCCGAGATTTCAACCTGGCTTCCACCAATGCGGGTTCCAAAGGGTTGTACGGATATCCTTGAAGCATTCGCTCCTGGTTGGACAAATGCTCATATTCTTTGGGATCTGGTGCCATCTAAAAAAAAATATTAAAAAACTCCATAAAAAAATCAACGATTTTTTCCCCTAAATACAAATCCATCTTTATAAAAATCGTAATTGTCCTATTGATTGCCTATTAATTTAAATTTAATTATTTTAAAAAACTATTCCAAGACAATTGGAACCTAATATAACCGCTACTACATACATTATATTTAATTACTGATTTGATGCTGGCACATTATTAATTTATTAATTTTATTGAATTTATATTACGATTATAATAATTTTTTCAGTTTGTTTAACCCCTGTCAAAATCTCACCCATTTAAAAGGTGTGCCGTATTTCTGAGGCTAGGTGCCGACCTCTGTGTGTACTTAAAAACTCAATGTAAAACTTACATTTTAAAGATTCTGTTCTTCAGGTCTCTTAAGTTTACTAATGTTTTTGGTTCGACAGTTCTGTCTGCACTATTTACACGTGAAGACTGAGCCAAATACAAATTGCACTGGGTATATTCAAGTTTGTATAATTTGTCACGGGACACTAGACACACTACAGTTCACTAATCTTAAATATTTGGAGGTTGAATCCAAGGCCAATGTCATAGAGAGTCTGAGTTCATATGGAGGATTTTTTATCAGTAAATATAAGTACGTGTTTTAGTACGTGGCCCTACACTTTGGTCTCAGCACTCGAAAAGTGCGACAGCCAAATAACATTCTATGCTCGACGACGTCTAAATACACAAACTGTGCATAGGATTGTGAGCGTATAAGGAAAGAGCTGTCAGTGCCTGTGTGGAAGTTTCAGCTTCAAAAGAGTATAGTCAATCCAGAGCTCTCCAGTGGCCTTCGTGCAAAAATCAATGTGAATATTTCTGCACTGCAAAAGTTTGCGCATGTAGCAATGCTGAACACCTGGCGTAGTCTACCTTACAGAGTTTCAAGTTTTAAGAGTAGTAAATACACAACCTTACATTATGTATGGTTTTTGAAGATTTTATTCATAAAACATGTATGAAATTGGGAGGCATGTGTACTCTAAAAGCTTAATATAACTTACAGTTTTTTATTGAAATTAACCTTCGCCCGAATAATGTAGGAAATAATGTAAAAAGATTTGCTGTCGTTTTGTGCACATAGTCTCTATTTTTTTGCGTTTGGTGTTGATATTATTTGAATTATAAGGATCGTTTTTATTGATTTTACTGAAATAAATGTGAATAAAAGTAATCTTTCCAATAAAAAAGTATATTAATAATGTAATTTTTGTAACATTTGACTACAAGAATAATAATTCGGTCCCTTCTGTTTTGATGGGGCGTGTGTGAAAATTTCCTACGCATTTAATTTACGTGACCTTCATAAATTTGTTGTGAAACATGGGCAAATTTATTGATTAATGCCAGTTCCAGGAAGGGGAATTTTATAGTGACATTCAATTTTTGGGTGGATTTTGTGGGAATATAGGATTACCTGTAAAATGAATTGAAGAAAAATATTTTTTTATGATTATTTGAAATTTTGAAACGTACACAACGTGCAGAACCTATTTCCTAAAATTTGTGCATCTAATTTTAAATTGCAGTGATTGCGGAATTGGCTGAAATTTCTGGAATCAAATATCAGAATATACTTTAAATTTACGTTTAATATGTTTACCCATTTATAAAAATTCTGAAAATTGACGCATTTGGTGACATTAGTACTACTCTTTACTACAAATTATGAATTTCACTTGTAAACTTGTTAATAATCATCAATTTGTCCCACAGTCAGGGTCGTGATGTCGGGAGAGATATATCACCTCACATAAACTCATCTGAAATAAATTTATAAGCAGTGAAATATGAACAATAAGAAGAACGAGTTTGAGCTGGAGATGAAATGTTGAACTGGAAGGTTTGTTCATGACATTTCATGAATTCAGTTTTAAAGAAATTTATTGTGAATCTTCGTATAACGCTAAATTGACTCCTTTAAAATTTCAAAATAAATAACTAAAGGATCATTTGAATAATTCAATGGGATATTTTCAAAAAGCACGATATCATAATTTTCTTATGCTGAATATTTTAGGAACAGGAAATAAAAGTGAAAGGCATAATTTATATTTTGAAAGTGCAAAATCTGCTCATATGTACATAAATTAAAAACTTAAAAGATTAAAGAAACCAACGTAGTTCTTGGCAGTTAGCCAATAATTGTTTCATTTTTCAATATTTGGTTAACTTCTGACCTGACTATTGAAAGTCAGTGACATGACCTCGCAGGATCGAACGGTAGCAGTAAAGGCTACTCCCTTAACTTCACGTATGGGTTTTCGAGTCAAATATTTAGAGGAGAATACATTCATTATTCGAGGAAATATTTTTCGTCTATCTCAGAATCACTACGTAACCCAAGCATTCCAATTAGCCTGACATTTCAATTACCAGTTCAACCAACACCAACTTTTTCAAGTCCAGCATTATTTGTGGTTGGCATGTAAAATTGTAAACCTATAGTTATGAGTGCCGAAACCTTTGATAATAATGAGCCGTGTTAGTGACATTATTAAATTACTCCAATCGGATTCTAAATACATATAAGAGTCTCCGTCATTATAAAAAACAATTTTTGTTTCTATTTCGAATAAAACTTAGAATTTGGGATGTCATCGATATACATTTTTGCTAGAATTTCGTGCAAGTAGTTATTTTGCTATTGTAAAACTAATTTGTATAAAAAAATTGCACTTTATTAAAACACATCTAGATCTACACTGTTTTGCCACAGCACCCCAGATATTTGTATAATTATTTCATTTCTCATGAAAAACTTTCCAAGAAATACTTGGGAAATAATTACTCTAGAATTATAAGTGTGACTGATTTCCAGAAAGGAAGAATTAATTCGATTCCCTTGAACGGAAAATATTTTGGCGGTGTCCCAATTTTAACATATGAGGACAGAAGGGGGAAAGAAAAATTGTCGCCGTGGGTAATCGGGACGAGAGGGAATTTCTGTCCTCAGTAGAAGATGTAGCAAACTATTTATTACCTCAATTTCAATTTTCAGCATTAGGAATATTTAATTTTGAATATTAAGGTGCCAATGCATGCATTGCTCACTTCAGGAAAAAACTTCTTACCTACATATGTAATTACATATAATTATATTATAATATGTTTGCATGTCCTAGCATAAGCTATCGATATCAGGATAGTATATATGTATTAATATATTAACCCGAAAATTATGCTCCACATAAAATGATCAAGTTACAAAAAAATACGGACTATTTTTGTAAGCCAAGACTGATTTACGAACACTAATTTTATGAAAGTTGGCATTTGGTACGTATCCGTTGATTAGGTATACATTCCTGAGATGACCTTTACCCTCCCATATCTCTGTGCACATGTCCGCAACAAAAATCTTTTAGATATACGTATGTACATATATATTTGTAATCCAGGCGAAGAATTTTTTGAATCTATATGTGCATGAAATAAAATATTATCAAATGGATAGCTATAATTTATTATATTAAATGGGCTGGTTCCAGTCTCACTAAAGGATCATTTTATATCAAAGGGGAAAAACCCTTGTAGGTGATGAAAGTATCACTTGTTTTTAACTGACTGTTTCGTCCCTACATATATTGTTTTATGGTATCCCTTACACAAGTATTGGAATGCAGTAATAAATTATTTCTTAATTAATCCTAGCATACAAATATTATTTCAGGAGATGAGATATATGGACGTTCTAAGTGTTTACATTGTAGCTGAAATTTGTCCGCGGAGAAGGCTGGGATTCTTTTTTTGTGTCAGCACTAATTTATGCAGATGCGTTTCTCCAGTTGCTATTATATTCTTTTATGGAGTTCTGTGTAGCAAGAGTACACTTGTATAGACTGGTCAGAGGATGAGGATAAAAATATTTTTATGACTGCATCCCTGAAAACTGTTGTACATACATTTGTAAAGCTACAAGATCACGAAGTACAAAATAGAAGGCTCTGTGATTGCATTTTAAGATTTATTCAGGGACGTAAAAAATCTGTGGTACAATTTAAATTTAAACGGATTTAACTGGCTTTTTATCGAACATCACCACAAAACACAGGCCGGTTTACAGGAGAGGAAAGCCAATGTTTTTTCCGCCGATTTTTAAATCTCATTGAAAAAATTGACAAGATTCAGATTAATTTTTACAACTCAACAATTGACCCCAAAGATTGAAAACATGGGATTTGCTTCCGTCAAAATAACTTATTTAGTTAAAGGAGAAAAACTTAAATGGATGCTTGAATTTGTACCAATGAGAGTTCATTGAACTTCGAGTATGAAGATTGTAGCTCAATATGATTCCAAACTCTTGGTATTTAATTATTTTATTATCAACGAGCAACAGTATGGCTGATGTCTTTATTATTTGTTTGAAGTAGTTCATGCGGGCAGACTGTAATTCCCATATTTTTTGATTATAATTATACATAAATCTAAATATACTAATTTTATTGAGCGAATGGCATTAAAGTCGGAGCAGCATTACTTGCATCCTCGCTGGGCTTTTCCAAATGCTTGATAATCTTCGCAGGGTTTCCGGCCACTACAACATAATCCGGAACGTCTTTCGTCACAACACTCCCAGCTCCAACCACAACCCCATTTCCAATCTTGACCCCGGGACAAATCACTGCCATCCCACCGATCCAGACATCATCTCCGATGGTTATGGCCTTTGCCACCTCAAACACCCGTCTCTCGATACAATCCAAAGGATGAGTGGCAGCGTAGATATGAACCCCTGGAGCAGCCAGGAAGTTCTTCCCGATGGTCACCGGAGCCGGGTCCAGAATACAACAATCGAAATTCATGTACGCATTCTCCCCAAAAGTAATATTTACTCCGTAGTCACATCGGAAATTGGGCTCGATGTAGATCTTGTCTGTGGATTCAGGGCTAAACATCTCTTTCAATATGCGGGCTCTATTAGGCAGATCTTTATCACTGCTGGTGTTAAATTCTCGTACAAGTTTCCGAGATTTCATCCTGGCTTCCAATAATGCGGGTTCAAAAAAGTCGTACGGGTATCCTTGAAGCATTCGCTCCTTGTTGGACAAATGCTCATATTCTTTGGGGTATGTTGCCATCTAAAGGAAATAAATAAATTCCCATGTCAAATAAATCAATGATTTTTTTTGTCTAAATGCAAATCAAGATTTGTAGAAACGTAATAGCCCCCTTTATTGCTTATTAGTATTAATTGGATTAAATTTGAAGATCACATTTTGAGATCGAAAGCTTGGCAAATAAATTGATTCTAAGTAATATTCACTTATTCCAATTAGTTAACTTTGGTTGATACTATGTTGAAATAATGCAACACAAATTATTGTAATTTAAACAACAATAACACAATTCTTTGCAGTAGCACAACATTTCTAAAAACAATTACTTCAAGTAAAAATGCAACCTAGTATAACCGATACTACATTCATTATATTAATTAATGAGTTGCTATTGACACAAAATTGATTTATTAATTTTATTGAATTTATAATATGATTGTAATAATTTTTTCAGTTTGTTTAACCCCTGTCAAAATCCCACCCATTTAAAAGGTGTGTGCGTATGTCTGAGGTTAGGTGCGGACCTCTGTGTGTACTAAAAACTCTATGTAACTTACATTATAAAGATTCTGTTTTTCAGGTCTCTTAAGTTTACTAATGTTTTTGGCTTGACAGTTCTGTCTGCACAATTTACACGTGAAGACTGGGCCAACTACAAATTTTACTGGGTATATTCAAGTTTGTATAATTTATCACGGAACACTACACACACTACAGTTCACTTATATCTTATAAATTTGGAGGTTGAATCCAAGGCCAATGTCACAGAGAGAGTATGGGTTCATTTGAAGGATTTTATCAGTAAATTTACGTGGCCCTCCACTTTGACTCAACACTCAGAAAATGACACTGACCAATAACATTCTATGTTCGATGACGTCTAAATAGACAAATTGATTATTTGTACATGATTGTAAGCTTATGGGGGAGCTGTCAGTAACTGTGGAAGTTTCAGCCGCTCCAGAGTATAGTCAATCCAGAGCTCTCCAGTGGCTTTCGTGCAAAAATATTTCTGCACTGCAAATGTTTTCCTGTAGCAATGCTGAACACCTCGTGTAGTCTACCCTATACAATTTTAAATCCTAGGAGTAACAAATAAACAATCTTACATTATGTATTGTTTTTGAAGATTTTATTCATAAAACAGTGTTGAAATCGGGAGATATTTATTTATACTAAAAATTTAATCATATATAAAGCTTTTTATTACAAAATATTTTCATCTAGACTATATATTTTGACTTATCACTCCTGATATTTAAATAATTCCCATCTGTTGTAAAACAATCCACAAAATAATTAGAAATTAATTATTCTAGAATTATTTATTTTTGGAATGATTTCCAGAAAGGAAGAATAATATTAATTCTATCGCCCTGAGAGGACATTAATTCGGCGGTGTCCAAATTTGCGGGACATGGGGACGGCACTGTGACAGAAAATCTGTCCCAGTGGATAATCAGAACGGGAGGGAATTTCTGTCCTCACTAGAATCTCTAGCAAACATTCAAAACCTATTTATTAAAACAATATACAACAAATTGTTCATACATATGCATAGTTCACACCAGGAGGAAATACTAACCAACATATATATTACAATATGTTTACACGTCATAGCATATGCTATCGATATCAGGAAAGTATTAACCCGAAAGTTATATAATTTTCTCTGCAGGGGAAAAATCCTTGCAGCTCAAAGCAAGTTACTTGTCTTTAGCTGACGGAATATAAAATGTTTCGTCCCTCCAAGTCAACAGATACATATCTTGTTTTATGGGATCCCTTACACAGGTTTTGGAGTGTAATACTAAGCTATTTCTTAATTAATCTTAGCATATACTATACATGATTTCAGGAGATATGCACGTTCTAAATTTTTATGTTACTGCTAAAATTAGTCTGAGGAGATGGCTGGAATTGTTTTGAGTCTGCAGGAATTTACGGAGATTCGTTTGTCCAGTTGATAATATGTTCCTTTATGGAGTTGAATGTAGCCAGAGCACATTGTATAGATTAGTCATCACATTCGTTCCTTACCATATAAAGGTTTACCAGTTCTCTTTAAGTCCAACAACCCGGAGTGTAGTTCTTGGTGTGCCCACATTGACCCGACAACGATTAGAGATCCAGGGTAATAAATTCCGACATAGTCATTAAATTTAATTGGAACCCCTGGCCGACCTTTTGGTTTTAAAGCCGAGGGACAATGTAAAAATTTTGTTATGTCTGCACCGCTGACAACTACTGTGCAAACAAATGTCACGTACGGAGAGTGAGGGGATGGAAAATACAATCGTGAGATGCTTCCCTTGCCAGAAGATAAATAAATGACAACAGGGTTCTGCCTACGGTTACTGTATAGAGGGACAGTACAATTATTGTATCTTGAATCTGTAGAGATCATGTTTTGAGAGTTCGGGTGATATCACTGCGGTAGAATTGACTCCCTGTTTTAATTTATATACTCCTCAGAAGGTTCTAGTGCATGTGTTACATTGTTTTTATCTGTGGCTCATCCATACGTCTGTCTTGCTCGGACGGTAGTAAACGCCTTTGAAACGTTTTCAAGAGAAAATAAATGCTAACAAACTTACCACGTCGATTTATTTGACGGAGCAAATTCATACGGGAAGGGTACATTACTTCAGCTTGCTGTTGGGGAGAATTAAATTGAACGTTTGGGATTACGAAGCAAACTGAAATGGGAAGAAAGACAAAGGTATTGGCGTATTTTGCTGTAAAATTTTCTATTTCTTTAGTTTATCATACAATGGAACCTTTTGAGCACAAATTAGTCATACAATTTGTAAGAAATACTAAAGTATTCCAACCAGAATATTTTTAACGGTGAGCGTACATTTTTAGAGCTAGAAACTTATATTTGTATATGAATGCATATCTGCATTCATAATAATGTACGCATTATTAAATCAGGTCTGGTACTGGGGTGCCAGAAGGATGTCAAAAGGGTGTCAAAAGGGCAAAAGCCTCTGCCCACCCGGCAGTCGTGAAATATTTTCGATTTCCCAATTTTCTCACAACTTTTATTTTAGATACTTATATTAACATTTTTAGTTTAACTCTTATCAAAACACTGTCGATAAAGTTGTAAATGTTGCGACGCAACGACACAGGATGTTTCTGGGAAAACGTGTATAAAGAAAGGTTTGAATATTTTTTTTTCCAAATATGTTCTAAAATACTTTTTGATGTTCTTTTGAAATTTTATTGGGATTTTGTACTACAGCTATCAATCAGGTCCTACTTTGACAATTTTGAACATGAACGGTAAAAATAAACAAAATTTTAAGAATATGGAAATTCAGCTTCAGGGATGAAAGTATTTTTATACTGTTTGACGTTCATAAAAATGGAATAAAGGTTGGTTTGAAAATATTTTATATGTTAGAAAGTTAAAATTGGTTGACGTGTAAAAATTGAAGGCTCTGACTTATTGTTTTACAGGGACAGAGCGCGAGATATATTGAGGAATTAGCATTGGTGGCTACGGATCATCGGAACATCCTTGATTTAATGCCGGAGATGAAGGGGAGCTCAGGTAATAAGGAAAATTAACTGAAAAACTTAAACGCATCAAAACTGCAATAATTTAATAATTAAGACTTCAAAATTCAGTTCATAATATTCTGCAATATCTTTCAAGAGCTCGTTGAAAGGGAGCAATATTTGACTCTTTTAATGATATATGTTCCTATATAAGGAGACAAATTAACATTGTTGTAAATGTGAATGTGTAGAAATATTTTTACAATTTTCGTCCTTGTTGAAATTGCCCACTAAATGTGTCTTCGTCTCTTAGAAAAATATAAATTGGCTGTAGTATGGACAGTGTAAACTGTACCAAAAGAATCCAATGGGGATTGCAGCAAGATTAGAATAAGTTACGTAGGGTCCAATGTAATATATGCTTCGTAAATATATACAATGCTCGTACTCTAAAATTGCAGTATGAATCTGAACTGAAGAAGGACCTTCAAAAATTGGCATCCAAGGAGAAGGAGTACTTTAGTTACTACAGAAAAGCTGGGAATGAAATTGTTACTGAGTTTTCAAAACTTCTGCAAGACAACGGAAAGTATGAGATTTCGAGAACACTTATTGGAGGTAGCACTGGAATAAATACTTCCCTTGGAATAGAGTCCGCACCGGATTTTGACATTGTATTTTTCATCAATGACGCTAGCCCTCCCTGCACGGACATTGTAAAGGCCTTTCACGAAATTCTCCAAACACAACCTCGACGGTTCTTGAATATCCAGGAAACCCGATTTTCTGTCCAGTTTTCGGTGGAAGCAACTCTGCTACTACCTACCGGTGTTAAACACGTTCGCATACAATTTGACGTACTACCCGCCGCGAATTACACTCATCACCCAGTTTTTTATGTGGAAAAACAGAAGAAACGAGCATCACAAAACATCGACAGAATTCCAGAACCCAAAAAGAATTGGTATTTGTTCAGCCCCAGCTTGGGCGAAGCAAATGTGATTTGGGTGAAAAATCAGCCAGAATTTATTCACCATCTTATTATTTTGGCCAAGATGTGGGACCACCAGTTGAAGAAGCTCATGAACGAGAAAAAGCCCGATTCTTCGGAATTTTCGGGCAGGTCGGCTTTCATTGAGCTTATAGCAACTCAAGCCGGGCACGATGCGGGCAAAAACATCTTTGGTGGATTTCGTCGATTTCTGAACCTGATGCGGGGTTTTGATAATCTCAACATTGATTTCATACCATCCCACAAGGGTACGTTTGACAATGAGGAAGGACCATTGGTCCGGGACGAAGTGAACCAGTACAACAACTATGCAGCTGCTATGAATCCACACAACATTTCGCAGTTCAAGTCCTGGGCACGCCTTACTCGGAAATTTATCAACCGTTTGGCCAGATCAGATAGTGACCGGAATTACGAATCAAATTTTCAGGTACTGAGAACCACATTTTTCGGTAAGGAATAGTATTGTTGTTAGTATGTTACTTGAAGATTAAACTTTAAAAGTATTTGATGCATTAAATAGCCCTGAATCCATTCATAATTCCATTAATACTCTTTGATGATAAAAGAAATTCACAAAAATGATTTGTTTGAAATAATTACATTAAATTTCTAACCCGATTTTTGGGAAAGTATTTTATTTTTGCATTTTCATACTTTGAAGAACGATCACATTGTGTAGTTTTCATTGTGTTTCTGGGATTATTGAGGAGACCGTTGAACTTGGTTATATTCACTTATTCTTCTTCTCCTCTTGAGCATATTTTCATGTAAAATTTTTACATCTGATTTTACGTCCAAATTAAAATACTTTCATTCTATGGAATTTAATTCCTGATAAATCTTCCTCCTGATGATAATATTGCCGATTACAGTTCATTTCCGATATTTTCCTCTTAGATGGCATTCCCTTAATTGGCATAATTAAGAATACAAATTTAAGATAACTATACACGCTCAATAGTAAATTTGAAATTTTTCAAATATAATTTTTTCCATAAGAATATTTTTTGCACATATACATTCGCATGACTTCATACGTTCTTTGAAACAGTCAGAGCTGTCCAAAATACATGCTCTCCAAATACAAACTACAAAATACAAAATACATTCTGCCGGCGTCGAAAACACAAACTACAAAATACAAAATACATTCTTCCGGCGTCGAAAATACAAACTACAAAATACTAAATACATTCTTCATGCGTCGAAAATACAAACTACAAAATACAAAATACATACTCAAAACGTAGAAAATACAAACTACAAAATACTAAATACATTCTTCAGCCGACGAAAATACAAACTACAAAATACAAAATACATACTTGAAACGTAGAACATCCAAAATATGGAATTTAGTTTTATGTGATGTTAAAACGATTGCATTTCGTTTTACTTGATTGATGTGATTGGTTTTTGGCATAAACTGAATTTTCAAACCCAAAGAAAGTGCGCCAACAAAAAACACAAGTAGCTTATAAAGCGAACAAAATACAAACTACAAAATACATTGCTTACTTTACGTAAGTAAGACAAAATACAAACTACAAAATACAAAATACATTGCATCGCAAGACAAAATACAAACTACAAAATACAAAATACGTTGCATCGTAAGACAAAATACAACCTACAAAATACATACCTAGCCACGAAAATACAAAATACAAAATACAAAAGTGTATTTGAAATACGTATTTGAAATACATGTATTTAAAATACCATGTATTTTGGACAGCTCTGGAAACAGTTATCCACTGTTGAATTTTGACCTGATTCTTTAATAAAATTCTCACGGCTGTATTTAATGTGACTGATTATGATTCATAGTAGGATTGTATTAATATATATGTTATTCTTACAGTCGCAACCAGACATGTGTAACCTCGTGTAGATTTCCCATAAGCGACGTCCCGTGCTGACCCTGTGACGTCACCCAAGTGTCGCCTCGGGCTATTTCTGTGTTTTCTGTGAAATACTATGTTTAAGGCAAAACCAACGACGCGAATCGTTTCCATATAATACCAGGAGCTTAAATTAATTTTTCGGGCTCATTCGGGTTACAGGATACCAGGCCTAGGTTATCATGTTTTAATGACGATTACTGCCGTTTGTGTTGGCCAATTAGGACCAAACAAAATGCAAACCCACTTATGACTTATAGTCCGTTGCTTTACTGTTAATGTAAATATTCGACGGGTACTGGAACCGGGTAATACAATACCCGATATTCAAAAATATTTAAAAATTCGTGATTTTCACTGCAGTAATATTTTTAATTGCTTGTTGGGCGTCAGGTTATCTTCGTGCTAATGACGTCCGGGCATTTCACTCGGGTAATACAATACCCGATATTTAAAAATATTAAAAAATTCGTGATAGCCTTGTGCTTACATTAATTTCGTGTACAAACTTTACTTCATTTCGGGCTCCACGGTTAATTATTTTATAGCAGTGAGTTTGTTCGGCGAGCAGCCTTTCAATGCTGGACATACATTCACTCTGGGACTGTATTCGTCGGGCTTGTATATTTGCCTGTATGAGAAAGCATTCATAATTCTGGAGCGAATGGGGGACTTGAAGAATGGCATCCGAACGGCATCACATGGCTTAGGAATATGGGAACAGGGTTTGCTTGTGAGGAAAATGGTACAGAGAGTTCCCAATGTGGGTTTAGATTTTAGGACAAGTTGCATATGTGATTCATTTCGATTTTACATCACAATATATACGCTGATCGTTTTGAATTCATAAACCTGAATCGGTCATTACAGTATTGGTAAAAACAGGATTCCTGGTCCGGCTGAGTTTTATCACAACTGGATTCTTGCCTCCAGATTTGCCCATATTGGTAAGTTGTTTTCTGGCCTCAGTTTGGTCAATATTGGTCAATCATTTCTGAAAAAACCATTCCTCGACACTCATGTCCGAAATATTTTTTGGAACGCTACGTACCGTCCATTAATGTCAGAATTTTATCCTTTTACTAATCATGTTCACGTTTCCTGCAGAAACTGAATTTCCCCAACCTTGCCCACAATTCTCAACTCCGACTTGCTGACCAAAGAAAAGCTGGGGAAATCAAATAATTAAATCTGTGATCAAGAAACCAGTTGTGATCAAAATGGGCAAATCTGAGGCCAATAAACCAGCTTTGACCAGTATGGACTTTGACTTTGACTAGTAGAGACCAATATTATAAATGTTAGGCCAACAAACCAATTGAGACAAATATTGGTCAATCTAAGACCAAGAATCCAGTAGTGATCACTATATATAGTATGCGCATACATGTCCATGAAACCAACTGGGATGGAATTGGGCCAGTCTGACGCCAGGAAACCTGTTGTGACCAATATTGGCCAATCTGATGCGAAGATTCCATTGGTGACCAAAAGTGATGAAAGAATGCCAAAATTTGTCATTTAGCTTTATTACATTACTTCACCGAATTTAAAAAATGAACATTATTATGAAATTTAAAACTAGCAACTTTAAGCTGGACCACGAGTTAGAATTTGAAACGTCGGCGCGATTTCCCGCGCAAACTAGTGCGAGATGGGCCGAACTTTTATCTGCGCTGGGATATTGGACCCGCTATCAAAGCTCACGAAATTTCATTCCATTTCCGAGTGGGCATGGAGCGAGGGTTACTTGTAAGTAATATTAACATCATTATCAGTATATGTATGTACATACATACACAACAGCATTGGTAAAACACACACGCTTGTCAATGTTCGACGGGTGTCACTTTTTTAAATGGTAAAATGGTTAAGTTAATAGATCCCCATTAAAATAAGCACAGTAATAAAACCATAGCTAAGTTTTCCATTCCAATTAAAGTACATTTCCAAAGACAATTTGGGGCTAGGAAATTTTATTCAGCAACCAATTAAAATAAAAAGAATGTGAAAATTATTTTAATTGATTGCCACCTTAATTTCCACAATAGGGACTAATGGAACGGTTGAAGACTGAAGCGTAAAACTGTCAAACAAACCCGGTTAGTATCTATGTAATCAATACGGTAATTAATAAATTACTAGATGTATAACTACAAAGAAATTGCGGAATAAATTATCAAGTATAAAACTCATTTCTCGAAAGCATATTTGATGAATACCCATTTGATTAAGTGTTATTCAAATAAAGTTTGCAATTAAAAGGCATTTAAGATGGACCAACTTCAAATTATGGGCTACACATGAGTAAACTCAGAGCTGCGTTCATGTTCGGTTCAAATAGCGATTCGAACATGAACATGACTCGAACATGACAATTTTAAATAAACCACGATCTGAACATGACCTGAGTACTTCAAGTTCACGTCGTAACTTGACCATGAAAGTATGATAAGTTCAAGTTGATTTCACCGAACTTGAACATGGTGCTAACATGAAGATCAAGTTAGCTCCGTTACTTGACCCGAACATGCACTTGAACTTGAACATGACCACGAATTTAAAGTTATACGGGTAAAAAATAAATTAAGTAAGGACTCAACATTGCAACCTTTTATGTTATGTCAGCTTAAAATGCAATAGACAAAATTAATAACCACAATATTTTAATCAACATTCCCCCAGGGGTTTCTCTGAAACTTTGACCACCGGACGCTTTTTCAGTCAGTATAAATGTGGACCACTTTGAATTAACTTAGTTTTATGAGCTATTGATTTTATTTAACTGTATTTCAGCTTTATGATATGACTTTACTTTACCATGCGGTTGACGGGAATAAGCACGTTGAGTTTTTTATACATGCGTGTATGTATTTTAGATGCTCCTGTTTGCAAACAGTTGAAATTTTAAATCAGGTACAAGCTGTAAATAAAGGATATCTTGCAATCACGTTTTATTCATCGTTTTTAACATCAACTTGAAATGACATGCTCATGTTCAAGTTTTTCCAGATGGCTGAACCGACCATGAACATGACAATGTTGTCAAGTTGGATGATGAAGACTTGAACTTGAACATGATTCGGACTTGAATGTCATGTGAAAATTTGACGTAAACTCGAACATGATGCTTCATGGTCAAGTTAAAATAATCGTCAAACCGAACTTGACATGAACATGACAAGTTTTAACATGAACTTGACCGCAGCTCTGGAGTAAACACAATAGGTTGTCGCTGTAAGTGACACTTTCACACGGGTATTTTGAGCAGCTCTGATGTATACATAACTACAAAGAAATAGCGGATTAAATTATCAAATATAACACTCATCATTTTCGATTGATGTATATTCCTGTAAACAATTTGCTAATAACAGGCATTTAAGATGGCTAAACTTCAAATTATGGGCTACACATGAGAAAACAAAATACGTCGTCACTATAAGGAACTCTTTCACAGAGATGTTTTGTCTCCAGCAGAAAACTCAATTTGAGTGGCTCTAAACTACCACACTATTTGACGACTTAGGGAAGAACAGAGAAATAAAATCGTGTGTGAGCAGTCTTTTGAACTGCACACTAAAATTTCTAGATATGGGAGAAATGAAATTATCACACGACCGCTTGACAATTAGAACACTGAAAAACCAGCCCGGTCTTAAAATGATTTCTAAAAGGGACTTATGTGTAAATTTATATGCAACTTACTGTATTTCTTGGCTGGGTTTAATCCCACTCGAAGCTGACCGGAAAACTTCTCACTTCCGTTTTCAGTCGTCCAGATTTAAGCTCACGATAAGTTTTTTGTACATATTTACCTGGATAGGTCATTTTTGCATTTGCGTTTATCGACTAGTTAATTTTTTCCTCGTTGAATTACCAATACATGGTAACATTGACCATCTGCCTTGTCCAATTGCATGTATTTTGGCGTCTTCATGCAGCCTGTTCGCTCACAAGGCAATTTTTTGGTCAAATACGACGCCAATGGCAATATTTCTGTTCAATGAAGTTTATCATTGTTTCCCAGGTACGTACCAAGTATCAATGCACAATTCGTATAAAGCTTGAGACTGAACGACTTGCAATTTCATGTTTATTGACTTTTCATTTCTGGCTTTGTAGACAGGAATGATAGATCCTGGGGCAGTTACAGTCGTCAGGAAGTGCTGCTTGTGTTAATATTTGCATTCTGCATGACCCTTGGTTGGTTACATTTGAGCGTATTCCTTGTTGAGCCTGGGGGATTTAATTTCGTCTACAACAACCTCCCAGTGTTTATCGATAAAAGTAGCTGGATCACGTTTGGGGTTTGTGCATTGATCGAGTTACGTTTGGCGATAATTTGGCTCAGCTCGGCGGCGTATTCAATGTTTTGGTTACTGTCATTTTACGTAGTGGCGCATGCGCACTTGAACTGCGGCATTACCCTGGTTGCGTAAGCCGCTAATTCATTTATGCAATCATTTTAATGTTTTTTACTATTTTATGAGGCTTTTTGGAGGCCGTTATTTTGGCACTATCATCCTCATTCGTTTTTTTGCTAAGCTTTTGAAATATAGAGCTTTTATTTAAAATTTTTGCCCAGGTATCTGAACTTGAAGTTTTTTTATGCCTTGATGTTCACAAAGTTGGATCATACAAGCTTGTAATTAAAATATTGTGTTTTTTGATTACAGAAATCGTAGAAACGGCCAGAAACACATAGATCGCGTAATGAACGCCTGTCAAAGCTTAAGGGAACTTCAACTCTGCACGAAGTACGTGAATGAAATATCTAGTAGCCCGTTATTTATAGCAAAGCAAGCATACCTGTACCTTTCAGTGGTATTCGGTTTCTATGGTGTGAGGCTTTTGGGGCAAAGTAAATATACTCTAGGGACAATCTATTCCGTGCTGTTCTTCTTATCAGTGAGCATATTCCCCATTACTAACGAGCTCGCCTTTTCTATTCCAATTTTAATTGACTCCTTCAAACGTAGTATCATATTCGAGGCACATTTTTTGCCCGCAGTCGATCGCTACCATACTTTGAAAGTAGTGGCCTCCATTCAAAGAGTGGGGGTAAAAGTGGGGCAGTTTACTGAATTGGGCCCGCTTTCTGCTCTAGAATTCATCGAGTTTGTGGTTTGCACAGTAGGGGATTTATTAATTGGTTTTAGTATTAAATGAGACTTTCATTACTATGACTCGTTTAATGCAACTACATCTTGTATTTCACAACGTGTCGAAAGAGTTGGGAAATGTATGCAATTCATCTTGCGGGCCTTTGTATCTTCCATCTTCAGGGATTCTGAAATATGAGCATGGTTAGAAAATAAAAGGGTTAAAGTTCCATGCCTGGTATATAGGAATTTAACGGGGATTTTATCTGGTATATTATAGGCATGGAGTTTCCAATGTGACGTTTTCTGACCTCAGTTTTGTCAATATTGGTCAATAATTTTCGAAACAACCACTTCTCTAAACTAATGTACGAAGTATTTTTAAGAACGCTACGCACCGACCATTAATGTCAGAATTTTCTCCTTTTACTAATCATGTTCACTTTTCCTGCCAAAACGAAATTTCCCCAACCTTGCCCACAGTTTATAACTCAGAATTGCTGACCAAAGAAAAGCTGGGGAAATCAAATAATTAAATCTGTGATGAAGAAACCAGTTGTGACCAAAATGGCCAAATCTGAGGCCAAGAAACCAGCTGTGACCAGTATGGACAAATCTGAGGTCAAAAACTAGTTGTGACCAATATTGACAAATGTTAGGCCAACAAACCAATTGTGACAAATATTGGTCAATCTAAGACCAAGAATCCAGTGGTGATCATTATGCGCATACATGCCCATGAAACCAAATGTGATGAAATAGGGCCAATCTGAGGCCAGGAAACCGGTTGTGACCAATATTCGCCAATCTGATGTGAAGATTCCAGTGGTGACCAAAAGTGGTTATTATATATGAGCCTTGGAACCACTTATGATGAAAGCATGCCAAAAATATGTCACTTAGCAATATTACATTACTTCACCGACTTTAAAAAATGAAGATTTTTATGGAATTTAAAACTAGCAACTTTAAACTGAACACTGGACCATGGATCACGAGTTAGAATTTAAAACGTCGTCGCGATTTCCCGCGCAAACCAGGGCGAGATGGGCCGAACGTTTGTCTGCGCTGGGATATTGGACCAGATACCTAAGCTCACGAAATTTCATTCCATTTCCGAGTGGGCATGGAACGAGGGTTACTTGTAAGTAATAGTATTAATATCATTATAAGTATACATACCTACACAACAGCATTGGCAAAAACACTAACGTTTGTCAATGTTCGACAGGTGTGACTGAAATGGTAAAATGGTTAAATGAATAGATCCCCATTAAAATAATCACAGTAGTAACACCGTAACTAAGTTTTCCATTCCAATTAAAGTATATTTCCGAAGAAAATTTGGGGTTAGGAAATTTTAACCCTCAACCCAAAGGTGTCCGCCTATCCTACATATAGGCCTATTTGTAGGCTATTTATAGGGTGCAAGGATTTTACTGAATAGGCTTATAGGCAAAATAGGATGCAAGAATATACATTTGAACCCTAGACTACAAAATAAGTAGGCTCAGCCGTCGTAAAATAACACGCATATATGTATAAGCTACTGAAGCACATAATTTTCAATTTATGGCATGTGGAACGGGTAACATAAAAATTAAAGAATAATCTGCCAGCTTTGCAGATTGTATGTTTTATGGTGTGTACCAAAAGTAAAAATGTTGTGCCATTTCGCCTTGATATTCGCTGAAACCTCATCGAAATTAAGTTCGAAATAATTATTCGATAAAGTAGAAAAGATGTGAATATTTACGTTTGACCAAAATTCGAATTTCAAACAGGATTTCCTACGAGATATGTTGTCAGTCAGCTAATACCTTTCCGTTGTCCCAATTTAGTTGTTTTGCTCACATTGGAAAATGTTTATTGTAATATTTAAATTGTGAAATCTCAAGTGCAGCATCCCTTTTTAACAGTTATAAAATTTCGGCACGTTTTCCAGCGCAAACCAAGCCGAGATCGGCAAACTGTTTTGATCTTAGGAACTTCGGCCAAGGTTGCCAAACTCAAACTATTTTATTTCAATCCCGTTGAATTGAAGGAGGGGTTTTAATTACAAAACCAACGAATGACCTTAAGTAACCTGTCGCTCACGAAAAGTATATAACATGTAGGAAGAGTGTAAAATACATTGAGCTTATTTGTCAATAAAATGTTGGCTAATACGTAGGCCTGGTGTTCCCCATTTAGAAAGGATATAGGATAGGCTGATCTACTCGGCAGTTTAAATGTTGGCATATATGTAGGTTCGGCCCCAATATTAAATATTGGAAGGATATAGGGTAGGCTGAGTCATTTGGACACCTTTGCCGCAACCAATTAAAATAAGAATGTGAAAATTATTTTAAATGATTGTCACCTTAATTTCCACAATCGGGGACTTACGGAACGGTTGAAGAATGAAGCGTAAAACTGTCAAAAGAACTAGGTTAGTATCTACGTACGTAATACGGTAATTAATACTTTACTAGATGTATAACTACAAAGAAATTACGGAATAAATTATCAAGTATAAAACTCAATTCTCAAAAACATTTTTGATTGATGTCGATTCGTGCATACAATTTACTAATAACAGTCATTTAAGATGTCTAAACTTCAAATTATAGGCTACAGGTAGGTCTACGATGCAAACAAAATACGCCCTCACAATAAGAGACTCTTTCACATGGATATTTTGTCTCCAACAGAAAACTCAATTTGAGTAGCTCTAAACTACCCCACTATTTGACGACCAACGGAAGGACAGAGAACTAAAATCGTGTGTGAGCATTCTTTTGAACTGCACACTAAAATTTAGATTTTTATCTCCCCATATCTAGAAAATTTTCTAGATATGGGAGGAATGGAATTACCTCACGACCGCTTGACAATTAGAACACTGAAAAACCAACCCGGTCTTAAAATGATTTCTAAAAGGGACTTATGTGTAAATTTCTACACAACTTACTGTATTTCTTGGCTGGGTTTAATCCCACTGGAAGCTGACCGGAAAACTACTCACTTCCGTTTTCAGTCGTCCAGATTTAAGCTAATGCTGTGTTTTTTGTACATATTTACCTGGATAGGTCATTTTTGCATGTGTTTTTATCGACTAATTAATTTTTTCCTCGTTGAATTACCAATACATGGTAACATTGACCATCTGCCTTGTCTAATTGCATGTATTTTGGCGTCTGCAACCAGCCTGTACGTTAACAAGGCAATGTTTTGGTCAAATACGACGCCAATGGCAATATTTCTGTCCAATGAAGTCAATCATTGTTTCCCGGGTATGTAACAAGTATCAATGCAGAAATCGTATAAGCTTGGGACTGAACGACTTACATTTTAATGTTTATTGACTTTTCATTTCTGGTTTTGTAGACAGGAATGACAGATCCTGGGGCAGCTACAGTCGTCAGGAACTACTGCTGCTGTTTATATTTGCATTCTTTATGGCGTTTGGTTTGTTCCATTTGGTCATATTCCTTCTTGAGCCTGAGGGATTTAATTTTGTCTACAACAACCTCCCAGTGTTTATCGATAAAAGTAGCTGGATCACGTTTGGGGGTTCTGCATTGATCGAGTTATATTTGGCGGTAATTTGGCTCAGCTCGGCGGCGTATGGACAGTTCTGGTTATTGTCATTTTACGTAGTGGTGCATGCGTACTTGAACTGCGGCATTACCCTGGTTACGTAAGCTGCTAATTCATGTGTAAAATAGTTTTAACGTTTTTTACCATTACATGCTATTTTTACACTTTCCTCGTTCGTATTTTTAGAGCACTTTTTATAGAGCACTTTTGGTATAAAATTCGTTGTCCAGCATCCGAACTTGAAATTTTTGCATGCCTCTTGATGTTCATAGAATTGGATAATGCAAAATTGTTATTAAAATATTGTGTTTTTTCATTACAGAAATAGGAGAAACGGCCAGAAACACGCTGATCGCGTAATGAACGCCTGCCAAAGCTTACGGGAACTTCAACTCTGTATAAAGTACATAAATGAAATATCGAGTATCCCGTTATTTATAGTAAAGCAAGTATACATGTACCTTTCAGTGTTAGTCGGTTTCTATGGTGTGAGGTTTTTGGGGCAAAGTTAGTATTTTCTAGGGACAATCTATTCCGGGATATTCTTCTTTGCAGTGGGCATATTCCCCATTACTAACGAGCTCGCCTTTTCTATTCCAATTTTAATTGACTCCTTCAAACGTAGTATCATATCCGAGACACAATTTTTGCCCGCAGCCGAGCGCTACCATACTTTGAAAGTAGTGGGCTCCATTCAAAGCGTGGGGGTAAAAGTGGGACAGTTTACTGAACTGGGTCCGCTCTCCGCTCTGGAATTCATCGAGTTCGTGGTTTGCACAATTGGGGATTTATTAATTGGTTTTAGTATTAAATGAGACACTTTCATTACTACCATTCGCTTAACGCCCTTACAACTTGTATTTCACAATGTTTGGAAAGAGCTGGAAAAGTTCGGGAATAGTAAGGGGAATATGTGCAATTCATCTTGAGGGTCCATGTATGTTCCATCTTTAGGGATACTGAAATACGTGCTTGGTTGGAAAATAAAAGCTTGAAAGTAAACTAGCTTGAAGATAAAATCAAAATCATAGTTCAAGCTTGGTATAAACGGGCCGAGAGAAATTTATCATATGAACGTTTTCAATTTATATAAATTAAATGCGAGTGCTTTCCGTAACCAATTAAAATAAAAAATTATGTGCATCTTTTTAAATAATTGTAACCTTAATTTCCATAATCGGGGACTTAGAGAAGGGTGTCACTATTTTGAGACATACATAATAATTATAACATGTTCACACTTTTTCAATGTGATGGTTGAAACTGCCAATAGTAGGTCTAGGTTAATAAATCACTAGATGTACAACTACAAAGAATTTGCGTAATAAATTATCAAGTATAAAATTTATTTTTAAAAAACGTTTTTGATGAATGTCTATAATTACTTGAGTAAACGTTATTCAAATAAAGTTTACAAATAAAAGGCATTTAAGATGGATGAACGCCAAACACATGAGCAAGAAAATGGGTCCCCGCGCTGTAAGGGACTCTTTCACACGGGGTATTTTGACTCCAGCAGAAACCTCAATTTGAGTGGGTTTAAACGAATCCAGTATTTGACTACTATTACGAAGTGACAGAGATATAAAGTCCTGTTACCAGTCTTGAACTAAAAATTTCTAGAAATGAGGGCAATGCAATTATCGCATAACCACTTGAAATTTAGAACCCTGAAAAATCATCCGGGTTCTAAAAGGGATTTATGTAAAAATTTATATACGTGCTACTTACAGAGTTTCTTGGTTAGGGGATTAAACCCACTATAAACTGACTGTAAAACTACTGTCAGGGCAGTTTGCCAATTATTGACAGGTAGGCTGTACTCTACAGTGACAGTGAATCAGGATATTTTTGTTAAATACTTTTTTTAATCCGATACTTGAGGTATTGACACTTTCGAGGGTAATAATAAGAAGCTTTAAATTAGACACTGAACGTCCGAAACCAATTAATTCGTTAATTTTGATGACAATGAAAGTATGAAGTAGTTCTACACATCCGAGGCTCCTTGAACATTGAAAAATTGGTCGTGTTTTTGAATCGGTGATATGTATTTGTGATTTGGTTTTCAGGGTCGGAATAGTTGCGTGAGTTCCTTACATTAATATTTTAAACTTCTGTGGCAAATCTCATGAGGATTTATTAGTCTAGTATAATCTTCGTAACGAGCAAAATTTCCAGTTTTGAGAACTAAAATGCAAGGTAAAGTTAATGAACTTGCAAAAAACTGACATAAAAATAATAGTTTTTTGTTTCAACCTTGCCTCACAATTTCATTTCCTGAATCTGTTCATTTTGGCTTGGAAAGATGCTTATAGGCAAATTAATTCCCACAAATTTTTCTACAATTAGAACACTGAAATATTACTCCAATGGCTAGATCAGCAATGGAAAAAATTGGAAGATCAGAATTTCATTTTACATGTTTTTATTACTTTGGCTGCTAAAACAAAATTTTCCTTTTCTCAGTGTCCTTACAGGACATGTTCACCATATCTCCCAGGATAATGTTTGTAAAATTTGTAAAACAAAATAAGCGTCAAGAAGTATTTCATGAAATGGTATGTTATATCAATGATTTTATATCTTCAATTATTTTACCATTATACCTGGTATAGTTATCACAGTAGGAGAAAAGCGTTTGTAATGTCGTCTGGTTTTGTTAACTGCGAGATACTTTTGAGAAACTAAACATGTTCTGCAATGCATACAATTTTTTAATTATTTTAGATTGGTAATTTTACTACTAACAAAAACCGTAGGTTTAACGATATATCGGCTATTGCCGATGTATCCCAAAACAGATTTTGGCCAACAGAGAAACCCGATATATGTAATTAAGCAAAGTGGCTATATTTATGACTGATGTTTGTCAAAGCCATTAGAAATACGGGTATACAATTATCCACTGAAAATCTGCCAATGTGGCATTTAAGCCAATGAGTGTCCATAAAAATGCTTTTGATTACAGTGAATGAGACAGTTTCCATAAAATAATTAATTTTCTATAAAATATTCAGTAAACTTCCTGTTAGCGTATTCAAATGGCATACGATACCAAGGTTTTGCGCTTACTGTATGATTTCTAAAGGTTTTTGGCAAAGTTATTAATTTACGGGAATAAAATTACATGTTACGCGTGTATTTCGGAGAAATAAAGGTAACCTTTAGGGTCGCTAAATATACAGATAGTCTTGTGCCCATCACAATTCTTGCCTAAACTGACGCCTACGGAAGAATATTAAACAGTTCCTTGTGACGAGGATATTACCCTTCGGTTTGCAAAACATTTAACAAGCAATCGCATTCGTCTTAAATTAACATTCAATTTTCTTTGGGAAATGGCAGAAAAGGAATTGGAACTTCGGTTGAAATTCCGTAGTTTGAAGAATCAACCCAGTCTTAAAATCATTTCATTGCGAGATTTACGCGTAAATATTTATATAATTTACGTCTTTGGGCACCTTGGTTTAATGCCAGTAAAAATGGATAGGATTAATTTATTAATTCGTCGGCAAAAGTCCTCTCTAAAGCTAATTCTGAATTCTCTCTACTTATTTTGCTGGGTATTTCAATTGTGTGTGTGCATATATCGATTGGTAGGATTTTTCCTCGTTGAATTACCAAAGGATGGGAACATTGATCATCTGCCATGTCCTATTGTCTGCATTTTGGCGTCTGCATGCTCCTTGTACTATCAATATATATTTTTTTGGTCCAGACAAAGCTCATCGTTTGTATGTCTAATCAATGAAATTGCCCAGTTTTTCCCAGGTAAGTTCAATTTTTATGACCTTTCAAAATCAACCGTAATACAAATTCCTTTAAATACCTTTTATATATAGAAAGAAATAGGCGGAGATGGCAAAGCTACAGTCGTCAAGAGCTACTCCTTTTAACCATTTTCTTCTGTTTCATTGTAATGGCGTTTTTGCATTTGGGAGTATTCCTTGTGGACCCAACTGGTTTTAATTTTGTTTACAACAATCTCCCAGTTTATTTCAATAAAAACAACTGGATAACCTTTGCGGTGTCTGCATTGGCGGAATTACTTTTGGCAGCCATTTGGATCTGCACGGCGGCTACTTCAGAATTCATGCATTTGACATTTTACATCGTAATTCATGCTTATTTGAATTGCGGCATCGTCGTTAGTAAGTAAGTAAATTTTGAAGTAATCCTGACAAATTTTCAATGGGACCAAAATCTCAGAGATGCACCTTTTCATGAAATTAGTTTTAGTAACCCATGATTGCGTAAATATAAATACTAAGGTTTGAAAAGCTTATTATTTTGATTGTAGGAAACGGGAAAATGGCCAGGATAATTTTGTTCGATTACTGGACGCCTGTACCAGCTTGCGTGAACTTCAGTTCTATATGCAGTTCTTCAACGAATTGGGGAGCACTCCTATATTTGTGGTGAAACAATTATGCCTATGTCTATCAGTTGTCTCTGGGTTCTATGGGGTGAGGCTTTTAGGGCAAAATAATTATGTCCTGGGGGGAATTTATTCCTGTCTCTTCTTCCTCATAGTGATTATATTTCCTATTACTAATGAGCTGGCATTTACAATTCCGATTTTGACCCACTCTTTTAAGAGCAGTATCAAGTCCGAGGCCAGATTTTTACCAACACACCAGAGATATTATATTGTGAAGGTGGTGGACTCCGTTCGGAACGTGGGGGTGAAAGTGGGTGAATTTAGTGAAATGGGTCAGCTTTCAGCTCTGGAATTCATCCAATTTGTTGTTTGCGCAATTGCAGATTTATTGATAGGTTTTAAAAATAAATGATGCCCAAGACGGCTTTCGAATTTTCTATTCTGTCTCATCTACAAGAACAATTCATATTCAGAAGGGTAAATAAAAATATAATAATTATTATAGAAAGCTACCCCATAGGCCCCCTATATAAGTCTAGGCACGACCATACAAGATCCTCCTAAATGTGATTTTCGTCGCCGGAATTATGCAACACGATCTCGCCTTCAATAGCTCGTAAATTCCCTTGAATTTTTTATTAGCGGCGTCAAATAATTATTTATTTAGTCTGGATCCAACTTCAGTTTTTAAGTATTTTTTTTTATACCACACTAAAAATATAAGTTAACACAAATAAAAGTTCCTTTCAATAAGAAATGTAAATTATTATCTTATTAATAGCCTTTAGAGGTATGTAACACAAAATTCAATTCCTTTCTCTCAAAGTGGGAAATATATTATAAAAGCGGTCGCTAAATCCACCTTATTAGCCTCAATTATTATTGTTCCACGAGTTTCAAAACGAAAACCAGTTAAAATAATTGATGTAATTACAGATAAGTCGTAAACGTAGTTATTGTTTTCGTCGTATTTTATTCCAGTAACTTATATACTGTCAAAATCCTTTGAATAATCGTATAGCAAGCGCAAAACCCTTTTGTCTTAAGCCGTTTGAATCCGAACGCATGAAATTTATTACATATTAAAGTGAGTACTAATTAGTCTAAGGAAACTGTCGCATTCAGTGCAATAAAAAGCATTTTTATGAACTGATATTGTTTTAAATGCCCCACCGTCGGATTTTCAGGGGATAATTAGCCCCATTTCTAGACTATTGACACCTGTCATTCATATCAGCATGACAGTTGTTCCCCAAAATGATGCTTACGAAAATATGAAGTTAAATCATGTGGCTTATTGATTGCATTTTGGAAAACCATCTAACAAGCAATATAATTTGCATTAGTATTCTCTTCAGTAATTTCCCCGCAGAGATGGCTGACAAGGAATCGGAAAATCGGTCGAGACTCCGTAGTTTGAAAAATCAACCCAGTCTTAAAATTTTTTCTCTACAGGATTTACGTGTAAATTTGTACACAAATTACATCATTAGGCTCCTGGGTTTAGTACCAATAAAAACGGATAGGATTAATTTCCTTCTGCGACAAGCGCCCCTGCCCAGACAATTCTAAATGTTGTGTGTGAATATACCGATTGTTAGAATTTTTTCTCGTTGAATATCCAAAGGATAGAAATATTCATCAGAAGATAGGTAAACCCGATTATAAAGCTACTTTTTTCCTCAGGCAACCTTTGTGCTGATAATGTAAAATATAGTACTCTGGGCTATAGGCTCAGAACCGGTTGTAGATGCTACAAATGGCGGCATCTTACGGATAAATTATGTACTCCGTACTGCACATAAGAAACTATGGCTCCAAGTTTCAAATTAACTATTATTAACCTCAAACTCAAAATGTTAAATTAAAACGTCCAGTTTAAATATAGCATCTTTCAAACGTTCGACTTGAGTCTGTGTATATTAATAATTACACATTTACACACCGCATATACGAAGAGGTAAGATTAGCGTAACGAAATTACAGCAGCGATGGAGGGTCGTCGGGAAGGGGTCGTGTGCAGTTCACAGCTGCAAAGGTAAGCACTTGTAATTTGTTACAATTTTTCCTCTTCATAACCTAAACGTAATAATTATGTGCAGGTAATTTCTTAAACACACTGTTAGCGTTCCTTCTGGTTTTTTACCCGAGTTGTCAACACGTTTAGTTTTTTGTTCTCGACTAGATTATTTTTTCCGTAAATAATTCGAGGTTTCTTTATTCTTTTGTCTATTTGCTTGTTTATAGATAGCAAAATGAATAATTGTAAGTCTATAGGTGTGCATTAATTTAGGTATTATTATTAATTGTGTCCGTGTCGTGCATTTATGTTGATTTAATTTTTCTATTTTTAATTTTAGTGTGCTCGCTATTGAGCTCCTGTCGGGATTGTGTCCTCAACCCAGATTGTAATTGGGGGATTTTGTTCCAACGAGCAGGACAATGTGTGCAGGACATTGCACAACTGGGAGAGGAAGTTCTTGGCGTTGCAAGAACTACGGTGGATTGTAGTGACCCACGCTGTGCCACAACACTTGTTCGGACGGTTGCAACCATCGATTGGTCCGTCACAGGTAAAATCATTTCAAATTATAATATTTGTTTTTGTTGAAATTTATTCAGAGCTAATTATCCGTGCTAATATTTAATGCTCTCAAATATTTGTTGAGCATTCTCGAGCATGCTCTCAAATTATTGTTGAGCATTCTTGAGCATGCTCTCAAATTATTGTTGAGCATTCTTGAGCATGCTCTCAAATTATTGTTGAGCATTCTTGAGCATGCTCTCAAATTATTGTTGAGCATTCTTGAGCATGCTCTCAAATTATTGTTGATTATTCTTGAGCATGCTCTCAAATTATTGTTGAGCATTGTTGAGCATGCCCTCAAATTATTGATGAGCATTCTTGAGCATGCTCCTAAATTAGTGTTGAGCATTCTTGAGCATGCTCCTTAATTAGTGTTGAGCCTTTATCATTTACGCCAATGATTTTAATTGTTATAGTTAATATTCCAGGCTTGCTGAGCGTTGTCGGTTCTGTGTTCCTCGGAGCAATTGGGTACGCAGCGTTTTGGAGCCTTCAACGACGCTACAGGCCAAACCAGCCACTACCCAATGAACCGGAAGTTTTTGTTTCCTCCAGTCGTGAAGTATGGTCGTCGTCGTGTCGTCGAGGCTTGGTTGGACGAACTCATGCGTCAGGAAGGAGACGCTGAGGATGTCGCTCTGGGCCAAGCAGGTAATATTATTGTTATAGTTTAATAATAATTTTGATTGATTTGAATACACGAATGTAAAAATAATTCAAGTAATTTAAGTAATTGGTTCAATATCATATCTGTTTTCCAGCCCTCATCCAACTTCGGGCTGGAGGTGAAGCTGCCATTGAAGCAAATGAAGCACTAGTCCAGCTTCATGACGTCAATGTCATCGAACATTTGCCACCCCAGCCCAACCAAGTGCCAGTTATTCCAAACCCTCTACTACACGCAGGAAATAATTTTGATCCCTTGGACCATGACGAGCAACCCGCTTTATTGAACTTGGAAGAGCATGTTGGGGAAGGGAATGAGGAGGTAGCCGTCCAAATAGAGATGGACTTGGTGGGGAATGAAGACTTCGGTCCAGTCATTGGCGTAGATGGCGAACCAGCTCCACCCCCAGTTGTTCGTCATAACCTTAGACGAAATGCTAAGGATGCTGCAATTGTTCGGTTGAGGCAGTTCTGTGGGCGTTAATGTTTTGTTTATTTATTTGTTGAATTGTTTCTTCAATGAACTGTGCCTTTAACTCCGTGTGCTTTAATATTTTTTCGTTGTCTCAGTAATCTGTTTGCATTTTATTAATTACTGGCTAATGTATTGGTGCTACAGTAAATATGTTGTTGCATTTACAAAATTGTTGTTAAATAAAAGTGTTTAAAAACGACAAAACCCAATCAACACACATTATTTTTAAAAAGTAACATCTTTAACTGCCAGTCGTGTAAAGTAGTTGGAGCAAAGTAGCTGCTGTGTGTGTTTGGTTCCATTTATTTCACATAAGACCGTAAAAAACTAAAATGAAAGTTAAGGAACTACAGTGTCATTCAAGCCGTTTCGGTTACCTATACAGAGTTAAGTCTACCAGTACGATTGAACTACAAGTTCACGATTCCAAAAGGTTTTGCAAACGTTGTGCAGTTATTTACTTGACGAGAAAGACTATTTGTAAAATTGAAAGCTCTGGTAATTTGAATAACAGTAGTAGTCAGAACACGGCGACCACTACGGAGAGTAATGCGTTGTCAAAATTAGAAAAGATCTTTGACCGAGGGTTGTGGATAAAAACATATACTTCATTTTGGAATTACAAGTGTGAATTTTGCAAATCTGACAGTTTGGAAGAAGAAATTGTGGAGAGGCAGTTTCACTTTGACACATTTAGCGACTACAAGGAATTGTGTAAAGGAATTCCAATATACGAGTTTGCACTGTTGGACAGGATTAGACTTTGCGAAATTTGCTTTTCTACCTTTGTACTCCTGCCAAATATCCCAGAGATTGCGAGTTCATTTAAAAGGGTGATGCTGTCATCACATCTAGTAGTGACATGAACCCGGGTGAAGTTAGACGAAGCTATGTGAACCAGCGCTTGTCAGGATCATTTTCAGGCTTGAATGGATTTTTGACGCAGCGTAAAAAGTGGACTGATAAACAAGCCGTGGAACATGAGTTCCAAAAAATCGAATGTTATTCTTTACACAAGCCAATACGGCGGAAATTCCAGAGACGTAAAGTTCAAGTTGGGCTTCCTAATTCAACGTGGTGTGCCGATCTGAAAATTCTGTCAGACAAGTGGGTCCCCTATAACAATTGTAACACTTGCGTTCTAGTTGGCATTGATTTCTTGAGTAAATATGCATATGCACGGATGTTAAAATCGAAAAGCTCCGAGCATATGACACGAGCCTTCAAGTCAATTCTGAAGGAGGCTAGTCCTGTGAAGCCTGACTATCTCTGGACGGATGAAGGTATGTAATGATAACATTTGTCGCTTTAAAACAATTTAGTATTTAACCTTCAAAAATCGTGATTTGTCAAATACGCAAAAATTATACTTATTATCATATTTAATGTGCAGGAACGGAATTCCGGTCACGTACCTTTCAAACGATCCTTGACGAAAACGAGATTGTATGGTATGCCACATCCAGTCCCATCAAGTCCAGCCCCGTGGAACGCTTTATAAGGACACTTTTTACCCGTATTCAAAGGTATTTAACACACCACAACACGCTTAAGTTTGATGACAAACTGCAAGACTTTGTCACTACGTATAACAACACTGTGCATAGCAGCATTGATCGTACACCTGCCTCCGTCTCCCCAGAAAATAGCTTTGAAGTTTGGTGGCACGTCTATAGAAAATATATACAGGAGAAGGCTCTACCTAGAAAGCCTCCAGCACTTCAGTTGGGGGACTTGGTTCGAATTGGAAAGCACAAGATTCGTTTTGAAAAGGGTAAGATTATTATAATTATTACAGTAATTTTTGAAAATTCGTAAAACGATTTAGCTACGACAAATAATAAATCCAAAGTATTTAATGAGGAATGTTTTATTCGTTCTAGGCTATTCAGAGAATTTTTCCCGTGAGGTGTTTCGAGTGAGTGCAGTGTACGAGACAGTTCCATATACATTTACGCTCACAACGCTGGAGAACGGAGAGCCGGTGGAGGGGAAATTTTATTTTGAAGAATTATCACTGGTGGAGAGTCCCGAAAGAAAGAGGGGACTTGTTGAACATACAGAGACTAATACCACAGGAACTCCATCGTCAAGTCAAAATGTCAATACATCAGAGCCCCTTTCAGCAGCAGCAGCAGGAACCCAAACCCATATGGGTAAGCCTGAGCAGCAAAATGAATGACAGTTCGACGCCAAATAATTTGGTGGCATCATTTGGCACGAGTCCAATACTTTGCCCGCATACTGCCTACGAAGTCGGTCTTGTGAGTTTGCGGTACACTGTAAAGGACCCAAACGAAGAAGTGCCTCTCGTCCCGGACAAACCGGATCCTTCGCCAACACACCCCCTTCCAAATCCCATCTTCCCACACATCAAAGTGCCAACTGTGAAGAAATTCACCCATAAAAACACGTCTGACGACGTACTCGTTTTTCTTGGACGTTTTAACAAAGCTCTGGAAGATAAAAACATTGATGTGCGGTTCACTACTACCATAATTGAGATTAAGCCGGACACTGAATTGCTAATTGAAGTTCATGTGGGTGAATTGGCTCCGGACCAGCATTTGACACTTTCGCAGCAATTGGCCGAACTGTTTGGGTTTCAGCGAAGGCATTTTTATTTGGGAGCCACGACAGCTAGGCAGACTTGCAAAGAAAGTACATTCAAAGCATTAGTTCCCAACGGATCGACTGTAGACCTGGAACTTGTAACATTTCCAAGGGGTGAGGGCTCTCAAGAAAATATTATTTTTGTTGACAATATTTATGAATCTCTTTATGCGTACATTTATAAACCCAAAGAGAATTTGGATGTTTTCGTATCCCACATAAATACAAAATTAGAGAAGAATGGACATCACTTGAAGTTCCTGTTACGGGACGATGGTAAAACTTTGATGGATTTTAAATCGTATGCAAAAAAAACTGGCGAATCAGTAACACTAGCTGCCGAAGTTGCTGAAATATTTGGATTTGACGAGACGAAATTCGCTGTGGGCATTCATACAAGTGATCGTTTAGCAAGCGAAGATGTCATGAAAAAACTAAAGCACGGCAAAAAATGTTATTTCTACTTTGGTCTCTACAGTCGTCTGGTGTTTTTTATGTACGAACCGGCTAGTCGTGACGCAGATGTTGTAATCGAAGGAATTAATTCAACTTTTAAGACCCAGAAATTCAATGAATTTGACATTACATTCAAGATTGAGGGGGGTGAGTTATTTGTGCGGCAACTTCCACCTCACGTTACGATTTTCCTCCCTCCTACCCTAAACAAGTTTTTTGGTATCCCCGAAAAAGCAAGATTTCAAGATGACACCCGTTTTACATTATCTAGTGAAATAGTTGCGGAGGAGATTAAAGAGAATATCAAGGATTATACTAATGGTTTTTACTTCCCCATGCATAATGCGGGGATTGCAAAACGCCTGCTTATATTAGCTGATTGTGTGGAGAACCAATATTTTAGTAACTTCCGGTTGCCATTGCTCCGTGACGTAGACTTGGAGTCGGAAAACCATATTAAACCAACAACAATAACATTCGAGCCAGTAGTTTATCTTGGGCTGACCAGTGACATGCTGTCGAAATTGCGTGTAAAATTTGTGGACGAATTTCTGCGTGATAGTGAATTTAGTGCAGATTCGGAAACAGTTGTCTGTCTCCATTTCAGGCCAAAGTACTGAGAGAAATGAGGGAAGTTATTTGCAAAGACGGTCAAGAAGCGTGTACATTGTCACCTCCCAGTAGCAGCAGCAGCATCACAAACAACAGTTCCAATAATATTGGTAGTGAGCATAATTTTCAAGTCGGCGGGAGATATACGGATACTGCCTTGATTGGAATGCCATCTTCGATGGGTGGTGGTGGTAAGACGGGACTCTCCACCGAATCCACTTCATATTTAGTTCCTTTGACTCAGTCACGGAACCGGCAATCGACAGCAAGCCATCGACGCCGAAAGACCAACCAGACTGGAGGTAGAGTACGAAAGAGGAAATCAACAGCAGTGTCTGCCGGAAGACGAAAACGAAGGCGTGCAGGAAGTCGGAAGCAAGCGTCAGTGCAAATTGGTGGCAGACGAAAGAGGCGCTCAAAGGAAGTAGTTGGTAGAAGGTGTGCTGCAAAAAAATAAATTTAACCAAAGCCAAACGACCAGTACATACGGCAGCGATGGAGAGCACAATTTTTGACGATTCGCCCACAGTGTACAGCGGTTCAACGGAATCCGTGCGTAGTGAGCTACTACCTTTTCAAAATTATCCTACGGACGTTAGCACAATTAACAGCACTGATTATGTAACTTATTACCCAGTGGAATCGTACTCTGACAATTATCAACCCCTTCAGTTTGTAATAAACGGAGATGGGCAAAGCTATTTTGATTTGGCAGACAGTTTTTTAAAAATAAAAGCGAGGATTGTGAGGAGTGATGGAGGTGTGTGTGACACAACTGATTCAGTGTGTCCCAGCAATCTCTTCTTTGACAGCCTCTTTTCAAACGTGCAAATCTTTGTAAACAATGTACAAGTTTTTGACGCATTTAATAATTACCCTTTTCTTGCCTACTTCCACAAAGTTTTGTCTACGAGTCCAGAGGAGAAAAATGGAAAACTTCAAGATTCGTTTTTTTATCCGGACGACAAGTTTAATGACTACACAAGCTCCAACAGTGGTTACACGACAAGATACAATATTGTCAAAAATTCGCAACAGTTTGTTATTAGCGGGAATATCGCTGCTAATCTGTTTATGCAAAATAGATACTTGCCTGCTGGGTGCGAATTAAAAATAGTTCTGCGTAGGTCAAACCCAGAATTTTGCCTAGACTCCAAGGCTGACTCCAAGACTGGGGTCTCGGGTTGCCCATATGCAGTTGTCCTGAACGAGGCTACATTTTACATGAGTCGCAAGGTAGTTTCCAAGGGAGTACTGGAGATGCACAGGAGATTGTTGAACGAGGGGAAAACAATGAAATTCCCTGTACCAAGCACTGACCTTAAATGCATAAACATTGCGGCCGGACTGTCGTCCTACATCTCAGACTCTTTGATTCTCCCGCGAATTCCCAAATGTATTATTTTGGCATTTGTCTCGACATCAGCCTACCTGGGAAAGTTATCAGCCAGTCCATTCAACTATGAGCACAATAACATTGCGTCAATCTCATTCCAATGGAATAATGACACCCTTGAATCCAGGGAAATCGGCTTTGAGTTTCAAAAGGAAGAACAGGGATGTACAGATATTAAATTTGCTTTGCGATCGTTGAGGAGACTAGCTGCGTCTCCGATCGTTGGGAACGGCATTAAGTTGCAAAATTGGAGTAAAGGTAAACAGTTTTTAAGTTGTGTGACACTAAACCTAGTCGGGTGTACGCATTGAATTATATTTTGGATTTATTTTTGTTGTTATAAATTTGCTCTAATCATTGAATTGCAATTATTTTTTAAAGGTTATGCATTCACCTGTATTGAATTACTACCGCTGTCATCGAATTCCCTCTCTGTAAATAAAAGTGGACAGTGCAAGATTTCGCTGAGATTCTCACAGACATTGGCTCAAAATACGACCGTCTTAATGTATTTACTTGGCCAATCTTGCATTGAAGTGGACAAGAACAAAAACGTCACTCTTGACTAGTGATAATTACAACAAGATGAATACATCAAGTATAGAACGCGTGCTCAAGTCCCTGTTTGATTCCCGAAACCTGGACATTCCCGTTTATGTATAAAGGATATGATAAAGTAAACGAAACATTGGAACTTGAGAATACGCCCTTGTCCTTTCCAAAGGCCTTGGTTATAAATACGTCAAGGCATTACGAGACAGGTGCGAAGAATAATTTCAGTTAATTGGACATACACACAAATATTTGATTGCACCACAAAGTAAGTCAATTTATTGGGTGTACGTTTTTATATTGCTTATAGGCGAGCACTGGATAGCTCTGTATATTTTGTCGTTTGAAAAATGCTACTACCTGGATTCTTTTGGACAGCCAATGGATACGTATAAATATGTGCAGCTTCCCTCCCATATAAGAATTATTAAGGAAAATTGTATAATTATTAAGGATCTAGTAATGCATGTGGGTATTATTGTGTGAGATTTCTCTATTGTATGGGTATAGGGCAATCGTTTGAGCAAAACCTCGACGACTTGAGTGCCAATAAGAGACACAATGATTACAAAGTTAAACATTTTGTTAAAACTGTCCCGGTTTTCAACTCTTGGCGTAATATAAGAGACTATAAGCACAGCAGCATGAGCAGCAGGTGCAGGGGAAAATATAATCAAGGAAACAAGCCGAAGTGTCTGTGTAAATTTGGTAATAGCTACTCTTGTATACAATAATATGACGTATGGCGAAATTAATATTTTAATCATAGAGTACGGGCCAAACTAGTACACTTGGAAGTAATGGGGAGCATGCTCATAATTTAAGGACCATGCTCATAATTTGAGGAGCATTAAGGAGCATGCTCATAATTTAAGGAGCATTAAGGAGCATGCTCTTAATTTAAGGAGCATTAAGGAGCATGCTCTTAATTTAAGGAGCATTGAGGAGCATGTTCATAATTTAAGGAGCATTAAGGAGCATGCTCATAATTTAAGGAGCATTAAGGAGCATGCTCATAATTTAAGGAGCATTAAGGAGCATTTTAATAATTTGTTTTATTGTAATTATGTTATCCAAAAATAATAAATAAATCGCCCATTTTTCCTATTTAAATCCGATTGGTTTTTTAAATGACAATTAGTTTGTTTGTGTACGCATACAGGTAAACATTAAGGCAGTAAATCATTTCCCCCGAATGGATTTTGAAAATTTAATCCCGTTCTGCATCCCAGTTCCATCCACTATTCAAATTCTTGGCCAAAGTTTTACGGGAAAGAGTCATACGATATTGGAATTAATTCGACGTCGAAACGAAATATTTCCGGAGCGAATTGAAAAGGTTATATATTTGTGTGATTACATTCAAGAGGAATTTACGGATTTTCAGCTGAACGACCCGGACGTATCGTTTGTGACAACTCTATCTGAGTCTCAGATTGTTGAAAAATCGTTTGTCGTGATTGATGACCAGCTGTCTGCCTTGAAGAAACGCTGTGAACTTACCGAATTGATTAACAATCTGTTTACAAAAATAAGTCACCACATGAAAGTTTGTGTTGCTGTCATTTTGCAGCAGCCATTTGTACCGACTATACGAGAAGCAGTGCTCAATACGCAAATACTTTTATTGTTCCCATTTAACAGGGATAAACGTATAATCAGGTATATAGCGAATCAAGTGTGTCCTGATAACAGTGCATTCATTAAGGCCGCATATGAGAGAGCGTTGAGCTCGAGAGATTTTGGATATTTGGTCTTAAATTTCCACCCTTTGCATAGACGTTATAAACTTTTCGCTCGCAACAGTATATTTCTTGCAGATAATACAGAAGTGTATGGACCAAAATAAGTAGTTTGATTTCTTCAATTGTCATGACCTTACAGACGAGATTAGAGTCAGAGTGCGAAAATTTATACACTCTGTTGCAATCCCGCAGCAAAGAGTACAAGAACTTAATTCAACGGTCATCTATTGAATCATTACTCGCGCTGTGCGAATCATTTTGCAATCTGCATTTGTTTTATTGTACTAAACACATTAGAGGTATTACCAAAAAAGGGGCCAAAGCGGTTTCCAGAAAACTTTGCAAACAATTACATTTACTCTGCAGTTGTAACGGTAGTGTTGGTAGTGGCGGTCTGTGCAAAGAAAACGGAACAGGCCACATACGTCTCAAGAGAATTTTTAAAGCCGAAGAGCAACTAGTTAAATCTGTCCTGGCTGTCGTATTTCACTGCATAATACACACCGAGTGCTTGCTACATTTTCCTTGAACAATGGAAGTAAACAGGTCACTGGCTCTAAACGTGTACAAAGTAATGCCACCTGAACTTTATTATAAGCTTATGGATTGCTACAACAAGGACCAAGTAAAAAGGAGGGCTAAAGCGTCATCGGCTGTGGGTGAAAAGGGTAAGCAAGATCAATTGTTGTTGGACGCTAACGACGGACAAGAGGAAGAACATGTGCCTGTGGATAGCGGGCACACATCTGTCGTAGTGCCAGACAACATTGAGCAAGACGGTGGTCGCAGTGGTATTGTTGGTGGCGGTGGGAAAGATAAGTACACAAAGGGTGTGCAGGAACTGGCACTTCAACAGGAACACTCTCTCTCCCATCACTCTCCTGCACACGCTGTAGCTGGAAGCAGTCCAAACTCTCTGGGAGATAGAAACACATCTGTAGGGCGCTCAATAGCACAGTGGAAACCTATAGAAGAGTCGTCACTCACTCAAAACATAAAGAGAAAATCTCATCCAAGGAAAAGAAAACAACAACGACAATTACGCAAACCTATTGTTGCAAAGATTGCCAAAAACTTGCCACGTGGTAAAATCAGACTATCACGTCAGTATGACTTTTTACCTCGACCCAAGCAATCCTCAAGAACCATTAAATTTTATTTTGAAATGTTCCAGCTAAAACTTGTTTGTGCCTCTGTTCTCGCCCTGTGTCAACCCGCATTGGGTTCTGTAATTATTCCCCCTGTTTCTCTCGATCAAAATTCTGATATCCTTCTCGCAAACAACTGGTCTGGTTCAGTGAATATTTCAGCCCAAGAATTACTATTGAAAAATGTGTTTACCAAGGCTGCTTCTATGGCAGTTAACAAAGCAATTTTTGAAATTATCGATGTTGAAAGGTCGCTTGGAAAACTTTTAAATGTGTGGCATTCTGGTTTAAAAAAAAAACAAACACCACCACCAACACCTCATCATTATTATCCCCATTTTCTGATAAATTAAATTTTACATTTCTTAAAGACATTTTTGCTGCTCAAAAAAGTGATTCATCCGATGGAATGTATTCAAACCCGCCAGATATTACCGCCGATTTCAATGGTTTAGACGAATGTATTAGACTGACAAACAAAGGTACGTGTATTTGTCTTGCTGGCATAAATGAGGTTACGCTCGGTGGTCTGTAAAACACTGTATGATAAGTTTTATAGCTAATAATCCAATTCTTGCAGTTTTATACGTGTTGTGTGGCCTACTCTCAACCCAAGTAATTTTTAAGTTGGCAAAGTATTTGAAAGAGAGACTGCTTTGCAAACGAAACATTTTGCGGACTGTTGCAACTGCTGCTGAAGGTGGAGTTTAATCTCACAGCGGCAACTATAACACAGGTGGACAGTCTTATTGGTTTCCCATATTATTTATAATGGAGGGTGAACCATCAGGTACATCATCAACAGATTCCAGAACTCCTTCCCCAAGACCTTCGTCTTCAACCGCTACTGTCGTCGCTGACAATGTTCCCGACGCTGCAGTTTACCCAACACGAAAATATCCAAATGCTTACAAGTCCGAGGGAAATTTTGTAAGTATATAACTATATAAAAATAGTTTAATCATAATGTAGAGTAACCAATGCAATACCGAATATGATAATTTTATTGTATGAATAATTTATTTGAAAGTTTAAGATGTTACGTTGCTGCGTCCCTGGCTGCCCTTTCCGCACGAGTCGGTACGAACCATATGATGCGCACGTCCACGCTCGCCATTATTGTGCACCATGCAAACTATATTTTATCAACATTGATGAGCATCAGTGCCCACATACAAATAACCAGGTTGGGGGAGCTGAAAGAGCAGCCAACTTGGACCTGTCCGTATTTAGCGAGTTTTCCCGAAGCCATCTAGGAGCCATCACAGCGTATGTTTATCATTTTAAAAATGAGGTTATACAGGTTGATGAGGCATTTAGCTTTCTCTACGAGAGTTTTAAAAAGCTTTTGGAACAAATTTTTGTGTTACGGGGCAATTTAAGGGTTTCAATGAAGCTAGGTGTGGAGCTTGAACAGTTGATAATACAGCAGGGAGAAGTCGTGCGAGCCAAGATTATTTTGTTTTTCTTTCAAAGTGACCACCACCTTTTGTCTAGTTTACAAACTATTGGAACACTTGTCACGGGTTGCGCCGAGGACATTGAATCTAAAAAGGCGTTATTCATTACCAACGGGAGTAATTTCCGTGTGAAGTCTTTGAAATCTTTAGAGATAAAACTCGCCGAATATCGCCCCTTTCAATCTGCTCGTATACGAGAGTATTTAAAAATGCCAATAATTTCACGAGGTATAATTAATTTTAAGACAAAGACGGAGTGTTTCAAAGTATGCGTTACTGCTGGAATATTTTGGGAAGATGCATTGCGCGCTAATTCAATTTTGCCAAAGGGCAAGCGTTTGAATTTAAAAAATTGTAATGCTTGGAGACGATATTACTCCCGGCTAGATTTTACAGGTGTGACAACATTGGAGTGTTCAGATATTATAGGCATATCGGAAAGTATTGACCGCTTTGAGAGTAACAACAACGTGTGTGTCCACGTGTTATCTCATCAAGAAAATCGCATTAATGTTGCACGCTTAAGTTCCGCAGTTTATTCATCTAGTGTGAATCTTTTTTTAATCCGTCAAGAGGCCACGCAAAACCATAGCAGCGGCAGCAGTAGTAGGTATCATTTTGTGTTAATTCTTGACCTGGACAAATTTTGTGCACGCCTGACACCCAATAAACATAATGCTTTAGTGTGTAAGAGATGCTTAAGGTACTTTTCTACTCAGAAGCCCTATCTGGCTCACACGAGTCAATGTGAAAGCAATTCAAAGGCCCATTTACAGTTGGGCGTGTTAGGCGGTGGCTTTGTTAACACACGACTTTTGATAGATAAACCAATAGAGATAACCCCACCTGTGGGGGCGACGATAAAATTTAATCGTCTTGACCTGACCCTACATTTCCCGTTCATTATTTATACTTCATTTGTAAATAAACGTGAGCCTTTGCATATCAGTACCGTAGATAAGTCAAAGAAAGTTTTATATCATAACTCAATTAAATATGAGCATACTATCAAAGGATATTCGTTTGTTATTTTGCGCAGAGACAGTATGGAGAAATGCACATCATTAAAAAATACCAATGTAATTGCCATGGAAAAATACAATATTGAGGACGCTTCAAGGACCGGTGAGGGAGTAGTTGAGCATTATTTTAGACGCATATTCTTCTGGGCCAGAGAGTTACTAACAGCAATTAGAAACACAAATAATTTTAAGCAGCCTACACTTGAGGAGCTAGTAAAGTATGAGAACATAACTCACTGTCAGTTTTGCCAGGCCGAGTTTACAGATAGTAATAAAGCAAATGTTAACTCACAGCACGATCCGTCCAGTAGACTCAGTGTACCAACAGCAAACACATTCATAACTACATCTTCAGGTGTCTCCCTCCCCTCTTGGAGTTTTGAAGCCTGGGATGACGAGCATAATTTGACAAACATCAAGACAGAGATAGAAGATGAAGCAAATGAAAGAGAAGAGGAGCAGACAGCCTTCCACCCTGATTTTGGTAGAAGCGTCACCAAATCGGTTTTGAAAACAATGCATCACAACCACTTTTGTGGTGGTGGCAAAGTTAAACAAATAATTTGTCAGTATTGTAACTTAAAGATTTTGTCCAAGGTATATGTACCTATTATTTTTCATTCAAAAAAAGGTTTGAGTTTTCGCTTTCTCGTCGACGGACTTAGTTCAGAGCGTTACGTGACTTCAGATATTAGGGTTTTAGCTAAATCACCATCAGAAATAATTCAGGTAGAAATTGCCTCCTCAACCACACTTGTACCAAAGTTTGGTCCAGATAATGATAGACCCAAAAAGGGATCGCGGATGACACGAATTAGATTTACAAATGCTACTAATTTTATTGACGAGCCTCTCGAAAAAATTATTCAACTCCTGGAACCATGCAGTAAATATTTCAAAATTATAGAAATGATTATTCAAGATTTTTTTCCGCACATCCACTGTAGTTTCTTTGAAAATATTTGTGACCTTGTTACTATTATTGGTCAACTACCTTCAATTCAAACACTAAACCAGTGGTGTAGTTACATCGAAAAGAGCCATTCAAGCTTATATATACAGGAGAATGACAACAGTGTTAAACGATTTGCTACTGCCGAAATAGTAGCGTTTAATAAGATTTGCAAACGTTTTAAGTTGGATAGCATGCCATCCTTTGAACAATTTTATAGCTGTGTTAAGTCGGCATTTCTGACTGCTTTTTTTTTAGTCCTACCGCGAGAATGCATATAAATGTTTTGGATTAGACCCAGCTGGCGTACCCACAATTTCCGCTTATACGTTTCACGCGTTTCTATTTTACAGCAAAAAAGAAATTGAAATTCCCAGAGACCCGTCGATGATAGAGTTAATCAGATCTAATTTACGCGGTGGCATTTGTTATAGTGGGACACAAATTACCAGAGCCAACAATTTATGGAACGTCCATCATGGCTCTTATGACCCTAGCTCCAGGCGCTCTTTCATAGCTCATTTTGACATAAATTCAATGTACCCGTACACCATGCAGTATTTCTCGTTTCCCACAAGTAATTTTTTGTGGATGACCAGGCAAGAATTAGATTCATTAACGTTCCCGTCCAAGAGAAATTGGAGGGAAATAACGATGGAAGAGGAACAAAGGGACACTGATTACATTCTCGAGGTAGACTTGTCATACAACAAGTAGCTGCATGGGGACACATCAGACCTTCCTCTAGCATTTGAACATTTATTTGTATCATACCTGGAGTCGGGAACCAATGACTACAAACCTGTTTGGCAGTCATCAGAGAAGAAGCTATTGGGAACCTGTTACGATAAGACCGGGTATTTGGTACACGGCAGACTTTTACGTTATTTCATTTCGTTTGGCATGCGGATTATGAAAATACATAGGGGTATAAAATTTACACAGACCAATTTATTCAAAACATACATTGATTTTGTGCTAGAGCAAAGAAGGACAGCGACCAGCTCAATTGCCAGCAACCAGGCAAAAAGCTTTGGCAACAATCTTTCGGGCAAGCTTATCTCTGCCAATAATTTTAATAATAAAATTGCATTTTGCTGTAGCAGGGCCCATTGTCACAGGTTAGTTGCTTCTTCGCACTGCAAAGATTACGAGACAATCTCTCCGTTCTGTAGTATATTCACAACTGGTGGAAAAAAGGTAACAGGTAACCAAGTCCAAATCGTAGGATGTTCAATATTAGAACTTAGCAAACTAGTTCTCTATCACTCATACTATCAACACATGAAAAACATTTGTGATTGCCGTCTCAAATATATTGACACCGATGGCTATTACTTAGAAATATTTTGCAATTCGGAATTTTCCTTTCTAGAGACAATTGCAAAACATCATCACTTATTTGATTTGTCCAAGTTGCCCGAGAGTCACTTGCTATTCAAGTTATTCGCAGACCGGTACCCCGACTTGCAAAATGGTAGGAAACGGATTGGTGGCAAGCTAAAAATTGAAAGCCTTTGCATCGGTGAATTAATTGCAATCAGAGCTAAGGAGATTTCGGTGTCCACATTCACTGGTCAGCACAAGTTGTTGCAGTGCAAATCTGTGTCAAAGGAAATATCCTCTCAGTTTACTCACGAAACTTACAAAGACGCAATCTTAAAAATACGTGGTGGCAGTTTCAAGCTGGACCAAGTCCGTTGTGTAAATAAAAAGTTAAGCATTGTTCTTGAGGAAGGAGTTGTTTTTAACAATCGTGTAAATTTGGCTAGAGTCTTTCCAGCTGCAAACGATTTAAACTATAGTGTTCCATATGGCTACGGGCAACCGCAATAACAATCGTCCGACAGAAATTCTATGATCGTATACACATGTATTTATTTCAAGTTTACATAACCATTAACAAGTGTTTGTAGTAGTCTAAATAATAGCATTAATTTTAATAAATAAATACGAACTGTAGTTTAATCATTGATATACTTCTGTAAAATCAAAGTCTAAAAAGTATTAAAATGCATTGTGTTTTTGCCACAACTTTCTCAAACGAATCATTTCAAACTTTTGTCGTTCAGTCGCATTAATAATTTCTTTGGATTTTGTTGTAAATCGATCGTCGGCAATACATTTATCAGTTATCATAATCTGATTGAGTTGATTTACTCGAGAAAAGCATAGATAATCCAGCTTTGCCCAAACCTCTTTTTCACCCAAATGCACGGCCAGTTTGTCCAGAGTGAGCCCCTGTATTTTATGCTTGGTGATTCCATAGCAAAGTTGAATCGGGAACACGTTCACGCCCACATAATCATTAGTGTCGTGACAAAACACGCTCTCTGCATATCGGAATATGGGAAATCCAGATCCACGGTCAGTCATCCATTTCCTACCCAAATAATGCGGGATGTCGGCTATTACACATTTCACCTTACGTGGGTAAACTCCGGGTTGATCTTCAGCTGTGAATATTACATCTTTCACGTAACCCCTAGAACCGTTGGTGATTCCCAACTCTGTTGCTAAATTTTTTGTGATAACAATTGGAGCAGAAATTGCAATGCACAGTGGCTGAGTCCCGTTTGATATATGAATTATTTCATCCTCTTTGAATTGCTTGCTGAGCATCTTTCTACAGAATTATCATAAATAAACGTTTGCAAGCATGCACCTGAAAATAATCCCGCGGTTACATTTTTTTACTAGTTTTGAAACGTATTACCTATTATGTGCTCGAACTTCTCGTTTCCAAGTGAAGACGTGCAAAGCGTTATCAAACATCCCCCGTTCGTCCTCGGTGAGATTGTTTTTCAGTCGAGCACGCACGTAGTCAACGTCCTCTCGCACAGTGCAATTATACCTCAATCTTAGCAGAAAGTTGCGAAACATTTTGTGATCTTCACTGTCCCCGGATTGACGCAATGATTTCGTTAGTCGGAAGACCCTGTCAATTTCCATGTATGCCTGTGACGTCTCATAAAACGGACTCTTTGCCTCCTGGGAGATTTTTTGGAACATTGGAAAATCAGCCACGGTTAGGGGCTGAAATTGTTGATCAAAGTCAATTTAGCTGGTATGTAGTGGACCTTGTAAGCGTTGACAACCCAAACTGGCCTAGTCTAGAAACTACTCAGAACAATGATATAACTAATGGAAAATGAATATAATAAACTTGCCTGTAAAGGGTCTCCGCAAAGAATGAGTGATCGAGAAGCGAAAGGCACATGACCCAATTCCGGGTCCGCAGATCGCATAATTAAATCAACTGTGTGAAACAGTCGAAGCGACACTAGGCTAATTTCATCAAATACAATCCATTGAACGTTTTTAAGTTCAGCAGCCATTTTCTCTGTCAGAGCCTGGCCGTTCTTGATTTTTTTGAAATAGTCGTCTTTAAACTTGTAAGGGATTTTAAAGGCACTGTGCACGGTAGAGATTCGAAGGTGAAAGGCACAAGTTCCAGTAAGGACGACAAGCCTGTAATCAAATCCCGGGTCTTTCCTTTTCTTCAGCTCCATTAAATATTTGATGTGGCTCAATACCGTTGACTTCCCACTTCCAGCCTGGGAAACTAGAATTGCACGAAAGGGCTCGTTTAACATTTCTCCAATTGATTTCGCAAGTTGTCTATCAACCAACTTCACCACTTGTCTTTGTTGTGCAGTCAAATCTTCAAAATTAATATCGGGCTTCTTAATTTTTCTCCGCGCTGAACTTTCAAAAAATTGTTGTCTCCATTTTTCGAAACAGTCTTTGCTTAATTGGTCCGTTGAGCTTTGGGCCATTGTTGAGAATAACCTCGATGATTGTACACACAAAAGCGACAGTGGTTACGGTGGACTTTACTGAATGGTTAGTGCAATGTTACGGCAAGGTGGAAATGCATTTTAATCAAGTAAAATTATTAAAGGTTTAAGGGGACCGGGTTGAAGCAGACACTGGGAGGAAATCCCTGTTGTCGTCGCAATAACAACAAGCACTGCTTGGATATAAGACATGCTTTGGTTCAAAATTTGACGACACTTTCCAATTTACGGAGCATCACAGTGGTAATCACAATTACCTATCATATACGTTGAAAGCATACCAGGTGAAAAATTCGGTTGGAAACTGCTGCGTCCGAAACCATACACGAAATTAATGAGCGAATCTAAGAAAAGGCCAAGTGGTAGCAGCCAAGACAGCGGTATGGCCGAAAGCTCCAAGAAAGGTCTGGACATCTTTATTTAATTATATTTTGTACCTGATTTGTTTTTGAATTAATAGTGGTGATATAGGTAAAAATGATATGAAATAAATTTAATAACGCGATTTGTTTTATTTTTTAAATTTAAAGCTGCGTGGGGAAGTTTATCCCCGGACCATGGATCAACTCCAAAGCATATTCGCAAAGTGAAGCTCAGGAAATTCGATCCATTGGCCACTCCAAAACCACCTAAGGTGACCACGAGCAAGAAGCTTTCTCCAAATGACGATGACTTTTGGACTGCCACCGACGTTTTTGTCGTAAGTCTATATCATTACGTGACAATGTTTTACTCACCATTTGTTTCCAAAATGCTCTTGATGATAAATGAGCATTACTAAGGGTCATATGAAATTAGGGAGCATTAATGAGCATGTTCTTAAATTAAGGAGCATTACTGAGCATGCTCTAAAATAAGGAGCATTATTGAGCATGCTCAAAAATTAAAGAGCATTAATGAGCATTATTATTAATAAGAGACATTAATGAACATGCTCTAAATTTAGGAAGCTTCAAACAATGACCGAGTAGATATTATTAATAAAATGCTTTTCTTGTTCACTTTGGCGAAGCTTGACGAGGATGAGCAGTACTTTGGCAGAAAGGTCTACAATGAAGGAGGCAGATGTTTGTATCTGCATATTGGCAAAAAGACTGCAAAATCCATGCAGCGGATTAAATTCTCCGACTACGAAGCAAAGCAAATATCCGAGTTTGCTGAGAAAATGCTTATCCAAATTGATCAGCACAAGCGATGCGGGAAGAAGGATTCCGACCCCTTACCGTATTTTGCGGATGATGAAGCCAGAGTAAGAGCATTCGACCCGAAAAACGTCCGAGAGTTCTGGGCGGCCGAGCCGGATTTGGAGACGTGTAGCGTGAGGCTGCGACTTCAGTTCAACCCAAGAAACGGGAACTTTGAGTTTGGCCTGTTGAACCCCGTCCCAGACGACATTTGTGAACGCTTCAACAACTGGGCCGTAAGTTTAGCTCTTGTTTGCATTCAATGCATAGTAACACCATGATTATTTAATTTAGTGTATATGGCTGCATTCGTGTTGTGTTTAAAAATCAGTTGCTCTTGATTGCAACCTCATTAAATAATGTTTGCGTTTCTAGGGTCCGTGCATGTGGTTTGACACGGAGCTGATGACTGCTGTTCTGTCGTTCATAAACGAGGACCCCGAAAGCCAGGAATGAAGCACGGTCATATCACTGATGACCATTTGTACAAAGGCAGATGATTTGCAAACGTTGGTTGCATATTTTACCCATAATTTTTTATAGTGCATGATTAATTAATTTTGGTGAAGGGATTTGATGTGAAATAAAATTTGGTGTTTACAATTATACATATTGTGTTTTAACCCACCACCATAATTTATTATACCAAAAACTATTTCATTCATGAAAACCCCGTAATTACTTAAATCTGCAATTCAAAACTTGAAAATAACTATCCTCCAATAATAATAATAATTCATCCTCTACAGCAAACATATTAAATCAAAATTCAATTTACAACAACAAGATATTCTCGCTCATTCAATCATACGTAATGTCGGAGGAAACGCTTTCGTTGTCAGGGTCTGGGTGCGTTGGATTTCTGTTTTGCTGAAATACGCAGTTCATATTGACGTCCTAAATATCCAATGCGTCCTCCAATATGAAATTGTAGTCCCCGTCATCCTCCTCCTCCCCATCGTCTGAATTGTCTACAAAATAATTTTCCCCGCGGAGCTGCTGTAATAGCGAAGGAGATTCTCGGTTCCCGTACGAACATCCCGGCAGATTATTTTCTTCGTCGGGAAGATTGGACCCTGCCTGTGTAATTGCCATTACAACTTTACCCTCGGTTTGGTCTTTAGCCATCAGCTTAAGTTGTTCTTGTTGCAGAATACTGGCCACCTCTGATTGTCGTTTTTGCGAACTGTCCAGCTCGTTTCCAGTCAATGGGAATGAATCCAGGTTGTTGTCCAGGGACGAATTCGCTCCAACTATTGCTAAAATTAAAAATACAGTCACCTATTCAGCTCAAAGGAAAGTAAAAATGATTTACAGACAAAATGACACAGAGACACACAGCGAGAGAGAGAGAGAGAGAGTGGGAATCCATATATTACCCAATTTTTCTTGTTTTGCCCTGTGATCAGCACACATCTTCTTTAACATGAGGTAAACATCTGGATATCGGTCTGGTTTTTGATGGCACTGCCTGAGTTGCCCGTTGATGGGAATGTGGTGGATAGTTTTGATTTTTTCCCTTTTTTATGGGTTGTTGGTGCTGGGTCTGCTTCGGTTTGTCGCTGTTTTGCGAGTTTCCGGTATTCTGCAACTTCCGAAGTTTGCCTCTGGCGAGCGTCACAGCCCCAGCCAAATGAATCGGTAATCGAATTTTTCGGTACATCCCCACTACACCAGTGCTGATCAGTATCAAAGTCTTCCAATTTTATGAAGCGAAGATTTTGCACATACCGAAATTGTCTCCGGCAAAATACTCCACCGGTGAACCCAGGGCAGAATAACTGAATACTTTCGTCACTGTACTCCTGCGCTTGGAACAGTTGCTGCCAGAATTTTTGTGCGTAAGAAAACAAGCACGGAACGTGAAAAAAATGAGCACAATTTGTGTAAGCTGTCGCGTCTGGTTCCAGTGTAACGACATATCCACCAATCAAAAAACGCTTGAGATTCCTAGACTTAAAGTCGTCCAAAAGCACGTCGGAACCGTAACGAGTCGTGTAGCGTGTTGCAACGAGCTCCTCGTCAATCTCAAACTCAGCATCAGATCTTTGAAAAAGATCAAAACGACAAATTGTGCACAAAAGTACGTGGGTTAATGTAGACATTTTGCAAAACGGATTTTATGAAACGAATAGTTGAGAATTTCAAATGCGAATGTAGTCACTTGGATGCTACTTGGATACTCTTTGCCAAACATGGATTTAAAACCTACTTTCCGAAGAAAATGAAAGCTTTGAGTGTGGTGACAACAGGCTGTGGTGACAATAAAGAACTCTTTAAACTTGTTTACTTTATTTCCTCCTAAACATCGCTTGAAAACCAATGATCGCATTAAAAAACCAATAAAAATTTACTTTTTCCAGCGCTTACGCCAAGATAAAATCCAAGCATCGAATAACTAATCTACCTGGACTTGCCTCATGAATATTATTTCAATTTACAATCCCCAAGACCTTACAAACCATTACGCAGGAATTTAAATTTTACGGATTTAAAGATAAAAGTATAAAAGGGTTCGAAAATAATGAGCTAATCTACAAAAACTCCTTCATGGATTCCCACATACAGGGATAGTTGGGCTCGTTAAGATTTTCGGACAAGCGGATTTGTAAACAACTTTTAAACTCATCGCGTTTTTCAATTGTCCCTTCTTCTTCTTGTTCTTCTCTCTGTGGGTAACAATCATTGCCAGTGTTCTCATCAGCATGCCCATTAAAAACCCAGGACAACCCATCATTTGCTGTTGCTTGGGTAAAGGTGAAACAATTTTCCCTGTCACTGTGCTTCTGATCAGATAATCGTACATGATTAATCGATGCGCCTGCAACCTTTTCCAGTACAGCGGGGCTACACGCTAGCGTGGGAATTTCTTGTCTGGCCGCACAATCATCGTACAAAGGGTTGAAAATTATCCGACCTTCTTCCTCAGCACTTCTCGTACACTTGAGTGTGCCCCACGGGTCGTTATTATACTTGTATCCAAGTTTCCATCAAATTCCATCAGTCTCGTTGTGGCGATCAGCTCTGGGTTTCGATTGCCCGTTGCTTGAATTTCAGTAGTTGTGGCAAAGAGAGTGGGAACCAGTGATACCAGTTCCATTTCCCGGTATCTAGACAAACCATCAATTTCAATCGCCGTCCTAATGCGCTGTCTCCTGGTAGTCATCTTCCAGGTGTACCATCCCAAAATGAGCAACAAGCCAACAATAATACATAGGTCCTGTATTTAAAAATCAAATTAACAGACGATTTGTGGGGATGGTAAAAACTATTAATACCCTTGAAACTCCTAATAGTTTCCTTCCAGGTAAAAGTACAATAAAAATTCCGGTAACTTCAACATAATTAATTATGTGTACGCAAAGAAACACTAAACTTGATTGAAATAATTACCGAGAGCAAATGAAAATATTCGGAACTTGTCAAGATAATTGACTCCCGGACCATTTGTCTGAGTTTCCCACGACGTTGGGCCACATTCAGTGACATTTCCCAGAACATATATGATTCCCCCGTCCACGTCTCGTATGTCTGGAGCGCAGCAGTAAGAATTATTGTACAAAAGGAAAAAATCTCCGCCACCATTAAAGAAAGACGAGCAAAGTTTCTCAACCAAATGTTGCGAGTAACAAGCTAAGGACAAAGGAAATAAAGTAACAAGGTTACAGTACAAAGCCGTCTCTGGAACACCTGCAAAATACGTTTGATGGCACAACGAACGCGTAATTCCTAAACAAATGCTTTAATTTGCTAATAAAAATTATAAATTTAAGGGACACTTACAGTAGATGAGAATATCTGACATTATGCTTAATCAATCCTTAAAAATGACTAAAGATATCCAGAGGAAGTTACAATGAGTGAATCAAACTCTAGTAAAGCTCCCTGCCCAGCAATAGATAGAATGAAAAGCAAGCCTCTGTTATGATGTTCTCATGATTGACGTTTGTGCAACGTAACGCATTAATATCCTACACGCTGTCCTTTTGTTGATTTTTACAGTAATCAGCGAAACTTGATCCACACCTCAAGGATATTTCTCCTGCTTGCATCAACTGCGTGTACAGCACGCATAGCTTGCACACCCAATATCATATTTTACCGAGTAAGCAAATTCGGTTATCATTGCTACAAAACAATGCCCTTCCAAAGATGTTCGATTTAAATATTTTCAAATGTCTACAAAATACATAAGCCGTGTATTGTACACACTGAAATCCCAAATGCTAGGAAAATATATTGAGACCAAAAATAAAACGATTCTCAACCGAGTATTTCTACGCTGAGCATTTAGGAGCATGCTCACTAATTTTTAGAGAATTTGGGAGCATGCTCACTAATTTTTAGAGCATTTAGGAGCATGCTCTCTAATTAAGGAGCATTGAGGAGCATGCTCTCTAATTAAGGAGCATGCTCTCTAATTAATGAGCATTGAGGAGCATGCTCTTTAAGTAAGGAGCATTGAGGAGCATGCTCTCTAATTCAGGAGCATTTATGAGCATGCTCACTAATTAAGGAGCATTGAGGAGCATGCTCTCTAATTAAGGAGCATTGAGGAGCATGCTCTCTAATTAAGGAGCATTGAGGAGCATGCTCTCTAATTAAGGAGCATTGAGGAGCATGCTCTCTAAGTTTCCAGCGTCGAAGGGCTTGCTCCTTATTGCACAGTCGCAATAGTCAGCCTCAAACATTCCAACTATTAAACAACTCACAAGTGCGTGATACCACCTAGTCCTATAAGATGTATGCCACAAATTACGTCGCGCTTTTATTCACTCTGTCATGTTGTAAACATTTGTTTTAATACGAATTACTCACTCGGCATTTTATTCATATCAGAGTCTTACTAATTGTAAATTGCTATTCAAAGTGTTATGTGGAATAATGATCTTTAACTACAAAAATAACTAATACCGCCATGTGCGCCAACTTAATTCTTTAATAATATTACAGCAAGTGATATATTTGTGTAATAGTTTATATTTTACGCAGTATGGTACTCATTTCTACGCATTTACATTTATTTTGAACTTAATTACCAAGAAACGGTAACTTCGGGCTACAAAAATAAAAATAAATTACGCAAAGGAGGGGAATTCTAAATTACATTACAAATTTATGCGTCGAAATATACATATGCACAATTATTTAAATCGTGTCAAAATATCAGTCACTTTTGTTTTACACAAAGAATAATCTTGCCTTCAGTCAGACGTTTGTCACAATAACAATTTGTAACATTTTTGGATAACACAATTTGTGGTACTTCCCTAAACAAGCGTGTTCCGTATGTTCACCAAATTCAAAATATCTGAAGCGTCCCTTTTACTCTTACACACGCACCTTTTCACCCACCTCATAATATTCCGACAGTGTTAGTCTTTTTTCAGTACTACTTTTTAATAATCAGACTAAAAATATCACGGAATTTTATTTATTGAACTGTATTCCCCATCATTTTTTGGAGAAGTCCGGAATTGTAATCTCAAATACTACGGCGAGTGGATTTACCTATTGGAAGAATACGAGGTATGTATCTATACACGTGCTGGTTACTTATTTGTTTTTTCTTAATAAAAAATATGTGCAGACATGAATGGTTGATCATTTTTATAATTTTTAGGGTTATTCCATGTTTTTTTGTTGCGGGGACAAAATGTATCAACTTGACGAGCATTTTTTTGTGCAGAACAAAATTGTGAAAAAAACACAGTTTTGTTCGGTGGTCATTCCACACAAGTTTACGACGGAAGATTTTCACCAGGTAATAAATCAGCGGCGCCCATTTCATATTCAGAGTATGAACACTGAAACAGTCGCCGTTTTCAGTTTTCCACACGAACTGGAATTGTGGGAGAAGCGGGGATTTGATCGAAGCAGAATAGGAGGCCGGTTAGTTAAAGAAATTGATTTCTGTGCATACACACAATTGTCGGAAGGTTTATACCAGAAAAATGACGTTGAGCCTCCCCAACACCAGACGAAATACGTCTCCTATCAACAGCCTGGGGGATTCAAAGGATTTGAAATTAGAGCTGAGACGTTCCCTGCTTCAAAAGACTTTGCCGCGACCCTGACCAAATATATTAAAGCCATTGGGAACCATTCAATTCCAAATATAACAAATGTTGAGTTCTGGAGGGAGTCGGAGAGGAATTGGTTCCATCCGTTTGAATTTGCCAATTTTGAATGTCCAATTGCGTCGTATAAATCCCTTCCAACGAATCTTGGAATTACCGAGCCCAAAGCTCAATATTCGCGCCAGGGAGCCACGAGTAAGTTTTTAAAATTATTTTAACATCAAATTATTATAATTTGGCAGTGATGGTCAGGTCTAGGCGAATAAATAGTTTTTACTAATTAATTTATAATTTGATTTTATTGTAGCCACGTTCCGTCTGGAGGAGTTTTCGTTGTCACTGGCCGACTATCACATTGCCGGGTTTACTAAAGTGTGGATTATAATTGATCGTAGAGACAAGCCTTTAGTCGAAGATAAATTCACGGAACATGGATTAGTTGCCAGAACTCCCATTCCCTGCGACCGGAAGATTTAGGCGGAAAAACTATTTTTAACTCCCCATAAACTGGAGGAGATGAAAATTGGTTATGTGCTGGTCTTCCAAAATCCGGGGGATTATGTCATGCTGTCAGGTAATTGCTACTATGAGACCTTTAGCCTTGGAGACAGTGTGACAAGATCCATAAACTTTTGTGATCAACGGTAGTTGGATTTGTTGATCAACCCGTGTAAATGCCCAAACGCACATGAAGTGGATAATCCCATTGATAGAAGGGCCATGGATCGGGAATGGAGGATCGATTTCCCAAATAGAATAAGTAAGTTTTAATTATTATTGGTTTTTATATTGAAAATAAAATGAGGTTCAATTTGGTTATATTTTATTAAGTGACAAGTTCATAAGTTGACTTGATTAATAATTCAGATTGGGTGGAGAGAATGAAAATTGAGATGGACGATCGGGTTATGCGTGCACGCCAAGCCCAGCAACAGGTGGTAGTTGCAAACACCAGCACGGCCGTGACCACAGTCGGAAGTTGTGATCTCATTGTTACCCTTCCGTCGCCACTTGCATCCACTGATCATCCTCCAATATCACAACCAGAGCCTCAAACTCCCAGTCCCGCATCAGTACAATCCCCGGGTCACGTAAACTTGTTAGAACATGGAGCTGGCAAGCGTCAGCAGAAAAAACGAAAAAGGTCATCTCCAGACACGCCCACTGTGAGGGCCAAGCTATGGGAATGCACCGAAAAGGACTGCAAACTGAAATTTAATTTTCAGCCAACAATGAAAAAGCATGTCGGAGAAAAACACAACAAGAGTTTGCAAGGTACGCTGAATTTTTTAAAGTTTATTATTTTATTTTGTTAATACTTTTATAGAAATTGGGAGGTTCGTAGATAGGGTCAGAGAAAAAATAAAATATCAAAGTCCAGAGTTACATAGTAATGAAGCCAATAAAAAAGTGTAATTTCCAATAGCCATAGCATTAGTAGCAATAAGTGGCAAGTAATAATAAAGAAATAGTCTAATAAAATACAATGGTCAGTAAAATAGCAGCCATAATATTTCTGTATGCTTAGACATACAGAACAAGGTAGGTCTAGTTGTGGTAGGCTTGCATTAACAGCAATTTCGTATGTCGAGTCTTAGCAAGGATAGCGAAAAGTGTCCGATCAGCCCATCTTCTGCTGTCGAACGTACGCTAACTTACACAATTTTTTCCAGTACGTATGTACCTAGCGGAGCGCCATTTGATTACATGGCGTTCCATGCGTAGCTGCATTAGCCGACAAGTGCTGTATGTGGCGTATAGGTTAGCGTCGACGCCGTAAATCACTGGCCGATTTACAGTATACGTACAGATATATATTTCTTAGTACATACAATATATAGATATTTAATTTCTATAATATTATTTAATTAAAATATTGGAATTTTCAGTGGCCTGTAAAATATGTGGCAGGTCATATTTCAACAAGTCAACACTGAATAGGCACGTCAAGAATTGCCGCAAGCCAATCGGGAATGGGAATGAAGGTTGCAGCCAAGATGATGGGGATAATGATGAGGAGGAGGATGACATTGATAATGCCAGTGCCACAACCACAGAGAGTTTGGAATAGTCCCATTTTTAATTCTTTTTTTATCTATAATATTTGCTCAGTAATTTGAGACTGAAATGTGCCTTTTGCACAATGTATTTTATAAAATTTACTTCGAGACTGACATTCATATACAACTAATCTTATAAGTAAAAATAATCAATAAAATTGGATAATCATTATAATTAAAAGCAGAGTCCATAATAATTAATTGGTAATGCAGCTTTGATATACTTGCATATTAATTTCGGGTTTATTTTTGGGTGTTTATTATTTGCTGTTGACATTCGTAGCACGTAGCTCGGAAAACCGGTTCTGAGCCTATAGCCCAGAGTACTATATTTCAGATTATAGCCACAAATGTTGCCTGGGGAAAAAAGTAGCTTTATAATCGGGTTTACCTATCTTCTTTCATCGTTCGCTTTTACAATTCCAATTTTGACCCACTCTTTTAAGAATAGTATTAAATCCGGAGCCCGATTTTTACCAACACACAGAGATATTATACTATCAAAGTTCTGGGCTGAGATACAAACAATGGCATTAAATTTCACAATTTCCTGTTTAAACGGAATTCCGAGGGTACACGTTGTACATACTGAACTTTCCAATTTCTGTAATTAATTATAAAGGGGCCTACATGTGCATGTAGATGAAATGTTAGTGCAAACGCAGCAGTAATTAAGAGACATATTTATAATCAACGTATTGTTTCTATCCAAAAAATATGTAAAAATCAATTTAAAATTAGTCTGATAAATCTATCTCGTAAATAACATCCCATTCCCATTCTTCAGTATTGCTGCCCTCTAGACCTGATTTCTTGCAAAATTGTGCCAGGAAGCTTCTCTTTAGTACAACACCAGCTGAGCCCTCTAGTGTTCCGTCTGAGGCTACTTGCATCGGTGAGACCGGAATCTTGAGTTTCAATGCTTCCTGTACTAACAAAATGTTGTGTATTAAAAAAATTGAAGGACAATATAAATACAATTATGTAAACCCTTGTGATATTTTAAATAAGTAAAACTATTTGTTGGTAACTATATATTCTGCTAGATATTATTACATATTTCTTACCTGAGCCAAGCTAAAGAATTTTGACCCTCCAGGTTTTCTAACTTTCATTTTTACACTAAAAAATCCATTTGGACGATGTAATCCACCAATCCATACCACACTGAAGTTAAATTCCTCGTTCTGGAACCTCAGCACTGGGGAAAAGGCTTGTCCAAAATATTTCCAAATGATAGCTTCGTAACTTAAAACTGTCCCTGACAAATTAAATTCATGTATACTTATTCCTTCCCAGAAATCCTGATACTATTTGCTTGTTTTTAAGTTCTTTCCATTAATTTTTTAATATTTTGTAGTTCCCATATGGTTTTACATAGTTTAATAATTTCCGGGATCTTCATTACCATTAAATTTGTATGAGATCCTAAACGGTTCGGCACACACTGGTAAAATGGGACGGCACATCCGGACTCCATGCTCAACCATCAAATGATTAACGTAGTCCTGAAGTGGAACTGGATTGCATCCTTTGTCCAGAAAACATGGGAATGCTTTAAAGTCTCTGCGAAATAACATTATTGATTTAATATTCAAAACAGCTAATGGTAATTTAGAGGTTTTACAAAAATAAACGATAAGAGTGCTTGACTATAAATTGAAACTATCATTACTTGCTGACACAGTTTTCCATACTTTGCGCTGAGCAGATTTCTTGTGCAATTTTATTATACTGAATATTTTGATTTCTATTGAAAAAGGACTGCATCGTTCCGATTCGAAATTATGATCCAGATTGCCTTCACAAAATCCAATATTTTCCCACGGACACTGTATATTTAAATAAATATGAGCACAGAGAACCCCTGGCTTGCTTTGCTCTTTGAATTGGAAAAGAAATTTTTTGGCACAGTCAGAGTTAATTCATAGGAAAAGCCATTGTTTTTTATGAGGAGTCCTATGTTGTCAACATTTGTCACTCATGACAATGTCCCATTAATTTCTATTCATTGTAGTTTCTGCTACAATACACACATTGATATTTGATGCACCAGGCAAATGTCCCTCGAAGGTTAGGATCTTCCCCATTCAGAAGGAAAAAAATCTTGAAATGTCTCGTGGATATGAGAGGGAACTTCTATAGTTAGCATGTCGTTTAAAGGTTACAAAGGGACAGACTGGGTGAATATGTTATCGGAAGCAAAACGAGATACGAATGACTTTCCCTAACAATGAGTAGTGGAGAATGCGATCACACAAAATGATTTCAACATGGAATGTTAAAAGCAAAATAGGCCACAGGAAATTTGTCCTGTAAGCAAAATGCACTTATGATTAGATCATTTTACGATTAGAAAAAATAGTTCTGAAAATAAACATTTCCTTGTAAACTCATAAAATTTGTAGAGATTATGCTCGAATTCCGCGTTGTAAATTGGGACTGGGACGTATTTAAAAATTGCTTTTAATTAGTCTTGTCTTAATCTAAGACCTTAACAGTCCTATTCAATATTAGAGAGCAATGGAATCTAAGATCTTGAGAACAGTCTTTGGAGAGCTTTATGTACGTCTGCTGCAAAGAATCCATCGCCATTCTTCCAAGTTGACATCTTCTTTAGCGGACTTCTTTTTCTTGCAAAACTCCTCCAATTCCTCTTTCTTCAGGACAACACACTCTGATGCTTTCAAATCCAAAGTTCCATCCAAGGACACTCTGATCGGTGTAATAGGAACTTGGAGCTTGACAGCATTCTTCGTAGAAAAATAATTACAAGTAGTCAATTTTTACGAATTTGTGAATTAATTTCGTACATGAAAATCCACGTCATTACTATTTACTACTAAAAAGCTACTTACTTGTGCGAAGTTCCGGAATTTTTGTCCTCCGGGTTTAGTAACTTTCATCTTAACGGAGATTGTCTGTTGATGTGGTTGAGGGATACCAATCCAGATTAAGCCAAAGCTAAACTGACCATCGTTGAATCTCCCTACTGGGATAAATTCCTCCTCCCCACATTTCCAAATGATCGTTTCCGAACACAATTCTGCGCCTGGAAAAATTCAACAATGTCAAATTTTTTTAATTTTATAATAATTATTATTATTATTAAAATTTGATAATTTTTATCAAATTTTTCAAAGTTTTTTTGTAAATTGTAATGTAAATTTCATGTAAATTGTGCAAAAATAGTCGTACCTTTCAATTTATAACTGACACAAAATCGAGCCCGCCAGGGCAACAGGGGCTGATACAGTTGATATTGATGGTGTGTAATCAAGTGCTGAGTGTAATCGTTTACAGGAATCACACTCTGGTGGCAACTCTCCCCAAGAAAACATGACAGAGGCCTTTAGAAAGAATAGTGGTTTTTTGGACGTTTAAAATTGGCTCGAATATTTTTTCGTATGTATTTACATTAAGATATGCATTTGAAATTTGTACTTCCAATTAACTACAAAAATAGTATTTAAAATTTAATATTATTTGTACATTATCCCTCCAATGCAATGGCTTATTGTTAATAAGACTATGTAAAATATGTTTATGGATTTATTACACCAGCAGAAAATCTTACTTATACTCGCAGACTTCACAATGACTGATTAGCCCTCCTTTCCTCAAAACCTTACTGCACCCGAAATTTCGGTACTCGCAGAAGACAAACGAGGATTTCGAAGTGGTCCCTGAACTTTGTGTTCCCATTTTTCTTCTGTACACCCGTTTAGCTAAATATACATAATTAAACCCACGTATAGATAATACATCCAACTTTATGCTAACCTCAATAATATATACTGGATACGGGTATAGGTACGGGTACAAGGATTTCAAAATGGGTATATACCCACCGGGTACGGGTATAATGGGGTCATTTCTGTTTTCATGTTTCTGAATACATATACTTATTGTTAATACACTTTCAACCTTACAACATTCACTAAATGTATTTTAGACTGTGTAGCTAAAATATGTGCTTTTAGAGAAACATGTTTTAGGAAGTATAAATAAATAAACACAAACGAGGAATAATAACAAAATAGAAGTGGAGAATAGGATTCAATGAAATTTTGTACGCTTGGTGATATTTCGATGAATCTGCAATAATTATGCAAGTTAATTTTATTTCTAATCGAAAACGCTTCTAGTTGTTCTACTCTTCAATGAAAATATACAGTATCAAATACCGCTCAAAATTACACACTAAGGTTTCATACATTATTACACATAAAATACTATGTATTACATATAGACAAATCTGGATAAAGTACCCGAGTACGAGTACGGGTACGATACTGAGATACCCGGGTATGGGCACAATTTTCGAGTATTTTTCGGGTACGGGTACAATGCGGGTACATGTACATGGTTTGAGATTGCATTGCAGGTACGGGTATGAAAAATTTGTACCCGGATACTCGGGTATGGGTACGGGTATATATACCAGATATTGCAATACCCGCACTTCGGGTACGGATACGAGTATGGGTACCGATTTTTCGTACCCATGCCGAGCACTGATTGCAGCATTGGTTACTGTTAACCATACAATGGTCAATTCCTAACCTGAATGTCGTTAATATACGCATTTAGCTGATAATATTGTTGGCAGAAAAATATCAGAGTACTGGGGTACGGAAAACCGTTTGACAAAAAAAATCAACTTTTTGAAGGTCGGGGTACGTGAAACTTGTAATTTCCCATGTTAAATGCCATTTAAAATTTGCAGTTTTGAATTTCGAGACAAATTGACTTCGCGCCAAATTTTTTTAAAAAACTACGAAGGATTTTTCAGGTGGGAGGTATGACTTAAAGTTGTACTCAGGGTACGAGCAAACTAGTTTTGATGGAATTTCGAAAATCTGGAGGGGGCACTAAAAAATTTTTACTTGTTAGTATTAACAAATTGTATTTATTACTTCGATCTTTTGAAATGACTGTACGTAAAGCTTTATGTATCTACAATGTAATAATTATGTAATAAAATTATTATATATACCTCTGGTAATTTCCCAGTTCCAGGAATAGACGATAACTTATTCGGAGTGACTCTACACATCCGTCCCCATAAGGTTTCCTGAGAAAAGGGCACTGAGTGTTTCCACAGTCGCAAAATATAAACATTTGAAAGAAGCATATGTTCTTTTCCATGAATGAACTTGCTTGATGATGTAATGAATTCCAAATCATTTCATGAGGCATTTGGTTACATTCAGCAATTATTGTAATTTTTATCTGTGCATCAATTATAAAGTGATATAAAAAAGTGCAGTTTGAATGCATATGGCATTCTAAGAATTAATAGTATCTCAAATCTCCAATTAATATTGCTTCCTGCTGCACACTTGCGTATATTTAATAATTATTACAGAGCTAGAATTTTTATTGGCTTCATAAACATCTTCTCAAGGGATATGCTTGGAAGAGGAAGGATATTGACAGGCAATATGAGACGAAGTGTCCAAAAGGGGAAGCTTGTTAAACATAATCTATATAGTGGCAATATTAGTACATAACCAACTATGGGACTATAAATTAAGTACTTTAGGAAATGAGAGACGGTCAAATAACGACAAAGGTACATACAATAGGGCAACAAATGTAGCACATATTCTGCATTGAGCTTGCAATTATGTATGCATTGTTTACAATAGTCTGTTCCATATTACACTAAGCTGAATCAAGCGTTTGCTCAAAATTTGCTCTCATATTGTCTTTTGAGGGTGATAACTGATGTTTCATATTTTTACCGTTCGTACGGCCGGGAAAATTACATGATCAAATTATGTTCCTCTTCCCATCCCTCAATTAGCGTATCCTGCACGTTTTTAAAAGTAATCAAAAATTATCTTCCAATCAGCTTCCAATGAGTTAATTATTACGGGTTACGGGTAGGCTAATGTGCAGAATATTTCAGATACACATATACATACATACATAGTGTTTGTCGATTTTTAAATGCCATGGCGTAAATGGCAAATTAGGCAGGCATATTTGGCAGGCATTTAGGACATTTATTCAGATGGGCATAAAATGATTTTTTATGCCACTATGGCAGAATTGGCATATATAATATATTTTGCCTTGGCAAAACTGGCATAAATAAGCGATGCTCATGGAAGGCTTTATTTCCGCCATCATTGGTGCTTGTTCCGACCGTGGATAATTGTAAAATATGTAAAACTTGCAAAGTACCGGTTCCTCAATGCACGTAGTAGCAAAAGTCAAAACGCTTCTAACTGCATATTGCTTGAGTATACACTTGTTTGTATTAGTTTAATTTTCTGTGATTTGTCTTACTGCCGGTTATATTGCAATCAAAACGAGGGGACGACTGGAAAATAAAATCTGGTTACACTGGAACGCAGTTTCGGGTTCAAATTCCGGAACGTGTAATGTAAAATGTCATTTTTATAGTAACGTTCAAACAAAGCATACAGGTAAATGCACAATACAGACATCCACGTTTAAGCAAGCTTCTGTGGATATTGAAAGACAATTCCGTAAAAATTCCGGCAATTCAAGATTACACGATTTGGAAGCGTTTGTACAAGTCAGCGATGAAAATGAAACCGACGAAATCATATTCATTGTTGTTGAAGCTGCTTAACAGGTTTGATTTCTTCATGGCACAATACTGCATCTCAACATGCCCTGCAAGAGTAGATTTTTTTGCCATAATGTTTGCCGTTTTTGCCAATCATTTTTTGCCTTTTTGCCCGACATTTATTTTTAAGGGCAATGTGAAGGCATAAATTGCTTTTTATGCCTTGCTGCTGGTAAAAAATACCGGGCAGGCAAAATACCTAAGGCATTTAAAAATCGGCAAACTCTATACATACATACATACATACATACATACATACATAGTGAAGTAAAGTATGTACATATGGTTTTCTATAATTGCCTGAAACCCGACCCATAACAATGCTAGGGAAAGAGATTGCTTGGACTCATATAATATTTTAATTCTATAATAATTATGGGAGCTCTCATTGTAAATCTGTAAGATTTTTGGTGTATGAGATCAGGAGATTTTGTTGATCTAAAATAAAATTACTTTTCACATAAATCAGGTTACTAGAGCTTGTTTTTAAGAAATGAGCTCGGCTCATATGTTACAATATTGCTGAACTCGTAAAAGTATTTGAACCCACACTTAAGTATTTTGTAACATATGAAATATATGTCTGTCTTATTCAAATGCATACTCAGCGACTGAGTTTATAAATGCACACTCGAATTTTGAGTTTGGGATTGGACGGTATAATCAGGCATCAGGCATGGTCCCCTGTCTATATAGTCCATAGGAGTCAAAAAAAAGTTTAAACAAACTATATAGACGCGATAGGTAATAGGTACGTACCGTAAATCATAATCAGTCACACTAAACCGCCGCGTGAATTTTATGAAAGATACATGTCAAAATTCAACAGTGAACAATTGTTTTAAGGAATGTAATTATGAAGTCATGCAAACTTATGTATGCAAATATTCATGTAAAATAAATTATATTTAAAGAATTCCAGGTTTATTATTCAGATTGTATGTATAATTATCTTAAATGTGCATTTATTTTTAAAAGAAACGAGTACCCACAGTTGAAGGAACTGCAAACTACTAAACACCCAGACAACATTTACCCCAAGCTTTCAAATAGAATCCAATACTTTTCCCCAATATAATATCTTACGGACAACAGTAAGTTGTTAATAGAGAATTTCCTACATAGTGGTTATATTGACATATGTAAGTAAATATAACAGAGCTCAACGGTCTCTTCACTAATCACGGAAACACACTGGTACCTATAGGGCAATTTCAAATCTAAACAAGTGTGACCTTAGTAAATATCCACTCCGATCTTTTTGTAAAATTTACACCTCCAACGTATTTCTGTGATCACGAGAGTTAACTCCCGGGTGACCTGGGAATAAGCTACATCTGTATCAAATCGAAATTTTACCGATACTACTATTTTTGGTGCTGAAAATCACAAGTTTACGTCCCTACTACCAAACTCCCGTCAAGAGCCGGCAATCTCCATAGCCAAGGATTCCTCTTTCTAGACCTCAACTCACAATCAGCCGATTGTGCACCCAGTACAGATAAGAGAAAGCTTTTTAGTATACGACTTTGGCCGGCAACCACAGACAATATTTGTTTTTCTTTTTGCCCAAAGATACTAGCACCAAATTTATATTCTGATTTACAGATATCCATCGGTTGGCAACACACTGGAAAGCACTATAAATGCCCAAGAGATCACATCTGAACAAAGCCCGTTTCCATCACAATCAATCAAGTCTCTCCTCAGAATCGGACTCTCCCCCCGCTAAAATTGCAATGTTAGAAGCCAATGTCACTCAGTTGAGCATGGAGGAAAAGGTAAACTTGATCTTATCAAAGATGGCCACAAGTGATCAAGCACAAAAAATAGAACAAAAGATGGAGAAGATGGACAAAACCTTAAGTGAACTGCGAGCTGACCTGAATTTTGTTCACAACACTTCTGAAGCTAACCGAGAAAAAATTGAAATCCTGACATCCAAAACTGATGACATGCAAGACAGCTTAAGAATGAGGAACATTATCCTGCACGGAATTCCCATATGCCAAGACGAAACCCACGAGAAGCTACTGAGTGCAGTTAAACCCGTTTTTGATACACTAACAGTTAGCACTGACATAATTACTGATCTCTTCCGTATTGGCAAACCTCTCAATCCGAAACGCCCAATTCTCATGGTTCTCAGACATGAATATTTCCGAGGTCAATTCTTTAAGAATATAAGGAACCTTAAAGACACGCCATACTCCATATCAGATGATCTCTGCCCAGCCAGTAAACTAAAGAGATCAAAGTACCTCAAATTCCGAAAACTGGAAAGAGAAGCCGGAAATAACGCTAAACTCGTTCGTGAAGGTTTGATAGTGAATGATGTGCTTCATATTATAAACTCCGAGGGAAACCTAATCAGAGCCCCTGTTATCTCGGCCTCCTGAAGAACCCGCGCTCCTTCTCCAATCCAACTATTACCCTCTGATCCTTACAGTATACTTTTCTGGAATGTGCATGGAATAAAAAATAAAACTACGGACTTCTTTAGTGACATTAAAAATGTGAATCCAACTAAACCACTCAAAATTTTATTCTGGAATGTTCATGGGATAGCCAATAAAACAATAGATTTCTTCAGTGATATTAAAGATATATCACCTAAAATTATGTGCTTCTGTGAAACCTGGTCTACGGTTCCAATTAACTATTTTGATAATACACACACAACTTTTGTAGTTAACGCCACAAAAGATGCGTCGCACGGCAGACATAAAGGTGGACTTTTTGCAGCAATACACAACGCCATTAAATTCGAACTATACTTTAAAAATAATTGGCTAATTATACTCACATTTAAAAAACTTGATGAAATTAAAAATCTTGCAGTTTTGTTCTGCTACATCAACCCAATATCTGAGAAAGGTCAATTCAGTGAGATGTTTACACATATTGAAAAACTTGAACTGCTATCTTACAACATCATACTGATGGGAGATTTCAACTCAAGAGTAGGCAGTCTCCAAACCTTGGGTTCTCAAACACATAGGCACTCGGAAGACCAAACAGTAAACCCTTTTGGCCAAAAATTACTTAATCTTGCTACATCCTACAATCTTGTTCTCATTAATGGTATTAGTGGTCTTGAATCTTCCTCAAAATATACATTCGTCAGTAAAACTGGTAAAAGTACCATTGATTTATGTTTTGCGTCAACCTCCCTTGTTCAATATTTCGAAAAATTCAATATCAGTGACTCTTTTCACTCCGATCATATGCCTATAACTTTGTCAATTCGTAGCCATGCTAGTAGCAGTGAGATTGGTAAAAGAATAAAATGGTCAGATGAAAAAGCAGATACTTTCAGTTCAGAAATCAAACTAAACCTTTTATTTTCGGATAAATCCTCTATTTATGAGATGGATGATTTACTCTCTAAAACTATCAACAACGCACTTGTGAAATGTGATATGATTAAACAACCTTGCAAATATATTAAACCTGCGAAATGGTTTGACTCTACATGCCTCTCTCTGAAAAGAGAGCTAAAGAGGAAATTAAGAAGACTTAGGGCAACCAAACTAACTCAAGATGTTAATGATTACTTTATTGCCAAAAAACAGTATAAGCATAAGTTAAAAAATAGCCGTAAAAATTATCTAGACAACATGGTGTCTAAAATTATTAACACCAGAACGAGCTGTGACTTCTGGAAAGCGATTCGTGAACTCCGTCCTTACATACCTAAAGTTACCTGCCCTATTGATAAGCAAACATGGACTGTCTATTATGAGAAAATGTTTCAATCCAAAATCAATTGTCCGGTCACCGCTTGCATAATGGGCAACGATAATATTGACGGCGAACTCGACCAACCCTTCAGTCTATCTGAAATCACGAAGGCTGTGAACCATCTGAAGAAAAATAAAGCCCCTGGAGCCGATGCTTTTGTTAATGAAATTTGGAAATCCTTCACTGTGGCCAGCCTTGAACAACTGCGGACTTTGTTTGACAAAATGTATTTCTCTGGAGAGATTCCCCCTGAATGGGCTCAAGTTACCATAGCACCACTTTTCAAAAAAGGAGATTGTGATAACCCCAAAAATTATAGGCCCATTTCACTGGTCATGACTAAACTGAAATTGTTTACCACTATACTTAACTATAGGCTGCTCAAGTGGAATGAGAAAACAAATTTCATAACGGACTTGCAGGCTGCATATCAGCCAACCATGGGATGTCTTAATCACATATTTCTACTACAATCTTTGATTCATAAACAGTTGAGACTCAATTCCAAATTATTCTGCTTTTTCGTTGACCTATCGGGTGCATTTGATTGTGTAACCCATAATCTACTTTGGACCAAAATGGCCTCCGCCGGAATAAGTTCAAAGTTTATAAAATGTGTCAGGGCAATATATGGTCAAGCTAAAGCACGCATTAAGACAGAGGATGGCCTTACTGAACCGCTCAAAATTAATATTGGTGTTCTACAGGGGGAGAGTCTCTCCCCAACTCTATTTAATATCTTCATTAATGGAATCATCGCATCACTTGACAGTTCCTTTACAAGTCCAATTAAGATCGGGGAAAGGCATGTGCATGCCCTTCTGTATGCCGACGACGTTGTAATCCTCGCCCTCTCCGCCGAAAGCCTTCAGAGAAAAATTGACGTTGTTAAAAAATTCTTTACTCAAAATAAATTAACTCTCAATTCGGTTAAATCCCAAATCGTAGTTTTTCAAAGGCCAGGTGGTAAACCCAAGAAACACACATTTTTCTGGGGAAAGAGCAAACTCGAGTGCGTTAATGAATATAAATATTTGGGTGTCCTATTTTCTCAATCAGGCTCCCCTAATCGAACACTGATTGACTTTCTAAGCAGAGGTAAAGCAGCAATCGGAGCCCTATGGCCGCTATTAGTAAAAGCCAAACTTCCACTAAGCACAGCTCATTTCTCACTTTTCAACTCAATGGTTCGTTCCGTGGTGACCTATGGCGCCGAAATCTGGGGACTGCGTCACCTGGAAGAAATTGACAACCTCCAAAACTTTTTTGTGAAAAAGCTTCTAAAGCTCCCAGTAAACACCCCTGGGTTCTTTCTCAGCCTAGATTTCAAACTTAAAAGAATAAGTGTGGATATCATACGGCGATCATTAAGATTATGGACTAAATGTCTTCAGAAAAATACCAGCAATTTGCTTCTCTGCTGTTACAAGGACATGTGGGAAGAACAAACGGACCTTCAAAATTTCAACTGGAGCTCACTGCTCTATTTCAGAATCAAGGATTTTCTGCCTAAAGGTTTATGGAACTGCAAATCGCCGGACGAAATACGCGCTGCTATACCTAAGATAGTTAGCAAGTATCAACAATCATTAGTAGTTCAAGATGTAGCCAAAATGATGGCATCGACTCATTTCCCCTTATACAAACGAATCAAAACCCACGACTATGCAGAAGAGTATACAAAAACCCCTACCCCGTTAAGAATCGCAGGAATCTTAGCCCGAATCAGAATGGGGTCAATATTTATTCATTTCAACGAGATCACTCTACGCCGGGACAAATGTATTTTCTGTTCACAGTTTAGCAGCACTTGGAGTCATCTCTTCCTTGAATGCCACTTGCTCTCCAACTATAGACCAGCAAGCCTATCCAATATCAATCCTTCGCATCATCCCTTCATTGAAACGTTCTGGGAAAGCTTAATTAAAAATACTAATAAGGATTTTGCCACACTAATCTATCGTTTTCTTGAGGAAATTTCAAAAAGAATGTAAACAATCACACTTGTACTTATACATATTGAAGGAGCGGTAGCTCAAATCAATAAAAATATACATACATACATACACTGGTACCTATACAATGTTATCATTTCAAGTACGAAAATGCAAACATAAAATATATTTATAGAAATCCGTTTAGAAAGCTAATGTATTGCAAACAAATCATTTTAATGAATCTCGTTTATCATCAAAGAACATTAACAGAATTATGGAAGGATTAAAGGGCTAATTAAAGCTTAAAAATACCTTTCAAGTTTTAGTCTTCAAGTAAACTCGTCTAAATTAGAGGAATTTCAAATGTTCATTACCAACTAAACATTCCAAAACGGATTTGACCAACAATACTATTCCGTACCGAAAAATGTGGTTTTCAGTTTTTGAAAATTTGATTTGTAATTCTGGCAACTATCTGATCTGGCCAAACGGTTAATATAATTCCTAGTAAGGGAAGCCCAGGATATGAACTGAGAAATGTTGTGTGGATTCACGGCAGCTGCATAGTTGTTGTATTGGTTCACTTCGTCCCGGACCAATGGTCCTTTCTCATTCAAAGGTACCCTCATGGGATGGTATGAAATCAATGTGGAGGTTATCAAAACCCCGCATTAGGTTCAGAAATCGCCGGAATCCAATAAGAATGTTCTTCCCCGACTCTGTATCGTGCCCGGCTTGAGTTGCTATAAGCTCAATGAAAGCCGACCTGCCTGAAAATTTTGAAGAATTAGACTTTTTCTCGTTCATGAGTTTCTTCAATTGATGGTCCCACATTTTGGCCAAAATAATAAGATGGTGAATAAATTCTGACTGATTTTTCACCCAATTTACATTTGCTTCGGTCAAGCTGGCGCTGAAAAAGTACCAATTCTTTTTGGGTTTTGAAGTTCTGGCGATGTATTGTGACGCTCGTTTCTTCTGCTTTTCCACATAAAAAACAGGATGCTGAGTGTAATTTGCGGCGGGGAGTACGTCAAATTGTATGCGAACATGTTTAAGACCAGTAGGTAGTGGCAGAGCTGCTTCCACCGAAAACTGGACTGAAAATCTAGTTTTATCGATATTCAAGAACCGATGAGGTTGTGTTTGGAGAATTTTTCTAAAGGTCTTAACAATGTCCGTAAAGGGAGGATTAACGTCATTGATGAAAAATACAACGTCAAAATCCGGTGCGGACTCTATTCCAAGGGCAGTACTTTTTCCAATGCTACCTCCAATAATTGTTCTCGCAATCTTGAACTCTCCGTTGGCTTGCAGAAGTTCCGAAAACTCGGTAACAATTTCGTTCCCAGCCTTCCTGTAGTAACTAAAGTACTCCTTCACCTCGGATGCCAATATTTGAAGGTCATCCTCCAGTTCGGAAGCATACTGCAATTTTGGAGTAAGAACATTGTATTTATTAACAAAGTAACTACATATTGGACCCAGTGTTGCGACCAAATCAAATATTTTCAAATCCGAAATTGAATTTGAATCCGGTTTTCAAATGCAATTTATTCACGCCTCTTAAATTGATTTGAATTTGAAAAACCAAATCAATTGAGTAAATAACCGGTTTGAAAAAATCAAATGCAGTGTTTCATTTGAATCTGAATTTTATTTGTATTTCAAATCAACAAATTATCCGAAATTGGATTTGAACTTGGTTTTTCAAGTTTCAGCTAGCCCAAACAGGCGAATATGGTTAAGTATAAGTCAGCCAAACAATTCTACTCACTAAACTCACTGAGAATTTTGCTAACAACTGCATAAAGCCTTTTTACAAGTTTAAGTAGTAACAGCATGCATTGTCATTCTTTTCTCAGTCAATAAGTCGGTTCCTGTTGCGAATGAGCACACCAGTTGTTGAAACTCCTAAGCAAATCTAAATATTTTTGACACATTATGGAATGAGTGTTCATTGTCGTAAAACAAGTTAAAAGCTGCCAAAATAGTAGTTTAACTTATTTATTGTGTATTAATTCTAATTTAAATAATACACTTCCACCACCAAAGCACCCCATTTTTCAGAGATGAGGAAGCGGCACTGGACGAAGCTAAATACGCTTCCAATTCATTAATTGAATCAAGATTAGGCCGGCCCATTTGACTTTTATACTGAACATTGTTCAGGTTCAACATTAATGGGCATTTCTTCGGGGATGTCCACTATGTTTTAGTAGTCCTAAATTACCATGTATAAAGCATGAATCAAAAAGGAAAGGACAAAAAAGCACTTAATTAAATTAGGTGTGCCAACATATTACTAGTGGTGCACTTGGGATCTTTAAAAAATTCTACTGTAAAAATAATACTAATCAACTAGTTTACTTGTCTTTTGAATACATACTCATTTTTTTCTTGTTTCAAAATTCGGACCGGCTTTGCATTCAAGAACTATAAGTAAAAGTATGTTGATTGTTTAACATATTGTTTGTACACTAGTAAGTAATTGCTTGTGTATGTTAACTTAATGTTTGATTTTGAAATGGTCGTGGGCGATGGATGTATATTTTGAGCATGAATTACTTAAGTTTCGTCCACTGATGGATCTTGAGTTTCTTCCTGTTCAATTTGAATTTTATTTTATAATAATTTTGTTACCTGGTACGATATGCTACAAAAGTTGTATTAGAAATCAAGTGAAATCGTGATCGCAACTTTAATCGTAAGAAACACGTGGCAAGTAATTGTCAGTAACTGCAAATAATGCAATGCTTGTAAGTCATCCACAAATCGATCGTTCAATAGTCCAGAAGATTTCAATGTTTTAGACTTTATGCGAAACAATTAAAAACCAAGTTCAAAACCAATTTCAAATTCAAATTTTGCATTAAGTCAATCTGGATTCGAAATTGATTTGGTTTTCAAATGATAAAATCATATTTGATTTGAAGTTCATCCGTATTTCAAAACCAATTTCAAATTACAAACACAACCGAATTTGATTCGATAAACCAATTTATTAGAAAATGTATATTTGTATTTGGTTTGATTCGCATTTGAAATTGAATTTTCAAATATTATTTGCATTTGGTCGCAACACTGATTGGACCCCATGTTACTTCTAATCCTGCTACCAGCTCTATTGCGTTTTTCCGATACAGTTTACATTCTCCAAACTACACTCAATTTATATTTTTATAAGATACCAAGACACATTAACTGAGCAATTTCGCCGAGGACAAAAATATTTCTTCCCATTAATATTCACTGCAATGTTAATTTATCCCCTCGTAGGAACATACATATATCATCAAAAGAGCCAAATATATATTGCTGCCTTTCAACGAGCTCTTAAAGATATTGCAGAATATAATGAACTGAATTTTGAAGTCTTAATTATTAAATTATTGAAATTTTGATGCATTTAAATTTTTCAGCTAATTCTCCTTACCTCAGCGCTCCGGAGCATTCCCTTCACCTCCGGCATTAAATCAAGGAGGTGCCGATGATGCGTAGCTACCAATGCTAAATACACATTTCCGAATTATTGAAATTGAATATAATAAATTCACTTGAAACATGGCTAGCTTGAACAATATAGACAGGCAATAAGAAACTTGAGAGCGGTTTAACATACAATGGTAGAATACTTAAATATTTAGCTAAATTTTCCCCCCGATGTGCTGTCCGAGCACCAGCATCCCTCGTTTCTACATAGGGAAGCTCTCTAGTTTCCGGAAGATGTGTAAATATTATCTGACTTCCTTCTTGCAACGTAACTTGAGGCTCCTATCCTAGCAAACGTTCAAGTAAAATGCAATCTGACCCTGATGCTATATCCAAATCCCATGTGATGATCGGAGTCGGAATATGAGGATGGTTTGGAGGATTCAAAAATGTATCTGTAAAACAATACACGTTATATTTTGACATTGTGTAGGAATAACGTGGTACTCAAAAATGTCCAGTGTCCGGAAATAAATTCTACAAAATCTAATATCGAAAATACCTTGCAAGATTTCTTGTTCTGGTGTTAATAAAGCCAAGTTGCTACAATGATTAGTAGTTTCTCTCTCTTCGGAGTCGCTTCTTTTAGATTCCTTCTGACAAGGTTGTTTTCGTCTTTGCCTGGTCCTCCCTATACTCAGAACCTCATTGTCAGTGTCGCTTTCTACAGTAGACGTTTCCAAAGCCTTTTCCTCAGCTTTACGAGCAGATTTGAGAGTCCCTGAAAAAATGACAAAGAGTGTGGTGAAAATAAAATGATAAAATGAATTGAATTGATTCCACCGTATTACATTATGTTAGTTGTAATAAAAAATCAAAGTAAAACTTACAGTATTTTCCTTGGGCTTCAACGCTGTGGAGTTTCCAAGTACTTTTCGGAACGGAATTTGGATTTGTCATTAACTTTATCAATGAGGGTCCACTAACATTTGGCCAATGACAGTTTAATCTTTGCGGTGTTAACTATGTTATTGAAACTACCGCTCTCTTTCGTATAGAAACAGACAACTGCAAAAAATGTCGCACCTAAAGGCACCTAAAAAATTACTTCCGAGAGCTTTTAGTTTTCCGACTGGGATGCTCTGTCTCTGTAAAATAATGAATCAAAATTAGTCATTTATTTTTATAATCGCCAGACGGTCCAAAAAAATTTCATCCCTGAAGCTGAATTTCCATATTCCAAAATTCCTGTTTTTTACCGGTTATGTTCAAAATTGTCAACGTAGGACCTGAGTGATAGCTGATAGCTAGTTCAAAATCCAATAAAACTTGCACGTCCATCAAAAGGCAATTTTATAAAATTTTAGAACAATAAAATATGAAAATGTTTCTTCATACTTTTTCCAAACTCGTGAAATTTGTGTTCAAATTTGTGAGAAAATGGGGGAATCAAATATATCTTGCATGTGCAGAGTGGGCACGGGAGGGGCTTTCGGGCATCATTTTCACTGTGCTGTACCAGACCTTATTTAATAATGGGCACATTAATATGAATACCGGGGTGGATTTACGGGGTGGCCAATTTTGCGCCAGGGTAAAAAAAAAAGTTGACCAAGGCCCTCAGATTGCATGTGTACACAAATCTAATTTGAGGGTTAGGGCCAGGGTAAAAATTATTTGATTAATCCACCCCTGTACGAATACATCTGCATTCAAATACACATTTAGATTTCTAGCTCTGTGATATACGCTCACCGCTAAACAAAATTCTGTGAGGAAAATTCTAGTATTTTTCATGAAATTTATGATAAATTTGCATTCAAAAAGTTTCTATTGTATGATAAACTAAAGAAATAGAAAATTTTAGAGTAAACATACATGCCTTTTTTCTCCTTCCCATTTCAGTTTGAATTAAAATCCCAAACACTCAAGTTAATTCTCTACAACAGCAAGCTCAACAAATGTACCCTTTCCGTATGAATTTGCTCTGTCAAATAAAGTCTAGTGGTTAGTTTGACTTCACATCTTCATCTCCTCGGCGTTATAAACAAGGTTACACATGTATTGCTAGCTGTGTAATACTATAGTATAACCTTGGCATTTCGGCAACTCTGCCTTGTATATAAAAGCTCCAGATAAACAGAAAATCAACAATTACATAAGTAATTTAAGTTCACAAGTAATTTATTTCACATTTTAGCTCGTAACTAATGTCATACTGCTTCACGTATTACCGGCGAAAATGTTGAGAGTGAGGACTGACAATGAATCCTATGCATAAAATATTGAGTTAATTATAATTCCTCATGTAACATCCAGAGACGCTTTGCTTTCAGTTGGAAAAATTTAAGCGTTGGCTAATTTGTAAGGATTCATATGAACCTGCATGACCGGATCTCCTTCGAAACTAATAGACTTCATACTTTTTACCTAAGCTACGTCTTTTACAGATTTGAATTGTCCGGTGCCAATGCTTCGACAGTTAACGCGTCCACAGACAAACAGACAACAACAATAGGGAATTCCAGCTTCACTTCGTTCCTAAAGAGTTTAATTGATAGCTCGTAGTCACGGGTATACATAATTACGTACTGCTCTAATCGGGCAAATCTTGGAAAAGGATTGGTTGACGCTAGCTACTGAAAGTTGATTTCTTATTGTTCCAAATTAGCATTGTTTCACTCAAACTATTCCTTTCAAATAAATTCCGCAAAATTAGCAACAAATGTAACTGCGGTGTTTTACTCAGTCGGATTATTATTTGCAAAGAATAAAATTAGAAGAATGTTCATACAGTAGGAAATACTCAATGCAGAAATCTATGTCAGAGATATTGCTTTTAAAGTTAAAAAATACAATCCACTTCCTGTTTCTCCTTTGCCTAGTGATTGGTAAGATTTCAATTGTCTGCCTTTCCTTGCAGAAATTGACAATTAAGATCCGACTTGAGTCCACGGATCTTTCCTTTATTTTATTTAGGCAAAACAATTTCTGGAAATGTAAAGCCACAGATCGTAAATGGAGAGGACGCTCATCCAGGAGAGTTTCCATGGATGGTTTCCTTTCAGAGGTATAATGAAAGACTGGATAGGTACGGACCTACTTGTGGCGGCGCCATCGTAGATCATCGACACATTATTACAGCCACTCATTGCTACAATCCCGAAGCCAAATATCGTGTCCTAGTTGGAGCACACAATATTTCAAAATCAGATTCAGACGAACCTTCTAGACAATGCTATGAACCCTGTCGATTCCATATTCATCCGAACTGGAACAAGTGAGTACAAGATCTTGCAAAATTTTAAAATTTTATTGGATAATATACAAATTGTCTCGAATCTTTTATCCCCAAGAATTAAATTCCTTCTTCAAACAGAGAATCCCTCACAAATGACATTTTAATGGTTACGCTCAAACATCCGATTGATTTCAACGACAAAGTCCAGCCAATACGCTTGGCCCCCTCGGATTCCGACCCAGTTGGCCAAACTTGTGTTGTTTCCGGCTGGGGATGGCTTGGCGGGACAGTTGAAACATCGATCCTTCAAAAATGTAACCTTAAAGTTATCAGTCTTGAAGAATGTTCACATTGGGGAGAGGGAGATCCTTTGACAATTAATGAATTCAGCGTTTGTACCCTGCCGGAACAAACTGAGAAGGGAACGGCAGCAGTAATTAAAATACATGCACAAAATATTTTACTTCCCGTCTAATCACAAATAGTATGAGAGCGGTTGTCAATTTTATTCTTTCCAGGGTGATAGTGGGAGTCCATTAATATGCTATGACAAAGAAGGCCCTTATGCCACGGGAGTTGTATCATGGGGCCCTGAACCCCCTGGTACAGGTGACGTCTATGCTGGGGTGAAAGCTCATTTGGATTTTATTCTATGCAATAAACCTCAAGGTTAAATCAACTGATATGGAGACGAAATAGAAGTCCGTTTTTGTACAATTTGGAGGAGAAAGGAAACTTGTCAATTTTAAACTATTGAGAACTATTCGTAGTATTTTTGGACGGAAGAATAGTAGCATATGCTGTATTGTCAAACAATTTCAAAAATTCAAAGTTCCAATATTTCTGGGGTAATAAAAACCCATTTAATTTTCCACTGTCCACCCTACAAAAAACGTATTTTTTTGTACTCAATTCAATTTTTACTTTACAAAATTTTTCTTTGAAAAGTAATCCGACATAATGTGAGACGTGTCGCTCCGTTTAGCCCCATATGGACAGCAATTATGTCCAGTAGAACTATATGCACGATGCGGTAGTTAATTAAGAATTGTAGCCACAATATTTGACAAGAAGTTATGCTCCAACATGGCATTTCATAAGATGTGTTAAAAAATGCATTTCGAGTATTCATTGTACTGTAGCTTCATTTGTGCAGGGTTTTTCATATCATTTTTCCCCTTACCCACAAAATGGAGAAGCTATTAAATTATTTGAATCCCCCATTTTGTAGCATATTCTTTTCTAGTTTTTATAAAAGTTGTTTCATTGACCTCATTTAATGTTTCCGGTCACACGGGTCTTGGACGTGAACCAGGGTTTGAATTTTTTTTACAGATTTTGAAACCCGCAGTTGGTATTTTCAACACAAAATGTTTTCAGAAATAATTCTTGAAGCTGTTTGTTGGAAATTGTATAGACTTTCTGAGAAGCTTTCAAACATATCTATCTCTAATAAATTGTAAGTTGAAATCTATGAAAAAGACCCGAAGGAACAGAGAGCTAGTTTGGGAACAACCATCTTCACGGAAAAAGTGACAAAGATCCGGGGAAAAAAAGTTTTGGAACTTGCTATTTTTTCAAGGACTGGCGTTCAGAAAGGTATTTGGTATTTGGTTAGAAAGGTACTTTTTGTCCGAAAAAAAGCTTTTTCTCGGTTTATTTTTCTTCTAATTTTTTTGTGTGCTAGTCAAGAGACCTTTTGTGTCTATTTGTCAACAGAATATAATTGAGGCATGTAAAAGTATAAACTCAAGGTGGTCAAATCTTCAAATGGACATAACAAAGGCAAAGTTTTTCGGAAAATCTTTATTATAATTTGTCCTTTTCAAAATAGCATTGACGCTAATGATTTTATGAAAACGCCTCCTCTCCAAAAGTTCTAGGAGGGAGAGTCTATGGAATAAAGACAATAATTTATTATTGATGTTTGCAAATGCGAGGTAATTAATTTTTTATTATTAGCATTTATAACAATGCAAGCATTGTTTCACTGAAGCAGTTTCCCTTAAAATAAATTCCACAAAATTAGCAACAAAAACAATTTATGTCTCACTCATGAGGAACATTGTCAGCAGGATTATTATGCGAAGAACAAAATTACAAGAATGTCCATCCATTAGTCAAAATTCAACGCAGAAATCTGCGTCAGAGATATTGTTTTTAAAGTTTGAAAATGCATTCCGTATCTTGTCTCTCCTTTGCTTATTGTTAGTGACTGGTACGATGTCAGCCTTTACGTGTGGAAATTTTGATTAAACTCATTTAATTATTTAATTAATCAACTAATTAAAATCCTTCGTCATATCTATTCAGGCAAAACGGATTCTGGGGATGTAAAACCGAAGATCATAGGCGGAGCGGACGCTCAACCAGGAGAGTTTCCTTGGATGGTTTCCTTCCAGAGATTTAGTGAAAGACAGAAAAAGTACGTACATACATGTGGCGGCGCCATCGTAGATCATCGACACATTATTACAGCCACTCATTGCTACAATCCCGAAGCCAAATATCGTGTCCTAGTTGGAGCACACAATATTTCACAATCAGATTCAGACGAGCCTTCTAGAAAATCCTATGAACCCTGTCGATTCCATATTCATCCGGACTGGAAAAAGTGAGCGAAAAATTTTCCTACATTTTAAAATGTTATTGGATAATATTATTCAAAGTGTCTCGAATCCTTTATCCTAAGAATTACATTCCTTCCTCAAACAGAGAATCCCTCACAAATGACATTTTAATGGTTACGCTAAAACATCCGATGGATTTCAACGACAAAGTCCAGCCAATTCGCCTGGCCCCCTCGGACTCTGACCCAGTTGGCCAAACTTGTGTTGTTTCCGGTTGGGGCTGGCTTGGCGGGGCAATTGAAACAACAATCCTGCAAAAATGTAACCTTAAAGTTATCAGTCTCGAAGAATGTTCACCTTGGGGAGAGGGAGATCCTTTGGCCATTAATGATTTCAGCGTTTGTACCGTGCCGGAACAACCCGATAAGGGAACGGGACCGGTAATGAAAATACATGTAGAATCAAAACTTGACTTCTCGTTTCTATCGTAACAAATAGTGTGACTGCGGTTGTCAATTTTATTCTGTCCAGGGTGATAGTGGCAGTCCATTAATATGCTATGACAAAAAAGGCCCTTATGCCACGGGAGTTATTTCATGGGGTCCGGATCCCCCTGATTTAGGTACTGTTTATGCTGGAGTGAAAGCTCACTTGGATTTTCTGACATGCAAAAATAAGCCTGGAGGCTAAATCAAATCAATTAGTGCCAAAGACGAGTAAGAATTTTCTTCATGGAACCAACAGACCCAGAAACATTTTAGAATAGAATTGCTACCATAAAAACTTTTACAAAATGAATAACTTGAAATAAATGACAAGTAGTTCAATTTTTATTTGAATTACATTTTTTACCCCTCATAAAATATACGAAAAATTTGACTCCTTTAGTAATTATCGAACAAATAAATCCGACTCGGAGCAATCTAATTTATGCAATTTGGTTAGTACAAAAAAAAGCGTAATTCATGTAATGAAATGTATTCTCCAGTGAACTGACAATGAGTTCACACACAAGTGCACACAGTAAACAATAATAGAAATGACACAGATTATAATAATAGCAGCAAATTTATAACTAGTAGATATTTCAAAACCATTGATAAGAAACGCATGAGTAATTAGCCATACATTTTGGAATGTCATTACTTAATTTTCAACTGATATATCACAAATGGCACGTGTATGGATAAACTCTCTCACTCCTGTTGAACCTTCTGACTCCGTTTTCCCATCCTTCTAAAAATTATTCAATAATGTCTTATTAGCTCTCTTATGCTTCGCCTTGCTAATTTCATTATATTTAATATTCAACCCTGAGAAAAAATGATTAAAATAATTGATCAACGCATACTCATTCACCTTAACGGTATCAAGTAATTACTCCTGATATTTGACTTGCACAAGGGAGACACTATGCTATAAACTGTATGGGCAGAGGGGAAGAACAACATGCAAAAGCCCTCGCAAGTACCATCTCGGGAGAGTCTCACTGTAACTGCCTTGTTATTAGGGGAAATGTTAATACAAACAAGGATAGTCCTTGCTCAGAGATAAACCCGACTGTAATAATGCTTTCAAAAATTCCGAGAGTGCACTAAAATCGGAGTCTAATCATCTCTAAATGAACGTTCCTTTTCCTGTACATCTTTTTTTTTTCTAGATCTTGGCAAAAACTATCGAGTGAATAAGTTCCCTTATAAAATTCCTTCCACAGAAATAAATTCCTTAGCTTGCAATAGTTTATAACTCTACCAATCGGGAAGCTCTCCCCATGAATAAATACAGCTATGTTTTGAATGTAACAAGGGATGTACAAGCAGGATTGCAAAATAAGTTGTGCACCCAAGTTGTTTCTGATCCCACATTGTGTCAGTTGTCAAAACTATACATTGGAAGCAACCCTCATCATTAGCCACCCCATTCCCATCAAAGTCACTGGATAACCCCAAGTATAGGAATAAATTGTGTGAAAGAAAGCCTATTATTTCCATTTCCATCTTCTCTTCTTTCCTCTCTCTCTCTCTAGCTCTTTCCTCTCCTCACCCTCCATCTATCTCACCCATGACAATAATACTCTCACTCACAATCCCATAAATTCATGAATGAACCCCCCGAAAAAAAAAAGAATTTCTCCCCGTACTATGAAAGTGAAACAAAACTGAAAAGAATTCATATTCAGCGCAGAAGTTATGGTCCCGAAAGGAAGAGAGCGGACAAGGCACAGAGCCTTTCCTCCACATAGTCTCTTAAGTATTCACCCCTTGGAAATATGTCCATTAAATATATAAAAAGACAAATGATAAGAACTAAACTCCCTCCTTTATGATTATATTGGAAAGGATAGAGAGACAGAGCCAATTCTGAATGTTAAGTTGAGGATTTGAGGGTTTTCTCATCCGATAAGCCAGCGTCGAAGACGAAGAAGACAAGAGGAGAAGGGTATGACTCAATCATTGAGTATTTTGCATAGAGATGAGGGCGACGTGGGGATTTACCCATTTCCTTTCGCACGAGCAAACTCTCCTTTCCTTTTTGATCTTCTCCTCCTGAGCACTCCCACACATATGTCTTCCTATCTCGAAAGGTTATGGGGCCTTGAAAAAAAAAATTCGAAGAGTAGATACACATAGGTACATATCTCTTATACATGTACATATCTATATAGATACACAAACTCTGAAATCATGCGGGTAATTCCCCCAGTTTTTACACAATTGCAGCTCAGTTGCAACTTGCAATTTCAACTGTATACATTGTAGGAAAAGAAAACCCGGGTATAAATATCTGAGGCTAACTCTGTTAGAAACCTGGAAAAATACAGTCCCCCTATACACTACTGCAAGAGTGCTTCGAGAAACTACCATTAATTTATTCCTAGGATTATTGATAGCAAAAAAGAAATCCTCGGAAGCTTCCTTTCCAAACTCAAGTTCAGTTTCCGTCTGGAGTGCGGAGGACGGGATGGAGGAGAATTTCACATCCAAATAACAGTAATTTAGTTAGCCCGGGATCAAGGAGAAAGGCCCAGCAAGCTATAACAAGTTAGAGGGAAAGTTCCATTGAGGGGGAAGAATTTCGTATATGTATGTGTCCCTGTGTATTTTCCATTCCTTGGGCTTCCTTGTTCCTTTTTGTATGTCTGTACGGATGAGTTGAACTACTCCTATATGTATGTATATTAGATATAGAGGAGTTGGCACTTGTAGGATAATAATGCATCTGGAGCAAATGGAATAGTGGAAGAGGAGAGAAAATGGAAGGAAATTTTCTTTACTGTCGGTTTGTTACTACAAAGGATTTTCCCCCACATCACTCCCTCCATTTGTCAGCATAAATTCTCCTCCAGACTCTTACTTCACCTTTAATGTAAATCAAGGGCGAAGTCGTCTGGAAACTAATTCTTCCTCCAACTTCAATCCTACGATTCAATATCCACATCTGGGAGGTTCGTACATATGCCGTAGTTTCAATGTTAAATTTCAATGTATTTTAATGCTACAATTTGGTTTTTAAGTTGTTCAATGGTTGGATTTAATGACTCAATCCCATACCATGGTTTTGCCGTCACAAAACTCAGTAGTCAAACCCGTACAATCTGTAATGCTACTGTCCGAAATTAAAATTGACATGTTTTTAATGTTCTGTTGGATTCCCTGAATTTCAATAATTTTACTCACCAAATTTTAGTCCTCAATGCCTGGGTTTCACAAGTTTTATTTCAAAATGCCTCAATGCCATGTGTTTTTGGAGCGTGTGTTGCCATCTAGTGCTGAAAAATCCTGTACATTTTATAAGAGCCTCAGAAAGTCTTGTGTAATTGATAATTGCTTTAGTTTCAGAATCAACTTCTAAATTAGTAATTATTTTTAACAACAGGCACAATGTACAAAAAAAAATTCCCAATGCTTTTAAATTCACAGGAACAATTTCGAGCGCACAATGCTTCTAAACACAGGTACAGATCTGCTAAATGTTAGGAATTTCATATATTTTTTAGCAAAAAATTAGGCCACTTTCATAAATATTGTAACATCCATTGTTTTAAATTTTGACAGAAATTTTCATATGTTTTGGCAATTTTTAATGCTAAAATTAAAAATGGAATTTTAAAATTGCAGTTGTGTTTGATAAATTATTGTAAATTGGATTTCACACGTGAATTTAAACGCATGTATTTATTTACAATTAGTGCATAAATTCTATTATTACAAGTAATCATATGTATGTATGTACTTTATAGCTTTGAGTGCATGAAGGAATTTTTTGAGTAGAAATCTAATTAAGTTCAAAATTACTGGAAAATTGGGAAGCACTTGCATGCAATATACTGCAACCCAAGCTTTCTCTCCCTCTCTGAAAAGCCTCAAAGCATCATCTCAAAAATAGTAAGTACTTGTGTAGGAGAATCCCTGTCCGACAGGTAACTTTTACTATGGGAAGATAATCCATTGAAACAACTCCATCCATCATTCGGTCCCTGTTCATTAACTCCTTGGGCGAAGAGTGAGAACAAATTGCAATCAGCAGAGCAACACTTGATGGATTCTTGGGATAGATATACGTAAAGGCGCGTAACTTCCTCACCGCTACATTTATCTTCAACTTGGGTAATTAACCCTTAAGTGTATCTACACACACACACACACCAGAGGGAAACTAATTTGGGATGAAAACAGCTCCAAAGTTAATTTACACTCTCTCCCATTCCCACGTCCTTACTCTCTCCCGTAACCCTCCGTAAGTTTCCTTCCTCCTTCCTAGGTTTTTGGAATTAAAAATAAATAAGAAAAGTTGTTTTCTCTTGGGAATGTACTATATTTTGCATTGATTGTACTATTCCTGTAAGCTCCAGCAACATCATATTCCAGCTACAGATGTGTAGCCTGTAAAAAGTGAGAAATCTGAAAGTCAGCCTATGGTCAGTTAATATGCCTGTCACAATCATAAAGTTACAGGAGGGGTAGTGAATGGGAAACAACCCCTAAAAAAATGTAACTTATTCAGAAAGTTGTGAATGGGAAAGTCCTTTGCTCTTTCCCAGCACTCTCCCATTCCCCCAAAATAGGAGAACTTTCAGGATGAAAAAAAAAAACTTTCGAGAATTGAGAGAAAGGGAGAATAGAATTTACAATATGTATTATTTAATGGAAATGTGGACGTGTAGGAGTTTTGAAGGGACTATTACAAGCAGATAACATATGAAGGGAGGGTGTGTGTGTGTGTGTGTGTGTGTGTGTGTGTGTGTGTGTGTGAGTGTTGCAGGAGGGAGTGGGTACGTGAGACTCGAATTGAGGGTGGTTGTGAATGTGTCGTGGAAAAGTAAAGTTATTTCTTTTTTGGTCGGTTGTCGGTGGTGGGAGAGATGAGGGCTGGAGAAGACATGAGTGAGTCTCTGGGGAGAGACGAGTAAATTTAATTACCCCGGACTCTCAGTACTCCAAGAACTCACGTCTCATCTCCATGATTATACCTTATCTCCCTTTCTGGAACACATTTCCTTATCTTTGAGACGTGCAAGGGTGGAATTGCTTTCGGGATGAGCCCTGGAAAAATGTCTGCATTCAAAAGTCTAATAATTATTACTCAGGAATTTTAAAAGGATTTGGATCTCTCCTACTATCTTCACCTATTTGCTAGACGCTCTCTCCTTGCATTGTGACCATATATGTAGATTTGTACGAAAATAAAAACCACTGGCTGTACCTTCAAAAACCTTTAGCTCAACAAAAGCTATACACTTGTAATTAAAAAGTCAATTACAATTTCCCTCTTGAATTTATTCTAGAATTCACTATAAAATTCAAGCTAGTTCCTATAAAGTATTTATTCAAGTGTAAAGTTTCATGTGTGAGGTCAATTTATAGTTGAAATTTTAATTTTAGGCAGTAATCCTTCTCAATATGTACAGATACTTCCAGTTCAGTTCCCTTAAAAAAATAGATTTGGTTCTTGATGAATATCATACATGCTATTGTGAGGGGACAAATTTCTGTTAAATGGAAATGTAACCAAATATTTTTCCCCTATGAAAAATTAAGGCTCTTTTCAGGAGGGCTGTAAAAAGAAGGGGTTATAAAGACATGTCACTGTAAATACAAAATACAAAACTACATACTACATTACCAAACTTTAGGGTTTAGATCAGTTTACAGATTCAAATTGTAATGAGCATATAGCTCTGCAATGTGAATGCTCCGTAATTAGCGCAGGAACTCCTAATGAGAATGAGGAAGGGTAGGAAGAAATGAGGTTATTATTCCAAATTGAGAAAGACGCCGAGAAAATGTGACCCGTCAATAACTGTAGATACAAAAAGACTGTAGAGGAAGAGAGAGAGGGAGGGAGGGAGAGAGATGAGAAGAGGAGAGTTGAGGAGAAAGTAAATTCTACGGAGACTGGGGAAGGTTGATTTTCTAAAAAGTTCAAGTGGAGGGTCTGAGAAGAAGAAATCACTAGGGAAGAAGGGGGCGTAATTACAAATTATCTCTTGTTCGAGTAAAGACGTTGCTATATATGGCTCAGTCTAATTCGTAGCAACAACGAGAGACGGCCCAATGTCATCTATGGAGTGGAGGAATAATGCAATTGACTGGCTTTCAAGAGGGTCAGCTAATGCCTGGTTGTAAAGTCATAAAGATGTTAAGAGAGAGACAGGGGGGAGGGGGTGGGTTACAAAGACGAGAGCTTGGAGTAGATCTATGGGCATTGTGAGGAGCCACCGGGAAGTGTACTAACAATAAGTCGAGCCGTGTTCAAAGGGAACATGATACGCGGGGGGAAGGTGTGATTCTAATCCGGATTTCATTTGTGAAAGGAAACGGAGAGAGAGAGAGAGAGAGAGAGAAAGCTGGAGATGGGGAAAGGAGCTGTCGACAAGAGGAAATCGTGCTCAGGCCTATCAATTCCATTTTATTTTTCTTGCCAGGAACGAGATGTGAGCTTCCCTCAGGGGATTTTCTCCCCCTCATACAATCTTTCTCCTCTTGAGTGTCTCCTTCCGCAATTGATTACTAACTGTGCTCTCGCACGTGCTTCCCTTTCAGGAGTAATTATAGTCATTGTTGTTTTCGCGGGGGCTCTTACGGTCAATTCAATTTATTGTATTAATTATTTGAATGTGTGTGGGGACTGGAGAGAGAGAGAGAGAGAGACGGGAGGTGATGAAATGACTACTGTCCTGCTGAGGATCCCAATTGTAATTGCCAATTGTTATTGCTTCAAATGAGGACAGATCAGGAGGGCAGGGGATGAGTGTGAGAGAGTCAGGGCAGAAGCATCCCATATACTATTATTTCATTGGCTTTTACAGCGCAGTCTGACTATAAAGGAACCCTGTCCAAGTAGTTGTTTCTTCTTGTGTAAGAACAAAAATATTTTCTTACATTCTCGTCAATTTTAGCACAATCGAGATCCCTTTGAAACCCTGACATTAAAACATTACAAAAGCAGGATTTTCATTCTTTTAAGCATGATCCTGTAAATAGACTCTACAGTATACATGCATTTATGTAATCCTTGGAATGCTCTGGTTTCTGGTGAAATGATACCAACGACTGCATTTAATATTACTATTTAGATAAGGAGCCTTTTATAGGACGATCTGCCTTTCCATCGGACATCGTGTAGTAAATAATTGGATTCTGGGAAGCAATGACAATTTTGCTATTTACAAGTGTATAGTACGACGACAATTTTCTGTGTTAGTGCTATTCAGTCGTCTCAAGTTTTCTGACGTGTTTACTTATTACTGTCATTTTATTGTTTTGATGTAATAATTATTGCAGATATAACAAATCGAAAATTCAGGTATGAGATGAAAAAGTTTGCCATTATAGAGAAATTTTCTCTCATAGAGAGATCAGTTTGTAGGTGTACATACGATCGACTGGATTTTTATCTGGAGCTGACCACGGAAATAGTTGCGTCTTGCTTTTGAAAGTACGTTCTTATAAATGAGAAACGCTAATAATGTGTGATGTTGTATGAGTAATGAAATTTAATTGTAAGACGGGTGCTAATATTATTGTGACTATGTAATTACTTGGATGAAGCCAAGATTCGGTTTCCCATTCCAAGGGGACAATGAGCTTTTTAACAATTTCTACTTATATGAGCTACAGCCCGTATTTCCTCTATTTAATATAAAAATGTTAGATAGATTCCCTTTAGGTAAGCCCACCGCCATCTGTCCACAAAGAAATAGCAAAGTATTTCTTGTTGATCTTCAGAGGATGTTTAGCATCCACTTTAGTATCGTCCACACCATCTGTGTTTCGGGAGTGTTACTTCGTACTTCTCGCTTGTGCTTTGTTGGATGATGTAAGATTGCAAGATCTTCCTATGTTAATGTAATATTAATGTCCTAACAACTGTATCCTGCACCCCGAAGAGGATGCAATTAATTTAGGAAGAAATCATTTTGCTGTAAAAGTCCACTCTTTCTACGTATAACATGGCAAAACGTTGGCATAGTCTTAAGCCGTTTAAAGATTTGTTGACACGTGTCCTTGGCCTCTATGAGAAATTCCAGAAATTCGTAGTGTCTTATTCGTATACTGTCATAGTACAATTAATGTGTTTCAAACGAATGTCAAAGGTTGCAGGCGTGTGAATAGGTTTTGCTTGTTTTTAATTATATAGAAATTTTTCGGAATTACTGGAATAACCAGGATTTATTTAAATAACATGAGAAAGCATTGGTTTCCTTTTGCATACACAACTTCATAGCTTACATGCATTTCTACTCATGTTCTTGTTTTCCCCACATCATCACTTTAAATTATGTGATGGCTAGCAGGATTAACATGCAATTAGTAATTATTTTTTTGAAAATGTAATGAAGTGCGATCGGAATTGCGTTTCATAAAGCGTAGACTTGGAATTTCAAGCTTTTTATCGTATTATTTAGGAAAAAGGATCAATTTGGCAAATTTGGTTGCAAATAAAAATGTTTGCATTGCTTCTCTTAAATACGGAAGTTCCTACCATTTCTTGCATAACATTGTATGTAGAATGTCACTGGGGTTAGTCATCTTTCAAAATAACAAGAAGCTAGGATGATAACACTATAGAGATAGAGAGGGTCCCTTTGAAACTTCGTATATTTGACTATGTCTATACTTCAGGTCCATTCATAATATGTAACGAATATTTACAGCGCGAAATTAACTGACAAATCATTCTGAAATTTTCTTCCAGCACACTGTTGCCTTTTGTGAGTCGGGTGCAAGGGCAAAGGGCCTTTTCCCATCTGGAGTTTCATACTGATTAATTTGGAAGACCCTCATGATAGTATAGCCTTGAATGTCTTGTGCAATTTGCTGTAATTAAATCGAAACCATCCATAAAGTCAAACAAAAACAAAATACATTTTGACAGTCGTAAGCTTTTGTATTAACAACAACATTAAATTGAAATTATGACAAACCTGAGTCAAAATGTTTGTGTTGGTGGTAAACACACCCTCAAAATTCCCATGAACACCCAACCGAACCGTTTCTTCTTCCATAAATTCCGTCACAAACACATTCTCAGCCTCAGTGAGATCCTCATGGGTCCCCATCATGAAGCTATGAAGGATTTTACCCTTCCCTTCTGGAAGTTCTTTCCTATAAAAAATATATAAAATTAATAGCATTACAAAAGAAAAGTATTTTGAACTTATTCCACAAAGAATTTCAAGAAATGCAGCTAACCTGACCGGAGCTTCACACTCCTCCAAAAGACTGAATATAATGTTTAAGCCAGGTGAAAGTTCAAAGTCATCAGGCTCATCGTAAGCATCGAAGTTAAGGCAAGTCGCTATTATTTTCATGTCAGACCTTCTCCGTACCACGAAACTGAATCCCTTGTCGACCAAATTTCGCCAAAGTGATTCCATCAATTTTACAAAGTCCACGTAAACAACCCCGACAAAAGTTTCCATGTCACCCTTTGTAGCGAAACTGGTAGCAATGATACTGTTGAAAAAAATTAAATAATTGTAAAGGCACATTTTTACAGTAAACTCGCATTTTAAAGATGATAATATTTCTGTCCATCGCCCCTGCTCAACAATATTGGGCGAGACTTACTGAATAACTTCTTCCTTATGTTGATTGTTGAGCATCTCAGGCATCAATTTCTTCCGGACATCTTTTTCCAAACTGTAATCCACTTTTCCACTTGGATTGTATTTTGTTACTTGACACAGCTCTCGGATCGACTTTGCAGTAACAAAGTTATGGATCGCTGTCAAATAATACAAACATTGGTCAACTTCGAGCTCCAATTTTGTAAAACCTTTCACAAGGGTGCTTGTACAATTAAATAATTTTGAACTAACAAATAAAATAATTTTGCTTCTTCAGCTCAGCAATAACGGTTAAGGAGTTGAGTGAGGTCCCGCCGATGTTGTAGAAAGAGTCATCCAGATCTTGAACGATGTCATGCACCGCCGTCCCTGTTACTTTAGCCACAGTTTCGATAACGGCCTTAAATGTTGGCAAAGCTTCCTCCGGGATTCCCAGCGCGTTCCAGTCGTTAAAACCTTTTTCTGTTGTAAACAGCAAAATAAGGTAAAATAAATTCGTAATTATTATAATTTATTAGCAAACGTTTAGAAAGATTTTTTCCTAACGATTCAGAAATTCTTCGTGATATTCCCAAAGCAGTCTCTGTCGATCTGTTTTCCCATTGACAAGGACAGGGATCTCCTCGAGGATCTTCACTTTTGGCATTTGGTAAGGTAATAGTTTTGTTTGAAGTACGAAATTAATTCTATCAGCTGTTCCTTCATTCCTGTCTTGTGGCACTACAAATGCAATGATTTGCTGGTCCAGTTGACCGGAATGGTAGCAGAGCACGACGCCTTTTCGGACCAGTGTGAGCTCATTGAGGGTCTCGTCAATCTCACTCAAGTCAACCCGATGTCCGCGGACCTTTATTTGACTGTCGATACGTCCATCGTAAAATAGAGCTCGTCGACCTGTTTGCATCAGGTCGATGTGACCAAAGTCCCCAGTGCGGTACAAATTTTCGAAACCTACAATTCGTTAATAGCGCAGCCAGTTTTTGAATTCAAATATTTCTTCAGGAGAAAATGTCACAATGTGATCGAGTCTGCTATTCTTACCAAGACTTCTAGTGTAGGGGTTTTTGATGAATTTGTCGGAGGTTCCCAAGCCCACGTAGCCAGTCGCGAGGTTATATCCTGCGATATAAATCTCACCGATTTGACCCTCTGATACTAATTCCAAATCTGGACCGAGAATGTAGACGACGGTGTTGAAAAGGGCTTGACCTAGTTTCAATTTAAAAACAGTTGAAATTGTCAGACAAATCAAAAGCATATACAGAATAGTACAAAGTGGATTTCACATTTTTCTAAACTGACCAATCGGAACATGCGCTCCTCTCTCGCCGAGGCATTTTTTCTCGACGTCAGTAACTGTTTCAAACGCCTCCCACGTGACATCCCCCATGATTTCTGTGCTTCCATAAAAATTGCAAATTTTTGTTCCTGTCGGGAAGTATTTAAAAAACTGTGTCAGCAGCTCATGGTTGAGTTGCTCCCCACTGCAGATCCATAACTTGATGGTGGAAAACATTGTAATATTGGAATTTTTCTCCCCCATGATGTCCATCAAAGTAAGAATAGACTGGAGAAAAGAAGGGACCACTGTCAACCTGGTGATTTTATGATCTTGGACCTTCTGTACAAAAAGGTGAGTATTGGTGATAATTTTCTTCGGGAACACCACAACATGCTTCCCTTGCAAAAGGGGTCCGAAGATCTCCGGTACAGAGTCTACAAACGTAAGAGCCGTCTTCCAACAACAGCTTGCATCGGATTGGAAAGGGAATTGATGCCACTGCCAGTTCAGGCGATTCAAAATTGTTCTATAAAATATTTGATATATCATCCATTTAAAAATTACCATTGTATCTGGCAGAAATGTAAATTAAAAAATGAGTAAATTTTTTTTAACTATGACTCACCTATGGTTTAAACGCACCCCCTTGGGCTCACCAGAACTCCCGGAAGTGAACAGAACAATCCCAGTACGTTCGGATAAATTTGGGTTCCCTTCTAAAGGCACTACCAGGGTTGACTCCAGATCGGGTAGGGCTTCCGCTTGTGCGTAAATCTCATCCATAGTGATGACTTTGGTTTTGAATTTAACGGGGTCAAACTTGCTAAGAGTGATTTTATTGGCGTCAGAGATGACCAAAACCGGTTTAGCGACACTAACGATCCGAATGACACGGTCTTCTGGGAAGGAAATGTCAAAGGGAACATAGGCGCCCCCTAGCTTCATGATGGCAAATAGGAGGATAATGAGTTGGTCCGTAGGTGGAGCGCAAACTCCGAAGACCAAGTCCCCATCTGGATTGTCATTGGAGACAACTGGTCCTAGCTCCTCCTTCAAGATGATTGCTAGCTTACTGGAGAGCTGGTCAAGTTTCCCGAAACTGACAGTATTTTCTTGAAAATATAGAGCCACATCTTCTGGGCGAATCCTGTTCGTCTCAAACCCTGCTGCAAAATATTGGATGACTGTGGCCAATCCAGGGAAGGCGTGTGTCGCTCCCTCCAGTAGTCGGTTCAATTTGCCTTTGAAATCAAATTACGAATTATTTTTTACAAAAAAGTTTCCAGGCTTGTACACACGTGACTCTGATTGCATGTACAGTGTCAAATTTTGCTCTCATAATAACCTGCCGTTGTAAGGAGAGAAATTAGAATTGTTGTAAATAGAAACCTTTGTAACCAGGGGAAACTACATTACGTATTATGCACACTATCAAAAATAACTTCTATTAATAAAACCGCAATGTCAGTATTTACAAGACAACAGTGTCTAGCCACTGATAGCAGGATTCGTTATGTACATAATTGTCACATTTGTGCTGATATCGTTTCACATGATAACAAAACATAATACTAACATCAAAGGGAATACGAACATGTACATACATATTGCCAGTAATCACAGTGTACTATCACTATTATTTAGACACCTAACCAGCTTATCAGAGCATTTTGTCTACAGGGGCAAAAAAGTTGGAGCTTGGGTTCGGCCCCTTGTTAATTTCTCTCTGTATACATAAAAGCCAGACAATGCCATGGTCAAATTTTTGGCTGATTCGGGAGAACTTTTATTAAAAGATTGTACTCTACAGTAATAATTACTAATTAATTGCCATTAATTTTAGAGATCCATAATATTACGAACATTGAGCTGAGCACTTGTGTTTTTTAGGTTTTGGTTTTTCAGTGCCCCAGTTTGGCATTATTAATTCCTCGGATTTGAATTTTAAATTTTGACTATTAATTTACACTGGCTCAAATTGATTTGAATTTAGACATATTATTGATAGAAATCTCGATTTATTGTGAAATTGTAATCATTAACTTGTCAATTTGGAAGGATATGAATGATTTCGCTGTGCTAAGCAGAAATCATTAGGAGAAACTGAAAACACAAATTCTTTGCATTGACAGAGATAAGGTGAGGCATTCATAGTGATTAAAAGCCAATAATAATTAATTTCGTGAATAAGTTTAAAAATCTAGTTTGAGTAGTAGAGCAAAAAATATATAGTGGGTAAAAGTTGAAATTAGATTTTAAAAAATCTAATAAAAGTAGATAATTACTGGGAAAATTTTAAGAAACTGAAAAAAATCTGCGAATTTTGTAGAAATTGAGGATACGATCAAACGGGTTCCCTCAAATTGTTTCCACGGTATATCCAATTAGAAAATAAAGCCCATTCTCACTTTTACAAGATCAACTTCTCTGTCAGGAAAAAATTCCATACTTGGTCAAATTCCTATTTAACTCAATATTAATTTCTCTCCTTGTATTATTATAAACTTGAGGGTTCGTAATTTACGAGCATTTTACTCATACGTTTTTTTTTTAAATTCTACACGTTTGCACTGTGACATATGCATGTACATACTTGCATATTATCGTCAATTACCATAACTATAGAAATAACAATCTTTCTATAATTTGTGTGCTCAACACACAGGTACAACTTACCATCAACTTCTGGTTCGTGTTGAATCTCCCCCGGCTCCAGTTTAAAATTCTCACTCATTTCTTAATAATATGATCCTGAAATTAATTATAATGATGCTACAAATTAAATGTATTGCTTTGTCTCTTTACAGTAAATATTTGAAGAAGAAGTGAAAAGCTTTTCTGTCCTGAATCTTGGAATTCACCTTCAGTCATCCACAATATATGTATGTATGAGGATTTAAAATTTGTGACTAATAATTGTGTGAAAAGTTTAAATGGGACACTATTTATATGGCACGAACCTCTCAGAGGTAATGAGAACTTACGGTTGTGGAAATTGAAAGCTGAAATTCCAACTCAAACCACAGGTTTTCCTTGATCAAAACTGGATTACTTTTATCACTACCACTTTTATTATGTTCAGAGATAGGGGGGAGCCTTCCTTTAAAGCCTTCTGTATTTATTTTTTTTATATATGATACGTCGATTCGAATGGGCAGTGGACAAGTCCCAAATGGAAAATGAGATGTGACATGTGGAGGAAATGCTGTTTATATTCCAGAATATAGCCTCTGTCCCTTCCTTTGGCATGTTCTTCTGATGGATGATTGATGTTACGTAAGAATTAAATTATTGTTTATTGAATGAGCAATTTATCAGGCATAGCCCCTGTATGCTCTCCATAGCTATAGAGAGATTAGCTTGAGGGGAACAAATACATTGAGGGAACCAATCACCATGTGGATTTATAATTAACTGACATCCAGTGTGTTGAGTGAGCTTCACTGTCTCTGTTGAGTTACGACTGTACAAAAACCCATCTATACGAAAGAGACAAAATTCTACGAATAGTAATCTCATGTATGTATCTATATAAATTTTTCCTTTATTTATTAATATTTTATTTTCTACTGGAAATTTTCTGGAAATTGTCCGGCTTTGAAATTTTGATTACTCATTTGTACAAGGGTGAAGGTCAAAATGATGTAATTTGTGGAAACAGCAAAGTATGTGGTGACAGTTTACTTCCTGTTTTTCAGGTTTCCCGACGCTGTCACATTCTCTCCAGGAATCGTCCACTTTATTATGTTCCACTCATTTCAGTCTCCCTCATTGAGAGTCAGCGTAGAAGAAAAGTCTGACGATGACGGTACTAATTTTTGACAGAAGTCTTTAGCATGCAAAAATCCTAAGGATGAAATGAATGTAAGTATATGCAGATATGTACGGCTAATAATAATTCCACTCGAACTCTTGTACTCATATGCTTTTAACACAGTCCGTATGCTAGCAGGTACGAGGGAAAAAATGATGTAAAATTATTCCCGATTGAAGAACAAAATATCAATTAAAACTTCCTCTGTGCTCACAATGAGCAGGACCGACGTATATGTACATATATGATGGGCAGTACGGCTGGAGTTAGTAATTAATTCTTTTGTGCATTAAATTGATCCTTTAATTAGGATGTCATCTGGGATAGTACTTGTGGTAATCTTGGCAAGTAGATATTTGACTATAATGGACACGATATAGTGCATATAAGAGTAATGATCAAGTACGTATTGAGTATGCGATAAGTTAAAGGTCGGCAATGGGCTTCAAAGTTTTTGTTATCGAGGCCAATATGCATAAACAATAGAGGATATGATTCTACGTGGGATCTAATGAGAAAAACCTTATATGCTGTAATCAAATGAGATAGTGTTATGTATGGCACAGTCTATGAGTAGGCTAGGACTATACGACTGATTATGAGGTTCACTTACGCTTTGAATATCTCATGATAAAAACTTGGGCCATTGATTCTTTACAATCTGCTACTCGTCAATACGTCAAACTACTAACTATACGTACTGTGTAGAGAAAAACGACAGGTATTCCAAATCACCTTAGCTCCTTAGGTCAGTGTGATTCCAACATAAGTACTTATATTGCACTTTTTTTATTTTATAATTATTATTGTTATAATTACATTATTATTATTTAGTACATTAATTATATCATTGTGTCTCGTTTCACAGGAAAAATGCTCACGTATTTTCTCGAAGCTACTTTTATCCCTGACCTTTGTCAGTATATTGAAGGCTTACAATTTTTAAATGACTCAGATTCAATGCCTGGATGTATACTCTGAGAAGTTAGTATGAGGGAATGTTTACTAGGAAATGTAATGTCATGTTTATGAGAAATTTTCCGAACTTTCCAGTGCACTATGTAATTTCAGGTGGGGTTGGCAAAACTGTGAGCACTGCAGGAATATAATGAGCAGGTTGAGGGTTTTGCCAAAACATGAACGTTGGGAAGTTCCAGAGATTTATAGTGTAAATTACGCAGTCGGGATTTCAATTTGTTCATAAAGACGAAAGTGTTGGAAAAAATTGTGTGATACTGAATTCATTAGCATTGCTTGATATTTAGCGTTGTGGTTGGAGGTAGATACTCTAAAAGCAAATTAACTTTGGTTTGGGTAAAGTCTCAAAAAAATTAAGTACGATCTTGGAAAGCTACAATAATTATTACAAATCAACAGCGTTCAAGAGGTAGATGATGCAGGCAAAAGTATTAGGACTAGTCCTGTTTGACTCAATTTATTTTTTCTCCTCACAAGACCTTGCATTTAAACCAGTCAAATTTTTGGTACTTTTTGGGAAGGTTTCACTGTGTAGATATATTCACATACGAGTGCGAGATCACATCTTAGAAAATTGACTGATTCATTAGGAAACGGAGGTAATAAATTTTTAACCTTAATTGTTTTTGCATAAAGCGCCGGCTCAAAAATGTTTTCTGGTACCTTGATCCATGAGCAGAAATAATTGTTATAAATTGTGTACAATTATTTAAAGCAACAATTGAATTTCCGTAATCTTCAGGGTTACGACAACACATTTTTATTGAGTCAATTCAATCTTTGCGTAATTACTTCTTGGATTAGGGCAGGGCTTTATCAGCGGATTTGCATAAGGAATAATTTGAATGATTGCCTTTGAATTGTAGTAAGGAATCATTTGCTCCTTGGTCTTTGGACGAAAATGAAATGTTTACTACCATTGGAGGTTTTGAAGCAGCATGAGTTACTGTGTTTACAGTGAAATGCATTTTAAGACATGTACAGATACAGAAATTTAATTCATTTATAAGACTACGGCTACTAAGCGGTGGAGCAATCACAAATGCAGTTCCGAAAAAAAATCTCAATTTTACCCTCCTCTTTATGTTATATTATAATGCAGATGACTAACCTTACGGGACGAGTGGTTCCCAAGATGGAAGTCCACCTAAATAATATTTGATTTTATGTGAAACCTTTATTCATACATTCTATTCTTACAAAGGGACTCCTCCCCTTATGAATTATATGGAGCTTGAAATAATCTGAGAAGTCCAGATAAAATGTTTCTAACTGTGAGCTCTTTACTTGTAGAGATTTTTGTACGAAAACATCTTTGCGTCTATAGTGGAAATCAAATTGTACGGATTTTACTCCGCTATAGTTTTTACCATTAAAAGAGGAAACATTACACAAATCAAAGTTTATTTCCTTCCAGGAGTGCTTTAATAAACAGAGCGTACCGTAATGACGATACAGGAGTGGTTACTGTCAAGGAATATAATTTGTAAGCTGTATTTGTTGATAATTCTGATTCCAAGTCGTTATGGTCAGTGAATGTGTGATAAGAAAAAAAATTATTTTGATAGATCAGCATATATGTATGGATACAATAATTTCCCTATGGAATAATTATTAAACTCTGTACACACATCAGGAATATTCATACAAAAATCTGTTCGTAAGCTCAAAAATAATTTCGAATTCACCTCAATATTACACTATATTGCACGAATCTTGAAAATCGTAACAAATGGGCTAACTGCAAATGTATATTTTTTCACCTACCGAATTGCATCAGTTGATGTAGAAACATTTTTAATGGCCAAACAAACTATATGTATATTAGGACAATATAAAACTCTCATAGTTAAAATATGCTCCCAGAAGTTCTATCTACCTACATGTGAGTGGCCGCTTATAAACTTATAGATACACATAGCTGCAACTCGTAAAACATAATTTGGTAATTTTACACTTCATCAATTGATAAGTTAAGAATGTGATTACTAAAGTCCTGTTAAATGTTAAGTAGGTTTTTACAATGTTCGCCAGCTTCACGTGGGAATATGAAAATATCCAAAACTTGATGTAATCAACCCAACGAATTTCTCCTGCAGACTCTTCAGTCGCAAACAAAAACATGCAAATAGTCACCTGGGGTATTTTCCCAGAATAAATTGCAGCTTAAGGTTATGCAGCAGAAGAGCTTTTCAAAGCCTTACGAACAATGTGTCCATGCCCATATTAGTAACAATGCTGCTGCCAAAATGTACATAGGACTTTTTCATATTGAACATTTTCATGCCTTGTTTCACTTGTTGTAATGCTCTGGTCAGTGACTGGAAAACCAGTGAAACGAGTTTCAACTGGGTAAGATAGGAGAAGATCCAAAGATGAGCAAAAAATTGGCCTATCCTGAAACCTTTGACCACATTTTACTAAATGTCTTTCCTATTTACTTTAGGAAAAATGTATTTTCTCGCCTATCTTCTGCAAGTGGGCAAATTTTATGTTTATCCATTTCCTGTATAGGTACGTATTTTTGTATATTTCATTCCTTGCAAATTTACATTATCATATAGGGAAAGCTAACGATCTCATCTATTAAATAATTCCCGTAGTAAATTGCGAATTTAAGTTCCAGACTTATAAAATTCATTCCGCCGGGTTTGTTTGTAGTAATTTTGTCAGGGAGCTATCTCGCTAGGTGTCTACAGTACGTTGGGAATACTGGACACGAGCGTTGAATAGAGGAAGAGGGATTGTCACAGGCTTGCTTACAAAAAATGCAATTTTTGACAGATGGGTGATATTGACTTCTAAATTATTACTATATTAAAACCTAACAAATCTGCAATAGATACATTTGTCGCTAATCCGATCTTCTTCATTTTTGCTACTGAGAATGAATTCCTCTCAAAGTATATGTTTATGTCCATCGCTCATGCCCACAATTGTAAACGTATGATTATATTCATATCAATAAGAACTATTCAAAGTAATAATTAATTTCTTTAGTTTTCAGAGTTACGGAAATCACATGTCTATTGTGTCGCTTCAGCTCCGAGTAATTACCTCCTGGGATAAAAATAAAATAGTGGTATTATTTAAGATTCAATTCCAACGACTGTCTTTGAATTCCAATAGGCTGCTTCATGCTTAATGCTTTGTATAAAATTATTATTAGTTGCTGTTCTGTCCCCAAATATGAGTCTGTTAGATGTCCAACCCCAAAACGATAAAGCTTGTCAATTTATTTTCTACGTAATCCAAAGATACTGATAACATGATTATAATAAAGTTTCTCACTCCGTGGGCTTATTGCTCGGGTATCACTTACATATATGTATCTACCATTCAAAGTTTACCGTTTTGAAGCAGCACTTATGTTTACAGCTGGGAAATGCACTTACATACGTGTAAAAATTAAACTGATTTCTAATACTCGCTATGCTGAAGCTATCATTGCATAATCCGTTGGGGAATAACAACTTCAGATCCGACAGGAAATGCTGTAATGCAGTATTGTACTCCTCCGTGTGATAATGTAGGTGGCAAACATGTGCCGAGTGGTCCCAAAGATGCAAGTCCACCTAAAAAACGTTGAGTTCGATTGTTAGATACACATTGAACTTATGTATTCAAATACCACGTATTCTGATTACAGTATAAGGGAACTTCTGTCGGGCATTTGTAGAAATTATATAGATATAGTACGGTACTTTACGTATAACGATGAGGTTGACCAGTGCCGCCCGTATAGCACTCGGTCCATGCATTTGATATTATTTACCTTTTCTTATTGTTTTGCGTAATGTTTATTTACCTTTGTTATCCTATCTTGCTCTTTGCATTTCTTGTGAGGATCCGAGTAAGTATGTACTCGCATGTGTTATGCGAGTTAGTAGGTCTGACTCCTACTAATTTAAATTTATTGAGTAATTTCAGGAATCATTTTTATTATGTATTCCTTTATATTTATATGGGGTTAGGAGCCCCTTTGACCACTATTTGCAATAGTGGCTACTTTTAGGGAATCACTGCAATTTCCAGGGTATAAATACCCTGGAAAACACAAGGCTATCATCCACTAATCTTTTGGCCCTTGTAGTGTTCAGATCCCTTTTTTTTGAGACCTGTGGTGTAACTTGTATCAGTCACCACTCCCCTTTTTATTTTATTGTATTATTTTGTAGATGTACTACGTTGTAGTACATATGTATTAGTACACTTTACTTGAAATAAACTTTATTTAATTGTTTTTGTTATATATACATACATAATTGAGAATCTCCGAGAACACATTATTACCTGCATCCTACGTACATACATATATCTTTGTGCAGATATATATTCCATACCTGAGTACCTACCCTATACCCATTATCTCTCTTTGTTTATAGTGTTAACTCTGTTGGTTTTCCACTTGTTAACTCTAACCCTTTTCTAACCAACCCTATTTTGTATTATTACCTTACCATACCTTGCCATCTATCTTTGCCTTCCCTAACCAAAGTGCTCTGAAGTACATATTAGCTTATTGCTAGTACTTGGTCCAGATTCCATCCGACAAAATCTTAGGTGCGGGGTAGAAACCTGTTAACCCTTTATCATCCCATTGTCGGACCTGGGGTAACTTTGGACTTCTGAAGTGGACCTCCTGGGGCATTCTGGAATTTATTTTTGGAACTTCTACAGGTAAGTAGAAATTTCTATAAGTACTTCTCTACTTTTCTATACCTATATTTTTCATTTTCGGAAATAGTTCCAAATTTTGAAAATTATTTTCATATTAGGGAATATAGGGTTCCAATACCTCTTTTTGAAGGAAATTTATTGCTTAGTCGAAATAGGATAATTTGAGAATTTTTGAAGATTGCATTAAGTGAATAGCATTATTCTCTCTACTTCTACTGCTATTTCTTTATACTGCTTAACATAAATTACCTTATTATCCCTCCTTTAACTACTCGGTTGACGGGTACACTTGTCAGACTTACGCAACCACGTGTCTAATTGTAAGTAATGACAGTGTTTGGGGCAACCAGTAGCTTCTAATTTCCTTGTACCCATATCTTACCTGAACCTTTTATTTACATATCCTTCCCTTTTGCTAGCATACCGGCTTAGCATACATAATAGCTTTTTTTGTCAGTTAATTAGTACTTTTCCGTGGCTATTATTTATCAGAGTAGATAATTTCCCTCATTGTTGTTCAACTTAGTATTTCAAGTTGGATAACTTAATATCGTTAGGGTTATTACTACTGGTGGTAGTTGCCGAAGTTCTAACGTTCCTCTCATATCTCTTTGCGAGTTATTCCGCTCCCATTACCATGGATCAGGCACTTATTAATGCAGCTGTGCAAGCAGCTTTGCAATATCTTGCTGCGAATCCTGTCCAAGGATTAGGGCAGAATGCTTCTCATGAGTATCATATGATCCAGAATTTTAGGAAATATGATGGTTCGCATGCAGCTAGTCAGTGGATTGCTGAATTTAACAGAGAACGTGCTGCATATAATCTGAATACATTATGGGCTATACGTAATTTAGATAGACTGTTGACAGGGACTCCTGCTACATGGTGGCGATCACAGCGAGGTCCTTATTTTGCCGCAGTAGATGCTAACGCTGCTGATGCTGATGCTCAGTGGTTATTGGTTAGTGATGCATTTAGGAATTTCTTCAGTGATAATAATTTGAAAGAATTAGCTAGGTCAGAGAATGACAGTATTAAGTATAAAGTTGGTGAAGATACTTTATGCTATATCACCAAGAAGGTAGATTGCTTTACTCGCATGAATCCTGTGATGCCTATCAGCGAACAGATTCGTTATATCTTGTTAGGTCTTCCTATTGAGATTAGGCCATTTATTTCTGATGTAGATACTGTTGATCAGCTTTTCCGCAAGCTGAATAATCACATTGCTTTAAATATTCCTAAGGTCAGGAATATTGGTGAATCCTCTCAGCATAGTCCGCAAGTTAGGAAGTTCGATTCAAAGGATAGTAAGCCTTATAGAAGTATTGAGGGATTAAGGATCCCAACTTATTCAGATGAACACAGGAGATCCTGTGTTGATAAGAACGGAAAGAGGCTTTGCTTGGAATGCAAGTCGCCTAACCATGCCGTTAGAAATTGTTTTAAGCTTTGCGCCGCACAGGGAATTGCTATTCCTGAGTGGGGAAAGAAGAATGATGACTCAAAAAACTAGGTAGCCTTGGTATGCGGGTACGCAAGGCTGGTCCTAGGGAAGTGAGTCAAAATAATTGTCAATCTTGGGTTGATAAGTTTAGTCATAGAAATAAATATTCATTGTTAGATTTAGATAAGACAGATATACCATCATCTAATGGTAGTTTATGTGGTAATGTTTCAATGGGATCGGTCCGTATACGGACATTGGCAATAGACGATGATATTGTTTGGCCTGTTAATATTGCTGGGAAACCAGACTTGAAGATTAAAGGCTTTGTTGATACAGGAGCTGATATAACTATAATACATCCAGACATTCTTGATATGCTAGGAAACTGTTACCCTAGATATTCCTGTACTCCTATCCATGCCACTTTATCGGTCTCAGGTGAAAAGTATTGTATTATTTCTGAATATGTTAATTTAGAATTAGAAAACGAACGTTTTGGTCGGTGCGTTTGGAAAGTTTATGTTGTGCCAAACGTTACTTCAGCTTTGACTGTAGGAAAGGATTTTCTTAAGTATTTCAAGGCGATTGTAGATTGCGACGAAGGTCGTGTTTATTTTAAATCCCATCCAAATGATGAGGATAGTCATGCTGATATTAAAGTTTGCAATTTGAAAGCAAAGAAATCTAAGAAGTATTTAAAGCCTAAACCTAAGGAGCAGGTCGTTAGTCCTAAACCAAAGGGGAAGGTAAATTATCCTAAACCTGAGGTAAAGGTAGATAAACCAGTTCCGAAGGTGAAGGAAGAGAAATTATATTTTGAAAGAGATGTTTCAGTTAGTAGTGATAATGATTCCCTTAAGGATATTAATTTCTTTGATGCTAATTCAGTAGATGCTAAGTTTTACACACAACTGAAAGATAAAGTTCCAATTCCTGATATCTTTCCTAAGCTTGCCAAATCTAAAGTTCCCTATGTAAGTACCAAGAGACCATTTAAGATCCAGCCTAATTCATTCCATAGAATATTAGTACATGTTCCTGGTCGACATAATGGAGATATCATTGTTGACAGAAACGAGGAACTTTTACATAGTGAAGGAATTCTTACTGTCTCTTGTGTAACCCATTGTAAGGATGGGCAAGCTGTAGTATGGGTCATTAACACGAATAGTTGCCCAGTTGTTTTAAGCCCTTGTCGGGAATTTAGCACTTATGATATTTGTCAGAGCAATGATCGGGTTGTTTCCCTTTCTGCACTAAATATAGGCAATGATGGGACGAAGTCTGAGCCTGCTATTATTACAGAATTTAATGATGAAGAATTAGACGAATTTAATTTTGGTCCTACTTTGACGGACGATATGAAGTCTCTTTTGATTAACGTTTTAGTTAGAAATCGTAGTGTTTTTGCGTTTAAAGACGAGGATATCTCTTGCATCGTTGATCAGTTTGGTAAACCTATCCAAGCTAGATTTACGTTAAAGGATGATATTCCTGTTACTTGTAATCCGTTTAGGCATTCTCCTGAAGCGGAAAGGATTATTGATGAACAGTTTGATAGAGAAGTTAAATTAGGATGGGCTGAGCCCGGTAATGGTCCATACGCTGCTCCTTGTCTTTTGGTTATACGAGGAAAGAAGAAAAGAGCTGTTATGGATTACCGTTCTGTCAATAAGAAGATTGTTCCATTTAGTTTTCCAGTTCCTAATTTACACACTGTCCTTGATTCCTTTGCCGGTTCTTGTTGGTTTTCTAAAGTAGATTCTCCCGATGCGTTCAAACAAATTGAACTAGCTGAAGAATGTCGGGATTCATTAGCGTTTATCACTAGTAAACGTAAATTAAGACCAACTAGAGTTCCTTATGGGTCTGTTAATAGCCTTGCTATTTTTCAATCTGTGTTAAACCAAATTTTAGGTTTGTATAATTTAAGCGGCCTTGCAAATTACGTTGATGATAATGCCGTACATGGACCTGATTTTGAGACTCATTGCCAGCGATTAAATGAATTTTTAGCTGTATTAGTTAGACATCATGTAAAGCTTCGACCCAAGAAATGTTCATTTGGTTTTGAAGAGTTAGAGTATTTAGATCATATCGTTAGTAAGAACGGTATTCGAATTGATTCCGAGAGATTGAAAGCTGTGAATGATTGGCCAGTGCCGTCTAATTCTAAAGAGATTAGATCATTTATTGGTTTTTGTGGTTTTTTTAGAAGACATATATGGCAGTTTTCTAAAATGGCAGGACCATTGCATGAGTTGACTAAAGATAATGTCGATTTCAAATGGTCATTTATAGAGCAACAGGCATTTGAATCTTTGAAGAATGCTATGATGTCTGTTCCTATTCTTGCGTATCCTTCTGAAGAAGGTAAATTAGAGATGTTTTGCGATGCATCACATAAACAGATAGGATCTGTACTTATTCAGAATATTAAAGGTGTTCATCGAGCTATTTCTTTTTATGCTAAGAAGTTTGATAAGCATGCACTTAACTGGCAAATTATGGAGAAGGAGTGTTTTGCTATCATAATCAGCGCAGAGAAGTTTAGACCTTACATTTGGGGTAGAAAGGTCGACGTATACAACGATAATAGTTCATTACAGTGGTTAGTTAACTTACGAGATCCGAACGGACGCTTAGCTCGATGGGCTGCAAAATTGTCGCCTTATAATTTTGATATTTACCATATTCCTGGAAAATCAAACGTCGTTGCTGACGCTTTGTCCAGAGTTAACTTAGCCAAAGTATCTGTTTCTATTAATGCTCTTAAATCAAAGTTTCCTATATTTAGATTACGTTCTGTTCAAGCTCATGTAGATGAGAATATTCATGAAATTAATAACGAAGACGAGTTATTTACTTATTGCAAGGATGTAGAGAAGGAGAACTTTGTAGCAGTACAAAGGAAGGATCCTGATCTATGTCGTATTATAAAGTCATTAAAAGGCAGTGAAGATGAGACTGTCAATATTTCTGGAAAATATAATGCCAATTATTGTTTAATTGATGATGTTTTGTACCGAGCTAATTACGATCCTGATGGAGTTCTGTGGTTATTAGTTATTCCTAAAGAGTTACGATTAAAGATTTTTAACGAATTTCATTGTAAGGAGTTATCTCACTTAGGTTTAGATAAAACTTATGTTGCTATGAGTATGAGGTATTTATGGCCTGGCATGTATCGAGATGTTAGACGTTGGACGCAAGCTTGTAAGACTTGTAAATTCTTCAATGTTGCGCATACCAAAAGGTCAGGACCTCTTATTTCTATGATGACTCCAGTTGATCCGTTTGTTCGCATTTCTCTTGATTTTATAGGACCGTTAGTCGAGACTCGATCTGGTAACAGGCATGCGCTTGTTATCATTGATCAAGCGACTCGATGGGCGGAAATAATTCCTACGCCAGATCAGACTTCTGAGTCTGTTATTAGAGCTTATCGTAATGTTTACGCTGCTAGATATGGTCACGTGGACGTACAAGTTTTAGACAATGCTGCTAACTTTACGTCCGGTGCATATATGGAATATTGTAAGTCAGAAGGTATTATTTTGAAGTTTATTAGTCCTCATCATCCAGCTTCTAATGCATTCGTCGAACGGTCTAACGGAACGTTCAAAGATATGTTAGCTAAGCTAGTCAATGTACAACATGATAATTGGGATGAGTTGATACCTCAAGCTGTACATAGTTACAATATTTCCAAGCATTCTACAACAGGCTTTAGTCCTTATTACTTGTTGTATGGTAAACATCCGAGTCCAAGGATTAGGGCAGAATGCTTCTCATGAGTATCATATGATCCAGAATTTTAGGAAATATGATGGTTCGCATGCAGCTAGTCAGTGGATTGCTGAATTTAACAGAGAACGTGCTGCATATAATCTGAATACATTATGGGCTATACGTAATTTAGATAGACTGTTGACAGGGACTCCTGCTACATGGTGGCGATCACAGCGAGGTCCTTATTTTGCCGCAGTAGATGCTAACGCTGCTGATGCTGATGCTCAGTGGTTATTGGTTAGTGATGCATTTAGGAATTTCTTCAGTGATAATAATTTGAAAGAATTAGCTAGGTCAGAGAATGACAGTATTAAGTATAAAGTTGGTGAAGATACTTTATGCTATATCACCAAGAAGGTAGATTGCTTTACTCGCATGAATCCTGTGATGCCTATCAGCGAACAGATTCGTTATATCTTGTTAGGTCTTCCTATTGAGATTAGGCCATTTATTTCTGATGTAGATACTGTTGATCAGCTTTTCCGCAAGCTGAATAATCACATTGCTTTAAATATTCCTAAGGTCAGGAATATTGGTGAATCCTCTCAGCATAGTCCGCAAGTTAGGAAGTTCGATTCAAAGGATAGTAAGCCTTATAGAAGTATTGAGGGATTAAGGATCCCAACTTATTCAGATGAACACAGGAGATCCTGTGTTGATAAGAACGGAAAGAGGCTTTGCTTGGAATGCAAGTCGCCTAACCATGCCGTTAGAAATTGTTTTAAGCTTTGCGCCGCACAGGGAATTGCTATTCCTGAGTGGGGAAAGAAGAATGATGACTCAAAAAACTAGGTAGCCTTGGTATGCGGGTACGCAAGGCTGGTCCTAGGGAAGTGAGTCAAAATAATTGTCAATCTTGGGTTGATAAGTTTAGTCATAGAAATAAATATTCATTGTTAGATTTAGATAAGACAGATATACCATCATCTAATGGTAGTTTATGTGGTAATGTTTCAATGGGATCGGTCCGTATACGGACATTGGCAATAGACGATGATATTGTTTGGCCTGTTAATATTGCTGGGAAACCAGACTTGAAGATTAAAGGCTTTGTTGATACAGGAGCTGATATAACTATAATACATCCAGACATTCTTGATATGCTAGGAAACTGTTACCCTAGATATTCCTGTACTCCTATCCATGCCACTTTATCGGTCTCAGGTGAAAAGTATTGTATTATTTCTGAATATGTTAATTTAGAATTAGAAAACGAACGTTTTGGTCGGTGCGTTTGGAAAGTTTATGTTGTGCCAAACGTTACTTCAGCTTTGACTGTAGGAAAGGATTTTCTTAAGTATTTCAAGGCGATTGTAGATTGCGACGAAGGTCGTGTTTATTTTAAATCCCATCCAAATGATGAGGATAGTCATGCTGATATTAAAGTTTGCAATTTGAAAGCAAAGAAATCTAAGAAGTATTTAAAGCCTAAACCTAAGGAGCAGGTCGTTAGTCCTAAACCAAAGGGGAAGGTAAATTATCCTAAACCTGAGGTAAAGGTAGATAAACCAGTTCCGAAGGTGAAGGAAGAGAAATTATATTTTGAAAGAGATGTTTCAGTTAGTAGTGATAATGATTCCCTTAAGGATATTAATTTCTTTGATGCTAATTCAGTAGATGCTAAGTTTTACACACAACTGAAAGATAAAGTTCCAATTCCTGATATCTTTCCTAAGCTTGCCAAATCTAAAGTTCCCTATGTAAGTACCAAGAGACCATTTAAGATCCAGCCTAATTCATTCCATAGAATATTAGTACATGTTCCTGGTCGACATAATGGAGATATCATTGTTGACAGAAACGAGGAACTTTTACATAGTGAAGGAATTCTTACTGTCTCTTGTGTAACCCATTGTAAGGATGGGCAAGCTGTAGTATGGGTCATTAACACGAATAGTTGCCCAGTTGTTTTAAGCCCTTGTCGGGAATTTAGCACTTATGATATTTGTCAGAGCAATGATCGGGTTGTTTCCCTTTCTGCACTAAATATAGGCAATGATGGGACGAAGTCTGAGCCTGCTATTATTACAGAATTTAATGATGAAGAATTAGACGAATTTAATTTTGGTCCTACTTTGACGGACGATATGAAGTCTCTTTTGATTAACGTTTTAGTTAGAAATCGTAGTGTTTTTGCGTTTAAAGACGAGGATATCTCTTGCATCGTTGATCAGTTTGGTAAACCTATCCAAGCTAGATTTACGTTAAAGGATGATATTCCTGTTACTTGTAATCCGTTTAGGCATTCTCCTGAAGCGGAAAGGATTATTGATGAACAGTTTGATAGAGAAGTTAAATTAGGATGGGCTGAGCCCGGTAATGGTCCATACGCTGCTCCTTGTCTTTTGGTTATACGAGGAAAGAAGAAAAGAGCTGTTATGGATTACCGTTCTGTCAATAAGAAGATTGTTCCATTTAGTTTTCCAGTTCCTAATTTACACACTGTCCTTGATTCCTTTGCCGGTTCTTGTTGGTTTTCTAAAGTAGATTCTCCCGATGCGTTCAAACAAATTGAACTAGCTGAAGAATGTCGGGATTCATTAGCGTTTATCACTAGTAAACGTAAATTAAGACCAACTAGAGTTCCTTATGGGTCTGTTAATAGCCTTGCTATTTTTCAATCTGTGTTAAACCAAATTTTAGGTTTGTATAATTTAAGCGGCCTTGCAAATTACGTTGATGATAATGCCGTACATGGACCTGATTTTGAGACTCATTGCCAGCGATTAAATGAATTTTTAGCTGTATTAGTTAGACATCATGTAAAGCTTCGACCCAAGAAATGTTCATTTGGTTTTGAAGAGTTAGAGTATTTAGATCATATCGTTAGTAAGAACGGTATTCGAATTGATTCCGAGAGATTGAAAGCTGTGAATGATTGGCCAGTGCCGTCTAATTCTAAAGAGATTAGATCATTTATTGGTTTTTGTGGTTTTTTTAGAAGACATATATGGCAGTTTTCTAAAATGGCAGGACCATTGCATGAGTTGACTAAAGATAATGTCGATTTCAAATGGTCATTTATAGAGCAACAGGCATTTGAATCTTTGAAGAATGCTATGATGTCTGTTCCTATTCTTGCGTATCCTTCTGAAGAAGGTAAATTAGAGATGTTTTGCGATGCATCACATAAACAGATAGGATCTGTACTTATTCAGAATATTAAAGGTGTTCATCGAGCTATTTCTTTTTATGCTAAGAAGTTTGATAAGCATGCACTTAACTGGCAAATTATGGAGAAGGGGTGTTTTGCTATCATAATCAGCGCAGAGAAGTTTAGACCTTACATTTGGGGTAGAAAGGTCGACGTATACAACGATAATAGTTCATTACAGTGGTTAGTTAACTTACGAGATCCGAACGGACGCTTAGCTCGATGGGCTGCAAAATTGTCGCCTTATAATTTTGATATTTACCATATTCCTGGAAAATCAAACGTCGTTGCTGACGCTTTGTCCAGAGTTAACTTAGCCAAAGTATCTGTTTCTATTAATGCTCTTAAATCAAAGTTTCCTATATTTAGATTACGTTCTGTTCAAGCTCATGTAGATGAGAATATTCATGAAATTAATAACGAAGACGAGTTATTTACTTATTGCAAGGATGTAGAGAAGGAGAACTTTGTAGCAGTACAAAGGAAGGATCCTGATCTATGTCGTATTATAAAGTCATTAAAAGGCAGTGAAGATGAGACTGTCAATATTTCTGGAAAATATAATGCCAATTATTGTTTAATTGATGATGTTTTGTACCGAGCTAATTACGATCCTGATGGAGTTCTGTGGTTATTAGTTATTCCTAAAGAGTTACGATTAAAGATTTTTAACGAATTTCATTGTAAGGAGTTATCTCACTTAGGTTTAGATAAAACTTATGTTGCTATGAGTATGAGGTATTTATGGCCTGGCATGTATCGAGATGTTAGACGTTGGACGCAAGCTTGTAAGGCTTGTAAATTCTTCAATGTTGCGCATACCAAAAGGTCAGGACCTCTTATTTCTATGATGACTCCAGTTGATCCGTTTGTTCGCATTTCTCTTGATTTTATAGGACCGTTAGTCGAGACTCGATCTGGTAACAGGCATGCGCTTGTTATCATTGATCAAGCGACTCGATGGGCGGAAATAATTCCTACGCCAGATCAGACTTCTGAGTCTGTTATTAGAGCTTATCGTAATGTTTACGCTGCTAGATATGGTCACGTGGACGTACAAGTTTTAGACAATGCTGCTAACTTTACGTCCGGTGCATATATGGAATATTGTAAGTCAGAAGGTATTATTTTGAAGTTTATTAGTCCTCATCATCCAGCTTCTAATGCATTCGTCGAACGGTCTAACGGAACGTTCAAAGATATGTTAGCTAAGCTAGTCAATGTACAACATGATAATTGGGATGAGTTGATACCTCAAGCTGTACATAGTTACAATATTTCCAAGCATTCTACAACAGGCTTTAGTCCTTATTACTTGTTGTATGGTAAACATCCGAGTCCAAGGATTAGGGCAGAATGCTTCTCATGAGTATCATATGATCCAGAATTTTAGGAAATATGATGGTTCGCATGCAGCTAGTCAGTGGATTGCTGAATTTAACAGAGAACGTGCTGCATATAATCTGAATACATTATGGGCTATACGTAATTTAGATAGACTGTTGACAGGGACTCCTGCTACATGGTGGCGATCACAGCGAGGTCCTTATTTTGCCGCAGTAGATGCTAACGCTGCTGATGCTGATGCTCAGTGGTTATTGGTTAGTGATGCATTTAGGAATTTCTTCAGTGATAATAATTTGAAAGAATTAGCTAGGTCAGAGAATGACAGTATTAAGTATAAAGTTGGTGAAGATACTTTATGCTATATCACCAAGAAGGTAGATTGCTTTACTCGCATGAATCCTGTGATGCCTATCAGCGAACAGATTCGTTATATCTTGTTAGGTCTTCCTATTGAGATTAGGCCATTTATTTCTGATGTAGATACTGTTGATCAGCTTTTCCGCAAGCTGAATAATCACATTGCTTTAAATATTCCTAAGGTCAGGAATATTGGTGAATCCTCTCAGCATAGTCCGCAAGTTAGGAAGTTCGATTCAAAGGATAGTAAGCCTTATAGAAGTATTGAGGGATTAAGGATCCCAACTTATTCAGATGAACACAGGAGATCCTGTGTTGATAAGAACGGAAAGAGGCTTTGCTTGGAATGCAAGTCGCCTAACCATGCCGTTAGAAATTGTTTTAAGCTTTGCGCCGCACAGGGAATTGCTATTCCTGAGTGGGGAAAGAAGAATGATGACTCAAAAAACTAGGTAGCCTTGGTATGCGGGTACGCAAGGCTGGTCCTAGGGAAGTGAGTCAAAATAATTGTCAATCTTGGGTTGATAAGTTTAGTCATAGAAATAAATATTCATTGTTAGATTTAGATAAGACAGATATACCATCATCTAATGGTAGTTTATGTGGTAATGTTTCAATGGGATCGGTCCGTATACGGACATTGGCAATAGACGATGATATTGTTTGGCCTGTTAATATTGCTGGGAAACCAGACTTGAAGATTAAAGGCTTTGTTGATACAGGAGCTGATATAACTATAATACATCCAGACATTCTTGATATGCTAGGAAACTGTTACCCTAGATATTCCTGTACTCCTATCCATGCCACTTTATCGGTCTCAGGTGAAAAGTATTGTATTATTTCTGAATATGTTAATTTAGAATTAGAAAACGAACGTTTTGGTCGGTGCGTTTGGAAAGTTTATGTTGTGCCAAACGTTACTTCAGCTTTGACTGTAGGAAAGGATTTTCTTAAGTATTTCAAGGCGATTGTAGATTGCGACGAAGGTCGTGTTTATTTTAAATCCCATCCAAATGATGAGGATAGTCATGCTGATATTAAAGTTTGCAATTTGAAAGCAAAGAAATCTAAGAAGTATTTAAAGCCTAAACCTAAGGAGCAGGTCGTTAGTCCTAAACCAAAGGGGAAGGTAAATTATCCTAAACCTGAGGTAAAGGTAGATAAACCAGTTCCGAAGGTGAAGGAAGAGAAATTATATTTTGAAAGAGATGTTTCAGTTAGTAGTGATAATGATTCCCTTAAGGATATTAATTTCTTTGATGCTAATTCAGTAGATGCTAAGTTTTACACACAACTGAAAGATAAAGTTCCAATTCCTGATATCTTTCCTAAGCTTGCCAAATCTAAAGTTCCCTATGTAAGTACCAAGAGACCATTTAAGATCCAGCCTAATTCATTCCATAGAATATTAGTACATGTTCCTGGTCGACATAATGGAGATATCATTGTTGACAGAAACGAGGAACTTTTACATAGTGAAGGAATTCTTACTGTCTCTTGTGTAACCCATTGTAAGGATGGGCAAGCTGTAGTATGGGTCATTAACACGAATAGTTGCCCAGTTGTTTTAAGCCCTTGTCGGGAATTTAGCACTTATGATATTTGTCAGAGCAATGATCGGGTTGTTTCCCTTTCTGCACTAAATATAGGCAATGATGGGACGAAGTCTGAGCCTGCTATTATTACAGAATTTAATGATGAAGAATTAGACGAATTTAATTTTGGTCCTACTTTGACGGACGATATGAAGTCTCTTTTGATTAACGTTTTAGTTAGAAATCGTAGTGTTTTTGCGTTTAAAGACGAGGATATCTCTTGCATCGTTGATCAGTTTGGTAAACCTATCCAAGCTAGATTTACGTTAAAGGATGATATTCCTGTTACTTGTAATCCGTTTAGGCATTCTCCTGAAGCGGAAAGGATTATTGATGAACAGTTTGATAGAGAAGTTAAATTAGGATGGGCTGAGCCCGGTAATGGTCCATACGCTGCTCCTTGTCTTTTGGTTATACGAGGAAAGAAGAAAAGAGCTGTTATGGATTACCGTTCTGTCAATAAGAAGATTGTTCCATTTAGTTTTCCAGTTCCTAATTTACACACTGTCCTTGATTCCTTTGCCGGTTCTTGTTGGTTTTCTAAAGTAGATTCTCCCGATGCGTTCAAACAAATTGAACTAGCTGAAGAATGTCGGGATTCATTAGCGTTTATCACTAGTAAACGTAAATTAAGACCAACTAGAGTTCCTTATGGGTCTGTTAATAGCCTTGCTATTTTTCAATCTGTGTTAAACCAAATTTTAGGTTTGTATAATTTAAGCGGCCTTGCAAATTACGTTGATGATAATGCCGTACATGGACCTGATTTTGAGACTCATTGCCAGCGATTAAATGAATTTTTAGCTGTATTAGTTAGACATCATGTAAAGCTTCGACCCAAGAAATGTTCATTTGGTTTTGAAGAGTTAGAGTATTTAGATCATATCGTTAGTAAGAACGGTATTCGAATTGATTCCGAGAGATTGAAAGCTGTGAATGATTGGCCAGTGCCGTCTAATTCTAAAGAGATTAGATCATTTATTGGTTTTTGTGGTTTTTTTAGAAGACATATATGGCAGTTTTCTAAAATGGCAGGACCATTGAATGAGTTGACTAAAGATAATGTCGATTTCAAATGGTCATTTATAGAGCAACAGGCATTTGAATCTTTGAAGAATGCTATGATGTCTGCTCCTATTCTTGCGTATCCTTCTGAAGAAGGTAAATTAGAGATGTTTTGCGATGCATCACATAAACAGATAGGATCTGTACTTATTCAGAATATTAAAGGTGTTCATCGAGCTATTTCTTTTTATGCTAAGAAGTTTGATAAGCATGCACTTAACTGGCAAATTATGGAGAAGGAGTGTTTTGCTATCATAATCAGCGCAGAGAAGTTTAGACCTTACATTTGGGGTAAAAAGGTCGACGTATACAACGATAATAGTTCATTACAGTGGTTAGTTAACTTACGAGATCCGAACGGACGCTTAGCTCGATGGGCTGCAAAATTGTCGCCTTATAATTTTGATATTTACCATATTCCTGGAAAATCAAACGTCGTTGCTGACGCTTTGTCCAGAGTTAACTTAGCCAAAGTATCTGTTTCTATTAATGCTCTTAAATCAAAGTTTCCTATATTTAGATTACGTTCTGTTCAAGCTCATGTAGATGAGAATATTCATGAAATTAATAACGAAGACGAGTTATTTACTTATTGCAAGGATGTAGAGAAGGAGAACTTTGTAGCAGTACAAAGGAAGGATCCTGATCTATGTCGTATTATAAAGTCATTAAAAGGCAGTGAAGATGAGACTGTCAATATTTCTGGAAAATATAATGCCAATTATTGTTTAATTGATGATGTTTTGTACCGAGCTAATTACGATCCTGATGGAGTTCTGTGGTTATTAGTTATTCCTAAAGAGTTACGATTAAAGATTTTTAACGAATTTCATTGTAAGGAGTTATCTCACTTAGGTTTAGATAAAACTTATGTTGCTATGAGTATGAGGTATTTATGGCCTGGCATGTATCGAGATGTTAGACGTTGGACGCAAGCTTGTAAGACTTGTAAATTCTTCAATGTTGCGCATACCAAAAGGTCAGGACCTCTTATTTCTATGATGACTCCAGTTGATCCGTTTGTTCGCATTTCTCTTGATTTTATAGGACCGTTAGTCGAGACTCGATCTGGTAACAGGCATGCGCTTGTTATCATTGATCAAGCGACTCGATGGGCGGAAATAATTCCTACGCCAGATCAGACTTCTGAGTCTGTTATTAGAGCTTATCGTAATGTTTACGCTGCTAGATATGGTCACGTGGACGTACAAGTTTTAGACAATGCTGCTAACTTTACGTCCGGTGCATATATGGAATATTGTAAGTCAGAAGGTATTATTTTGAAGTTTATTAGTCCTCATCATCCAGCTTCTAATGCATTCGTCGAACGGTCTAACGGAACGTTCAAAGATATGTTAGCTAAGCTAGTCAATGTACAACATGATAATTGGGATGAGTTGATACCTCAAGCTGTACATAGTTACAATATTTCCAAGCATTCTACAACAGGCTTTAGTCCTTATTACTTGTTGTATGATAAACATCCGAGTTTTGGTAGTGATAGATTTTATCCTGTAAATGCTGACAGAATTAAGGAGCGTTCTCCAGAGGAACGTCGTTTCCAACTATATAAGGATAGATTGAAGGCTAATGAGAATACTTGCCGAAATCAGTTAGCTGAAAAGATTAGATTCGATTCATGTCATTCAAACGTAGAATTTAAAGTAGGTGACTTGGTCTTACATAAGAACTATGAGCGGAAGAAAGGAACTACCGCTAAGTTTCTTGTGAAATGGAAAGGTCCCTTTATAGTTCTCGAACGTCCTAGACAGTTAACGTATTACATTAAGCACGTTGATTCAGAGCCTGATGACAAGACTATGCTAATGGCTCATGTTCATAACCTTAAAGAATATATTCCTGATGTTCCTATACCTGATGAACCCGAACAAGATTATAGCTTAGATTGGCTAGATAATTTTGTTACTACTCCTGATTACCCTGAATTTTATGAAGACTATAATTTTTCGCATGCTGGTGATGTTAATCATGATGAGATGATTAGAGACGTTGCTCCCGAACCCAATGCAGAAGTCTTTAATCAAGAAATTCCTGCTGTACCGATTATGCCTCCAGCTGTTGAAGAGGTAGTACCTGAACAAGTTAATGAAGAACCTGTCCAGCCGATTGTTCCTATCCAGGAACCAGTTATTATTCCAGAACGTATTCCAAGGTCTAGAGACGTTTCTTCTCAAGGAAGCGTAGCGTCCCGGACATCTTCAAGAATTAAGAAGCCTACGGTAAAGTTAACCGTGGATCCTAGTAAGAAATCTTATAAAGCCTTAAAGATTGAGATGTTCAATAGTATGATTGAATCATTAAATAATGAAGACCATGATAATGATGATAAAGATAATTAACTGATATTTGATGATAGACGAGTTGTAAGACATTTTGTTGAGTAGCCGTGTTTCCGATGAAAATCCGGCGTACTATTCTGAATGTGAAGACAGCTGAGCTGTGTAAGCTGTATATCCGAAAATGGCGATGCTGTTTTAGAAGACATCTAGTGTTAGATGTAGTTAATTATAGTTTAAGAGATTATTTGTGTTGTAATTGTTCCATCTTTGAGGACAAAGACTATAAATCCGGCGTACTGTCGGGCATTTGTAGGAAAGTACGTACGATATGGTACGGTACTTTACGTATTATGATTAGCATGACCAGTGCCGCCCGTATAGCACTCGGTCCATGCATTTGATATTATTTACCTTTTCTTATTGTTTTGCGTAATGTTTATTTACCTTTGTTATCCTATCTTGCTCTTTGCATTTCTTGTGAGGATCCGAGTAAGTATGTACTCGCATGTGTTATGCGAGTTAGTAGGTCTGACTCCTACTAATTTAAATTTATTGAGTAATTTCAGGAATCATTTTTATTATGTATTCCTTTATATTTATATGGGGTTAGGAGCCCCTTTGACCACTATTTGCAATAGTGGCTACTTTTAGGGAATCACTGCAATTTCCAGGGTATAAATACCCTGGAAAACACAAGGCTATCATCCACTAATCTTTTGGCCCTTGTAGTGTTCAGATCCCTTTTTTTTGAGACCTGTGGTGTAACTTGTATCAGTCACCACTCCCCTTTTTATTTTATTGTATTATTTTGTAGATGTACTACGTTGTAGTACATATGTATTAGTACACTTTACTTGAAATAAACTTTATTTAATTGTTTTTGTTATATATACATACATAATTGAGAATCTCCGAGAACACATTATTACCTGCATCCTACGTACATACATATATCTTTGTGCAGATATATATTCCATACCTGAGTACCTACCCTATACCCATTATCTCTCTTTGTTCATAGTGTTAACTCTGTTGGTTTTCCACTTGTTAACTCTAACCCTTTTCTAACCAACCCTATTTTGTATTATTACCTTACCATACCTTGCCATCTATCTTTGCCTTCCCTAACCAAAGTGCTCTGAAGTACATATTAGCTTATTGCTAGTACTTGGTCCAGATTCCATCCGACACCCGTATAGCACTCCGTCCATGCATTGAATATTGATTTACCTTTTTTCTTATTGTTTTGCGTAATGTTTATTTACCTTTGTTATCCTATCTTACATTCGTATTTATTGTGAAGTTCTCAGTACATATGTATTCACATGTGTTAGGAGTGTTACTAGGTCCAGTATTCATTTAAACTTATTGAGTTATTTTTAGGAATGATTCTTATTATGTGTACCCATGTGTTTAAATGGGATTAGGCCCCCTTGCTCACTATTTGCAATAGTGGGTACTTTTAGGGAAGCACTGCAGGGTCAGATGTTTGTCCATACAGTCAACTTTGTGAAGTACTTTTAAAAGGAATATTCTGCCATTACAAAGCATCTGTAAATATGTAAGTTCTTACAGAGTGATAGTGGACTGTACACAGTAAATGATCTTATAAAAGGGTCTCTAATAGGGAGTGCACGTTGTGTGCTAATTTTATAAAACACGAAAGTGACTAAATTGAATAATACTGAAATTCCGCTCTCCAGCCAATGAGAAATGTAGTCTTGGACATTCTTAGAGGATGATATGTGGTCATCTCGAGACGCAAATACTAAAATTGGTGTTTTTATCGACTTGATGTCCTGGAGATCCTGAAAACTCTGATTATAGTGTCGAGTTGTGTGGTCAGAGAGCGCTGTTAAATGGAACCTGCAATGTAACAATAATTATTAGAATTAATGAAGACAACTTAAAGGCAAAAAATATAATAGCACTAATTGAACCTTTTCAATTGATCACGGGCTACAAGAACCCCCCAATTTGTAGTAAAGTTTTACTCATAAACACACTGACTTCAAAATTTTAAAATGTGATGGAAGCTTTAGTTAAAATCAAATTCATTTGTTCCTATAGTGACAACATGTTTTAAAGCATCAGTTAGAACAAACATTTAATCCCTTACCTCAGATATTTTTCCAGAACCAATTGCAGCGTAGGATTATGTGGCAGAAGAGCTTTTGGAAATCTTACGGTCACAATGTCCATGTCCATAGGGGTAATGCTGTCAAAAATCTGACCCACAATTCTTTTTTCAACAGAAGCAAATTTACTTTGGTTTTGCTTCATGGTAATCCGAACTTCACCCCACGTGTACGCACCTCCAGAAAATGCATGCACAAGGATATTTTCATATTGAACATTTCCCGCCAAAAATTCCGCTATATTTTTTGTACTCATCTAAAAATAAAATAAAAATCCCCAAATAACTTATCACTAAAGGCTGGAGAGTGTCCCAGGTATTAATTAATAATTTAACAGCGTATTTTATTCTCCTTTTTGATGTACATACGCAAGTGCATTTTCTCTATATGGACTAAAATATGTGAAAAAATTCGATTTATTATTTTATTATCGATATTCATCAAATATCTAGTAGGGATGAAATCAAACCTTTGCTCCTAACTCTGGCCATAAAGGATCGTACCAAGGCAAGGGAACTATGAGGGCATCAAATCTATGATCGAGGTAATACTCCGCATATTTTTTTAAATGTTTTCTGCTCCCTTGAAGCCAACCAAGCATAAGAACAAGTCTATCACTTTGAATGCCGTCGGAATTTTTCTCCAAAAACAAAGTCCTTCCCATACTCTTTTCCAATCCTTTTTTAGGAAAATCCTCACCTTCATGTTCAACCATAGGCTCCTGTCAAAAAACCAAATTTACAAATGTTTAGTCAGGACAACAAAATTCCCATTCTACGGTGCTATTACTGTGTGAGTAATTTTCGTAAAATTACAATCAAATCGAAAAATAAACGTACGTGGAATTTCCCCAATTTGAAAATGATTTTCCAAATCAGGATAGCAATCTTAATTAACAGGGCTTGCCACATCGGAAGATTCTGAAAAGTTCTGTAGTAAAATATATATGTTTATTTATTTGGCTTCTGAATCCATGCACAGCTAGATTTCAATACATCGAAGATAGAGGAGGATATGAACTACATAAGGAAAATTGCAACTAAAACAAGTTTTGTGGAATTGGAGCACATGCAGCAAGAAACTAGTTGTAAGCTAAAAATAAATCTGATGACATAATGTGATGCATAGGGAGCCCAGAAACGATTGCCCTTCCCTCTACTCTACGTAACTGGCAACCGTAAATAAAAATTTCGATTCCGGCATGTTAAGGCACAGTAGATTTAAGCTTATGGAACACAACACATGCACTATATAGTGTTGTATAGCGTACTGAATTACTTTGGCGCATCTAGGTTCTCCAAAATCCAATCAAGCTAACTAATTTTAGAAGGCATTTTTTCTGTGAGTTATTCTGTGCTTTTTCGTGAAGGAGTTAGCATTATAGATAGACACAATAATAAATTTAAAAAATGCAAATGATATTTTAGGACATTTGATTCATTCCTGAAGAATTTCAATAAAATCATTAAGGGTGTTCTAATTCAGAAATTTTGTAAAGACGACGCCAAATGATGAACTTGTACGAAGCAATAATTCATATGCTGGATGACATGAAACATAAAACTGATGAATTCGAGAAGCTGCTACCATCATTTCCACAAAGAGACTTGCATTTCGAAAATCTGAAGGAGGCCTGGTATTTGACAAAATTTGTTTATGAAGTTATTTTTGTTTCCAGATCAGTTGTTAACGAGTTGCTTTCATTGACTTTTTTCCTATCAAGAATAAAATTCTGTACAAAAATTCCTTCTACAGTTGGGTAGCTTGATTGGATCTTAGATAATCTAAACGCGCGTAGATTATTTAGTAACCTGTATATATACTAGAACTAATAATGTAAGGAGTCATTGTTATGATCATTATTGTTATCATTATTGGCGGCTCCTCAACCATACAGATATGCAATCCTAATGTCTAACAATAGGATGTGAATCTTAGCATTTTCTTCTCCCACCTTTCAATCGCGCAACGCTTGCACCTCTTGTGCTCTCCTATAGTAGTTGCTTCATGTTGTTATTAAAATAAATCGTGTTGGTTAGTACAGTAAATATTAATCATTACTTTTATTGCAGAAAAACTAGAATTTTACGTGACAACCGTAAGCTAAATTAAGCAACGTGCGAATTGAAGGAATATGTAAAACCTACAGTATCTATCTAGTACAATAATTATTCTCAGCAGTGTTACATTGCTGATGATTGTGTGGTGCTATAGTGCCACTCAATCGCAGTAATCGTAAGTGGACACAAAGTCATATTTATATACATACCCAATCGAGAAAACCGGTTCATTCATCACAAATTCTATCATCCACACTTTACATAAAACTACAAAAGCTTGTGAGTCTCATCCCACGATTTAGCAAATCTTTTTCAGATTTTAAAAAATAGAATCAAAATTCGGCGTTAAAAATTCTAGTCGCAGGGTATAGAAGAATGTAGCAGAATCGTGACCTTTTCGGGAAGCCAAAATTCAGCGATATTCAATTGCATGGATATGGAAATTACAGTTAATGATTTTACCATTTTTTCAAAGGCTCTTTTATAAAGATATTTCAAAACGACCGCCCATGAAAGAAGGATAACATAAGAAGCTCCTAGAGGCGAATTTCCAAATTTTGTCATCTGTTTTGCCCAGAATTTCAAATTTACAAGTACAAACCCTCGATATGTCCACTCAGCATCGGAATGAGATTTTGTGTGAGATTAGGTATCTGGCCCAACATCCCAACACGCACAACAGTTCTCGGATTTGTGCTGGAAATCGTTCTTAAGATTACATTTCCTAAGCGCAAGTATAGCGTCCCCTGTCTCATTTAAGATTCTCATGTTAAATCCCAAACAGTTTTTATTAGTTTTAAGCCGACGTAATACAGAACAAATCAGAGAAAGAACCTTAACTGGCTGACATAGCATTTCCTAAGTCAACAATGAGTTAAAATTGGTTTGATAAACATTCCTGGAGGGAATATAAAATTTAAGACAATTTCTAATTTTCCGAAAAAGTCATGACTTTGCCGCTCTTTTTGACGCTGTGACCACCATCTGTAGCACAGGATTTTAAAGTAATTTTGAAAATATTTGCTAAAAGATTTACTAAATATATTGGAATTGAAAATGTTTTACCTTTGCCAGTTTTTGGTAATAAATAATTATTATTATTCCTAACCGGATAATACATTTCGACAGACCTAGTTACTAAAATTAGCAGACAAACGTAAAAAAATTAAGTCATAAATTAAGCTAAATCCCATTATCTCACAGAGATCGAGCTTACTATTTGGAAATTCATCGGTGATTGAGAGCTTCATTAATTAACTAGAGGAACCAACTGTGGAGTCCCACGTATGTTAACTTTAAGAGTTTTGAAGAAACTAATGTACAGTCAACTCTCGCTATAAGGGATGCTCAAGGGACCGGCAAAATCTGTCCCTTATAAACACTAATCCCTTATAAGCATAGTGTTAGTGTTATACATTGTGTAAATGGGAATCGGGACTGCTAATCCTGATCCCTTATATCGAGAAATCCCTTATAAGGGTATCCCTTATAGCGAGAGTTGACTGTAATGACTTACGTACATATATTTTAAAACTTCCTGATGATTTGGAATATGTATAAATGTTTAAAAATAATATTTTTCAAGAACTTGCAAATTTGAAGACAGCTTCTCGTCTTTGAGAATCGAAGCATTCTGGAACAATCGACAATAACATGGGACATTGTGAATTGTGGAAATTAATTAAACATGATAGTCATGACACACTGTCTATCCCCTTGAATATTTCTTTGTTGCAGAATTCTGGGGGTACAGCATTTACAGTTTTAGGTACAAAGAGACATTGTATGCAAGCACAACAGTGAATGTATTCAGTACACTTCTAAAGTATATTTACATGTATCTTGTGTGTGCTGGGCCTGGTATTCATATCGAAGTCCATGTAATTCAGTTATTCGATCTAAAAACTGCCCAAAAGGCTTTTACGGTGATGCTTACCTTAATTCTGGGACACCATCCGAGCGGTTCAACATTGAAGGGAGCTCACTCCTAAAATCCCTGTCAGACCGCATGCAAGAATAAGTACATTTACAATTTTAGTCCTGCACAAGAGTATTTTCCAACTTCGTGAAAACTGAAGTTACAATTTTTTGGACGCACTGAGGGTGAACATTATTTCTATTCTATTGTATTCCCGTCCAGGAACGTTTTTATGACGCTGGAAAGCAAGAATGAACTTATTGGGTGCGGATGTGAGCTATTCTTTCAAACGTGAATTAAAACTTAACGGTCGTTCTATCAACGGTCTATTATTGTTTGTATGTACATAGGTCATGCGGTCTATCGCCATTACACGCAGTTCATTGCAGGCATGCTTTAACAGTAAATACATATTCTCATTGTTAGTTTGGATATTCTTGATTATTGCAGGTTTTAAAATAAAAAACTTAAACAATGAGCTTCATCATTATTGATAAAGTACAGAGTAACCTGAAGATTACTGATTTATACGAGTTGAAGTTCAGTCTTTAAAGTTGAATAATTTTATTAATGTAAGCATTTTCCAATGCAAATAGAATTACATAATTAATGGATTATGTTTTACTACGAATTCCAATCCATTTGCTATTAAGCGAAATGTACATATACAATAATGTAAAAACCATTACAAAGCATTTCGTTTCCTTACTTCGACAGGAATATCTTGATGACGAAACAATGTTGACGATTATAGGAGAGGGTGCGGAAACTATGAAGGAAGAAAGTCATCATATTTTCCCTTTTACCGGTCACAGGATTCGTATTCTGAATCCATTTCGTGGCCAAAATGTCCTCCAAAACAAGGAAAGTTTAGTATGTATAATAACAATTGAACTTGATTGTCAATGTTTATGGTCACACTTGAAAAATGCACATCAGTATAATGGACAGTGTCGAAACTTAGAGTGTCTAATATGGAAACCAAATTTTTCTGGGTGAATTCATTTTGACATTTTCAATTTCATTGCTGTAAAACATTAGCCAGTAACAAGTTTCCACGAATCACTGCTACATATCAAAATGATGATTTGTAAACAGGTAACCTAACTGGGGCAAATAAGTCGGAGTCCGATACTTTCAGGGATTCGATTGATAAATAAATGCGTGAGTTCGGATTGGTTGCAATTTATGTGGGTAAACTTCACACATCTGGAAAAATCCCCAGAGTGGTCATTTCAGAAATGTTAAACCGGACCAGTGCTCGGCACGGGTACGAAAAATCGGTACCCGTACCCGTATCCGTACCCGAAATGCGGGTATTGCAATATCTGGTATCGATACCCGTACCCATACCCGAGTATCCGGGTACAAATGTTTCGTACCCGTACCCTAAATGTAATCTCAACCCATGTACCTGTACCCGCATTGTACCCGTACCCGAAAAATACTCGAAAATTGTACCCATTCTCGGGTATCTCAGTGTTGTACCCGTACTCGTACCCGGGTACTTTAACCAGATTTGTCTCAATGTAATACATAGTACGTGAAATGTAATAATGTATGACACCTTAGTGTGTAATTTTGACTATCTAGAGCGGTATTTGAAATTGTATATTTTCATTAAAGAGTAGAAAAACTAGAAGCGTTTTTAAGAAGCGAAAATAAAATTAGTATTATCCCCTTTGATTGCTTATGGGCTGATCAGTATTGTGTGGCACCCAGCCCACATGTACATGCATTTTTGTGCATAGAGATAACTAACATGCAGTTTTGGCTTGACTAAACTGACTAGACTTGGCGACTCGATTTTTCACTTCTTGATGTATTCGACCTTTTCCACTAATTTTCGTATCTCAGTAGCTCTGTCTAAATATTACTCAATAATATCTTGTTACAAATATCCGCCTTGTCCTAATCAACTGCCAATAACACAAAATAACGTACCATCCAACTTTTTCAGAACTGAAATTTGTAAATTGTATTAATTGTGGCTAATAAGTATCATCAGTGTGTCACACAGACTCTTTATGTAATTAGTGACAAAATACTACATTATGAAGACGTTTAGTACAAAATTTTGTTAAATCCTATTCTCCACTTCTATTTTGTTATTATTCCTCGTCTGTTTATTTATTGATGTGCTTTCTAAAACGTTCCCCAAAAGCATATTTTAGCTACACAGCTTAAAATACATTTACTGTATGTTGTAAGGTTATAAGGTTATTAACAATATGCTATATGTGTTCAGAAATACTAAAAATACCGACAGACATACTTGCAGCCGTTCAGTTCATAAAGTGATGAACTGAACTGAACTAGCCCTTATTTTCATTGTTTTTGAATGAACTTGAACGAACTTGTTGAATGCAAAATTATGATTGAATGAATTTGAATTGAACTCAGCAGAGCTTATTATGAATGTGAACGAACGTTTGTCATACGTTCAAGTAACACAAACTGAACTGAATTGAACTAAAGAGTCCAGGTTTGAATATAAACTTTTATATTCGTGAACGCAACGCGAATGTCAACTATATATATATAATTTGCATGACCATATATTTTATAGTTATAATCTCAAAAGCTAGAACGCTGGTTTTTGACTATGCATTTGAATGACATTAAATTACAAATCAAAAAATTTTTTATTTACAAGCTAGCTGGTTTCTTATATGTATTTAATAACGCATATGTGTCACATCTTAGGCGAAATCGTATGAATTAAAACGCGCAATAATTTATTGTAAGCATATTTACATGATTTATTAACTAGTTTACCAGAAAGCTCAAAATCAATACTGCTTTCAAAACTCTCGTGTTTTAAAAACAGTAATTTAATCAGTCATTCAGCCAAAAATAGTTTTTTAGTCAAAGTTCAAAGTCAGTTATAGAAATCAAACTAATTTTCACCTAAATATACCATAAAATATTTTAACTACTTGGCTCGCTAATCCTTCTTACTAAAAGCTTCATCGTAGTAGTAGTAGTAGTAGTAGTGATGGTTGTCGTCCTTATGTACATGCCATGTTGAATCATAGCGGTTCATTTTTTCTTTAATTTATAGAAAAAAATACTTTAAAATAAAATGCAAAGCATTTTTTTATTTTTAACATTTCTTTTTTGTTGATTTGGGCAGGCTTTAGGTAAAGTAACCAAGTTTTCAGCTTAATTCTGTCCAAGTCAACAAAAAATAATGCCATTTCAGAATACAAAAATGTAAAAATAATGTAAAAATAATGTAAAAATATTGTAAAAATATTGTAAAAATAATGTAAAAATATTCTAAAAATATTCTAAAGATAATGTAAAAATAATGTAAAAATAATGTAAAAATAATGTAAAAATATTGTAAAAATAATGTAAAAATATTGTAAAAATATTGTAAAAATAATGTAAAAATAATGTAAAAATATTGTAAAAATAATGTAAAAATGAGAGAACAGAAATACCGCAATGAAAAACAAGCTACCTATATCTTGCATCTTGGAATTTGTATGGTTAATTAGAATAAACACCACTTACTTATTATGTACGCTCTTGAATATTTAGTACAATGTGGCTTATATGATCAGTCATCATATTTTAACAAATACTTTTAAATTCTTACTTTGGGTAAATCGTCCATCAATACATATTAGACATTAAATGAATTAAAATGGTGTAGCTGTCATGCACTGATATCGTTCTGGATGGTGCAAATATTGTTACCCGTTCGTGGTCAAAAATCAAGCGACGTAATAGTCAAGAACCTAAGTATGTTCACATTTTTTGTAAATAATCAGTTTTTGTAAGCCGTGTTTGAATGTTTCCCGTCCACATTAACAAAATCTCCAACGAATAACCTTTCGTGCATATAGTTGACTGGCTCACATAACCATATTGATAATTAGCCCACTCGATTTTAAAAATAATTCCTCATTGGTGCTCGACTTAAGCGAGAGATTCGCTGTCCTGAATATATTGAAATTACACTGCAATACTGAAAATAGTTAGTCTTTTTTGCAACAATATTAGCGACATAATGTTGAAACGCGTTTTTTCCCGGAATCAAAGCGTTCATTTAAAAATTTTGTGACCAGGTCTAATACTTTAAGTAAAGTTGTCCAGCATAATGCATATTAACTAATGTAATTTCAAAACATGGCTGGCTGACAAACATTTGGTTTGGTTAAGCTTAAGTTACCGTTTTAAAAGCACCACATCGTTGGCTAAATTCTAAAAAGTACCATTTTCATTGGAGATCCCATTTAAAAAGCATTCATTACGGCATTTAATTATTTAAAAAAACGTTTATACCCCAAAATCATCAATTTAAAATCAAATCTGAAATTTATTTTTTGTCAACCGAGCTACAGGCATCATAACCTAATTTAAAAAACAGCTGATCCGATATTGTCCCACAATTTTGCTAAAAATGCGAACATAAATTGGATGAGTTTATTTTTGTTGATAAGTTATAAAACTCCATGTCAGTTGCCATACGATTTTTGTTTATTGTCACCACAGATAAATTCACTCCAGCAATGAAGTCGCTACAAATAGATATTATTAATTATATTATATATATTATTTCATGTTAAAAAATTTCTGAAATAGGCTACAGACGGGGCAAATTGGATATTTAACCCCTTCATGTTAAGATTATTTAGCTGTTTTGTTATTTTATATAATAATTCTGTGTAATTACTGCAAAAACAGAACTTCTAGGGTATTTTATAAGATATTAGTGTTGCATACAAATTATTTTTACAATTAAATTTCATTGCCGCCAGACATCCCATCCGCGTCGGCGGATGGCCTGATTGCTAGTGACAGATAAAGCGAACGGAACTGAACGACCGAAAAGTATATAATGAATTGAATTGAACTTTGAAAAAATACTGCAAGGGTGAACTCAACTGAACGTAACGACTGGAAAGTACGCAGTGAATTGAACTGAACTTCGACAGGCTTTGGACAACGGGAACTGAACTTAACTGAACGGCACGAAAAATTTGGGGTTGTGAATGGAACTGAATTTGAACTTTGGACCAAAACTGCAAGTATGCCGACAGATGTTTCCAACATACGGGCATGATGGCAGAAAATTCATCAAAATGTGTAAAATCGCAACGTATCCAAATACTCGGGTACAATGGTCGCGGGTACGAGTAAATGACGCCATTATACCCGTACCCGGTGGGTATTGTTAGCCGATATTTGGTTTTGTAACACTCTATACATGTAACATTAAGCATTAGCGTACATACATGTACTGCTAAGATACCATAATGTATGATATTGTACGTTACGTACTAGCATTAACTAAATACTATTGGTCTGAAAAAATTCCAAGTTACTCTGGAGGTGCTCACCTCTGTATAAAAACGCGTGCCTGCGAAGGCACAGAGAGGAGAATAACTTTAGAATCCGAGCAAAGCTGAGGCAAGGGATCGTGCGTAAGACAAGAACTTTACTGTATATCCATCCTACGCATTATAACAATAAAAGTATACGCGTGAGAATAACTTCGTATATGTGCACACATTCTTATTTTCCATACGTTGAGACTGAACCCGAAATCCCTCACTCCAAGTGAGTAAATGTCTACTCTGCTACACTTATCCCCATTTAGCCCCATCATTTTCCATTCTCACTTGCTATTCCTTAAAATTCCTTACTTATTCCTTTATATTTTGTTTCCTTCCATTTCTTCCTCCAAAGGCTCATAATTACGAACCGCAACGTCATCCATATTAACAGTATGTACCCATTTTGAAATCCTTGTACCCGTACCCATACCCGTATCCGTACCCGAAATTATGAGTCTACCGAAGTGTACCCGGGTAGTACCCGGAATTGTTCAGGTACACAAAATCTGTATCCGGGTAGTACCCATACCCGTACCCATTTACCCGAGCATTACCCATACCCGTGCCGAGCACTGAACCGGACAAAGGCTTCTTTACCAAACGTCACTGACAGTTAAACGAATTGTAGAAGTATGTGACGATGAAAGGACTAAAGGGGTGCTAATCCAGACGCTACAAAATTCATTTACAAAATTTGATACAAAGTTCAAACTTACAAGTTTTTGAAACCAAGTGGATATTACACTGAGCCCGAATAAATAATCCTTCGGACGAACAAGAAAGCTAGCATGAAAACTAATCAAGTATTCACAAAGATAAGGAAGGACCCAATAGCGCAGCTATTGACAAGTTTTCCAGAAATTCCTGGAGTTGTAGTCAACACTTAGCTACAAGCTGTACAATGTATTAAAATCAGCACTGCTATTCAGGGCTAATGTGCAAGTAATTTTTAGAAAATCACAAATCTAATCTATGAAATTCCTTACTCTTCTCGTGGTTTTTATTCTTTTATTCTTCGGCGTACTACAAATATACAATATTACAGATTGTTACCAAATTCAAATTTGAAATCATCGAACATCATCACCACAACATCTTTTGTCAACACACTAGTATGAGTTAATCCAAAATGTGGGACCTCTTCTTCGATAGTGGACAATCAGGAACGAACCTAGGCACAAATTCTTTAAAGGTTTGCTTAGCAATTGCTGAAATTACATAAATATTTTCAAAATTGAAATGTCTCGACATCAAATTTTGTTAAGTACTTAAAAATATCAGTAACATTCCCAGTCTAGAGATTGATACGACAGCTTCACCACTATACATAATACAGTTATGCCATGACAGTGAGACGAAGAAGTTGCGTGTTTCTGAAGGTTCAAGGCGTAATTATATTTGCTTTTTAGTAGCTCAATTAAATTGATAAGTGTCTCTGTATGGATGCAATTTAAATAGTCAGTTGCTTTATATTTTCTTGTAAAACCAAAAAGAAATCTCCAGTAACTCTTTTCCGTCCGCTCTCTAACAAATCCAAAACACTTCCCGTCTCTCTCATTACAGAATTGCATTGTGACCAATATATTACATTTTTAAATTATATTTTTTTAGTACTTTCAAAAGTACTTTTATTTCAACAATAACAAATAATGAACAGATTTCGATGTCCTGTTACGTCAGTTATCAGTTGACGTTGACCATCCTGAACTGAGCAAGTTTAATGCGCGAATCCTCGTTAACAACTGTGCTATGTGGACTTATCCAAACTAGCCACATGTTCAAAAATAAGTAAAACACTAATCTGTCGAATCAATACCACACTAAGGAGAGTTCCTCCAGTGACTGTTTGGCGAACCAATTTGCAGGAATTTACTTGTTTCAGGTTTATTCTATTCTATAATTTAATACCTCAGGTGGCTGGATGTTCCGGAATAATTTGTAATGTAATGTGAGAATTTAACATCGTTCCCATCTACACAATACTAATGAGCAGGTCCAGAAAATCTCTTTCGCACAGGTGCACATTTTTTTATTTTTCACACACATTACTCGATGGAAATATATAATAGGAATAGGAGCTCCACGCTTTATTACATGGCTCACTTGCAGAGTGAGCATGAAGAGAGTGAAGCATTCTGCATAAATTGTATATACAGATACATACGCATAATCATATATGAAGAGGTTGAAGTTTACCTACACACATACCCTATTAAACTATACAAGAAGGGACCGAAAGGAATTGTCAGGATTCCGTAAAAGCAATAATTATTTTCATGCGATAAAGTAATAAAATAAATATTGTGTATAGCAAAGTATTACATATGTACATGATGTGTCTAACACCTCTATATTCGTGATATTGTTTTATAACTCTTGCTTTGGGCAGACTCATGGGAACCTGAACATCATGCGATTTTTAATAACTTAATATAATATAAGTAGCAATATATCACCTGATTTAAAACTGCTTATAATAGAAACATTTCAACTGTTCCGAAATAGTCTTCACAGAGCTACCGGCTGATATGGAAATCTCATATGTATATGTACATAAATACATTGCCATATTACCATACACTACAACTTCAGTTGTCTCCTTTCTTCAAAATTAAAAGTTTTAAGTTGTAATTAACTGTTCCGAATCTTGGCAGCATAATAGTAATATTTGGCTCACAGTTTTGTAAGACTTTCTCATTTTCAGATATTAAAGTTTCCAATCAAAGTAGTGAGCAAGTGCTATGATTAATATGGAACCAGAAGAAATAATCTGCCAGGACTTAAATCCGAGGTGTTCTTCAGAAATATTTAATTGTACACTTTCGGACAATTTTAGATTTAAATTTGAAGCCCAATTTGACTATCGAGTAACAAGGAGATGGATGGAGGAAAATTGGACCTCGGGCTTTTATCTCGTTGGAATTTATGTAGCCTTCATATTTGCGGTGCAGAATTGGATGAAGACAAGGCCACGCTTTACTTTGCAAGGGTCCCTGATTGTTTGGAATTTGCTTTTGGCAATGTTTTCTATTTTTGGAACTTTTCGGATGGTTCCAGAAATGCTGGATTTACTCAATAAGCCGAGTGGGTTTCATCAATCCGTTTGTTCTCCTTTGTAAGTAATTTTTGTTTACGAATTTGAGGAAATTTTTGACGCTCAGCATGTCAATAAGTGAAATTAGGATACGTCTATGAATTTCAGGGAGGACCATAGCCCCACGTTTGCTTTGTGGGCCTGTCTGTTTGTTCTCTCAAAGGGACCGGAATTAGGGGACACTGTTTTCATTGTTTTGCGTAAACAGCCCTTGATATTCCTTCACTGGTACCATCACGTGACAGTCCTCCTTTACTCATGGTACACTTACCAGCAGTATACTGGGCCTTCTCGTTGGTTTATTATAATGAATTTTTCGGTACATGCTGTCATGTACTCTTACTATGCATTGAGAGCTCTCAGATTTCGAGTACCGCGTCAAATTGCAGCTACCATCACCAGCCTCCAGGTACAGTCATAAATTTCCATAGCAGTGGAGTATCTTTACATTATAAAATTTTGAATTATTTTAAAACAATCCTCTGCCGTCAGTTTTTTTCTTCACATTTGGATGTCATGATTTGCTTTATTATATGTAGATTGTGCAAATGGTGGTTGGAGTGACCGTTAATTTCCACGCGCTTGGAGCAAAAATGGCGGGAACGCAGTGCGATGCCCCGTTTGATAATATAATCTGGGCGTTGACCATGTACGGATCTTATTTCTACTTATTTGTGAATTTCTTCCGAAAATCTTACATGAGGAATAGGATAGGCGGAGCAGGTCTGGGGGGACCCAGTCACTCCAAACTGTATGGGATTCCTATAGGATGCAAGTTCTGTGAGAAAATGTACCAGAAATCCCACAAGCCATATAGGATCTTATACAAATAATTCAGCTCGTCAGAAACTGGCACTCGATTCTTATAAGAGAGGGTACCATAGGAAGTTTTTGGAAAAATCCTATAAGTTGGGTAGCACAAATATTGCAAGTGCGAGTACCATAGGACATTTTCAGAAAAATCCTATAAGCGGGGGGTACCATAGGAAGTTTTTAAAAAAATCCTATAAGTTGGGTGCCGCATATCCTGCAAGTTCGAGTACTATAGGACATTGTCAGAAAAATCCTATGGTTTCGGGTACCATAGGACATTTTTATAAAAATCCTGTACTTGCTTTGACAAGGATTCTGCGCTCCTCATCGTTTGTGCAAGACATATATTATAACCGCCAAATTCGCCATACTTAATCAACAGCAGTTGTCATTCACATGTTCTTTGGTTGTGATGAACGTCAAATCGGCTTACCTGTTCTGTAGATTGTTTCAATTTTAACTTACAATTAGTAATAGTAAGACAAGCGAAAAATACAAAAAGTGTGTGTTTTGTTCTTTTTTTTCAATTCATACGTGAAATTATTTACTTGTGACTGCAATTTTATTTTGTAGTGTTACATGTTATTTCCACAGAACTGCAGTGAAGGGTGTATTAATATTGACAATTTGAGATGTATATGTATGAAAACGTTAATGGCAGTTGGCTTAATTGTTTAGACAATTGTAAATATTGTAAATATTTACAATTGTCTAAAAATTAAACTAACTGTAGTACAGATGGCTATGTAGTTTTAATTTCGGAGGAAAATGGAGTAGAAGTAGAGAAGTGCATAAGATAATAATAAATTTTCAACTATAGGACAAGCTAGAGAAAATCCCATGCGAGGTTGGGACTAGTAACTATGGGATAGTATAGGATCCTGTAGTAAAATCGTTTGAGATATCGTCCGCAGATCTGATACTTTTATCCTATAGATTTTACATGTAGGATCCTATACATTTGGAGTGACTGGGGAAAGACCAAAAACAAATAATTTAAAATCAGCTCTTATTCCTTGTTTCAAAGTAGGGCTTATAAACAGTGTTTGTATTTAATGTAGCTAATTTTGTGTACTACAGCAAGATGAGCTAAATGAGTATCAAAACAGAACATTATGTACATTCGGAATGCATGGGGGAATTATTCAATAAAAAATTAAAATAAAGAATTCAGACTTCCATAACGTTTTTCCTGTTGTGGTGTGATTGGGAATTACAAACCAGTCATTCCAGTTTTATTTTTATTGAACAAGGTCACAGCCAGTTGGCGACACTTTAAAAAGCGTCAGCCGACACAATCTCCCAAGCCACATCAAATATAACCCAAATATTTCTTTAATGGAATTCAATCAAACTATCCAAGCTATTTTATCTGCAATACAAAAATGTTATCAATTATTATTGACTGCACAATCTTTTAACTCCCACTTCAGTAATTGTATCAAAATTTCCCTCGTCTAATTTCCAACATTATCTGGACAAGCATTTGATTCCAAAGAATTATTAAATGAGAGTAAAAACCACTTCTATGTATACATTTAAAAAAATTTATAGACGTAAATTGATGCTCTGAGCTGGAATGGCGTGGAAAAGTTTTTCTTAGAATCATTCACTAATTTATTCTAAGATCATATCATTACTTTATAATGCCAGAGATAAATTATGCTATTTTTCTTAGAAATAACTCCCAAGAAGTTTAACAATCTGAGAAGAGTTGTTAACTCAGTATCAACTCTTCATCAGCTTGTTCGACTCCTTGGGAGCCTCACACACCCCTATAGAAGTTACAAAACATGACTCTGAATGGGAAGTATATACGTGTACGTACATATGTACGTACTAAGAGCATCAATTTTGACGAATAACTTTTGAGCGAAGGTACACATTATGAAGCACCCCTATGAATAATCTTGCCATATTTCACATTTGCTAAACTGCACTACTAGCACCTGGAGGATTCTATATATATAGCTGCAACTACAGTTCTAGCAAGCTATTAAAACTCAGTTCTTCAATAGCTCCATTTTTCCTCCTGTTCCTTTAGAAATATTCGATCAAATTTGGACCTACTTAAAATTCAATATCATGACATCACCATATGCTTCCCGGATTTGTCGACCCTGAAATCAGTGCATTTTATTCGGTCCAAAATTATAATATTTTTTTGACGTGAACTTGCAATTTGGAAGTATTAATATTAATTTCCTTCCCTAGCCCTCATGAATAACGATGATGACAAATACGTGATTTCCTCATTTTGAATAAAATTATTTCCGAAGTTTGTCAAAATATGTTTCATTGACCTAGATCAAGAGTTATAATCAAGCGAGAAAAAATCAGAGTTTTCGTTCCGATTTCAGACCTGACAATATTTCGAAATCTCGATGAATAATTTCCCTGGATTCTAGCTGCAATTTGGGCTGAATCAGTCTCCCTACTGGTATGAAAAAAATTAAGAATACAGTCACTTTCACTCAAATGTTTTTCTAATTAAAAAAATCAGCCGTGATACAGAGTACAAATTTATTCTAAAGTTTGGTAATGCATGTAAATATTTTGACGGTACTTTATTGTTTATTGAAAAAAAAATGATCAAAGTGGTAATCGGTGGTGATCGGTAATAATTGCGCCCGTTTAAATCCTTTTCTGACAAATCACCCTCCGCTCCCGCCGACAATCTTCGTAAATGAATTCTGCTCTCAAAGGGTAGCACCCGGGTGAAGAGCCCGGTGGACGATTACAATTTTGGAACAATCCCAAACAGCCGTACCAACTGTACTCTGGAGACACTGCAGCAGCTGGATTGGGGTAAGTTGTGACAGAATTAATCAAATCAAAATTCTTCCCCCCTGTTGCCCAAATCAATGCAGAATCCCCAAATTGAAATCCTGACGTCCAAATAACATCCCCAGAAGATACGTTTTTATTTTGGGCAGTAAACCAATCATCAATTAATTTCAGCTCATCCTCTGACTCAACAGCGATTAATTCCAAACCATTAAAAATGTTCTTACATACGTGACGGAGAGCCGTGGGAAAATCTGCAATCTATAATCAGGATTAAAAAGTATTAAGTTATAATAATTTATTATTGTGTTTATCTCCCAGAAAAACCAGAAAAAAGTATTGATAATCCCACAAATTTAATAATCATACTCACCACTGCCTCTGTCATGTATATTTCTTTAGTTGATGTATTCCCAATGAGGATCAAGTCCTCGGAAGGATTCCTCCATTCCCTAGCCAAGCCATTTTTAATGAGAAAAAGAACGCAAAATAGTACAGAAATAAAATGCGTGTACATGTTTGTAAACTGAACCTTTTAAAACCCCCAATTCAAGGCAAAAACGTTATGTTTAAAAAATACAATGAGCCTTTTATATATGTACTTTACGCAGTTCCCCAAAACACAGCTGTTTTGTGGTTTCCAACTTCAGCCATCCCCAATATTGAGACTGAAAGATTTATGTATGTGCTACTGATGATTATATTTCCAAACAACACTTCATTATTTTAGCTCTGCTCTTAAGTTATTATGTAATCAAGCTGTGAAACAACCTGTGAGAAAAAAATTAGAGCTTAAATGTTTAGACTTAACTATTTTAGAAATAAATTATGCGTGATTACTTAAATGGGCTTCAAATTGCATAATCCCCCTCCATATACACACGCATCCCACATTTCTTTTGAGTGATGGACTTTGGATCGGTATCGAAGCACATGCAATACCATTATTTATTACATGATGCAACTCCTATTAGCGTTGAGACCATCACAAAACAGGGATGCTGGCTCTGAATATCTACACCCAGGACGCACATGCTTAAAAACAAGGAGTGTGCTATGAGTGATGAGCATGTCAAAAATTAGGGTAGCATGTACTGCTGACATCTCACTGTCAGCATCCACAATAATGAAGCACTTCAAATTCAAACCGTACTAAAAGTAAGCATAAGCTTTGTACGCTTGCCGAATACTGATGAATGTAGTAATCACATGTGTATACATTTCTAGAGTAAACTCGTGCTGTATGAGAGTAAGCAAACCAAGAGCAAAATTTGGACACTGACAAATCAATTCGGGTACAAATAGATACTACTGCAACAGTACAGCCCCGTTAAAATTTGATTCATAAATACAACACAATTATTCACACTTTTTGCCGGTACGAAAATTATCCAGTATTGAAAAATCCTCTGAATATAATTATATAATTGTATTTTTATTTTTTAAATAAAGTTGATATTTAAACTTCTGCAAAAATAATAGTTACTGTTATTTGCATAAATTAGACCCCGAATTTTGAGCCGCACATATAACCCTGGATTGAATTTTGGCTGATGTTGAACATAAGTGTGTCGTGTGCTCATGCAATGTCAAAACAAATATCGCTAATTGTAAGTCATGACTTACGGTTGCAAGAAAAGCATATGACACGCTCCTGAGAATTATTTCTTCGAAATTACTTCAAATACTTCCCAATAGCGGTTAAGCCTTAAACTCGTATTCCTTCTAAAGAACTAACTCCCGGGAAGGACACGTGCGTATATTGTAGATATGACATAAAAATGCAAGTTAATGTACTCAGAAGCGTCAAAATAATTCACGTGTAGCGTGGGGATTACTCACACAAGGAAAATGTCTACCACTGATTTCCTTGACCTCACAACTGAAATACAGCGTAGAAATTAGGCAGGCTATAACACAATCAATATTGCATTCTGGTTAGACACTTCGAGTGTATTCAGTCTTACTTATTACGCACAATACATATCGAAAATACAGTAAAATACTCCACCCAAGTATTTAATAATAAAACACTGTTTTTAAAATCATTTATTAAAAGCCAACCACGCCACAAAAATTTCAACTACAGTACAATTATTATACACAAATCATTACTTTTGCTGAATGAAAATGATTCGAGAGCAAGGATCAAAAGGTTGGCAGATTGATTTAGTAAGTGTTAAATTTTCTTCTGCGGAGTTTAATGTTTAAAATACTGTGGCCTCTCGCTACTAAAAAAATCTCAAATTGAATAAAATTCTTTTTGAATTTTACAACGAAATTAATGTTGGATATGTTCTGTGAAATGAAAATTAATCAATGCCTTTTATTAGTATTCTTGTCTTTTTGAACAGATACTCCACAAGATTTTCTCATACCTTTCCAAAGCAGACCTACTCAACTGCTCTTTAGTCAACTTGTGCTGGAGCTTCAATGCAAGAGCTGCACTTCGGAAAAGGGACTGTATGGCAATTATCAATGGGAAATGCTCATGTCAGGATATTCGCAACCTATGTTCAACCTTGCAGACATCCTCCAACATACCATTTAATGGGCTATATTTTTCCAACAAATATTCCTTATGCCTTGGAGGACCTCACGTCAATTTCACATCCGAAGACATCAATGCATTTAAAAATATCAGACTCCAGCATGTGAAACTACACTACGGAAACGAGTCCGTTTGCTCATCCCTCACTTTTATCGATATCATCATTCGCCATGATAATAATAACATACTTACTATAGAAATCAAAGACTCTGGTTACCATCATCATCATTCATTTGTCAAAATGCCGGACCCGATGCTATTTACCAACTTGAGAATCCTAACAATTCCCTGCGGAATCAATGAAGACCTTTTAACAGACCTGCTATCCGCGTCTCCCAACTTACAAGAAATTCATGGAGGAGTTTATTCCCCGGAAATTAAAGTACTTGCGGAAATCGGAAAGATACATTTGGTTAAAGAATTACAGTTCAAATATATGGATGCATTGGGCCGTCGCCTGGACCATAAAGCTTGTAGGGCTTTTATTCAAGCAAAACCAAAGCTTGTAAAACTTTCTGCACATGCGTTCTATTTCCAGAGAAATAAGAAACATGAATATTATTGGAGTATTTCGGAGTCCATTTTGGAAAGTGGACGTAGCTCATTGGAATTTTTGGAGATTGACTTTCAAACTTTGCTGCTGCTAGTGACCACTAAACAAATAATTGGTTTTGATAGATTGCGTGTTCTTCAGTTGGAGGTCCCGAATAGGAATTTGAGTCCTGGTAGTTTGGAGTTTGATTGGAAGACTTTATTTCCGAATTTAACAACATTTGTACTTATTTTAGTTTCTGACAAATCCTCAATCAGTTCTACTAATGAGGGCTCCAAGAGCTATATTAACAATAAGTCTTCACCTTGTCGTTCCGTATTAGATGTTACTGTCTATAATGCAAGTTATGAACCTGCACCAAATAACCTTTGTCAATTTTTAGGTGCAATATTCCCAGCCGCCACTCATTTTAAAACCGAATGTGTATCTTCAAATTTCAAAAATGCTAGGAAATATTATACATAATTACAGTATTTAATCTTGAAACACACTGCTTGGTACTTTGACGATTACAATTTCAGAGAGTTTATTCCATGATCACATGATCACATCATACACTTACGTGTATGTATATGCCTTTATTATCCAGGTGTCTTGTGAAAATGATTTGTGAAACGGTTTCTTAAATCTGTACTGATTGATAAATAAAAACAAAAATTTGCATACAAAAACATCCCTGAAAAGTTACATGGCAAATAGGTTTAAAAATAATGAAGCTATAAATTCATGTTCATAAGAACATATCGTTGCTGAAGGGGCAAATGGTCTACATGCTTTCGTAGCATGGAGCATGCTTTCGTTTTACGCCGAGATTTGTACGCCGCGAAAACTCCGCGGGAGATTCTTACGCCCGGGCGGAGATTATTACGCGGGGATTATTACGCGGAGAAAATTCCGCCGGAGATTTTTACGCCACGTGAGAGAAAATTACGTGGAGAAAATTCCTCCGGAGATTTTTACGCCACGTGAGAGAAAATTACGTGGAGAAAATTCCTCCGGAGATTTTTACGCCACGTGAGAGAAAATTACGTGGAGAAAATTCCTTCGGAGATTATTATGCTGCATTTTAAACTACATCCGGAATAAAACAATTTAACTGCCAAGGGTAATATTTCAGTCGAATATTGTGAGACACTGTCAGTACAAATTGTGCTGGCGAATTCTGAAATGCGAGTGAGAGAAAATTCGGCACGAGATTTTTACGCGGAGTAATTATCTGTAAAACATGAATTTTATTCTTATACAGTGTTTTTTTCAAAACAGTAGTCATAAAATACACTTGGTAACATACAACAGCATAAAAGCATAATGACAGCATCCACAACGCACTAGACGAAGACAGTGTGAATTATGCTGCTGGGAAGAGTGACAAAATTTTTTATTTATTAAGAATCTGCTATGCGGGTTTCATGCATTTGTCATCGTTGTACTGCATTTATTGATTTGCGTTAATCAATGACAATATATATATAATAATATATAAAATATATAATAATAGCCCTGGACTGAAATTTAACTTGTTGAAATCACCTCATTTTTGACCATCTCATCTTCATGACATATATTTATAGTGGTGCCCAATCATTATGGTTGGCATTATGAATTTAAAGAATTCACTGGCGCAATTCGTACTGGCTAGTGCTGTCCATGGGAACGGAAATTTGGTACCCATACCTGCTCCTGTACCCATTTTTTCAGGAACTAAAGCAATGTTCCTGTTCCTGTTCCCAAAAGTACTTAAAGACTAGCAGAAAAGTACAACCTCCACATTTATTTATTTTAAAAAGCCAAATTTCAGGTCGACTTTATTAAAAATAAATAACAGCACACCATCTGTAATACCATTAACTACTCGAATTTAAATGAGAATTCAGTAACAGTCATTAAATTAATTATCGCAGCGCAAAGTACAGTAGTAACTGAAATTAGCTAAGACAAGTAGCACTTTCAATATACTTTTGCTGAGCTAATAAGGAAAAGAGCACACTGGAGTTTTCTGAGCTACAATTTTGGGTTTAAGTTTCAGAGAATTCCATTTTTGCAACGTGTTAAATAATAATAATTTATTTTTTTGTTAAATATTGACGTGCGAAAGAGTGACTTTTTTAGAGTGAGGCTTTTTATACTATAAACTTCATGTGAATACCGGGTAGGTACACGTTTTGTTCCTGTTCCCAAACCCGCTTTTGTTCCTATATTTTGGGAACAATTTCTATGTTCCCAAACGTTCCTAAAGTGTTTTGGGAACAAAATGTGTGATCCCGTACGCACCCATTCCTATTCCTGTTCCCAAAAACCTGGGTGTCTCCTGTTCCCATGGACGGGACTAGTACTGGCAGTGTCTCACAATATTCTACAGAAAATATTAATAATCTCCGAAGGAATTCTCTCCGCGTAAATTTCTCTCACGTGGCGTAAAAATCTCCGGCGGAATTTCCTCCGCGTAAGAATCTCCGCGTAATAATCTCCACCCGGGCGTAATAATCTCCCGCGGAGTTTTCTCTGCGTAAATATCTCCGCGTAAAAATCCCCGGCGGAGTTTTCTCGTAACTCCTTTCGAACAGCACCTAGACCATTTTGCCTCTTCAGCGACGATATTGTCAATCCTCGTCTCATAAGTTTAGCTCATATAAGATGACATGGGAAGATGACATTAGGTTCAAATGAATGAGTACTTCCATAAAATTTTTTACAGGATTGCATTCTGAAGCAATTTTACGAACGGAATATCATCAATGATAAAAAGGCAGCAGCACAAATTCTTCCTTTTCTGCATCTTGTGCTGTTGAAGGGAACTTATTCCTCCAGCTTTGCTCTCAATGTTTCCCTTCATGCTTACAATTTTCAGTGCAGAGACCTGAGACGATAGCTCTCTGGAAAGGCCATCAAATGTTTTTCCAACATCTGACAAAATGTATTTATTAAATGAATATTTTTCATTGAATAAGCAACTTTAAAAGTTAGTTCACACTTTCAATTTCTCTAAGTAAAATACTGATTTTGCTTCAAACATTTTGACACTGTCCATAATTTGTAGGGGAATTAATGGTCAAGATAAATGCTCAAGTTGACCTTACTACTTTCCAGCTGTAATTGACACAAATATAATTAACCCCAAGTTTATAAAACATTTTAATTTATTGTATCTATAGTTTGAAGAATTTTATTTTGTTTCAGTTGCTTCATTACAAATGTTTTTTCTCAGACAAGTCAATAATTACTATTTAATAGTTCAGAACGACAAAGACACGTTTTGTAATACAGTTACAAACATTTTTGTAAATACCAGCCACAGTAGCTATTGATAACTTCAGATTATTGCAGTAATAATCTTATTTAGTTGTTAATAGTGGTTGTGGTTAGTATTTACAATTTCAGTGAAGAATGTAAATCATCAAAAAATGCTAATTTTAAAAATTTGTTAAAATTATAGCTAAACTAATTAATAAAATACGAACTAAAAATAATTACGTAAACAAGTAAACTACTTCCTATTTTCACTATAAGAAACTCCTTGTAAAATATCGTCGCTGAAGAGGCAAAATGGAATACATGCATTTTCGATTAAAATCAAAATGGTCTACATGCAGTTTTACTAAATGCAAAATGGAATAGATGCATCAAGTTTTAAAAGCAAAATGGACTAAGTGCAATTTCGTCTAAAAGCAAAATGGTCTACTTACAATTTCGCTTTAAAGCAGAATTGCCATTAAGTATACACGCATGTAGACCATTTTGCTTTTAGTGAAAACTGCAAGTAGTTCATTTTGCTTTCAGGAAAGCTTGCAACTATTCCGTTTTGCCTTTAAGGAAAAAGGCATGTAGACCATTTTGCTTCTAGTTGAAATTGCACTTAGTCCATTTTGCCTCTTCAGCGACGATATACATTATTCTACAAACAAAATTCGTAATACATATCTCATTTTATCGCCTATTAATTGGGACAAAACAAAAAGTGGAATTACTGTAACTACTTTTGCTAAGGTATTGTGCCACACAATATAACGTCATGAATCGATTAAAATAAATTCAAGACTTTTTTTTTAACTTTAGGCTAGCGCTGTCTTGCAATTGAAAATATTGAAGGGGAAATGGTACACTGACGTATCCACCATCAATGTAATATAAAGACAGTACTCCAAATCTTGCCTTACAGAGTATCAGCCGAGCTAAACCAATAATAGGAAGGGCTGAAAGGATTCGGGATGTCTTTGCTGGCTGAGAGCAAACATTTCAAAAAATATTAGTACAGAAATAAAAGTTTAGCCTCAGGTGTTAAAATACATCGGTAGTTTGTTATAAAGCAAATCCAAAAAGTATGATGGTACTGACTAGCACTTACGTTTTTAAAATTGTTGAATGCAACAATGTAATTTTTGACACGGGCCCATTACTCCTTGCGTAGAAAACATCACCAAACATATATGTATTGGTTCAAACCAGCAAAATTCTTCATTTTTCGGGTCTTTCTCTGTTTCGTTCCTGAGACTAAATTCCTCCCAATCTTGCTCAGTTTGTTTAAGGCTCATGGCAACATTTCTCAACTCAAAAACATGTGAGAAAGCTCCCTGGAATGCCCACAAAATGACAAATAGAGTTAAAATTTATCCTTGAAAAAACTTATGTTGAAATAACAAATGGGAAAATCAAAATCCGTAAAAAAAACTGATTTTGCTCTGCGTTCGTGACCTCTTTGACTTCAAAAAGTGATCGAGGTCAATGAAATGTTTTTAGAACATCTGTAAAATAATTTTGGGGGGAAATTATTTTGTGCAACCTTGTACATCCCAGAAGTTACAAAATATGATTCGTAGAAGAGTATGTTCATCAAAGAATAACAATTTAAATACGGATACTTTAAAGCATGCATTTTTTAAACATTTTCTTCCAGGAGAGACACGGCACGCGGTTCTTATAACACATAAAGTGTGTTTGGACTGTCTGCCAGTATGTTCTACAACGTATTCCTATCTTAGGTAAATTATGACGGAATTACCTGGTTGTATGCTACATCCAATGCTCATTGTTATACAGATGCATCCAGCAGGATTTAAACGTTCCAACCTTTGATATTGAGAATTTCAACTGGTAAGTATTTAATTCATGTTGCCCAGTAAAAAGAGAACCTGAAAGTAAGGTTAACACTTAAAATTTGTGCAGACGAAAACAAATATATGTATATGTACGTACTGGTACTTAAATGTGCTAGACCTTAGCTAACCTGGATAAATGACTTTCTCCTACGTTTGTTGTAATTGGATAATTTCTGATTGTGAGCGAAGACATCTGGTATATAACTTCCATTCGGTTTTTTAAGCGGGCTGATTTACTTTGAAATTATCCCGATTCATTGACCACATTCAAAAATGAGATGATTCGATCTTCTAAGCTTGGGTTACTTGATTGTGTACTAGTAGCCTGAAAGTCACTTCGATTACATGGTTCCAAAATGATGCGTGGTTAGGATATACAAATATAAATTTTATTTCTCCATTGAAAAAATCATTTCCACTAGCAGAATTATTGAAGAACGAAGCTAGACGATTCAGATTCAGTTCCAGATTACTTTAATCTTGTTCCGGAATTAATAGAAAGGTATAAACGGTTTCTAACTTGTTACTGGATGATGTAAATACATACATACATAATTTGTAAATTCCAAATTAATTAAGGCTATATATTTCCTATGTATAACAGCAGTGTTGTTAACTTAAGTTTAAACATATCTGCAAAACGAGATTCAAAACTTTTCTAAGATTTCCTCTAAAAAGTCATATTTACGAGCTTATGCTCACAGTCATTCCAGAATGTTATAATTTGAATTTCCTATGGATTTACTGCGATTTAAGCTACGACTAAACAATTTTATCTTTACATATACAAACAGGTGTTAGTTAAAATATAACAATATGTACAGCTTATGCATCAGTATTCCTATTGTGTTTAAATTAATAGTCAGAAATAAATACATATTTATATAAACTAAACTAGACTAAACTTATTGAAGTACAGTACTATATTGGCATTTCATGTCGTTTATAGTTTTCCAGTAAGCTTAGCGGAGCTAAGAAGTGCGTTAATATAATAAAATTTCTGGGATACTCTAAGTTGCATTTACAGCATTCCAATAATAGGTTAAAACAAAGATTCTTCCAAAATTCTAGCCAAAAAAAGGGTGCAAAAAAATAAGCGAGTAAAATTAAATAGGAAATACGCAAGGAATAGATGTTTCTTTCAATTACAGGTAAATGTACAGTTCGTGCCCCTCCAACCTGGCAAAGCACATGCGCCAATATAGGACCGCTTAGCCAGTGTTGGGCGTGTGCATCTTAACCGGAGCATCACCCCGTGAAATATTTTAGGCCCGTGCCCGCCCTCGACCCGTAAATGTTTACCCGTGTCCGCCCGGCCCGAAATTAAAGTTCAACAATAAAGCCGGCCCGTAAAATTTAAAAAAAAAGCCCGTAACCCGCCAGCTAATACCAGTTCAGCTTGTAAATCCATATCTACAGAACCAGAACAATTTTCTTATTCAATTTTTCATTTTCGCCTTTTTTGAATAAAATTGGTAAGAGTTCTTACAATTATGTTTGGCCTTTTACCCTTTTCTGTCTGATTTCGTCCAGCCTGCGATTCATTCTTTTGAAAGTAACAATACCAATTGGAATTTCTACAGAGGCTGTGACACTAGTCAAAATGAGTACTACAATTTAAAAATTTTCCGCACGTTAAGCATATACTAGAACTGCACAGCTAGCTATAGCTGGCTGTGCTAGTACTGTTATATATATATATATACCAGGTCATAGATGGGCCTTTTTCTCTCCCCCTGCCTCTTTGTTTGAGGAATGGAATATAGCCTACTACAGTAAAACCTGTATACAATGGCCGTTCATATAATGGATTCCTGTTAATAGTGGACACATTTTACCACCCGGTCCCACCTCCTATCCTTTAACATAGGAAACTCCCTCCATATAATGGTTTTCTATACCTGCTCATAGTGGACTAACGATCATACCCCTTCAGTTAAAAATGCAGCTTGAAGGACCTGTATATAATGGTCAACAAGTCAGAACGAAGGTATACAACTCGCGCGAACCCGAACCAATAACATAGCTGCTTGAGTTTAACTCGATTAAAGAATTTGGACTACGTTTTTATTTGCAGCGGTTTCGTTTTGTATGTATATGCACTACCTAAATTAAATGCTTATTTATTAAGTCTGTTGTATTTAAATATTTTGCTTCTTATTCAGTGTTGTGAAGTATTTTAAAATAACTAAACTGGCTTTTAATCATCATAAAATTATTAGTTGCTTTGCAAGAACTCAAATAATTTAGTAATGATTCGACAGAAGTTACGCAAAGTTCTCACTCTCTCAAACAAACTTACAATTATTGAAGTTATTCAAAATTGGAAATCCCAGAATGAGCTTCCTGAAGAGCAAGAAATGGCCAAAAAATTAGTGACTATTTTAAAAACTAAAATAACTGACTTTCAATAACGTGTATATAAGTAAAACTTTGTTAGATACATGCTGGTATGCGAGTATGTGTATGTATTTATATAGTGACCCCTGACCACTATATACTTATATAGTGGTCCCTGTCTACAGTGGTCAAATTTTGGCGTCCCTAGGAAAACCATTATATACAGGTTTTACTGTAGCTTTCTCCCTCGTCATTAGAGAGGTTGTGGGCTACTGAAACTAGATTTCGGTAAAGGTAAAAGGATTGGTGTACCGTAACTGGTTTCGGTACAGCAAATGTCGTTGTGTTAAGCCGGGATACAGTACAGGTTTAGGACAAGGCGCCGAGTTTAAACCATCATTTCGCAAGGACATCTGGATTTGTCTGACTTGAATGTAGGGAAGAGTTCGAAATTAAAAGGTGTTAAATATTTTAATTATTAATTAACTAGTATTTAATAGGTTTTAAAGAACAAAATTCCTTCTTTGTTGTACCCACTTACATGTAATAATGTCTCGCTAGAATCATAAATTATTTGTACCGGGTTCAATTTTATAGTGATGGAATGTTATTTGTTCAACCAGGAGTTAGAATTTCCAAATTTTTTGCTTTTGAACTTGACATTGGAAAATGATATTTGCAAGGAATTCGAAAAGGATAAATGTAGTGCCACGAGGTTTAACCTAAAAAGATTGTCTGACAGTGAATCAAAGTTTAACTTCCGATTCACGACTTCCGAAATCGAAGAGCTAGTTCGCCATTTCAAACTACCGGAGAAGATAACGACTGGGGATCAATCAACTTTTGAAGGAACCGAAAGTAAAAAATGTTTATGTGAATTTTGAATTACAATGTTTAATTTTCAGATTTAATTAATAATAGTGTTTTCTTAGGTTTGTGCATTCTACTACGAAGACTTGCCTACCCAAACAGATTGGGGGATTTAAAACTCATGTTCCATCGGTCCAAGTCCCAACTTTCTCGCATAATAAACTGGATGTTGGAACACATCACAAAAAATTTTGGGTATTTGATGGAATCAATGGATTTGTTCTGGCTAGACGATGAACATCTTAATATGTATGCCAGAAAAATACATGATAAAGGGGCACCGTTATCAAAATGTGTGGGATTTACGGATGGTAAGTTCCTATGTATATACTAATTTGGCTTATGCTTATATATATACGATTGAAATGTATATATATATATATGTTTGAAGTGTTTTTTTTAAATTAGCAATATTATTTATTTATCATTGTTTTATTTTATACGTGTAGGCACACTTAGACCAATATGCCGTCCCGGAAAACACCAACGAGAGCTCTACAATGGTCATAAACGCACACATGGCTTGAAGTTCCAATCAGTGGTTATCCCAAACGGTTTGATTACTAATTTGTACGGACCAGTAGAAGGAAGGCGACATGATGCATTTATGCTAGCAAATAGTGGTCTTCTACACAAGCTTGAGTCAAAATTTCGGGGAATATTTTATCTTTACGGTGACCCAGCATATCCCATGAGACGTGAGCTTCTTGCTCCTTACCGCAAAGCTCACGTATCCCCCGATGAAGCCGAATTTAATTCCCGGGCGAGCTAAGTCCGCGAGTGCGTAGAATGGGAGTTTGGAAGAGTTGTCTCCCTTTTTGCTTTTGTTGATTTTAAGAAAAATCAGAAACTTTTACTGCAACCTGTTGGAAAGTACTACAAAGTAGCATGTCTTCTTACTAATTGTCATGCATGCATCAACGGATCAATTACAAGCACTTACTTCCAAGTGGAACCGCCTACTTTGGAACAGTACCTAACAAATTGCATGTAAAATACCAAAGGCAGTTAAAAATAAAAGTTTAAATCACCAAAATATGTGTACTGAGACATTTTTATTCTTATGTGGATGTACTATACTAATGTTTCTTTAAAAGCTGGAGCAATATATCGTTTTGGTTTGCTAGCATCTGCTCCTGAATTGCAATACGCCGAGTTTCCAGCTCTCGATCCAAATCACGTTGGCGAGTGTCGTTCTCAAGCCGTTTCACTTGCAAGTCCAGCTCCATTTTCTTCAAATCCAGTTCTTGCTTTTTTACTTTGTTCGACTCCTCACTGCATTGCAAAAACACATCATGCAAGGATTTTCGCTTCCGATCAAAGACTGCAGTTGGAGAATCAGCGATGTCACCAGAATCCAAATCTGAAGTTTTTGATAAACAAATATACGTATTAAAATAGTTAGTTTACACAAGAGGAATATACTGTAGATGTAACTTTTGTTACGTCGTCTCGTTTGCCCGAATGATATCTCAGGTACGACAAATCATCGTTAAGTGATAATTTGAGGTATAGGGTGGCGTCAGCTACTCCCGTCATAGAGTGGAAGAATTCGGAGTTTTGTTTTCAAAATTTCCGAAAAAACTATGGGTTTAATTCAACTGCATAAATACAATAGCCAATACCATTTGCATAAACAATATTCACAAACATTTTCATTGAAATCGGTCTAGTAGTTTCTGAGATATCGTGCGGAAGGACACACAGACTACGGACAATGCTATTTTTTGGGGGTTGACCAAACCCTAAAAATGGTTCTAAATTCAATCGGCTTAATAAATCAGAACTTCAAACTTACTTTTGTCCTTAAGTGTCTTCATAGACGCGTCTCGTATCTGTTCCGCAACCTTTTTTGAAGATTCGATATCAGAAACCTTCGACGTTTTGCTGAGAAGCTGATCGCTGACAATTTGGTCCTTAATATCTTGCAAAATGTCACGGCGTTCATCAAATTCCTCCTCAGTTCCGGAACTAAAAGGATTTCAGACATTTGATTTTATTCGAACAGTTACAACCATTTTCAAGTTACATGTATAAGTGTTCATATTGTTTGTACCTTTTCAGACTGTTCATATCTTCCTTCTCAAATTTTTCCATCAGAAGCTTATAACGATCCTGCATTGACTGTACCGAGAATCTGTCTTTCAGATTTGCCTGGATTTTTTTCCACAATCCCGATCTTTCCTTATAAGGTTTGCACATCGGTAAAAATTGTATGACTTCTTTCAGTAGATTCACATCATCCAGGACGGAATAATTCCTTCTTCGACCCTTACTTGTAGAAGCGGACTCAGAATTTTTCTATAAAAATAACAGTTTGATCAAATGCTAGGAACAAATTGTATGATTTCATTAATATCAATTTTTAATCGTAATATTGTATGAACGGCATTTGCATTAGATTAATTTAATGTAATAAGTGTAAACTTACCGCGTTAGTCTGAAGCATGATTACTTCGTCCTCATGGAAATAATCAGGAACATCCATTTCACTTTAAGTATACTTTAGTGTTTGAGTAAAAAATAAATCACTAAACAAAGGTCGAACGTTTTGTCCGCCAAAGAATTGCATGTGATTTCGCATTTGAAATTTAGCGCCATCAAAATTCATCCAATCAGTGGATTTCTTGATTCCCTAAACTAAACCGGTATACATGAGAGTCTAGCCCGATTCTGTCAGACCAGTTTCGGTAAACATCCAAGTGAAAGCACTTTCACTGCCGGAACCTGAACCGAAACCGTAAAAAACGGTAGTCCACAACCTCTCTATTAATCGAAGGCCACGTTACGGATTGTCCTCACCCTCATGAGGTGCTACTTTTAAAATACACATCTCTACCTCGCCCTCATGAGTGCCCTCGTTATTTTATATTACACGTAAGTAATACCCCTGCAATTTCCTAGCCACTGTACTTAAAATTACTTTTCAAGGCGTTTTCAAAACTTTTTTGGAAAAATTTGCTGTTGAAATAAACTAATGTACTCAAAATAATGCCTTCTATTAGTAAATGTTTTACCCGGGTATGTGCCTACAAAGGGACGTATTAGGTAACGTATTTGTTGTACCCATCCTTTTTGGGTGCTGGTTCAAATAGATACCTAAAAAGTTTGGTTCAGGTATGGGTTCAGGTTCAAACACAAATAATTTTTGTATAACCCATCAGGTATATACACCTTTATTATAATATCTTAGCAGTATTAGGTACACACTAGGTAAATACCTGTGCGAGAACGTAAAGTGTAGGTATGAAACATTTACCTATGCAGTTGTTCGTTCCAAACAATTGGGTTTATTTGTTGGTATAATTTAAAAAAGTATATAACCTTGAAAAATGTAAAATGTTTTTTCGATTTTACCCTGAAAATAACGTAAATAACGTTTAAAACTCCAATTCACTGCTAAAAAGTGCATATCTTCCTTATATTTTAATTTTCCGCAAAATGGAAAACTTTCAGTAGTCGAACTACAATATCGTCGCTGTAGAGGCAAAATGGACTAAGCGATGTACAAAAGCATGCGCACATGTTCCATTTTGCCTGCACAGCGACGATATCTTCTTATAAAAGGAAAGTTGGTCTAAATTGACAATAATGCATCATTTATTATAATCGGTTCAGCTCAGAAAATTACAGTGATCAGTTTTCTCAGAGTAACAACGATTAGTCATAAGTATTTGCATAACCTCAGACCAGTAAGGTGGTATGCATAAATTATATAACGCTTAGTAGGTCGGTGGTGGTTTTTCTTAACGTTATGCTAACGTTACGCATAGTAGGTGGTACTTTTGTACTCTTTTACGTAACGCAATATTTGATTAGATCCGATTTTAACGCGTAAGTATTCTTGCCATATTTAGTTAAAATATTTCAGAGCGAGGTTTACATTTTAAGAATATGTGGGAAAATCAAAGGACTGAAATTTCTACAAGACACGAGTAATTAATCGAATGCTCGAATCGCACTTCATAATTTGGAGCTTGTGACGAAAATGGGAAATATTCCTTTCGATTACTATTGCCCATTAATGAAATCCAAGTTACAAACGCGTACATGTCCTTTGTTCCACAAATACGTTCCAAGAAAGCAGTGAGTACCCACACTACGCACAAAAAATCAGTTCACAAGACTTCTGGCGAAGATATCGACGAAACCATTGAATTTGTCGTCCGCGTCTACGAAATTGACGAGGACAGCTCAGATAAAATTGAAGTCATCTCTAATTTAGAGCAATGGTTAATGTGCCCTTTCACAGAATGGGATGTAACTGCATTGGAATAAAAGGGATTAACACAATACGGTTAATGGGACTATTCCAATATAAGTTTAGTACTAATTATTTAAGTTATGCATAAATTAGTTATCATTGTGTTGTGTATGATAGTAGGGGTAAGATGATAGCGTTACGTATGCGTTACTTTGGGTCAGAGATGGTCAAAAATGTTGCAAATTAGCGTTATATAATTTATGCAGTGCCGCCTAATATTCAATATTAGGGCCTGAAAACATCATTAATCAAGCATAAACTCCATGTAGAGTCATTGTTTACAAACTACCAAGTCTCCCACACATCCAAAAATGATAAATTTTAAGGTGACCTTTTACTTTAAAAATTAAAACTGGATTTATCGTTGGGCCATAAACCTTGTACCTAAGCTCACATAAATCGTCATACTATCATGGAGAATGGGACGACGGTTACTTGCTAGATTACTGTAAGTGAAACTGGTGTTATGGAGTTGTGCTTGCTACAGAAAAATATATGTATGATTTTCGCATAAAGGTTAAGGTAAGATAATGTCATGAGTGCTTACTTGTGTACTCTGCCTTACCCTCTTTCGTTCATATCCGCTCTATAGGTCCTCTCCCTCATGTTCATTAGAGTGCATAAAACCAACATGTACTCGCCATCACCCTCGCAGTTTGTGAGGGCGAGGACGAGGGCTAGCTATCCGTCATTTCCTTGTGAGGGTGCCCATGTATGTACCAGGTTCCTTGAATGCCACTCCAAATGTATAATTTATGCGAAACATTAAGCAGAGCATTTTCAGGCCCCTTTGAGTTTACGGGAGGTTAGAGGACAGTCAATAAAATATTAAAGAAGCATTCCAGCTACTGGAAGATGTGGTACGTCTTTCGATTTGTCACGGCTGCTCTATCCGCCGCTCCTTCAACGATGTCCTCTTCTATTTATCAGGAAAGTGGCTCACTTAATAAACGTTATCTAAACTCCTGCATGCATAGTAAATAAGGCAGCAGCTATAAAACGAAGGTAAGGGGTACATGACTCTCCAGAAGGCATTTCAAGTACGTTAAATAATTAGTTGCAGCAGATTTAACAGAAGTACTTCAAACAACTGGGATTCAATAGGCTTCAGAAACTAAACAAGTACTTCTGGAGCAAGGGCTTAAGCATATTGGTTCTCAATACGTTCCACAATTTCTTCCACCTTTCGTGGGATCCGAATCAGAGTAGCTTGAAAACGATCATGGGATAGTAAGTTGTAAGCATTTGCAATCCAGCGTATTTGTTTCCTACTATTAGCATTCACTAATTATCATGGACGTTTCCAGCATTTGTATAGTTATGAAAATTATAACGGGGCTGACAAAACGACCCAGTTGCTACGTATTCGGTTAGACATACAGGAAATGGCTTTATTGAGATCTGCATACACTGCCTGCCACACTTCTAATAAGTGTAGCGTTGCAAAAGTCTTTGAAATTTTGGATAAACCAGCTGAGTTTACCATATTGTCTTCATCATTATGAATTATATCTGGATCATTTTATTTAGTAAATTTTGTTAATTTAGCAAAACGGCTTGTCGATCATTTTGTTACTTATAACAAATGCACTGATGACTTGCCGCTTCGTCGAAGATTTATATCATATACCAGTTAACTTGCAATTATAATAATTGTAAATTGCAAATTGCAATTGCACATCGGTACAATTAAAGCAAATAGTACTTGTGATCGCAGTATTTTAAGGTGCTTAGGTGGCGAGGTCAGAGTGTGTGTGGGAATTGATGACTTCGAGTGACTACTCGTGGCTCCTCACTTATTTTGATAAATATGTGTAACATGCCATACGAGAGCCCTAAACCATGAAGATTTTTGGATTTATAAAGTAAAATAGTGGTTTAATTAGGCAAACCAAATGTAATGCCAGTGAGAGTATATATGCAAATTATTGAATGAGGTTACCGCATGTGGATCACGTTTGGTTAAGTAGATCCTGACTTATGTTTCTAAAAATGTATATACGTGCCATATTTCAGCAGTATATTACGCAACTGAAGAAACGTTTGCTCGCAAATACCTTGTTGCCGTATTATGAGACGTCACGTTCATTACTCCAGCATAATTTCTGTTATTGATCATCGCTCAATGAAATATTTATGTATATTTGAAATGAATTGTAGTGTAAAATATTTGTACGTACAAATTCTGCCGTTTCCTTTAATTACTATTCATTGACTGCATTTATATGCAATTTTAAGCTGCGAAGGGCTTGTACGTGAGATGAGCGTTTGTGAGGGAGAAAGATTGATTGTGAGATTAGGCAGCTTTACTTGAAATTAAATTGAGTTGGTTGAGTGAGTTGGACGTAGTGTGACCGGCAGGAAACTAGTAACCGCAAGTAGGCATCATATTTTGCGTTTGTGATTTGGTAAATAGTTTACACACGTGACTCCGAACGTTTTGTGACAAACCTTTGTGCACATACCATATTTTAACTGGACCATTAAATATTGAATATCAACTTGTGATCGATTATTAAAATTGAAAACATAAACTAATCAGATAAAGGAATTCCTCGCCAACATTTTATCATCAAATGGGGGTTACAAGTATTGGATTTGAAGTAAAGTTGTAATAAAAACGAGTACTGAAAATATTGTTGTAATTCGCACCGATTTTCATAGGCGTTTTACTCACTTGTAACAAGTTTTACTAAATCTCTTTCGCAACTACGTTTTTGCAACATCAATTGTCGATAGTCAATATTAAAGTATCTACAGTGGAATTATAAGTCAATAAAAATCTTCTCTACAGTACAACTGAAACGTAATGACAGCGTAGTAACTTACTTGTAACGCCAGCTTTCTAATTGCTTTTTACAATAAAAGTAAAAACGTAGAACAAACCCCTGAGCATATTCTTCAAAATTATAAGAGATTTGGTACTTTTTTTATAAAAGTGCAAATAGCTATAAAAACAACCATCGGCCCAATTTTTTCAAAACCTATAAGAAGCTGGTTACTTATTTTTTGCAATTGCGAACGTAGAGCAAACACCTGCCCAATTTGATAAAACATTGCAGAATCTGTTACGTATACACCAATCACGACAATATACACGAGGTGAGAGGAAAGCTTGTGGTAACAATGACTAAGTTTTCCAATGTTGTACAGGGCTGACTATTTAGTTCCACGAACAATAAGGACTACCGTATGAAATATAAACGGAATTTGAGTGCCAAAATACAAGGAGACGTAGCGTTACAAACGGTTGGTGTGGCCGTATCCGACGATGAGTTAATACATTTCTTCCAAATTTTTTCTTCCTTAATTTCCATGTCAGTGTCGCTGGACGAAAGTATGGAAGGAAAAGAATTTGCCATATGTCAAAAATTGTGAATATCATTTCAAATTTCGATAATTGCTGGAATAATAACCCTGGAAATGCATATGACCTTGAAATTGAGTTCAATGAGTGAGTTTATAGGTTGTTTCAATTAGTTCAGGATTGAGAGGTAGACGCCGAAAACATTATTCCAATATAAAACGATTTGAAATTGCCTACCCCAGCAAATATTTAATCAGCTCAGAAACCTGAAAGGAGCATCTGAAGTGGAAATTTTGTCGTCGCAGATGTCTGGAGAACGCCATTATTAAGGCTACAGCTACAGAAATTCGACTCTTCTTAAATCAGGGACAAGAGATCGTTTGCAGAAAAATATCTCAATATATTTTACGTTTTGGAAGGCACTTCTACAGACTATCCATAAAGGTTTAACAAATTGGAAGTGTTTTTGCCCGGCATATTTTATGTATTAATGCAAAGAATACAATTGAAAATGCAATATTCCAAGCTTCAGATAAAACCGTTTTAGTTTACATACAAACAAGCTACGCAGAAGAGGCCTCCAACTTCACATCAATTCCTGTGAATTAGTAGAAAGTTGCTCAAACAATGGATTGCATTGGAAACATTGGATATTGCCTTGTAGTCTACAGTGACAAAAGATGTGATAAATGTGTCGGTTATTGCATCAATTCAATACTTTTATACATACGTGGTCAGCTTTACATTATTTTGGTACCCGAGTCAAACCCTTTGGTAGACGCTTGAGTTGACCAACTTCACCTTATCTAGTAACGGCAAGCATTTCAGACGTGGAACTTTGTGTACAGGTAAACCGAGTATATAAGTTCTTATAATTTTACAAAACCTGTCTACGATTTCAACAACAATACTATATAAATATTATATATACATATACTATATGAAGTCCACGTTTTGCATTAGGCGGGATACAACCATGGTTTATAACTGGCAGTGTTGAGAGGTAGAATATAACAATATCCAATAGACGAATGCAAAATATTTCCGCGCAATAAACATTATCAGGATCTCAGTTTAACAGTACTAGTCATTTTGGTACTGCATCAAAATGAAAATCAAAGAAGACAGAATTAATTACAATGTAAATAAGGTCGTGATTGACAAACTGTTAGTCAAAATTTAAGCTAAGGTACATGATGCAGTAGTAATTGGTAGCATAAACGACAACATAAACCAAAAATAATATTCTTGGTTCACAAGGAACAGCCATTGTGTTCTCTGGTCTAGCAGGCTGTCGACGATTTTGTCAATATTTAATGGACTAAGCAAATTTGACGTCGATAAGAAACTTGTTAACTCGCAGTGATTAAAATACTCACTTAAGTCACCTCAAAATAATAATTAATGCTACCCTTATGTCAAATACATGCTTTAAGAATCAGATTACACGCCTTTGTTTATTATTTTCAATGGGAGATTGACAGAAACCCAGACGTTACAATTATCAATTAACATAGTAAGATGACTCTATAGTGTAAAATTGTGTCAAATTGAGCATAAATCATTGGTAGCTAAACTTCTCAACACCGGCTTGCGAACAGTGAACTGCCGAGCAGCAGATAGTGGAAACACGACGAATTGATCGGGAATGCAAGCGAAAAAGGTTTGAAAGTGTAATGTACAATTTACTACGTAACCAATGTACTACGTCCTACTATGTCCGTATAAAGTAGCCTAACCAGGAGGTAATTTGAGGCGAATAGGAACTAATGATCAAGGTCAAAACTACGCAGTTATATATTTGGATGAAACATATTAAGTCAAAAATTGCATATTCATTTTTAGAGTTTCTTTGAAATGAAGGAAATATGATTTCCTAATATTTTGCATATTATATGAGTACGTTTGATACGTATGCAGTTATTGACAAATCTTCTGCTCGCTAGTGTTACGATTGTTTGTTAAAGAATTACAAACTCCGCAAACGTCGTCGGCTGATAATTTTGGCTGCTGAGATTGACCATTTTAAGACGTAAATTATAATTAATATTAAATTTAAAATAGCTAACATGGGTCTTCTTGGATTGCAAGGTAATAAAACCGGATTAATTGATCCCATTTCTGTTTAAAAAAATTATAAATGAGTTTCATTAACGGGTTCATTTAGCCATACTAATAAATAGTCTACTGGATTTTAAAAATACTTCAACCCTGGTGCTCGACATTAGCAAAAGAGTGACTGTCATGATTATGCTGAAATTACACTGGAAAATCCCAAATAATTACAGCCTTTCTAAACATAATGTTGCAATATAATGTGTAATAATGTTGAAACGCGCATTTGCTTAAAATCATATCGTTCTTAAAATTTTGTGGCTAGTTATAATCATTCAGTATAAAGCAAGTTATGAACGTTGTAGTACCTGTGTAAGGTCAATTTGCAAGTGAAGGTGGATGAAAATGCAGAGTATTAGAAGCATTTATCTCAACCAGATTGCACTGTATAGGGTAAGCGTATTCGCGCTGCTGCAACGACGTTGCTATTCGACCATGCAACATCTATGGGTATTTATGACAGTATCAAAAAACACAGTCCAAAAGCCTCTCTCAATCCCACTGGCTGTTCACATTTAGTATATTAAAACTTCAGTACGTTAGCTACATCATGAAACTTGCACAAATTCCTAAACTTGGTATAAATACATTCTCTGAATTGAATATATAGCAAAAAGACAAAGTTGTAGCAAGTAATTCAAAGCAGCTGTAGCTTTGTGTTTACAGCCGAAATGCAAAATTGGACACTATGGTTTGATCTCCGAGTGTCAGACTTCTGTGCGACCAAGGGTACACGTGCTGTTTTACAACTGCGTATTTGCAGAAAATATATTGCTTGGGGAATATGATGCTTTGGGTAGCAAACTGCATTATGCAATTTAAAAATAACTAGCACTTGCTTAGAGGAACACTAAAAAAGGATTTCACGTACTCCACTAATGGTTACTTTACATTAATTTTCAAAACCTTAAATTTTGGATCTTTCAATATTGCGCCGAAAAAAAATCAGCTCTTTGAAAAAATATTTGTAAATGCTTACATAAATTAGATTTTATGCTTGTCCAATGTTTTATGTTTGGAACAACTTTAAATAGTTTTCAAAACGCGTATACACGAAACACACCATGTCCAATGTTTTGAAGTTTCTGTTTCCCGTAGTTTTTAACAATTTTCAATAATTTTATAAATAGAACAAACCCGATCTTTTTTAAGTTTACAGCAACATTAAATAATTTCATTAAAGTGTATAAATAGACCAAACACCTTAACGCATTTAAAAATAGTGGTGACTTAACTACTCTCATCTTTAAAACAAGTAAGTAATAAACATTTCAGGCAATTAAAAAATTGTTAATTTCCATTTATATTGACTGTAATATACAAAACAGAATATACAAACAAACAACTGCTACTACTAGTATATCAATTGCCTGGAGAAGCAACGAAGCTCGAAACTTTGCTGCAACTAAAATAAAAACCTTGTAATAAAAAGTGAATCATTATCCAGATTTTATATAATATTGCGTATTGAGCTTATAGCAACTTTGAATATGTACTGCAACATGCTAGACCATTTAGTTGCCTTTGTGATTTTATTTTGTAGCTAAAATATTTATTTCGTAACCGATTTAAACCACGTAACATGCATGTAAATTGTGAAATATTAATTATAGAAATCTTTATCCAAATAGGTGGCTACAGTTCCATGTATGTTAGGTTGATCCCTATTTAGACTTAGCAGTCCAGGAAGAGCAAATACAACAAAATCCAATAACTCGAAATATTTAGCTAGTTCTGAAGTATACAAACAGCAAAATGCGAAATATTTCCGAATAATCAACATTTACAAATCTCAGTTGAGCGAGACTAAAGCCATTTTTATCACAGCTATCGTTGTATCCGAATGTCCAAGAAAGAAGACGAGATGAAATAGCTAAACAACCTGCTCAACAACCAAATGAAAGGACAGATCTGAACGAATTGGTACTAGTTTTGATTAACTCGAATGGAGCGGATCTTGTATTTGAGCAAGTTACTTGCTTAGATGCAGTAGATCTTATACTCTCAAACCTAACCTTATCTAGCAACACCAAACATTTCTGAAGCCAGCTGAAGGGTAAACCGAGTATAATAATTCTTATAATTTCAGAAGTAAAAAAACATGTGGCTGCGTCAAATATTTAGACTACAGTGCCATACATAAGTTAGGAGGACCCCTATTTAGACTTGGCAGTCCAGGAAGAGCAAATACAACAAAATACAATAGCTTGAAATCTTTAGCTAGTTCTGAAGTATACAAACAGCAAAATGCGAAATATTTCCGAAATATCAACATTTACAAATCTCAGTTGAGCGAAACTAAAGTCATTGTTATCGCAGCTATCGTTGTATCCAAATTTCAAAGAACGAAGACGAGTAATTTCGATAAACTTGGAAATGTACATCGACAATTCCAACATTAATGCCAAAATACAGAATTTTTGAAAGTTGTTGTCATGTTAAGCTACATTAATTTATAATACGAAATTACTAGTCATGCATTTTATATTCTAGTTATTATAAACAACATTTATATTACAATTTGATTTCATAAGACATCGCTAAACGATTGAACAGTGGCTGGCGAACAATGTATGGAGCCGAGATGAAGTTGTTAGAAACTGGAAATATAGATGGCGAATACAAGTTTGAAATGTCATTTCCAATCTAAACGATGAACGACGAGGTGTTACGTTTTAGCTTTTTTATATTAAGTAGTCACTTCCTTTTGCCAATAAAAGGAAGCACCTACCCAATTTTTGATAGATTTGTTGACAGTTTACATAGAGACGATGTAACAATGAAAAGGAATATTTCAAAGCTGTTTACTTGTGGATTACAAAAATTACAAATCAATTTAAAACCAGAATATTACAAATCTGGAAGAATAAATAATCGCGCGGCTGTTCTACTGAATCCTGATAAAACGGCTGCCGATTGCCTTATTTGAGACGAATTAGACAGAATGATCAAGATCAAAAATACAAGGTTATATATCTTGATGAAACACGTTTAGCCAAAATATTTTATATTCATTTTAAGAATTTGTATCGTGGACTAAATATACATTCATAAATACATTGTTATATTATGTCAGCACGGCTAACACGCATATCGTTATTTAAAAATTATGGGTTCGCTCGTGTTATTCAAGTTTCAAGAAAGGCTAGATTGCTATTTGAAGAACTACAACACCGGTGATCAATTTTATTTTCATTTTTGAGAGGTTGGGCATGGCGCATTCCTACAAGGCATTTATTGAGCTGCAAATTTCATGCTCGCATCTGATTTAGTGTTTAACGTGTTGCCACACGCCATAAACAAGCCCCCAAACATGGACGTTTTGTTTGTGTGTGGAAATTTAAATGATCCTTCCGCAGGTTCACCTACTGAAACCTTGTAACGACTTTTACTTCCTCTAAGTGATCAAGTTTGGGCAGCTCTCCGGAACTCCGCCATACCCCGAAGACCACAACGAAAACCAGTCACTAAATCACTCGATCGGTAGTAGCGACGGGCGTTGTGTACAAGGGGCAGGGACGTAATCAACGCAACATTATGATTTGCGATAACTAGGAATTCGTCGTTCATGGTAAATAATTGCAATCCCCAATCCCCATCACGAAGGAGATTCAACGTGTTTCTCAGTCAATTCCGATCAGACCCACAATAGAGTTTTAGCGTCTCGTTTGTTGTCGGAATTAACCAGACAAATCGCTCCACTAACTAAGAACGGCGATGCACCACCCACAGAATCAAGAAAGAACTCTAAATCTTTTTTCCCGGTGTCCGGTCCTTGTGAGTTTTCCGGTGTTGATTCAAATCACTTTGCATGCTCCACTCCTGGTGGTACCTTTCCGTCAATTCCTTTAAATTTTAGCTTTGCAACCATACTTCCCCCGGAACCCAAAAATTCTGAGGCTGCACGCTGAGTCATTCAATTAACGACAGCGGATTGCCGGTCGGCATCGATTATGGTTAGAAGTATGGTGGTATCTGATCGCCTTCGAACCTCTAACTTTCGTTCTTGATTTATGAAAACATTCTTCACAAATGATTTTGGATTGTTCGTCTTGCGACGATCCAAGATTTTCACCTCTAACATCGCAGTACGGATGTCCCCGTCTGTTCCTTTTAATCATTACCTCGGCTCAAATAGATCACGAAATAGAACCGAGATCCTATTCCATTATTACATGCACTAATGTTCAGGCTGTAGCACCTGCTTTGAGCACTTCAATTGTTTCAAAGTAAAAAATCCCATCACCCGTGGCACCCGATTAAGCAACCCCTAGCCCGACGGAAATTAATTTTTTGATCGCGGGTTGCAAATCTATATTTTAAAGGGGTCGGTGGTTTTCACGTTTATATACTAGAATACGTTTACTTTTTATACTTTTGTATACTGTCGTAAAATTAACTTATTTATTAACTAATAATTAATAAAGCAATACAAAAATTATGCTGATCTTAAGAAATATTTTCATACAGATATGTAAGCATCGAGAGAGTTCCGAAATTTCGGTTCAGCTTGCATTTCGAGTATATCTAGTAGTTTAGAAAGTAATGGGTGAAGAAGCTGGGATTTTGGCTGGCTTACGAATACTTTTTATCAGCCCGAGATGCTCTGATGCAGATGTGAGAAAGAATTCAGGTGGTATATTGCTTCTACGAAACGTTATGCATTTCCTTAACGATAAGCGTACTGTAGCTTTAGCAAATTTTCGTACAAGAGCACTAAAGTTTCTTCCTATTTTCGTATTTGTTAGATTTTACCTCTAAATTGTTTGAAAAATCGTTTTTGTATCATATTTGTGAAGACATTTTTTGAGGGAAAAGACGAATATGTTTTAATAAATACTTCACAGTTCTTTGGAGGTTTTTGCAAGAAATAAACTTATAATCCATCTAATATGACTAAGGGTGTACTCACATAAAACGTGTTCCTTCCGTTACCGTTAATATTTTTGTCGGCATCACGGAAGGAACTAAACGGAAACAACATTCCAGCCGCTAAAGACATTCCAGCCGCTAAGAATCATGTTAGAACGAAAACTAGTCCATTAGAGGGATAGTAGTGGGATACAATATGAGTTTCTTTTAAATCGGACTATTTATTCCAAAGTAATAGTAACTACACATGTTTTTAATATAAACGTAGCAATTTAGATTAGGATTATTTCCGTTTTTTAACATTTGCTTTATACTTATTTTATTACTCACTTTTTTATTACTGCTGTAACATTTTATAGTTTAGTTGTGGAATGTCTTCAAGGCCGTACGAGAAATATTTATTCTAATTCATTCACTAAATTGTAGAATCAAATTATTATTTATTAATATAAACTGTGTATATCTCGTGCTTACAACTTGTAGAAATCATATTAACATCACAGATTTATTAATTTACACTGGACGCAGCGAATGTGATGCAGAAAAAGCTGATTAGCCCTCAGTGATACAGGTACTATTTGAAATCACTCACAAGTCCAAATTACTGTAACTCACATGCCACTTACTTGAAGATACTGATTGAAGAATCAGAGTTCAGGACACATTTGGTCCACTGAGTGTCAAAATTGTAAGAAAACAAGCTTTACAATTTTTAACTAATTTAGTCAAATCGATCCAAAATTTAAGGAACCGAAGAAAATAGATTCAAATAGAAATTACGAAATTGACAGTCAAAAACCTTAACAATGGCTTGTGAACAGTCCACAGTGCAGACAAATAGTTCGATGTACCTGGATAAGTAGATCGAGAATTCCAACGTAAATGATGGAATACGAAGTGCTGAATGTTGTAGTCATGATAAGCTACACTGACTTATAGTACGGAATTACAAAAGATGAATATTAAATTCCAACTATTCTATGCAAGACAATCACTTCCTTTTGCCAGCAAAATTTAGTACCTTTTTGCGCCAATTTTTAAAGATTAGTTAGCGATACACAGAGGGACAATGTAACAGTGAATGTTTCAAAAGTATTTTGTGCATCCTAAATGTTCCGAAAATCTTTAAAACTAGAAGATTACAAATTTGAAGAATAAATAAATCGCGGTACTGTTGCGCTGATCCCTGATAAAGTATCCTTGCAAGAGTTTTATTTGAGACGAATTAGACAGAATGATCTAGTTTAAAACTAGTTCTATATTTGAATGCAACATGGTAAGTCATATATTGCTTATTCGTTTTAAGATATTATATCATACAGTGAGTATACTTTTATAAACATACTTTGATATTATTTATGTTAAAATATTAACGCTTGATCATTTTGAATGTGGTGTTTGGAAAATATGTATAACCTTGATCGCATTTACATAGCAAGGTTCCTAATTCTCGTAAGCTTAGATTTGTTTAAAAAATAATAAACAATAAGTACTGTTGTGGTCTATTCCCTAATTCTTAATTGTAGTCACAGTTGCACCTTCCCACTCAGAAGTAATCGTTTAATCTGGCGCCGATAAATAGGCGGTAAGAGTAAAAGGTACTTTAAAGTGGATACAACGACAAAACTAATGTGGGTACCAACTTTTTGGAGGATTCGAAAGTCTGAACAACTAGGAACTACATCAAATCATCAGGAGTTTAAAAATACCTCCCAATTAAATCCTAGATTGATACGTTCAGAAACCATGAAACAAAATTTTCAGAACTCAGCAATCGGGACAGATAATAGCATTATTAAGTTAAATCCAATGGAAGGAATGCGAATATGCAGAAAAAATGTATTTAAAAATCAGAACGTGGGCGCATCTTGCTTTACATATAAAAAACGTTTGATAAATCAAAGGTTTCTTTTATAAATTTCTGACTCAAATCCTAAATTAGTGTAACTAAACGTAGAAATCAAAGCTAAATGTTCTAGAATATCATAACGGTATTCAACTGAATGAATCTGTTAATGTTGCCCCGGTTTGTTTCCATACAAGGCAATAACTGCCAATGGAGAAGTAAATATAACCCCAGAGACAAAAAACAATAACTACATTTAATTTGACACCTGTGCTTTATCTAGTGTTGAAAATGAGGACGAATGTCTACTGTCAACATTGAATATATAACACCAATTATATCTTATATGGCAGAGAAATAATTACATAAATATCACACGAATTATGTCTTCTGCGGGGTAGGTAAACAAATAATGATGCAAAGCTCAATTCAGTAATAATTCCGCAGCTCATTCGTTTTCAATTCATAATTCCTTTACTGTAATTAACCATTAGTAATTTAATAATTGCGCAAAATTACACCATTTTGTCAATTGCTTAAACGTCGAATTACAAAACAGGTATTGCCCATTTACATTTCAATGCGCACCAGTGTACATATGCATTTTAATAACTAGACGTCAACGGTCACTGGTATATTTATGAGCACGTTTGACAGGCGCACCTAGAGCGCTCTGTAGTTAAATTGGCTACGTATGTTCCTTACTAGTCATAATTTGTTTATCAGCCAATACCGGAATGGTAACAACGAGCACATAGATGCATCAGTTACGTCTTGAATAACATCAAAGTATTTGAAAACGGTGTCATGCGCCATCAGTTTTGTATACGTGCATATACCCCGAGTTACATAACTCGGGGTGTGAAAAAGTGAAAAACTTAAAAAAGGAGCTCATAAAATACTTCCTACATGTTTTGACGACATCATAAAAGCCTTCTAATTGTAAGCACCTATCCTGTAATTCATAAAAGCTACACATTTTGATTTACATTTAAATTACAATAAAATATATACATACTACTGCGTACATATTCAGGACTAACTCTGTTGTACTTATCCAAAATTGGATCCAGCCCCTTTGTCTATACGTGAGTAAGTAAATAATCTTACTCCACAAGAAAGGTGCCAAAAGTGTGTTTCATAGTCAGAGTGCAGATTTGAAACTGGTGGGAGCGGAAAGCTAATAAAATGCTCTACAAATAGGGATACATACAGTACCTAGCTTGATCCACACATGTGATAAAATCCACATATGACAGAAATACCAGAGTGAAAAACTATAATAGAACAACCAATATAAACTTTTCCTGCTGTAATAGTGCATATAGTACATAAGTGAGTGATACACAACATTAACTGTATAGCTACTGCAACGAAGAAATGAAAGACTCGGGTGCAGTGCATACTTTAGGATATAACGAACACACAAAAGCGGCTACTAACAACCAATCCAAAAGTCACGTGACCCAAAGAGGCGGGAACACAGTGGAATGGCCGACACACTCCATCCAATATCTGACGTGAGACAGCCCAATTTAGCCGACAACACACATATGCCCGTTAAAACAGACCGATACACTACGGACAACACAACCGAAGCAACTGGACAACTGTCAACAAAGCTAAGTCACATTTCTAAATTTAGATCACAATACGTGGGCCGGCAACTATAAACCAATACATTGACAAATTTGACAAATTGAGATACTATCACCAATATATATTCTGAAAAGTGCAGCTGAACAACTTTAAAAGCCAAGTGACCCGGTGGCGCTGTAACCTGGCATATGGAATCCGGGAACCGACACCTCAACAACACCGTAACCTGAGAAGTACACGTACCTTTGAGAGGTGAAAGTTAGAATTACATGGTGAAAGCAGAGTGCATTGGTCGCGCTGTAACCTGGGATAGGGAATCCCTGCACCAACCAATAGGGAAAGTTATCCAATGCAGCAAAATCAAACACCAGAGAGCAGCCAAACAGAAGAGACGCTATTTGGAAAATCAGCCCGCACTCCCAGATCACCAATAGGAATACTAAATGAGACCAAATACGAACAGAAAAAAACCAAGAAAAGCCAAATTCCACAATCAGAAAAAACCAAACAAGAAAAGTCAGAAAAGACCAAGAACAGACGACATGGACGAAGACCAGATAACGAAGGTAAGAAATACAAATATAACCGACCCACGGAATCTAATGGCTCCCGCAATGTTTCAATCAATGCTCACTCAATCTCTTATACCAGTTATCCAAGGACAGCAAGAAATAATCGCTGGCCAGTAACAATTCGAACTAGCGGTTTCAAAGAAGATCACCGACCTTGAAGAAAAAGTCCAAGTACAAAACTACAAAATAGAAGCCTTGGAGAGAGAAAATGAGTCACTGCAAAAGATGGTAAGGAGAAATAATCTCATTGTATCTGGGTTAGAAGAGACCATCAATGAAACTCAAGACACTCTGAAGAATAGAATAAACAACATTCTACTGGAACACAAAGTTTTATCAAGACCAGCAACAATTGACGCAGCCTTCAGGTTAGGAAAAACCGGAAAACAACCCCGACCAATAAAGATACGTCCTATTCTCCAATCAGAGGCGGACACTGTTTTATTCGGCAGCAAGACCCTTCGCGTTAAAATGATCTACATAAATGAAGATACCTCGCCCATTGAAAGCAAGAACAGATACTTAATCAGAAGAGAAGCAACTCAAGCCAAAGCCAACGGAGAAAGCGTCGAAGAATGGAGAAATTCGAGCGTAAGGATAGAAGGAGTCAAATATGAAGCCAAAGGTGGCAAGTTCTACAGAGACGGTGAAGAACTTGCACCCCCAAGAAGAGAGGATGATTGAGACAACGGCCGCCCTACAACTGCACATGTAAATAAAACTTCTAACTCCTTAAGTATAAAAAAAATAATCTATTGGAACGTACATGTACTTAGTAGGAATACTTCCATGAAGATCAACGTTATTAAGCAACATGACCCGGACATATTCTGCTTCTCAGAAACTTGGACGAAGAGCAACATTTTCACCGAAGCGCAGCTAAGTGAATATACGTTCACATGCATAGAAGCGAAAACGCGAAAGGGAAAAGGAAGACTCAGCGGTGGACTACTTGTTGGAATTCATAAACGAGTCCAAGCAAAAACCAGAATTGCCAAGAGAAACACTAATTTTGCTGAAATAAGAATTAAAGACAAAAAAGACAATTTTTACTTATTTTTTAATTACTTCCCTCAAGATGACCACGATGAACTTTTAACGGACTTCTTGTACAACGGGAACTTCAATAACGCAGTAATACTCCGAGACATGAACACCAGACTGGGTGAAAAACTACAATTGGAAATAAACACTAATAACGAACACAGCAAGTCAGAGACAATCAACAGACAAGATAACTAACCGAAGAGGCAAACAGATTGAAGAGATACATGCAAGAGAGCATTTGATGGTAATAAACAGAAGAACAAAAGGCGATCCGAAAAGGAATCACACATTTAACACTAGTACAGGAGCTTCAGTTGTTGACCCATGCCTGGTCGGAGCAGAAGCAATAGACAATATAAGGGACCTGGAACTAATTGAAACGAATGAATCAGACCACTTTCCAATTCAACTAAAAAGGGGACACAGAAGAATCAGCAACAGAATACAGAATGAATAACAAAACAACATGGGACAAATAGGCAAAGAAAACGTTTAAACATACACTGGTCAAGAACAACAAAGCTATCACCAACCAAGTTAATGGAGACATACAGAAACAATATATATATATATATATATATATATATATATATATATATATATATATATATCAATGCGTTGAAGAAGCAGGAATGAGTGTCCAAACAAGTATGGGCGGCAAGAAACGGCACGGCCCTAAATGGTTTACGGCAGAATGCAAAAAATTGAAGCAACAATGTGCACGAGCCTTGCGAAATCTAAGGAAAAACAGGTCTAACAAGGAATTACTACTCAACTACACTAAAGCAAGAGAACAATATAATAATACCTGCTTTGAAGCCAAGGCGAAATATTATGACGTCATACGGACCCAAATATACACATGCAAGAATTCGGCAATGTTCTGGAAATCACTTAATGAGTTTAGCGTAAATAAGACACGTAAGAATAGCTACAACGAAATTAAGCCAGCAGAATGGTCGCACCACTATTAAGAACTGTTTAATTCAGATGAAACTTACCTGCCTCTCAAACCAACAGAACTACCCAAATTATTCACTCTAACTGAACTCCAAAATGGCTTAAAGAAACTGAGCAACAACAAGAGTCCTGGAAATGACGGTATTCCAAATGAAACATCGAAGTATCTCCCTGAAGAACTGTATCCTTGCCTACGGGCCTGTCTTTATGCATGCATGATGCACGGTATCCCGGATTACTTGGGCGAAATCATCATTGCACCGATCTACAAGAAGGGAGATAAAAACGACGTAAGAAACTACCGACCTGTATCTCTAGTCAATACCATAGTGAAGCTTTACACAAGTCTGCTTTCAGAACAACTAACAAGCTGGATTATGACCAACTCCAAACTTTCGGAAAACCAGAAAGCATACAGAAAGAGACGAAGTGACCAGCTGTACGTATTAAATACACTGATACAAGAAGCCTTAACAAATAACAAGAAACTGTGCTGCCTTTTTGTGGATCTGTCAAAAGCTTTTGACTCCATCGACCGACTAAAACTATGGAACAGATTAGAACAATTAGGAATCCCGAAAAACCTGACTGCCAAAATCCAAGAAATGTATATAAAGGCCAGAGTGACAATTAGAACGTCCGTAGGATACACTCTATTTATAGAAATCCTAAAAGGAGTCCTCCAGGGGGAGACTCTAAGCCCAACATTATTCACTCTATATATTGACGACATTTTTGATATACTGACAAAATCGAAGGTAAATGGAGCAAGAATTGCATCAAGCCAGATCTTAATTTTAATTTACGCAGACGACATAGTCCTTACCGCAAACTTGCGCGAAGATCTGCAAACAAAAATCAACTTGCTCAGCAAGTTTTTTAAGAATAACAATCTCCTAGTCAACTTGGACAAAACAAAGATAGTCCTATTTGGAAGTGGCAAAGCCCCACAGAAACACAAATGGTGCTACGATGGAAATGAAGTTGAAATAGTCGGCAAATACAAATACCTGGGCATCATATTCCAAAGGAACGGAGGCTTTAGTAAACACGGGCAAGAAACGAAACAGAAAACAACCACAGCAGCGGAAATACTCATACAAACACTTAGAACCACAAAGATGAAAGACGTCAACATAACACTAAAGCTCTACTACTCTCTTGTAAGCACAATTGCAATGTACGGATTTCCCATCTGGGGTGGAGATTACATTCATGAAGTCGAAAAGATTCAAACGAGATTCCTTCGCCGCATCTTAGGAGCAAACAACTTAACACTTGGATATGTTTTACGACTGGAAACCGGAGGACAATCTCTGGAAACAATTGCATTAAAAAGCATAGCGGTACATCTACACAACACAGTCCTCTCCAAAGATGCAACATGAATGGCACGGGAATGCCACAAAAGCCAAATTCGGAATGGAAGACTCGGCAAGACAAACATTTACACACAGTGGAAGAAACTCTATGAACAAGCCGGACTTACATTAGAATTTGAAACGCTACCAAAAAAACATGCGCAGACAAACTGGAAGCAGCTTTGGAACAATATTGAAATAAGTATGAAAAATAAGGACGTCAAAGACATGCACAAGACGCAAAGCGGCAACTTCAAATCGATAAAGACACATGCAATGCAGGAAGAAATCTACCAACTAGGAATGAGCTGGCTATTGATCAAATTCGCTCAAAATCTCAGACTTAACAAACTCAGAGTATGTACACGTAACAGATGCACCAACCTGGACGGCATTTGGAACAAATAGGGCAAGAAAGGTGAAAGACACACCTACTGTAAAAAATGTAAATCAAAACCAGAAACCACCTTCCACGTCATGTTCGATTGCGAACAATACAACGAATTAAGAACTAGGCACCTGAATGAACTTATCAACCGAACTGGAAATGACCTCAACGAGGAAAACTTTCTGCATAAGATCATGGAAAGAGAAATATTTAGAGAAATTATCACGTATACATATGCTTTCTGGTGCGATGCGATTCAATTAAGAAATGGTTTAAATTAAATTATGATTGGAACAATAATTGGTTGTGCCCACCCATGAGGTTGGTACAATAAATGTTAGCTGAAAGGAAGTGGGCGCGATGCAACTCTTTAATAGCCTATTCAAACCCGTACCAACCTTGTGGGTGGGTACAACCGTCAGGAATGACGTTTGATGGCCGTATGAGGGATATATCGCGGTAAATTGACCCAAACACGACCTGGACGCATCACACATATTATGTCACGAGCGCATTTGTAGTACAAGTTTTACAACCCAATTCTAAGAAAATATAAATTGGTTTTTGACTGCCCTTGTTATGGCAGGGAACCTTTTTTACCAATATCAAAATATATTTTGAATCATATTAACTAGTTGAAACTGCGAAGTACTAATTTCACTTTTCTTTCATTTTATTTATTTATTTACTTTTTTAATTATTATAAATTTGAAAAATTGTATTTTAACTGTGCAGGTTGTAAGGGCTAAGGCCAAATCGACCAAATAAATTATCTATCTATCTATATATCTATCTACTTATCCAAAATTACTTCTCAAGCTACAGTTTTTACTTTCTAATGCAGCAAATAAAATTTTGTACTACTGAAAATACATGTAAACGTACTTATTTTACGGCTGAAATTATAGATTTTAGTGATGCATACATACATGCTAACATATATTCAACTAAGCTACCTCAGGGAATGTGTATGTATGAATAAATATAAGAAACATTTCGTACATGTGTACGCTTAAATGGAGCGAACATGTTGTTTAAATTGAGGAAATTTTGTACCGTGCAAATTTTCAGGAACAAAGCTCCACAAACGTTACAAGCTCGTTCTTGCATTGCTGAATAAGAAGACTTGTGAGTATATGCATTATTATAAATCTTTTTAAAAGTGAGAATAAAATAACACAAACGATTTGGACGAAGTGGAATCAGGTGGGAATGCGCCAAATTCAATTCGATTTCATTTTTATATAATTTAGGCATTGGGTGCCCAGAAGTCCTGATTTGATCAGGACTGTCCTCATTTGACGAAGGGTCACCTGATGACCTGATGAGCTTGATGTCACTTTGTTGCTTTTTGGTATAAAGTGACTAAAATTTGTCATTATTAAAATTATTTATTAAATTAAATTATATGTACATGAACCTATGAGCTGCCCTATTTATAAAATGGTTTTAATATTTATTAATTTTGAGCGGTTTAATTTCGTAATGATCGCCACTGCAGTTGTACGGGACATTTCTGTAGTATTGACGTAAAATTACCAATAACAGTTTTTAATATTTAACAGGTACACGCTCCCGTATTTGTCCGTATCGTTTCAGGTTGTTACGATCCGTAAAAGTTGTCTTAATTAAATTTTCGGATTGCCTAAGAATAGTTATCTATACAATGAGCAGTGGGAAAAGAAATACTGTTTTATCTCTACCAGCAACGGTGACAAGTATGTTGGTTTTCGTAAATTTTTCTAATGATAAGATCACTGATTTGACAAACGCTAAGTGCGGGAGTCTAACAAATTTGTCTTTGTTTCAAGCATTTGAAAATCATCGCTACGCGATAATTTAAGGCTTTGCTAAGGGTGGGGTCCAGCCAGTGATGGGCGTTTCAGTAAGCGCTATTCTATTCTACTCTATTGTATTTTTCAACAGTTGCAGCCTCTATGACACTTTACTCTACCATCGGTTTTGGATAGAATAGAGGACCTCTACTGCTATTATGTTTAGCTGACTTGCTAGCTATTATTCTACTCTATTATGTGTTAAAGTTATTGTCGCTACTCTACCTCTACTCTACTCTCTAGATTTGTTTGGCTCTGCTAGCTACCACTACCTCTACCAAAAAAATACAGTATTTACAGAGAAATTCATGCTGTTTTAGAATAAAGTAGCAGAATGTAATATAAACAGTAATGAAGTTAGAACCAATAGTCCTCACTTGTACCTATAAACGGTTCATTAAGAATCTGAATTATCATTCAATTTCTGCCAGTGCTGGATATCGGAATTCGAATTGCATATTGCCCCGAAAACTTTGACCCCCGTTTGTATTCAAATGATCATTTTCCATGAGTAATTGTGAGCATGGAAAAATAGATCACTGATAGTAGAATCGGAATCCAAAAAGAATTTTTGGATTCCGGTGCTCACAATAGATGTAAATCGAGTTTTAAAAAAAGAATTCGAGTCGGAATTGGTTTTCAAAAAATCCTCCCCAAAATTGAAAGTTTGTCTTATGAATACCTAGTTTTGTGCTGAATTTTTCCGTCGTATCTCAATAATTAAAAAAGTAGCGGTATTTAGGCCCGTGACAGCCCTGATTTCTGCTAGTTTAACGTTAATATTGAGGCTTTATTGAATACAATAAGATCAGTACCCCATCAGTACAGCTAAAAAATTACTACAAGCTAAATTAGATAAAAGCTTAATAACTAGCGTGTTTATAAAGGGAATGACGTGGTTATGACATTTGGTTGTGTATTTCCAATTCCCTTCTATTGCATTTGCAGCTACAAAACACGTTCATGAGTTACTGTAATTATGACGTGAAGTGAGGTTGTATATACGGACACCAGATGTCGTTCCGAGTACTAAATTGGGTGTTCAGGGGAACGGTAAATTTATGAATTACTTCTTATTACTATAAGCTTACTACTACTACTACCTCTACTCTATCATTAGAATACGATGTACTGTTCTACCTCTACTCCTACTACTGGTATCTAAATTGGGACCCTAAATAACGCTCCTCTACTCACTTAATTTTATGCTAGCCTACTATTTTCCTCTACCTCTATTACGCTAGAATTTCTGTATACCTCTACTACACCTCTACTAATGTTTTGCTGATTTTAAGGACCATACTCTATTTCTACCACTACCTCTATTTTCAGTAGAGTAGAGGTCCCAGCACTGGGTCCAGCTACCACCGTCAAAGTAGGATCAATTTTGAATTTTTTTCGAAAAAAACAATCGGGCCCATTAAAACAGCATAAGCAATACTGTAGCCATTACGATTTACATAAGAAATAATCACAAAATATTTCATTGAAATCGATTCTGTAGTTTCAGAGATAACTGTCATTTGACTTGAAGTTCGGAATTTGAAGAATGTGTTTCGAAAAAACAATTTAAGCGGATTTCAACCAAATGCGAACTCAGGCTTAAGGGTGACAAAAGTAATGTTCATAAAAAATTTCATTGCAATCGGTCTAGTAGTTTTTGAGATATCCTGCGGAAAGACACGCGGACGTACGGACAAGGCTATTTTACTAGGGGCCGACGCCACCATAAAAACTAGTGTTGGCAAAACGACAGGTGCAAAATTTCCCCTGACTTCCCATGTAGTAAAGCATCACCAATCTTTCAGGAGCGTGAACTCTTTCTATGAGACAAATAGTTCCAGATTGTAATATAGTGGTTTCATTGACTTCAGGAAAAACCAATATTGCAGCTTTGTTTAAAAATGTTCTAGCTCCATTTTCGCTTGAAGCTTTGATAAATCAAATAATATTTCAAGAATGTTCATTTTATATACAAGCAGATGCAAGAAATTGAAAAAGGTATGTGTTTATTACTTGCTTGAAGATACTTTATTAGATTTTTATGAAGATCTGGAAGAATCAGGGTAACTGTATTTTCTATTTTGGATGAGCTCATTCAAAGTTTTGAAACTATAATAAAGTTTTCTTTAGCATATGCAAGCCAAATATAAATAATTATATTGCACTGAATGTTTTTTAATTTTTTAAACTTACTTAGAAGTCCTGATTTGAGAATCGAATAATCTGGGCACTCTGTTGGGTATGCCTTGCTCATTTTACCTAATTTTGAAATTCCTCTGCATACAAGACACATGCAAAATCTATCTATCACATGTTATCTTCAATTATTACTATTTAAACTTCATCTCAACCGATGAGCGAGCCTTGTCTTCCTAATCCTTGGACAGCAGAAATCCAGGATCTCGCTGCACATGTGTATTTCACTGTTGGAGTCTACGATATACAATGAGAATCGCCTGACCTCTAATAGTAATAACACTTCAGTTTGTTCAGGAGATTTTTATGCCTTCCAACAATGATGAAATGTTTACCAATATTTTCGTCGCTCCATAGAGCATTAGAACCAGTGAACTCTCTTTATAAGAGCTCCCAAAAGAAGCGTATGTTTCCTCAAGGGGCGTTCCTCTCTTTCAAAGCGATTTCTTATAGGGAGAGTGTCCTGCACAAACCGAGTTACTCCGTGTCCTCACAATGGTTTAACAAAGAGTCATAAAACACGATCTATTCGCAGAACAGAGCCAAAAGTGTCATCAAAACTCAGAAATGCTGCTTTTAATATTACTCCCTTATCTTCAATGTTCAATAAGTATTCCCATTAATTGCATAAGGCATTATCAATTATGTGCTTTAGTTCTCATACCCACTCACATACACTTGTGATATGCATAGCCTAGTGCATAGGCCGTACCATTCACATTAGCCAAGCTGTACTCTAATGTAGTAGTACATCAACTAATAATCATAACTAATCAAAGTGAGGTAAGTCCTCCCTACCAAATGCTTGCCAAAATTAACAGCAAAAAAGTTACCAGTAGTTGCTGGATGTTTCTAGTCCCTGAAAACAGATTTTCGAATTGTAAAATTACTTACAGTAACTCCAGAAGGATGCTTGTCCCGTGACGCTTTTGGCCCATGACGATGAATCGGATGAATGTATCATATATGGTGAACTAATTAAATGTTTTAATTTAAAATTAGATTCATGCGACTTACAAAATCTAGGATCAAGTAAAGTTTACCAGCTCAATTTTTATTTGTAAATAAAATTAGGTCACAAGGGAAAATGTGTTCAACAAACTTCCATTCTGAAAGGATTTTGGAAACTTGTATTAACATTAGTAATAGTTAACTTGTTGTGACATTTCCTACGAGCATTAATTGAATTTTCAGAAATAATTTTGCCTCTGCACAAAAAATTGTAATGCCGACAATCCAAAAAAAATACTTATTGTTCTAATTAACTCTTATTAATCTAACGATTAATTACATTTTCTGGGTATAAAACTTCCAATTCCAACCAGCCGGTAGCCTGAAACCATTTCATAAAAAATATGGACTTTCAGCTGCCCTTCGCCGGTAGTGGAAAAAGTTCCAAATGCCCAAGTATCCTAAAAGAAGGACCAATTGCCCAACCATAAAGGGGTGGTCAACTGAAAGTAGCACCTGCCCAACTAGGTTTCAAAAACAAATTCTACCCCTAGTAGGAACAAGAATTTTGATTTGCCCAATTGAATTTCAAAAATGCCCTACTGAATTTCAAAACAAATTCAACCCCTAGTAGGTACGAAAATTTTCATTTGCCCAAATGAATTTCAAAAAAAATCGGCCTCTAGTAGGTACAAAAATTTTCATTTGCTCAACTGAATTTCAAAAATGCCCAACTGAATTTCAAACAAAATCGGCCCGTGGTAGGTACAAAAATTTTCATTTGCCCAACTCAATTTCAAAACAAATTCTACCCCTAGTAGGTACGAAAATTTTCATTTGCCCAATTGAATTTCAAAACAAATTCGACCCCTAGTAGGTATGAACATTTTCATTTACCCAACTGAACCTCTAGTAGGTACAAAAAATTTCATTTGCCCAACTGAACCTCTAGTAGGTACAAAAAATTTCATTTGCCCAACTGAACCTCTAGTAGGTACAAAAAATTTCATTTGCCCAACTGAACCTCTAGTAGGTACAAAAAATTTCATTTGCCCAACTGAACCTCTAGTAGGTACAAAAAATTTCATTTGCCCAACTGAACCTCTAGTAGGTACAAAAAATTTCATTTGCCCAACTGAACCTCTAGTAGGTACAAAAAATTTCATTTGCCCAACTGAACCTCTAGTAGGTACAAAAAATTTCATTTGCCAAACTGAACCTCTAGTAGGTACAAAAAATTTCATTTGCCCAACTCAATTTCAAAAAAAATTCGACCCCCAGTAGGTATGAAAATTTTCATTTGCCCAACTGAGTCATACTTGCCCAACAAATCCATTTGCCCAACTGGTGAGGGTCACTTGCCCAAGTATCCTGGATACCAGGATACCGAACTTTTTCCACTACCGCCCTTCGCCCCTAAGAATTTGAACTCAAGTTCTGTTTGGACTTGGGTTTGAAATTTAACATTACTTGTGAACAATATGAGGACCTGAGGGCTCCTGTTACATTCACATTCCAATTCTAGTTTGATGTATCAAGCTATTAGAGATCATTCACAATATCTAGTTCTGCTATATTGATAGTAAGTTTAGATAATCCCAGATAACCCAGCGCCAAGGGAGCAGACACAAATGATGTCATGCAAAATAGAAGCGTTTTATGACTCACTGACTAAGCAATCATTTACAGTCATATCCAATAATGACTGACTGTAAATGACATCATTTTTATGTACTTACATAATGGTAGGTATGAAGAAGTTGGCGTTCTACGGGAGCCAACATCCAAAAAATTAATTCGTTTGCGATTGTATGCGCCATCGTTGGGCAAGTCTGTTTTTTTTTGAAACGGCCACCAGTGAAAGTATAACCATTTTATGAAACACTTTTATAGGACCCACCAGATGCAAAATTAAATGAAAAAAATGTTTAAAACGTTTTTTAACCGTAAATCCCAATAGGAAGGTCAAAAAACCGAAAAAATCCGAAAACTACAATAATTAATTATAGCTATACCAATTCGAATATGAAAAGATGGGCTACAACAAATATATTGTCTTACTAGATACTACATTTGTGATTTTTTTGCATTGTAGAATCGAAATTTCGGATTTTATTGAAAAATGACATGCACGTTTTTGAAACTATGGAATTATTTATGACTGTTGGCAGACGCAAATATGCGCTTTTAAAAATACTTATACTCAAGGAAACCACAAAAACATTGTAAAATTTGACATGTTGCTCGGAGATTAAATTTAATTGGAATGGGAATTATCAATGGAATTATTTCATAATAATTTTCTGAATTAAACTTGATTTTACTTCATGATTTTATAAACCAGCTATTTTAACTTTACTTACTGCCTTAGTGGTTGTTCATAAACGTGGCCAGCTTCCTGCCTTAGTGGTTGTTCATAAACGTGGCCAGCTTCCTGCCTTAGTGGTTGTTCATAAACGTGGCCAGCTTCCTGCCTTAGTGGTTGTTCATAAACGTGGCCAGCTTCCTGCCTTAGTGGTTGTTCATGCACGTGGCCAGCTTCCTGCCTTATTTGTTGTTCATGCACTTGGCGAGCACCCATTGGTTGTTCACAATGCGCGTAAAGGTTAGTACGCACATCAAGCATCAAAACACATGCGCATTTACTATTCGTTGCAAGCACCACGTTGCATCAACCTTCAAGCACGATACTCACAAGCAGCGTTCATTTTCCATCTTTCTGACCTCACGTGCGGACTGCTTCGCTGTTTGTATCTGATCTGTCAAACCAAGTCTTTTTCAAGACACAGAAAACTTTCTTTTTCAAGACAATTAAACCAACTGTCTTTTTCAAGACAATTAAACCAACTGTCTTTTTCAAGACAATTAAACCAACTGTCTTTTTCAAGACAATTAAACCAACTGTCTTTTTCAAGACAATTAAACCAACTGTCTTTTTGAAGGCTGGTTGACATAAGCTTCCAGCTTAAATTCAACCTGTCAACTAAGACAAATTTACGTCTTCTTGAAGAAGATTGTACTTGACCTATTTATTTTAGGGCATTTAAGGCAAATTCGCCAGTCACATTTACTGTCACATTTACTGTCACATTTACTGTGAATTATAAAATGAGAATCAAACAAAATTTGAATTGTACTTTGCCCGAACTTCCTGATGAAGTTCCTGAACCGGCCATATCGGTACGCGTACAGAGCGACACACAAATTCGACATGCACAATCCAAAAGAAATTATAAATCAGCCAACAGGGAAATTATCAATCACCGCCTAAATCAAATCAGAGTGCTCCATCGAGACTTGACTAATCAAAATCAGCGCGAATACCGGGAAATAAATAGCAACAGAAGAAGCAAAACAACAGAGTTCTCAGCTTTGATAGCCAACTCACAAAATGAAAACATCCACCACCATTTCATTGGTATGATGGATGCTGAATGCCAATTTTGCGGTGCTTTGCATTTTTCCGGTGAAGAAACAAGCAGAGGTCACTTTACCAATTGCTGTAATGCATGGAAAATTGATTGCTTGAAACCATTTGAAGATTTGCCTGAAGAGCTTCAGGGCTTATTTGCTAATAAACAATTCTTGAAAAACATACGTTCTTATAAAAGTTCAATTGCCATGGCCTCATGCGGAGGGAAAATTGACAATGTTGGTGCTGGACCATTCGTATTTAGAATACATGGTCAGTTATACCACCGTAGTGGACCACTTCATCCGAATGACGAAGATAGTCCCAGTTATGCACAACTATACGTATTCGACAGTGCTCAGGCTTCCGATATACGAGTGCAAAACCCCGCTAATGAGGAATGCGATACTGATGTGCTAAAATTTCTGCATGAATATGTAGTAAACAATAACCAATCAGTGCAAAGCTACAGGATGTTGAAAGAGGTAGAAGATGAAATGATTGAAAAAGGTATAGATACAAAAACTCTGATGATGAAGATTTCTATAAACAACAACTTTGATCCCAGGCGGTATAATATTGCCAAAACAAATGAAATTGCTATGGCGTTTACTGAGGACGACGGATGTGCTCCACCTGATCGAGATATTCGCGTTTATTTAAGACATGAAAGAAAAACGCAAAACATTAGCATATTAGCACCACATCTTGACTCCCTGACGTACCCTTTGTTCTTTCCAAATGGTAACAGTGGATGGCATAAAGATTTGAAAACAACGGATGGAAAACGTATAACCGAAATGGACTATTTTAGTTACCACCTTCAAATTCGAAAGAATGAAAGTAACTTTCTTCTTAAAGGAGCGAAGTTGACACATCAGCTAATGGTAGACTGGTATACACGAATGGAAGCCAATAGGTTATATTTCATACGTATGAATCAAAAAAAGCTCAAAGCCGAAACCTATGCCGCATTACACGAATATGCTCAACAGAGAGCAAATAAATCAAGTAGAGAAGTAGGAAGAACAGTAATACTTCTATCAACATATATTGGAAGTCCTAGAAATATGCAGCAACGATATCAAGATGCCATGGCAATGGTGCGAGTTTTTGGTAAACCCGATTTGTTTATCACAGTGACTTGCAATCCTAATTGGCCGGAAATAAAAGATAATTTATTGCCGTGTCAAAACGCACAAGATTGACCATATTTGGTGTCAAGAGTATTTAGATTAAAATTAAAAGAAATAATTGACGATATCAACAAGTCCAATGTATTTGGGAAAAGTAAAGCATTTTGTTACAGTATCGAATTTCAAAAGAGAGGACTCCCTCATGCGCATATACTTTGGATTGGAGGTGATTTGGATTTATAGGATGCAAATGTGGTTGACAATATTGTTTCTGCGCGAATACCAGATCCTACAACTGAACCAAGGCTTTTTCAAATCGTAAAGCAACACATGCTACACGGTCCAAGTGGATCAGCTTGCAAAGAAAATGGAAAATGCAAACAGCAATTCCCAAAAGATTTCCAAGAACTTACAGATACATCTGTAGATGGATTTCCTTTATATCGACGTCCCAATGATGGATTGAAAATTAAGAAAGGGAATAATGAATTTACAAATCAACATGTGGTACCACATAATCCGTTTCTGTTACTAAAATATAACTGTCACATAAACGTTGAGGTTTGTTCATCCGTAAAAGCGGTCAAATACATATATAAATATATATACAAAGGCCATGATTGCGCCGAAATTGTTGTTAATGAAGGTACACTTCAATTCGATGAAATTAATCAGCATATTAATGCGAGGTACGTTAGCGCCCCTGAGGCTATGTGGTGTATATATGGATTTTGGATGGGCGACAAGTCTCACACCGTAGTACGCTTAAATGTACATGAGCCCAATCAAAAGTTTTTAACGTATCAGGTAGGTGATGAAGAACAAGCGTTGGAAAATATACGTAATTCTAATCTTTTAGCATATTTTAAATTAAATGCAAATGAAACGGACGACCTAGCTCGAACTTTATTTTATTCTGAAATCCCTAACTACTATACGTGGCAAAACAGCCGGTGGAAACGCCGCGTTAATGGATTTGACAAAAAAGTCATTGGCAGAATGTATAATGTGTCACCATCAAGCCCAGAGCGATATGCTCTTAAGTTACTACTTTTAAATAAAAAGGGAGCTGTTTCCTTTGACGATTTGAAAACCATCGATGGAGTTACATACAAAAGTTTTAAAGAGGCCCGCGTAAAGCTTAATTTGTTGGAAAGCGATGAACAATGGTACCATTGCATCAATGAGGCTTTGTCCTATCAAATGCCTAGACAGTTGCGACAACTCTTTACAATCGTTTGCATATTTGGGGCACCAGCAAATACATTAGAAATGTATAATCATTTCAAAGAACAACTCATTGAAGATTTTAAACGAAATAACAGTGACAGTGCATCTGAACAGTTAGCATTGCAAGATATAGAAATTATATTGAAGCTACATGGAAATTTAGGAAAGGATTTTAATCTTCCTGAAGTTCAAACAAACATTACGTGTTCTATGTATGAAGTTTTTAACATCGAAGAGGAAAATAGGTTACATAGAAGTAACTATATGAAGCTAAATGTAGACCAAAAGTCAGTCGTAGACAATTTGCTTGAAAAAATGTCACTTGGATAATTGGGGATAATTGTATTCATTTAAATGGACCCGGTGGTAGTGGGAAAACATTTGTTTATGAAACCATCATGAATTACGTGCGAGGTAATTTATTTGATGGGCATCAAGGTATAGCCATAGCTGTTGCATCAACAGGTATTGCTGCAACTCTTTTGAAGGGTGGAAGAACATCTCATTCGCAGTTTGGTATTCCACTAAATGCTAATTGCGAAAGCACATCAAATTTGCGAACATATTCGTCAGAGGCAGACCGGATTCGCAAATCCCAAGTAATTATTTGGGATGAGTGTACGATGGTCAGTAAGTTCAGCCTGGATGTAGTTGATAAGCTCCTTCAGGAAATTATGGGTAACACAAAACCATTTGGTGGGAAATTGATCATTTTAGGAGGGGACTTTCGGCAAATCCTCAATGTAGTTCGGAGAGGAAATCGATTTTCCACAGTACAAACAAATTTAAAAAGTAGCTCCGTTTGGAGATGTTTTAAAACGTATAAGCTGAAGGTTAATATGAGAGCAAGAAATGACGCAGATTTTGCTAATTGGGTTTTAAAACTGTAACTTAAACTTCAACCGTAATGAATGCTGGAAACAACAAAATTTTACTGCCAGGTATTAAACCACACTGACATACGAAAATACACGGAAAATTAACTTGAATCAAGCGAATTGATATTTACGAAGGCCATGATTTTGTTTAGATATTAATAAAAGCAAAGAACAGTTTGATTAAATAAATACCATTCTCAGTCAAGCTATAACGTTCGAGATAATTCACTCCTAGCAGTCAACCTCGACGCTATTATGTGACACTAGGATCTGTAATCAAAATTACATGACACTGTAAAACTTCGATAAAAGATAGTTTGTACACGGCATGACTCAAAAGCAGATTAACGAACTGCACAAAAAAGACGTATTGTTATGAAGCTACAAATGCAGAACGAAAGACAGTAATAATTTTTATTACCTGCAGCGTATATTTCCTTCTGATGGGGTAAAACGTTCGATTATGATAACCGAGCTCGTGGACTCCAACTATACCTTGACCCTCAATGTCAATTGCAAAAGCGTCCTTATTCCTTATCGCGTATTTTGACTTTCGCAGCCCCTAATATTTATGCATTGTAGGTTGTACACCCTCGCTGTGAAGAGACATATCCGCCTCAAAAATACCAGCGCAGCCACTATGGATCTCTATCTACAAATACTTGTGCTTGGACTTGTTGACATGTTCCACAATACAAAACCAAAACGATTTTGAAACGTTGGAAGATCTTTATAGCCATACTTCTACTGACTCCTCCCTAGTGGTCGGATCGATTCAATTTGATTCGAATTTTTCGATTTGATTCAATTTGAAGCTTGAATTGAATCGAAAAACCAATTTTCGATTCAATTTGCGCCAAAGCAATTCAATTCGATTCAATTCACTGGGTGAATCGAATTGAATCGTAAATCGAACGATTCAAGTGGGAAAATACAAAATTTTCCTTATGTTACTAGAGTGTCGTATACATATTATAAAGGGTATTGGGTATAGTAAAAGCTACGCTAAAATAACAAACGTTGTGGTATACGTAGTATTTGGACTTTGAATATGCGGAAAAAAAGTACCCATGCGCAGCCGAAGTGGTTTTGATGAATTGTTTGAATTGCAATTCACATGAAATGATTTGATTCAGTTCAGTACCCAAATCAAATCATTCGATTTGGCTTTGCTGCAAATCGAATCGAAATACTACTGAATCGAATTGAATCGAATCGAAAATTTCCAATTCTGAATTGAATTGGTCCGACCACTACTCCTCCCTTTGCTCATATCTGCTGGGCGCTCGGCGCTCAGCATGGGGAGCGGACACAAATGATGTCATCTGTTGAGGCAGTCAGTCAGTTACTCAATTGCATGACGCTGAATGACAGACTGATGAGTCAGTCTTGTTACGGCAAACTGAAGTCATTCATTGTAGGGCCTCTTTTACGTCCTCACATTATTCTTACTCTCAGACACGTGTATAGGTTCATTTTAATAAATAGTTACTGCTTTATTACTTAACGAGCAGCATAGCCACCGCCTGCGTCGGTGGAAGCATGTAATGCAATGGGACAGGTCGCGGTTAATGTTAGTCAAACGGGACTCAGCTCTTTGGGACTGAGCGAAAACATAGGGAGTGGAGTGGGATTGGAGTGAGAGTGGGACTGATATGTATGAAAACGGTTGGGACTGAGACTGAGTGGGACTGACGGATTGAACTGATATAAGTGCATGGACTGAGTGGGACTGACGCGCGTACAATATTAGGCAATTTTTAAATTTTCGCGCCATATATTAATGCCCAAGGATGAAAATTAGCGCCATTTTGTATCCTTGGGGACTGAGTGGGAGTTTGACCAAAGATTTTCATTGGGACTGAGACTGAGTTGGACTTACACTGTAGATAACATAGGAGTGAGTGTATCACAGCGCTTCTGGGACTGATCGGAAGTGGGACTGACGAACTGGGAGTTTGACTAACATTAGTCGCGGTGTCGCGGAGCGACAATTCTAGCTGCAGCCAAAGCGTGCTACGTGCCGTGTGCTCTTCCATTGCATTACATATAGCATGCTACATGCTATAAAAGCGCTTTATGGTAATGTGTACTCGGAAACCTAAAAGGCGCGTTGAGGAGGGAGCGAAGATTTAAAAATGCCCCACTTCCTCTGTCATCATCTTCAAATTATAGTATTTAGACGAGCAGCGTAGCCACCGCCTGCGTCCGTGGAACCATGCTAGTTAATGTTAGGGGATAATACGCGCAAACGGCAATTCTATAGCTAAAGCCAAAGCGTGCTCCGTTGCGTGCCGTGTGCTTGTACATTGCATTACTCATAGGAAAAGCGCTTTATCGCATTGTGTACTCGCAAGCCTAAAAAGCGCGTTGAGGAGGGAGCGAAGTTTTAAAAATGCCTCAACACTTCCTCTGTCATCATCTTCAAATTATAGTATTTAGACTAGAGTAAAGCCACCGCCTGCGTCGGTGGATGTGTTGGGAGGCGTTTCTCCAATACGACGCAGTCTAGTGACTTTACTCTAGTAGTATCTTGTTACAAAACTTCTTTAAATACACAATTGTTTGTGTATGTACCTTCACCTTTGCCCATGATTTCGCCTTGGTCAGCAGTATCAGCTACAACTACCTTGATGTTTTATTTATTCTTTCCTCTCGAAAAAGCCACATACAATTGACCATGTGAAAAAACAGGTTTTGGCAAGTAAATACCAACTTTATCAAAACTTTGACCTTGTGATTTGTTAATTGTCATTCCAAAGCTTACTCTAACAGTAAATTGTCTTCTCTTTAATATAAATGGATAATCAGCATCACTGGAAGTGAGTGTGATCCGTGGAATAAATAACGCTTCACCAGCCGCTCTACCAGTTAGGACTGTACCGAGTATTACATTTTCTTGTAGTTGACTAATAATAAGCCGGGTCCCATTGCACAAACCCCGTTTAGTATTAAGGTTTCGTAAAAGCATTACAATGGCACAGACTTTAAGCTTCATCATATGATTTGGCATTCCAGCCGGCGTTAAAGTATGTAGATATTCTATTGGATAATAGCCAGAATCATCACCAGTTCCGCAGTCGATGGAGTCGACACTTTTGAAAATCGTTTCGTCACTAGGAAGTAACTGTAGTACATCATTGTTGATTTTATACGAATCTTCATTCAGCGGGCATAAAATAGCTCTATTGGCGTATTCTTGTACGTTGTCATCAGTAATTCCACCAAAAATATCATTGATTAAGAGGTTTGGACTAACGAAATAATTTGGTATCTCCACCATATCGTTTCGGCTGTCCACAGTCATATTTAAATCACCATTACCGAGTTTTAAAACCCAATTAGCAAAATCTGCGTCATTTCTTGCTCTCATATTAACCTTCAGCTTATACGTTTTAAAACATCTCCAAACGGAGCTACTTTTTAAATTTGTTTGTACTGTGGAAAATCGATTTCCTCTCCGAACTACATTGAGGATTTGCCGAAAGTCCCCTCCTAAAATGCTTTTGAGTCATGCCGTGTACAAACTATCTTTTATCGAAGTTTTACAGTGTCATGTAATTTTGATTACAGATCCTAGTGTCACACAATAGCGTCGAGGTTGACTGCTAGGAGTGAATTATCTCGAACGTTATAGCTTGACTGAGAATGGTATTTATTTAATCAAACTGTTCTTTGCTTTTATTAATATCTAAACAAAATCATGGCCTTCGTAAATATCAATTCGCTTGATTCAAGTTAATTTTCCGTGTATTTTCGTATGTCAGTGTGGTTTAATACCTGGCAGTAAAATTTTGTTGTTTCCAGCATTCATTACGGTTGAAAAATGACCTCATGCGGTTGGCAGCATCCGAGGTGGAGAATTTAAACGCTTACGCTAAACCAGGTCGTAAAATTTTCGACAGAGTTACCAAAATCATCAAGAACAGGACAACTTACAAGATTTCCCGGCAAACTATTGCAGGCAGTATGGGAAAGAAAACGTCGTTGGGTTATGATCTTGAGCCGGATTTTGATGTCGTGCTGTTCATTTATGACAAGATATCATCACTGAAACCTGTTGTAGATCAATTTTATGATATTCTTCTAAATAATTTGCCTCTACAATGTAAGGATTGGATCAGGTTTGATGCGAGCACTTTGGCAAAAAATCCTTTCGGTCTGATGTTTGCCGTAGAAACTGTCATCGAACTTCCGTCGGAGTCCAGAAGAGTTACCATTAATTTTGACGTCCTCCCCGCATTCCACTTCAGCAGCGATGTTGAGGAGCATACGAAGATAGTTTTGGAAAAAATTCAAATGAGTGGGAAACCGAATTCGGAATGGAATACTTATAGCACTAGTTCCTTATATTTCAGGTCGGTCTTCAATTATTGAGCTGGTTGCAATCCAAGCTGCTTTGGAAGGAGGAACCAATATTTTGGAGGCATTTCGTCGGTTCTTGCAGCTTATTAAGGACGTTGACAATATTTATATTAACTTTTTTGACTCCGTCACTCGTCCAAGACCATTGATACTGGATGCGGTGAATCCATTCAACAATTATGCAAAGCCGATTAAACCCATTCACAAGGCGTATTTCCACCAGAGCTTAAAAAAACATTAATTGCCTTGGGTCAGGCTGAAGATGGGCGAGATTACGAGGGGAAATTTTCGGAATTATTGAATTTATTTTTTTAATTAATTCGAAATCTGCTTGTGTTGTATTTAGGGAAGTCGTCCTGGGGGTCTTTTTTTAAGTTACGTAGTTCCTAGGGTGAACTTTATACGATTCTTTTTGCTAATAATTTGGCCATAAGTGATGTTGAACGTACTCAAGGAAATCAAATATTTTTAAATGTTCGAAATATGTAATTACAAATGATGGAATTACAATTGTTATAAATTGTTTTACAAGAAACGAGTGCTGTGTCCATCAAAAATTGCTAAACTACTATTTGAACAAATTAAAATTAAATAATTACATTTAATGGAAGTCTTTAGAACATTTTACTCACAATTTGTGGAATTACAATTATTATAAATTGTTTTACAATAATTGAATGCTGTGTGCATCAATACTTCCTAAGCCATGTTAACAAATTAAAATGAAGTAGAACTTATGTCCTTAGAATATTTGACACACAACTTGTTTGTATGTGTGCATATGAACTTTTCCAATGTGGACTGAATTTATAGAATTGATGTACTTACTTTTTTATTTCTATTGATATTGCTCACCTTCAAATAAAATTGGTTGATTTTGCATATCGGCGAATCATTAATAATTGGTGAAGGGATCGGCTTTTATTGAGTTAACATTTAAATTTAAAGTTTTTTTTGAATGTGAAAGTATTAATGAGCATGACTATTTTCTATTTTATAGAATGTTATAAATTATAATATACATTTTACTGTCAAGAAATCTTTCATGGTTCGAAAATCGTTTTCCGTACGAGCAGTGTCAGTGTGTATTATTGATATTATATTGTCCATACTTTTCTGTACCGCTTCCGTAATTCATGGTGTCAATAAATAAAGCATTACATTAATAAAACCATACTCTCACAAGGAGAGAAATTATGAGTATACGTATGGATGCTCTTAAATATATATGTACTGTCGAGTCAAGCCAGGCTGATACTTTACCAATTAAGGACAGGTGTGTTACGCACGCCTCTCTTGCCTCCGATAGGCTTATGCTAGTTACCATAGAGTGACTGTCAACCATCGTTTACTTGTCAACCATAGATTGACTCTGTATTTGTAATGAGTGAGTGAACCATCGAGTTTCAATTTCGTAATCATGTTGCAAGATATTTACATTGCATATGCATACATTCTTTTATTTCGCGCTGAAACGCATGAAAAATTATCGGCCAATCGCAGGCAAGAGAGGCGTGCGTAACACACCTGTCCTTAATTGGTAAAGTATCAGCCTGGCTTGACTCGACAGTATGTTAGGCACATACGGTTAGTGCACTATTTCTAATGCACTATGAATCTGCAAATCTTATTGGGAATGAGGCCAGATATAGACAAGTTAAAATTTCACGATAAAATTTTCCATATGACGAAAGCAAAGTATAAAAAATGTCCTGAAAGCCTATTCATGTCGGTTTAAAACATTTACTTTTCCAAGTCCCTGTCACTTATGTAAAGCACGAGAATATGTCCGGAATTTTCTAAACAAACATACTTTTGTACTTAATGTTTTTGTAAAAAAGCGAAACTTTGATACTTTTAGATCTTACTTTTTGATACCTTTGTAAATGGAGTGTTTACTCGAACCAATTTAATTATGCATTCCGAAGAACAGCGTAAAATTCAAGTGAAGCTTTTATAGCGAAGAATGGCATAGCTATATTAGACACAGATTTTCAAAAATCTCGTTCCTAAAACAAATGACGTCCTACACCAGGGCAAACTGCATTAGGACGATCAAGTAGGTAACAATTTGACCCAAAATCTGTGAACAATTGTCAAGACAACTAATTAAAACAAAATGTGGCAGTTTCGTGACTTTCAATCAATAGGATAGACTGAGAATTCCAAATGTCATAAGTTAATTAGAACATAAGTACCAAGGATCGTTTACTTGATTAAATTTTGTAATTTGTTTTTACCGTCAACACAACGTTTTGGTTGTACGTCAAATAGTTCCCAAATTTTACCCGAGTAGGGTCAGCTGCCATTAGATCATGCAAACATTTTATCTGTGAGAAAAAAGTCTGTTTTATGAAATTTTTCCACTGAATGTATTGAATTCAAGAATAATAAAGAATTTACCTCATGTAGCATCGCAAGGTCTGTGTGTTTTCGTTTAATCAAAGCAATCGTAGTAGTTAAATCTTTCTCCTGTGGAAACATTTTTGAGAACACACATTACATTATGATCCGCGTACGAAAATTTGATTGCAAACTGCTACTTGTAAATTGTTACAACTCACCGCAGCAGTGATTTTTCCTGCCTGTAATGCTTTAACATATATGCGCAGGAATGTGGAACTGCATACGTAAACCCAAAATACAAGTAGGGACTTGAAATACCCTTTTTTCAAGGGAAAATGTACAATGCAGAAAAGGCAGGACGTGGACAAAATAATGCACTGAAAAACAAGGAGTATTTCTCGTTGGGAAAGGAACTTGCTCATATTACCACACTGATTGCGGATCCAGATCACCATTTCCCTCCATTTCATCGCCGTCTCAGCGTGACAGGTTTGGCTTAAGACAGTAAACTCTATGCCCTGTTGCATCTACAAACAGAAAAGGATAACACAGTTCCGCAAGGAGTTCCGAATAGGACCAGAGAATATTGTTTAAAGATTGAGGAAAATGAATTAGGAATATTCCAATAATAATGAAATCATGGAGGAAGCCATACCAAATTAAATGCATTAACAATCATTCGAAACATGCAAATGGTTTCCAAATCCTCTAAATATTCCGAGCCGTATAAAACAGACCCGAGTACAAGGTTATAAAACATATAAAAAAATGTAGAGCTTCCTAATTCGTTTGTCATTGCAGGAACAAATGTGTAAACCACGCCTGGGAATATAAATATAGCCCATATTTTACAATAGTGGGGTTTCTCGGTCTTCGACAAAGTTTGGTCTTGTTGCAAGAAGAGGTAAAATCTCTCGTCAAATTCCAAATGGAATTTTCTCCAACTATTTAAAAACGATGCGTGGGACCTCTTATTCCACCAGCCATAAATTATTCCCTGGATTCGGAATGCTGGAAGCAGCAGCACTAACAAAATTTCTAAATAATAGACGAGAGTTGCTGCAGGCTCTTTTGCTGTTTTGTCAACACTGTATCCGTCGGAAATCTGCGTGAAATTTTCTGTAAACCTGTGGAGAACGGAAAACATAGGAAAAATGAAATTATTATATATTTCAAGTTATATATATTTAGTTACCCACACCAACGACCAAGCATACGGAGGTATGAAAAAGTATCCGTGCAAGTGATTAGTGCTTTTCTTTGCGTCTGGGAATTATTAGATGAATGTACTTTCATATGATTTTCATTTACATACCTAAATAAGCTTATGCTTCAGAAATACGTTTCGGTTGCTAATTTCGAGTATTGGTGTATTAGGTAGAAAGAGAGTCCTTAAAACATACTTTTAATGGGAAGAAGGTACCATTATCATTTGTATGATCATGAGAATCATACGAACTCATACTGGAAGGCATACTTCCATGTAACTTCCCAGCATATAGTGAAACCTAACGGATGACAGTGCCATTTTATCCAGGTTCCCATGAACCAGGTATTACTACTTCAAGTAATAATTAGTTGGAAGCTAGTACTTTTCATTACTAATAATTACTAAAATAACTACTAGAATAATTTTAACTGTAAGTGGGTAGTGGATTTAAACAAAATCTGTATGCCTTTTAGTCACGGGATCAGATAATCAGAAATTAATGTGATGAATTATTGCGGTCACTAAGGGGCATATCCTCAATGGACGACACAGGTATGCACACGCTTCTCATTTCTTAGTTTCTTAAGTATATTTAAAATAGAGCATATAATAAATAAATAAAATGCGGGATCCCGAAGATATGTCATGAGTGATTGAGAATTCGGGCAATAATATTCAGAATTGGCGACAAGAGGCGAGGCAATTTTGGACGGATTTGAGGATCTGTTGGTAGAATCAACAAAATGTGGGAGGCAGCCTCTAATGATGAAGTTTGTTGATTCGTACTAACTATCCCGACAAACCCTCATTGTCATTGTATTACCTCAACTCGCAATTATCCAGATATTCCGCCATTCTTGATATTTTGTAGACATTTATTTACTGTAAGCTTTTGTTTACATTAGATGCAAGAATTTATAGATTTTTGCAGCAAAGAATATTTTTGCTTGCTTTGAGATTCTTTTTTTGAAGTAATCCAAGAAGAGTGGATCATGAACACTGAATTTCTTGTTAAAATTGAGAATTCTGATTTTACAGGTGCAGCTCAAGGATTTTACAAGACTAGTTTAAGGATCGTAATATCTCGGAGGGGCAGAAGAGGTCGGTTATACGAGCACCCGGCATAAAAAAGAAGTATGAAGGAAGAGTCTGTGAAGAAAAATTTTGGCTGACCTGAAAACAGTTTACCTTAAACCGTATAATTACTGGTAAAAAATATCTATATAAAGATGTGTTTAGAACTTTTCAAAATTTGTTACGTCTCGCTAGTTCAAAAACTCACAATACGGCAGTCAAGGCAATGGGTCATTAAAATGACGAAAAATGATAGAAAGAAAAATACTTCTGAAATAATAAATAGTACTATGCCTAGTTTTATACCTGATAAAACTTTTTTTGTGTGAAGGCCTTGGTAAGTTCTTTCTCGTGAGATATCCCGCCATCATTGGAATGATGAAATTACGGTGATTAATAAACCAATAATTAATAAATTAATATTAAATTGATTAAATCATTTTACTAATCCAGTGGTTATTACCAATGCTCCAATAGATGTGGATAAAGGTCATGGTCTTATATCAACTATATGAAATGGATGTTTTTTTACAACTATCATAATTTAATGGTGTACCTCTCTTATGTAAAGAGTTATTAAAATAACGAATACGTAAGCTTGGATAATTGTTACTGCTACTTCTAGGATGGTCAATAAAATGAAGGCATTTATAACCCCTATTAGAGGGATTGAGGTTGATACGGCAGCTTGTCTTCCCACTAATGTTATTAGAAGGTGACCTGCAATTATGTTTGCTGTTAGCCGTACGGCTAAAGTTAAAGGTCGAATTAGATTACTAGTTGTTTCAATTAATACTATAAATACTATAAGTGGGGTTGGTGTTCCCTGTGGAACTAGGTGAGCTAGCATATCAATGGTTTTATTAAACCAGCCAAACACTATCAAAGAGATTCATAGGGGTAAAGCTATGGCCAGTGTTATAGATATATGTCTTGATGCCGTAAAGATATAAGGAAGTATACCTAAAGAGTTATTTGTAATAATGAATATAAATAGAGTAATTATGAAAATAGAAGTCCCTAGGGGTGACCTTTTTCCTAATGTTACTTTAATTTCTTTATGAAGAATGTTTATTGTTTTTGTTAAAAATATATTTAAGTTATTGGGAATAACTCAATATATAGGATATATTATAACTATAATTATTAGTATTGATGTTCAATTTAGTGAAAGTCTATTAGATGTAGCTGGGTCAAAAATTGAAAATAGGTTAGTTATCATAGTCATGTTTTGTTAAAATTTTTGTTAATTAAGTTTTTATTATTAGTTAATTTTTTTTTATTAAATATTGTGAAGTACACTTTTGTTAAAATAACAAATCTAACTATAGAAGATATAGTAAAAATTAGATTTCATATTATTGGTGCTATTTGAGGAATTTTATCATTAAGGATTAATACAATCGTAGGATGACTTAAAAGGTCATTACCTTATCTCGGCCACTTAATGTATTTTTTAAATGATCTAATTCATTTCTTGAAGAATTCGGTATAAGTTGCTTCTACCGTAATAGGCATAAATCTATGATTTGCCCCACAAATTTCTGAGCATTGTCCATAAAATAGTCCTGGGTAGTTAATTAAGAATCTTACTTGGTTAAGGCGTCCTGGAATTGCGTCGGCCTTTACACCTAGTGAGGGCACAGCCCATGAGTGAATAACGTCCGCTGACGAAATCAAGTTACGTACTTGAGTATTAAAAGGAATTACAACACGATTATCAGTGTCTAGGAGGCGGAACTGATTTGATTTAAGTTCTTGAGACGGTACTATGAAGGACTCAAATTCGATGTTTTGAGTAAAGTCTGAGTATTCATAAGACCAATATCATTGGTGACCGATAGTTTTTAAGGTAATATCGGGATTATAAACTTCATCAATAAGATATAAAATACGAATAGAAGGTAGCCCAATAAATAAAAGAACTAATGCTGGGGCTAAAGTTCAAAATAGTTCTAGTGATTGTGACTCAAGGAGTTGTGTATTAATATTACTATTAGTAATAGTCTTAATTAGTTTAAATCTAACTACTGTTATAACTAGGATAAGAATAGATAAAGCATGGTTGTGAAAAAAAATTAATTGTTCTATAAGAGGGGAAGCGGCATTTTGAAAGCCAAGTGCTGTTCATGTTGGTATTTCTAACTAGAAATTTATTTCTATAGATGAATTTTAAGTTCATTACATTTGTCTGTCAAGATAGAACTTATTTAAAGCATATAGGTAGTTCACAGAAGGTGTGATCCGTTGGAGGTGTGTTTTGAAGTCACTCAAGGAATACTGGTGGCATAAAATTTGAATAGACCATATTTTTTGAAGAGAAGGCATTTCATACAATAAGACTTAAAATAAGAATTGCGGCTACTGAAATGTAGCTACCAATGGAGGAGATCACATTTCAGAATGTGTATCTGTCTGGGTAGTCTGAATAACGACGAGGTATTCCATTTAATCCAAGAAAGTGTTGAGGGAAGAATGTTATATTCACTCCTACGAATATAATTAAGAATTGAATGTTTAATCAGAATCTGTTTAAAGAACACCCTGTAAATAGGGGGAATCAGAAAATAAATCCTGCTATAATAGCGAATACTGCTCCTATAGAAAGAACATAATGAAAATGTGCAACTACATAGTAAGTGTCGTGAAGAATTACATCAATAGAAGAGTTAGCTAGAATAATACCTGTTAATCCCCCTACAGTAAATAAGAAAATGAAACCTAACGATCAAAGGAGGGTGGGAGTTACTCTAAGTCATGTTCCATGAAGGGTGGCAATTCAACTAAAAATTTTTACCCCTGTTGGTACAGCAATAATTATTGTTGCTGCTGTAAAGTATGCTCGTGTATCTACATCTATACCTACAGTAAATATGTGATGTGCTCAAACAAAGAAACCCAGTACTCCAATAATTATTATAGCGTAAATTATCCCTAGTTGACCAAATGTTTGTGTTTTACCTCCTTCAAATGTAATTACATGTGAAATAATTCCGAATCCTGGGAGAATTAGAATGTATACTTCAGGGTGCCCAAAGAATCAGAATAAGTGTTGATAAAGAATAGGGTCCCCTCCCCCAGCAGGGTCAAAGAAAGAGGTATTTAGATTACGATCTGTTAGAAGTATAGTAATTGCTCCTGCAAGAACAGGAAGTGAGAGTAGTAGGAGAACTGCTGTAATAATTACTGATCAAACGAATAAAGGTACAAGGTCCCATTCTATTCCTGGGGCTCGTATATTAACAATAGTAGTAATGAAATTGATGGCACCTAGAATTGATGAAATACCTGCAAGATGAAGGCTAAAAATAGTTAAATCAACTGAGGCTCCTGAGTGTGCTACTGAAGATGCTAAAGGAGGATAAACTGTTCATCCAGTACCTGCCCCTCTTTCTACCGCGGCTCCTATTAAAAGAAGGGTTAATGCTGGGGGTAAAAGTCAGAATCTTATATTATTTATTCGAGGGAAAGCTATATCAGGGGCTCCGATTATTATTGGAACTAGTCAATTCCCGAATCCTCCGATTATAATTGGTATAACTATGAAGAAAATCATAATGAAGGCGTGTGATGTAACTAGAACATTGTAGATTTGATCATTTCCAATTAGGCTACCCGGTTGACCCAATTCAAGTCGAATTAGGACTCTAAAGGCCGTCCCAACTATTGCTGATCAAACACCTATAATAAGATATAGGGTTCCAATATCTTTATGATTTGTTGAGAAGATTCATCGTATATTTTAATAAAATTAATTATTAATGGGGTTAGATTTTCTAAAGAATTGCAAATTCTTTATTATGGTTAATCAACCATTAGCCCTTATAATTAAAACTTGAAAGATTGATACTTTTATTTTAAACTTTGAAGGTTTAAAGTTTTTTTTAACTTAAAGTTTTTCCTTCATGAATAAGATGTCTGATTAAGGTGTTAAACTGTAAATTTAATTATGGGCATAATAGCTCTCTTGTTATTTTAAGTTAAGTCTTAAAAAAATAAAATAATTATTGGTCCGGTAATATTAGCTGTTACTATTAATATTATTATTAATTTATATATATAAATATTTTTAATACTTCTGATTTTTGGATGGGTGGATTTAATGAAAATTGAAGTATATAGTATTTTTATATAGAATCATAAAGTTACAATTGACGATAGAATTATTATTCCTGAAATTATAATTAGGTTAAATTTATCTATAATTTGATTTATAACCCTAAGTTTTGCTAAGAACCCCATAAACGGTGGCAATCCTGCTATTGATATTAGATTGATAATAAGAATTATTTTTAATCTGTTTATATTATTAATGGTCATAAAAGATGAGATTTTTTTGATGTTCATAAAATGAAATGATGAGGTTAAAATAATAATTATGGTTGAATAAATTATAAAATACCTAACTCACACTTTTATATTTACTATTAAACTTATTAGTATTCATGATGAATGGGCTATAGATGAGTACGCTATAAGTTTTTTTGTGGAGTTAACGTTTAACCCCCCTAGTATACCGACTAATGATCTTATAATTATAATAACTGTTAATATTTCTCTAATAAATAAAGCTAGAATAAAGAGAGGGGCTACTTTTTGTCATGTAATTAATATGAATACTTGTGTAAAGTTTATATTTTCGATAATTTGAGGCATTCAGAAGTGGAATGGAGGAATACCTGATTTAATTAATAGCGATATTGTTAAAATCTCATTTCTGAGGCTAAGGCCGAAGTTATTTCTTTTTAGAAGAGAATAAATAAATGAAGTTATTAGTAGGATAGATCCTATAGATTGAATAATAAAATATTTAATTGCTGTATTAGTGTATTTGGGTGTTATTTTTCTTAATAAAAAAGGAATAAATACTATTAAGTTAATTTCTAGGGCCATTCAAATAAACCTTCATGATCTTGATGAAATTACTATTAAAGGTGTAGTGATTAATACAAACAGAAATAGTGAATTTCTATATTTAAGAAACAATAAAAAGAGAATTTACTTTCATATTTGAATTATGAGTCCAAAAGCTTTAATTTAGCTTATCTTTTATATTTAGTTTAAATGAACAAAAAACTTTGAATTTTTCGGAAATAGTGAGATTCTATTAATATAAGAAAAGTAAATAATACATAATTTATTCTATCAAAATAATCCTTTTAAATCAGGCATTTTCTTTTTTTATATTATAAATTTAAATAACTTATTATTTCTTATTATTTAGGACAAAAGATATATAATTAATTAGCATTATTTTATTTTTTTATATTTAAAAAGAAAGAGATTATCAGAAAAAATATTAAGTTACTTAAGTTCCAGAATATAAATTATATATATATATAAAATATTTTATTATATTATAGATAGATAAATATATGTATAAAAAAAAAATAATTTATATATCTGTACTAGAAGAAGTTATTATATAAGATACCCTATAACTTGAAAAGTTGTAAGATAAATAAATATTTTTTTAAAAAAAAAAAAAAAAAAAATTTCTTACTTGGGTTGTTTTCTTTTATTAGATTAATTAAGACTAATTTGGCAGAAAATTGCAAATGATTTAGAATCATTTTATATAAGTAATAACTTTTATTTAGTACAACTGTGGGAAGATGCTATTAGGGTGGCAGGTCGCTACATATTAAATTTTTCCCTTTCAAAGTTTGATTCTGGCTTTAAAATTAATTTAATGAAAGACTTAACATGCAAAGTATACTAAAATTTATTTGACGCAGTACTTAATTTTACACTACTTAGTTTAAGGTGTAGCTATCTATTTAATAATTGATTAAAATCGTGCCAGCATTCGCGGTCACACGATAATTTAGAGTTAATTAGTTCGGTTATGTTGAATTTTTTATTATTCAATAGATATTATGATCTTTATATGGGTAAAATCTTAAATATTATATGGTTTATTAATATGAATTTATTCTATCTTAAATCACATAGACCTGGATTAGATACCCAGTTATAAAAAAGTTATTAATGCCTTAGTAGTAATGGAAGAAACTTAAAGAATTTGGCGGTAAATTAATCCTTATAGAGGAATTTGTTAATGAATCGATAATCCACGTTTATCTCTCTTATTTTATATCTATATATCGTTGTTTAAAGAAATAAGCTAAAGCTTTTATCTTAATTTTAAATAAAATTAAATCAAATCAAGGTTTAGTTATTTTTAAGATTTAATGAATTACAATTTTTAAAAAAAGTGAATTATTCAATTATATTTGAGTTTGAAATTGGATTTATAAGTATGTTGATTAAATTAAAGTTAATTGAAATGGCTCTAATTTATGTACAAATCGCCTGTCACTCTCGTTTCTAAAATGAGATAAGTCGTAACAAAGTAGATTCACTGGAAAGTGCTTCTTGTATGTATTCTATTTAATTATTGTGCCATGATTTAAAATAATATACAACAATTTTTATGTGAGTGGGGTGTATCTTATTTTAAAGTTTTTTATTTACACTAAAAAGACCCTCGTTTAGAGGCGCCTTAAATGGTTTTAATATTTGCCTAATTACTTTAATAAATTTATTTTAAATGTTTTATCTATTTTAGTAATATAGAGAACAATTTTTTTTTAGTAATAATTATTTTATTTTTGAAATATATTAAATATTAAATATATAAAAATTAAAAATTTACCTTTTGTATCAGTGAATTTAAAATTTTATAAATTATTTTATTTTCTCGAAAAGTAGAGATTTAGGTGTTTAACGGTGTAATAATTTAATATCTTACTTAGTAACAACACTTAGAGAAGAAATTTCTTTCGGTTTACTTATATCTAGTTCCTTACTAATTAAACAAAGTTTAAGTCCTAGAAGTTTTTCTTTTTTATAAAAGGATAAATTTTTTGTACTAAAAGTTTAAAGGGATAATCTTTTAAATTATTAATTTAATATTTTTGTTTTTGATTAGAATCTTTAATGGACTTAGAGTTAGTCATTTAGTATGTTAAAATTAATGATTTTATTTATTTTATTTAAATCAAAATTTATTTATTAGTCAGGATAAGTTTAAATTATAAAACTTAATTTATAATTAAATTATTAGTATATGTATATTTTATATCTTTAAATCATAAGAAAATTTATTTTATGAACTCGGCAATTATTAGGTTGAATGTTTAACAAAAACATTTCTATAAATTTAAATTTATGGTATAGTCTGCCCACTGAATTTTAAAGGGCCGCGGTACTCTGACCGTGCAAAGGTAGCATAATCATTAGTCTTTTAATTGAAGGATTGTATGAATGGCTTAACAATCTACTACTTTATTAAATAAATAAATTGAAATTAAATTTTAAGTGAAAATTCTTATATTTTACTAAAAGACGATAAGACCCTATAGATCTTTATTTTTATTAGTATATGTGAATATGGAGGTTGTTGTGTATATTACTAAAAATTTTATTGGGGCAATAAAAGAATAAAGTAAAATTCTTTCTATATATTTATTTTATATAAATTTTAACCTTTTTTTTTTTTGAATTAAAAAGTTACCTTAGGGATAACAGCGTAATATATTTGGAGAGTTCAAATCGATAAATTATCTTGCGACCTCGATGTTGAATTAAAATTTCTCTAGGGGGCAGCATTTCTAAGAAGATAGTCTGTTCGACTATGAAATTTTTACATGATTTGAGTTCAAACCGGCGTAAGCCAGGTTGGTTTCTATCTTTAGTTTAATTTTAGAGGCTCTAGTACGAAAGGATTTAGTTTTTTTTATATTATTTATAGAAATATAATTTGGTAATTTTATTTTATTGATTGATAAAAATTTAAAAAGAAAGAGATTATCAGAAAAAATATTAAGTTACTTAAGTTCCAGAATATAAATTATATATATATATAAAATATTTTATTATATTATAGATAGATAAATATATGTATAAAAAAAAATAATTTATATATCTGTACTAGAAGAAGTTATTATATAAGATACCCTATAACTTGAAAAGTTGTAAGATAAATAAATATTTTTTTTAAAAAAAAAAAAAAAAAAAATTTCTTACTTGGGTTGTTTTCTTTTATTAGATTAATTAAGACTAATTTGGCAGAAAATTGCAAATGATTTAGAATCATTTTATATAAGTAATAACTTTTATTTAGTACAACTGTGGGAAGATGCTATTAGGGTGGCAGGTCGCTACATATTAAATTTTTCCCTTTCAAAGTTTGATTCTGGCTTTAAAATTAATTTAATGAAAGACTTAACATGCAAAGTATACTAAAATTTATTTGACGCAGTACTTAATTTTACACTACTTAGTTTAAGGTGTAGCTATCTATTTAATAATTGATTAAAATCGTGCCAGCATTCGCGGTCACACGATAATTTAGAGTTAATTAGTTCGGTTATGTTGAATTTTTTATTATTCAATAGATATTATGATCTTTATATGGGTAAAATCTTAAATATTATATGGTTTATTAATATGAATTTATTCTATCTTAAATCACATAGACCTGGATTAGATACCCAGTTATAAAAAAGTTATTAATGCCTTAGTAGTAATGGAAGAAACTTAAAGAATTTGGCGGTAAATTAATCCTTATAGAGGAATTTGTTAATGAATCGATAATCCACGTTTATCTCTCTTATTTTATATCTATATATCGTTGTTTAAAGAAATAAGCTAAAGCTTTTATCTTAATTTTAAATAAAATTAAATCAAATCAAGGTTTAGTTATTTTTAAGATTTAATGAATTACAATTTTTAAAAAAAGTGAATTATTCAATTATATTTGAGTTTGAAATTGGATTTATAAGTATGTTGATTAAATTAAAGTTAATTGAAATGGCTCTAATTTATGTACAAATCGCCCGTCACTCTCGTTTCTAAAATGAGATAAGTCGTAACAAAGTAGATTCACTGGAAAGTGCTTCTTGTATGTATTCTATTTAATTATTGTGCCATGATTTAAAATAATATACAACAATTTTTATGTGAGTGGGGTGTATCTTATTTTAAAGTTTTTTATTTACACTAAAAAGACCCTCGTTTAGAGGCGCCTTAAATGGTTTTAATATTTGCCTAATTACTTTAATAAATTTATTTTAAATGTTTTATCTATTTTAGTAATATAGAGAACAATTTTTTTTTAGTAATAATTATTTTATTTTTGAAATATATTAAATATTAAATATATAAAAATTAAAAATTTACCTTTTGTATCAGTGAATTTAAAATTTTATAAATTATTTTATTTTCTCGAAAAGTAGAGATTTAGGTGTTTAACGGTGTAATAATTTAATATCTTACTTAGTAACAACACTTAGAGAAGAAATTTCTTTCGGTTTACTTATATCTAGTTCCTTACTAATTAAACAAAGTTTAAGTCCTAGAAGTTTTTCTTTTTTATAAAAGGATAAATTTTTTGTACTAAAAGTTTAAAGGGATAATCTTTTAAATTATTAATTTAATATTTTTGTTTTTGATTAGAATCTTTAATGGACTTAGAGTTAGTCATTTAGTATGTTAAAATTAATGATTTTATTTATTTTATTTAAATCAAAATTTATTTATTAGTCAGGATAAGTTTAAATTATAAAACTTAATTTATAATTAAATTATTAGTATATGTATATTTTATATCTTTAAATCATAAGAAAATTTATTTTATGAACTCGGCAATTATTAGGTTGAATGTTTAACAAAAACATTTCTATAAATTTAAATTTATGGTATAGTCTGCCCACTGAATTTTAAAGGGCCGCGGTACTCTGACCGTGCAAAGGTAGCATAATCATTAGTCTTTTAATTGAAGGATTGTATGAATGGCTTAACAATCTACTACTTTATTAAATAAATAAATTGAAATTAAATTTTAAGTGAAAATTCTTATATTTTACTAAAAGACGATAAGACCCTATAGATCTTTATTTTTATTAGTATATGTGAATATGGAGGTTGTTGTGTATATTACTAAAAATTTTATTGGGGCAATAAAAGAATAAAGTAAAATTCTTTCTATATATTTATTTTATATAAATTTTAACCTTTTTTTTTTTTGAATTAAAAAGTTACCTTAGGGATAACAGCGTAATATATTTGGAGAGTTCAAATCGATAAATTATCTTGCGACCTCGATGTTGAATTAAAATTTCTCTAGGGGGCAGCATTTCTAAGAAGATAGTCTGTTCGACTATGAAATTTTTACATGATTTGAGTTCAAACCGGCGTAAGCCAGGTTGGTTTCTATCTTTAGTTTAATTTTAGAGGCTCTAGTACGAAAGGATTTAGTTTTTTTTATATTATTTATAGAAATATAATTTGGTAATTTTATTTTATTGATTGATAAAAATTTAAAAAGAAAGAGATTATCAGAAAAAATATTAAGTTACTTGATATTGATTTATTAAAAGAAAAAGATAGCTGTTTGATTTAGTTGTTATTCATTAAATATATTATCTTACTCCTTTTTTCAGTTATTTGGTGTTGTTATTAGGTGTTTTATTAAGAGTAGCTTTTATAATTATGTTTGAGCGTAAAGTACTAAGTTATATCCAAAGTCGTAAAGGTCCTAATAAAGTAGGGTTTCTAGGGATTCTTCAGTCCTTTAGTGATGCTATTAAACTTTTTATTAAGGAGCAATTAATTCCCTTGAAGTCTAATAAGTTGGTGTTTTACTTTTCTCCTGTTTGCTCACTCTTTATTATTACTTACTTATGATTATGTTACCCAAGGGGTCAAAATTTGGTTAACATGTCTTTGGGGGGGCTTTTTTTTTTGTTGTACTAGTTTTGGTGTGTATAGATTAATTGGTAGGGGCTGGTCTTCTAACTCTAATTATAGAATGGTAGGTGCTATACGTGGGATTGCTCAAACAATCTCTTATGAAGTAAGGATAGCCTTATTTTTTTTAAGTCTTTTTTTTTTGATTGGTAGTTATACTTTTATAGGTCTTATCTCTGGTCAGAAGTTTGTTTGATTTATCTATATGGCCTTCCCCTTATTTTTATGCTGGGTGACCATTATAATAGCAGAGACTAATCGTACCCCTTTTGATTTTGCTGAGGGTGAGTCAGAGCTCGTTTCGGGGTTTAATGTTGAGTATGGAAGGGGTGGGTTTGCCCTTCTTTTTCTTTCTGAGTATGCTAGTATTATTTTTATGGGGTTTTTAATTGTTTGTATTTTTTTAGCTGGGGGGTTAGGTAGTGTTATTTTGACCTCAGCTTTAGGTTTATTTTTTTGTTTTATTTTTATTTGAGTTCGGGGCTGTTTCCCTCGGTATCGATATGATAAATTAATAGGGTTAGCTTGAAAAATTTACTTACCTGTATCTTTGTTTATATTATTTTTCTATCTGATCTGAAGATGATTAAGTTAGTTAAAAAGAGAATTTAATTAAAAAAATAATATAGAAGTGTCAATTCTAAATTACCTTGTTGGTAATTCTTTATTTAAAATAGGTAAAGGGTTTAAACCTTTATGGTGTATTTTCAAGATACAGACTTAATCATTCAGCCAACCTATTAATTTTGTAAAATCGAGTCTCAATATTTTGTTATCAGAGGCCTAATTAAAAAATATAAAAAGTAAGTAATAGTTAAAGTTTGTCCTACTACGATGAATGGAGGTTCTACTGGACGTGCTCCAATTCAGGTTAGTAGAAATACATTTACAACAAATAATCAAAATAACCTCTGGTTTAATATATAAAATTGTACACCTCGAACTTTTTGGGTCTGAGAGAAAGGCAAAATGAAGAGGATAGCAATAGATGCTACTAGGGCAATTACCCCTCCCAGCTTATTAGGGATAGATCGCAAAATTGCATAGGCATAAAGAAAGTATCATTCTGGTTGAATATGAACGGGGGTGACTAGAGGATTAGCTGGGATAAAGTTTTCACAGTCTCTAAATAGATAGGGGCTAATCAGAGAGATTAAAATTAAGGCTGATAAAATAACTACAAATCCTACTATGTCCTTATAGGTAAAAAAGGGATGAAATGAAACTTTGTCTAAATTTGAAGAGATCCCTAGGGGGTTATTAGACCCCGTTTGGTGAAGGAAAAGAAGGTGTACTATAACTAGTGCAGCAATAATGAAAGGGAGAATAAAATGTAAAGAGAAGAATCGAGTTAGGGTAGCGTTACCTACTGAAAACCCACCCCAAAGTCATTCTACTATGGCCCCCCCCAAATAAGGTACCGCAGAGAGAAGATTGGTGATTACTGTTGCTCCTCAGAAGGATATTTGACCTCAAGGTAAAACATATCCTACAAATGCCGTAGCCATTGTAATGAACAGAATAATTACACCAATGTTTCAGGTTTCTTTAAAAAAGAAAGAAGAATAATAAATTCCTCGTCCTACATGCATGTATAAGCAAATAAAGAAAAATGAAGCTCCATTAGCATGGAGGGTTCGGATAAGCCACCCATAGTTAACATCTCGTATAATATAAATTACCCTATCAAAAGCGATAGTGACATCAGCAGTATAATGTATTGCTAAAAAAAGTCCTGTGATAATTTGTGTACCTAGGCATAGACCTAGTAGAGATCCAAAATTTCACCATGAAGAAATATTTAGTGGTGTAGGGAGGTCGATTAATGAGTTATTAACGATATTTAAGAGGGGATTTTTTTTACGAACTATCATTAGTTTTTATTTGAACGGAGTGCTCCTATTTTTTTATTTGTAATCTTAACAATTACAATTAAAGTGAGGAGAAGATAGACTATAGAAATAACTGAGGGGGTTAATGTTAGTGGTCTAATTATTTTAAAAATATTTTCTTGACTTTCGTTTGACAAAATTATATGTTCTTCAGATCATAACATTGAGAGTATAATACTTAATATGATTATAAATAATGTTCGGGGGGTGTTAATTTTAATTTCCATTTTTTCATTTGACGCAAGTCTGCACATATAGGAGAAAATAATTATTAAGCCTCCTAAGAAAATCAAAAAAAGGATATAGGAGAATCAAGAGGTTTTAAGTAAAAAGAATAAAATAAGGCATAAAATTAAGGCTTGAAGAAGGATTAGTAAGGCTAATATTATGGGGGTGGTTACCCCTAGGACCAAAGTTCTCAGTATAACTGATCTGACTAATATGAATTTTATATATAAGACTATTCAACTTAGTTGAGCTAAAGCTTACAAGGCCTTTATTTTTTTTTAAACTAAACAGTCAAAATATATTTAAATTATAATATGAACTTTGGGAGTTCAAGTTAAGTTCAGTAGCTTTTTTTTGATTGGTTTGAATTCTTTCAACTATACTTGTAGGCGGCCTCATTTCCTTTTGTTCTAAGCGTAAACATTTGCTTTTAATGCTTCTAAGGATTGAATTTATTATTCTTGGGCTTTTTTTTACTTTTTTTTATTTTAAGTGTAAGAAATTTTTTTTTCTCTCTAATTTTTCTTACCTTCGCCGCCTGTGAGGGTGCTTTAGGATTGGGGGTTCTCGTCTCTATAAGACGTGTTTTTGGGGCTGATTACTTTAAGGTATTTAATTTTACATAAGTTATGGCAATTTTCTTAGGCACCTCTCTTCTTTTTTTTTTTTTTTAGTTGAAGATTAATTGTTTCTTTACTTTCTTTTTTTGTTGTCTTTTTTTTTTCATTTGTTCCTTTAAGGTTAAACTATTATCTTAATATATGTTACTTTGATTCATTGAGTTATTTTATATGTATTCTTAGCTTGTGGGTGGGCTTAATAATAATTAGATCTAGTTATGGAATTTATAAAACTTTCTTAAGTAATGGGGTATATTCTTTTTTAATTTTGTCTTTGGTTTATATTTTGTTATTAAGTTTTTTGGTTAATAATATGTTAAGTTTTTTTTTTTTTTTTGAGTGTTCTTTAATTCCTACATTTTTGATTGTTATAGGTTGGGGCTATCAGCCCGAACGTCTTCAGGCTTCTGTTTATTTATTATTTTATACTTTATTTGCTTCTTTACCTCTTCTTGTTGTTATTATCCTTATAGATAAGATTATGGGTAGATTAACTTTGTGTCTTGTCCCTTGTATGGTGTTAAGTGAAGGCTTAATTGGTGGGATTTTTATATTCTTTACTATTTTTGCTTTTTTAGTTAAAATGCCGTTATATATTTTTCATATATGGCTTCCTAAGGCTCACGTAGAAGCACCTGTTGCTGGTTCTATAATTTTAGCTGGTGTTTTACTTAAGTTGGGGGGTTATGGTATTTATCGAATAAGATTTTATTTCATTTATTATTATAAATTGTTGTCACACTATTTATTAAGTCTAAGTTTGATAAGTATGGTGGTGGTAGGTTTTATTTGTTGCCGCATAAATGATCTTAAGGCCTTAGTTGCTTATTCTTCAGTATCTCATATAGGTTTAGTATTGGCTGGAGTTATTACATTTAGTTTATGGGGGATAAGTGGCGGGTTTGCTATAATGGTAGCTCATGGTTTATGTTCTTCTGGCTTATTTTGTTTAATTAATATATTTTATGAGCGGTTTTCAACACGAAGTATTTTTTTAATTAAAGGGATATCTTTAATTCTCCCATCCTTGACTTTATTAATGTTTTTACTTATAATAAGAAATATAGCGGCTCCACCTACGATTAATTTATTGTCTGAGATTCTTTTAATATACAGAATTCTTGATTATAGATGAGTGATCCTATTAGTTTTCCCTTTAGGTTCTTTCCTTGGGGCGGTTTTTTCTATTTTTATGTTCTCTTTTTCTCAACACGGTAAGTTTAGATTATCTATGGCATCGGTTTATTTGAGTACTCCCCGTGAATTGCATTTGATAGTTCTTCATCTTTTTCCTATTAATTTTCTTATTCTTTTTGGGAGGTTATTGTTATTTTAATTCTAATAGTTTAATTAAAAATTTAAGATTGTGGCGCTTGAGATAAATTTATTTTTAGAATAGTCTTGTTGTTGAGTTCTTATCTTTCTTTACTTTTGTTATTTTCAAGTTTAATTCTTTTTTATTTTTCTTTTGTTTTTTATTCCTTTTCTTATGTAGTTTTTACAGAATTTAGTTTAATAGATCTAAATAGAAGTTCTTTTATTTTTTTAGTTTTATTGGATTGAATAAGTTTAATGTTTATAGGTCTAGTTTTTTTTATTTCTTCTATGGTTTTAATTTATAGAATAAGTTATATGAAGGGGGACCCTTCCATTAATAAGTTTATTTATATAATTTTTATGTTTGTTTTATCAATGGGTTTAATAATTCTTAGCCCTAATATAATTAGTATCTTATTAGGTTGAGATGGTTTGGGTTTAGTTTCTTATTGTTTAGTAATTTATTATCAAAATGTTAAATCTTATAATTCTGGTATATTAACTATTCTTTCTAATCGTTTAGGAGATATTGCTATTTTGTTGTGTATTAGTTGAATAGTTAATTATGGTTCTTTTAGATTTTTTTATTTACAAACTATGGATTATAGCCTTATAGTAGTTTTAACTTTAGTTATTATTGCTGCTATAACTAAAAGTGCACAGATCCCTTTTTCTGCTTGACTCCCTGCTGCGATAGCAGCTCCTACCCCTGTTTCTTCATTAGTTCATTCTTCTACTTTAGTAACTGCTGGGGTTTATCTACTTATTCGATTTCATTCTTTATTTACTTATAGTTATTATTTATTTTTTTTTCTGTTTTAACTCTTTTTATATCTGGTTTGGGGGCTAATTTTGAGACCGACTTAAAGAAAATTATTGCGCTATCTACTTTAAGTCAGTTGGGGATAATGATAATATCTGTTTCTTTAGGTATGTATGAAATTGCTTTCTTTCATTTAGTTAGACATGCTTTGTTTAAGTCTCTTCTTTTTTTGTGTGCTGGCTTTTTTATTCACTCAAATGGAAATTGACAGGACTCTCGATGCCTCTCAGGATTAAATTTTAATTCTCCTATTATTTCTTTTTATTTTTATTGTGCTTCGGCTTCTTTATGTGGTTTTCCTTTTCTCACTGGGTTTTATTCTAAAGATCTAATTCTTGAAATATACTATATGGGGGAAATGAATTATTTTATTTTTTTTATAATTTTTGTTTCCACAATATTTACTTTATTTTATTCTGTTCGCTTAATTAGTCTTTTGTTTTTAATAAGTTCTAATTCTGGGGTAATGTCATTGGGGGGTGAAGATATACCAATATATTTATCTATATTCGTTTTGTTTATTTCTTCTGTCTTTATGGGCTCCGTATTTTCTTGAGTTTATTTTCCTTGTTTTTTTATTTCTTTAAGGTTAATAATAAAGGTTTTTATTATAATATTTCTTATATTTTCTTTCTTAATTAGTTATAATTTGGGGGGGGTCTATTATAATAAAAAAATTATTTATTTAAGTAGTTTTATATATTTTATAAAGGTTATATGAAATTTACCTTTTATTAGAGTTGTTTATTTAAGAGCTTCTTTAAAAATGGGGGGGACTTATTCTAAGCATTTAGATCAAAGTTGATTAGAGTATATTGGTGCTCAAGGTTCTTATCGTAATTTTGTTCAGTTTGGTTATTTATTTGATAAATTTAATCTATTAAATATAAAGTCTTATTTAATAATATTTATATATTTTTTAGTTATTATTCTTCTATTGTTATATTTAAATAGCTTAAATTTAAAGCATAGTGTTGAAGTTACTATTATAGTCTCAGATTTTTAAATAAATCAAAAAGAATTAATTTCTATTAAAGTATTGAAAATACTTTGTTTTTTTTAAACTATGATGATAAAAAAGAAATGAGAATTTAACTCATAAATTGTTAAGTTAGCGGCTTAAAATTGTATCAACTCTCTTTATTTTAAGGTGCTTAACACACTTATGTTCATTAACAGTGAATAACTATAAATTAGTTTCTTAAAATTAAAAAGGAAATAATTAATTTCTTCTTTCAGGTCGAAACTGAATACAATATTGCTTCTTTTTATTTAAAATAGACTCTTTATTTTGAGCACCTTTTAATTGCAATTTAAATATTATTAAATAACTACTATTCTTATTTAGCTCAATCTAATGACCCCTCTTTCCATTCATGAAGTACCCCTATAATTAAAATAATTATAAAAAATTCTGAGATGAATAGTCAAATTTTTGTAGAGATAAACTTCATAATTAATGGTAGAGGTAGAATTAATGTAATTTCTACATCAAAGATTAAAAAAATTATTGCAATTAAAAAAAATTGTATAGAGAAGGGTAAACGTGAAGAAGATTTAGGGTCATACCCACACTCAAATGCTGATGACTTTTCTCGTGAAAATATTTTCTTAATTGAGATTAATGAGTTTACAATTATTAGAAATGAAGAAACCACTAAAGTTAATATTATAATTAATATTATTATACTTCCCTATTTAATTGGACTTTTTAATTGGAAATTAAATTTACTTTTTATAATAGAAGTATATTTATGCGCCCCATCAGTATACATTAATATATAGGAATAGCCATACTACGTCAACAAAATGTCAATATCATGCGGCTGCTTCAAATCCGAAGTGATGATATCTAGAGAAGTGATTTTTTATTAATCGAATTAGTGAAATAAATAAAAATGTTGTTCCTACAATTACGTGAATTCCGTGAAATCCTGTTGCTATAAAAAATGTTGAACCATAAACAGAGTCAGCTATTGAAAAAGGTGCTTCTCAATATTCAAGAGCTTGAAGACAAGAAAAGTATAAACCTAAAATGACTGTTAGCATAAGTCTTTTTTTAGAGTGAGTTATAGTTTTTTCTAAAATTCTGTGGTGAGTGTAGGTTACACTTACTCCAGATGATAGAAGGATAATTGTGTTTAGAAGAGGAATTTGTATAGGGTTAAATGGCTGAATTCCTATGGGTGGCCATTGTATACCTAATTCAATACTAGGTGATAATCTTCTGTGAAAAAATGCTCAGAAAAATGATAGAAAGAAAAATACTTCTGAAATAATAAATAGTACTATGCCTAGTTTTATACCTGATAAAACTTTTTTTGTGTGAAGGCCTTGGTAAGTTCTTTCTCGTGAGATATCCCGCCATCATTGGAATGATGAAATTACGGTGATTAATAAACCAATAATTAATAAATTAATATTAAATTGATTAAATCATTTTACTAATCCAGTGGTTATTACCAATGCTCCAATAGATGTGGATAAAGGTCATGGTCTTATATCAACTATATGAAATGGATGTTTTTTTACAACTATCATAATTTAATGGTGTACCTCTCTTATGTAAAGAGTTATTAAAATAACGAATACGTAAGCTTGGATAATTGTTACTGCTACTTCTAGGATGGTCAATAAAATGAAGGCATTTATAACCCCTATTAGAGGGATTGAGGTTGATACGGCAGCTTGTCTTCCCACTAATGTTATTAGAAGGTGACCTGCAATTATGTTTGCTGTTAGCCGTACGGCTAAAGTTAAAGGTCGAATTAGATTACTAGTTGTTTCAATTAATACTATAAATACTATAAGTGGGGTTGGTGTTCCCTGTGGAACTAGGTGAGCTAGCATATCAATGGTTTTATTAAACCAGCCAAACACTATCAAAGAGATTCATAGGGGTAAAGCTATGGCCAGTGTTATAGATATATGTCTTGATGCCGTAAAGATATAAGGAAGTATACCTAAAGAGTTATTTGTAATAATGAATATAAATAGAGTAATTATGAAAATAGAAGTCCCTAGGGGTGACCTTTTTCCTAATGTTACTTTAATTTCTTTATGAAGAATGTTTATTGTTTTTGTTAAAAATATATTTAAGTTATTGGGAATAACTCAATATATAGGATATATTATAACTATAATTATTAGTATTGATGTTCAATTTAGTGAAAGTCTATTAGATGTAGCTGGGTCAAAAATTGAAAATAGGTTAGTTATCATAGTCATGTTTTGTTAAAATTTTTGTTAATTAAGTTTTTATTATTAGTTAATTTTTTTTTATTAAATATTGTGAAGTACACTTTTGTTAAAATAACAAATCTAACTATAGAAGATATAGTAAAAATTAGATTTCATATTATTGGTGCTATTTGAGGAATTTTATCATTAAGGATTAATACAATCGTAGGATGACTTAAAAGGTCATTACCTTATCTCGGCCACTTAATGTATTTTTTAAATGATCTAATTCATTTCTTGAAGAATTCGGTATAAGTTGCTTCTACCGTAATAGGCATAAATCTATGATTTGCCCCACAAATTTCTGAGCATTGTCCATAAAATAGTCCTGGGTAGTTAATTAAGAATCTTACTTGGTTAAGGCGTCCTGGAATTGCGTCGGCCTTTACACCTAGTGAGGGCACAGCCCATGAGTGAATAACGTCCGCTGACGAAATCAAGTTACGTACTTGAGTATTAAAAGGAATTACAACACGATTATCAGTGTCTAGGAGGCGGAACTGATTTGATTTAAGTTCTTGAGACGGTACTATGAAGGACTCAAATTCGATGTTTTGAGTAAAGTCTGAGTATTCATAAGACCAATATCATTGGTGACCGATAGTTTTTAAGGTAATATCGGGATTATAAACTTCATCAATAAGATATAAAATACGAATAGAAGGTAGCCCAATAAATAAAAGAACTAATGCTGGGGCTAAAGTTCAAAATAGTTCTAGTGATTGTGACTCAAGGAGTTGTGTATTAATATTACTATTAGTAATAGTCTTAATTAGTTTAAATCTAACTACTGTTATAACTAGGATAAGAATAGATAAAGCATGGTTGTGAAAAAAAATTAATTGTTCTATAAGAGGGGAAGCGGCATTTTGAAAGCCAAGTGCTGTTCATGTTGGTATTTCTAACTAGAAATTTATTTCTATAGATGAATTTTAAGTTCATTACATTTGTCTGTCAAGATAGAACTTATTTAAAGCATATAGGTAGTTCACAGAAGGTGTGATCCGTTGGAGGTGTGTTTTGAAGTCACTCAAGGAATACTGGTGGCATAAAATTTGAATAGACCATATTTTTTGAAGAGAAGGCATTTCATACAATAAGACTTAAAATAAGAATTGCGGCTACTGAAATGTAGCTACCAATGGAGGAGATCACATTTCAGAATGTGTATCTGTCTGGGTAGTCTGAATAACGACGAGGTATTCCATTTAATCCAAGAAAGTGTTGAGGGAAGAATGTTATATTCACTCCTACGAATATAATTAAGAATTGAATGTTTAATCAGAATCTGTTTAAAGAACACCCTGTAAATAGGGGAATCAGAAAATAAATCCTGCTATAATAGCGAATACTGCTCCTATAGAAAGAACATAATGAAAATGTGCAACTACATAGTAAGTGTCGTGAAGAATTACATCAATAGAAGAGTTAGCTAGAATAATACCTGTTAATCCCCCTACAGTAAATAAGAAAATGAAACCTAACGATCAAAGGAGGGTGGGAGTTACTCTAAGTCATGTTCCATGAAGGGTGGCAATTCAACTAAAAATTTTTACCCCTGTTGGTACAGCAATAATTATTGTTGCTGCTGTAAAGTATGCTCGTGTATCTACATCTATACCTACAGTAAATATGTGATGTGCTCAAACAAAGAAACCCAGTACTCCAATAATTATTATAGCGTAAATTATCCCTAGTTGACCAAATGTTTGTGTTTTACCTCCTTCAAATGTAATTACATGTGAAATAATTCCGAATCCTGGGAGAATTAGAATGTATACTTCAGGGTGCCCAAAGAATCAGAATAAGTGTTGATAAAGAATAGGGTCCCCTCCCCCAGCAGGGTCAAAGAAAGAGGTATTTAGATTACGATCTGTTAGAAGTATAGTAATTGCTCCTGCAAGAACAGGAAGTGAGAGTAGTAGGAGAACTGCTGTAATAATTACTGATCAAACGAATAAAGGTACAAGGTCCCATTCTATTCCTGGGGCTCGTATATTAACAATAGTAGTAATGAAATTGATGGCACCTAGAATTGATGAAATACCTGCAAGATGAAGGCTAAAAATAGTTAAATCAACTGAGGCTCCTGAGTGTGCTACTGAAGATGCTAAAGGAGGATAAACTGTTCATCCAGTACCTGCCCCTCTTTCTACCGCGGCTCCTATTAAAAGAAGGGTTAATGCTGGGGGTAAAAGTCAGAATCTTATATTATTTATTCGAGGGAAAGCTATATCAGGGGCTCCGATTATTATTGGAACTAGTCAATTCCCGAATCCTCCGATTATAATTGGTATAACTATGAAGAAAATCATAATGAAGGCGTGTGATGTAACTAGAACATTGTAGATTTGATCATTTCCAATTAGGCTACCCGGTTGACCCAATTCAAGTCGAATTAGGACTCTAAAGGCCGTCCCAACTATTGCTGATCAAACACCTATAATAAGATATAGGGTTCCAATATCTTTATGATTTGTTGAGAAGATTCATCGTATATTTTAATAAAATTAATTATTAATGGGGTTAGATTTTCTAAAGAATTGCAAATTCTTTATTATGGTTAATCAACCATTAGCCCTTATAATTAAAACTTGAAAGATTGATACTTTTATTTTAAACTTTGAAGGTTTAAAGTTTTTTTTAACTTAAAGTTTTTCCTTCATGAATAAGATGTCTGATTAAGGTGTTAAACTGAAAATTTAATTATGGGCATAATAGCTCTCTTGTTATTTTAAGTTAAGTCTTAAAAAAATAAAATAATTATTGGTCCGGTAATATTAGCTGTTACTATTAATATTATTATTAATTTATATATATAAATATTTTTAATACTTCTGATTTTTGGATGGGTGGATTTAATGAAAATTGAAGTATATAGTATTTTTATATAGAATCATAAAGTTACAATTGACGATAGAATTATTATTCCTGAAATTATAATTAGGTTAAATTTATCTATAATTTGATTTATAACCCTAAGTTTTGCTAAGAACCCCATAAACGGTGGCAATCCTGCTATTGATATTAGATTGATAATAAGAATTATTTTTAATCTGTTTATATTATTAATGGTCATAAAAGATGAGATTTTTTTGATGTTCATAAAATGAAATGATGAGGTTAAAATAATAATTATGGTTGAATAAATTATAAAATACCTAACTCACACTTTTATATTTACTATTAAACTTATTAGTATTCATGATGAATGGGCTATAGATGAGTACGCTATAAGTTTTTTTGTGGAGTTAACGTTTAACCCCCCTAGTATACCGACTAATGATCTTATAATTATAATAACTGTTAATATTTCTCTAATAAATAAAGCTAGAATAAAGAGAGGGGCTACTTTTTGTCATGTAATTAATATGAATACTTGTGTAAAGTTTATATTTTCGATAATTTGAGGCATTCAGAAGTGGAATGGAGGAATACCTGATTTAATTAATAGCGATATTGTTAAAATCTCATTTCTGAGGCTAAGGCCGAAGTTATTTCTTTTTAGAAGAGAATAAATAAATGAAGTTATTAGTAGGATAGATCCTATAGATTGAATAATAAAATATTTAATTGCTGTATTAGTGTATTTGGGTGTTATTTTTCTTAATAAAAAAGGAATAAATACTATTAAGTTAATTTCTAGGGCCATTCAAATAAACCTTCATGATCTTGATGAAATTACTATTAAAGGTGTAGTGATTAATACAAACAGAAATAGTGAATTTCTATATTTAAGAAACAATAAAAAGAGAATTTACTTTCATATTTGAATTATGAGTCCAAAAGCTTTAATTTAGCTTATCTTTTATATTTAGTTTAAATGAACAAAAAACTTTGAATTTTTCGGAAATAGTGAGATTCTATTAATATAAGAAAAGTAAATAATACATAATTTATTCTATCAAAATAATCCTTTTAAATCAGGCATTTTCTTTTTTTATATTATAAATTTAAATAACTTATTATTTCTTATTATTTAGGACAAAAGATATATAATTAATTAGCATTATTTTATTTTTTTATATTTAAAAAGAAAGAGATTATCAGAAAAAATATTAAGTTACTTAAGTTCCAGAATATAAATTATATATATATATAAAATATTTTATTATATTATAGATAGATAAATATATGTATAAAAAAAAATAATTTATATATCTGTACTAGAAGAAGTTATTATATAAGATACCCTATAACTTGAAAAGTTGTAAGATAAATAAATATTTTTTTAAAAAAAAAAAAAAAAAAATTCTTACTTGGGTTGTTTTCTTTTATTAGATTAATTAAGACTAATTTGGCAGAAAATTGCAAATGATTTAGAATCATTTTATATAAGTAATAACTTTTATTTAGTACAACTGTGGGAAGATGCTATTAGGGTGGCAGGTCGCTACATATTAAATTTTTCCCTTTCAAAGTTTGATTCTGGCTTTAAAATTAATTTAATGAAAGACTTAACATGCAAAGTATACTAAAATTTATTTGACGCAGTACTTAATTTTACACTACTTAGTTTAAGGTGTAGCTATCTATTTAATAATTGATTAAAATCGTGCCAGCATTCGCGGTCACACGATAATTTAGAGTTAATTAGTTCGGTTATGTTGAATTTTTTATTATTCAATAGATATTATGATCTTTATATGGGTAAAATCTTAAATATTATATGGTTTATTAATATGAATTTATTCTATCTTAAATCACATAGACCTGGATTAGATACCCAGTTATAAAAAAGTTATTAATGCCTTAGTAGTAATGGAAGAAACTTAAAGAATTTGGCGGTAAATTAATCCTTATAGAGGAATTTGTTAATGAATCGATAATCCACGTTTATCTCTCTTATTTTATATCTATATATCGTTGTTTAAAGAAATAAGCTAAAGCTTTTATCTTAATTTTAAATAAAATTAAATCAAATCAAGGTTTAGTTATTTTTAAGATTTAATGAATTACAATTTTTAAAAAAAGTGAATTATTCAATTATATTTGAGTTTGAAATTGGATTTATAAGTATGTTGATTAAATTAAAGTTAATTGAAATGGCTCTAATTTATGTACAAATCGCCCGTCACTCTCGTTTCTAAAATGAGATAAGTCGTAACAAAGTAGATTCACTGGAAAGTGCTTCTTGTATGTATTCTATTTAATTATTGTGCCATGATTTAAAATAATATACAACAATTTTTATGTGAGTGGGGTGTATCTTATTTTAAAGTTTTTTATTTACACTAAAAAGACCCTCGTTTAGAGGCGCCTTAAATGGTTTTAATATTTGCCTAATTACTTTAATAAATTTATTTTAAATGTTTTATCTATTTTAGTAATATAGAGAACAATTTTTTTTAGTAATAATTATTTTATTTTTGAAATATATTAAATATTAAATATATAAAAATTAAAAATTTACCTTTTGTATCAGTGAATTTAAAATTTTATAAATTATTTTATTTTCTCGAAAAGTAGAGATTTAGGTGTTTAACGGTGTAATAATTTAATATCTTACTTAGTAACAACACTTAGAGAAGAAATTTCTTTCGGTTTACTTATATCTAGTTCCTTACTAATTAAACAAAGTTTAAGTCCTAGAAGTTTTTCTTTTTTATAAAAGGATAAATTTTTTGTACTAAAAGTTTAAAGGGATAATCTTTTAAATTATTAATTTAATATTTTTGTTTTTGATTAGAATCTTTAATGGACTTAGAGTTAGTCATTTAGTATGTTAAAATTAATGATTTTATTTATTTTATTTAAATCAAAATTTATTTATTAGTCAGGATAAGTTTAAATTATAAAACTTAATTTATAATTAAATTATTAGTATATGTATATTTTATATCTTTAAATCATAAGAAAATTTATTTTATGAACTCGGCAATTATTAGGTTGAATGTTTAACAAAAACATTTCTATAAATTTAAATTTATGGTATAGTCTGCCCACTGAATTTTAAAGGGCCGCGGTACTCTGACCGTGCAAAGGTAGCATAATCATTAGTCTTTTAATTGAAGGATTGTATGAATGGCTTAACAATCTACTACTTTATTAAATAAATAAATTGAAATTAAATTTTAAGTGAAAATTCTTATATTTTACTAAAAGACGATAAGACCCTATAGATCTTTATTTTTATTAGTATATGTGAATATGGAGGTTGTTGTGTATATTACTAAAAATTTTATTGGGGCAATAAAAGAATAAAGTAAAATTCTTTCTATATATTTATTTTATATGAATTTTAACCTTTTTTTTTTTGAATTAAAAAGTTACCTTAGGGATAACAGCGTAATATATTTGGAGAGTTCAAATCGATAAATTATCTTGCGACCTCGATGTTGAATTAAAATTTCTCTAGGGGGCAGCATTTCTAAGAAGATAGTCTGTTCGACTATGAAATTTTTACATGATTTGAGTTCAAACCGGCGTAAGCCAGGTTGGTTTCTATCTTTAGTTTAATTTTAGAGGCTCTAGTACGAAAGGATTTAGTTTTTTTTATATTATTTATAGAAATATAATTTGGTAATTTTATTTTATTGATTGATAAAAATTTAAAAAGAAAGAGATTATCAGAAAAAATATTAAGTTACTTAAGTTCCAGAATATAAATTATATATATATATAAAATATTTTATTATATTATAGATAGATAAATATATGTATAAAAAAAAATAATTTATATATCTGTACTAGAAGAAGTTATTATATAAGATACCCTATAACTTGAAAAGTTGTAAGATAAATAAATATTTTTAAAAAAAAAAAAAAAAAAAAATTCTTACTTGGGTTGTTTTCTTTTATTAGATTAATTAAGACTAATTTGGCAGAAAATTGCAAATGATTTAGAATCATTTTATATAAGTAATAACTTTTATTTAGTACAACTGTGGGAAGATGCTATTAGGGTGGCAGGTCGCTACATATTAAATTTTTCCCTTTCAAAGTTTGATTCTGGCTTTAAAATTAATTTAATGAAAGACTTAACATGCAAAGTATACTAAAATTTATTTGACGCAGTACTTAATTTTACACTACTTAGTTTAAGGTGTAGCTATCTATTTAATAATTGATTAAAATCGTGCCAGCATTCGCGGTCACACGATAATTTAGAGTTAATTAGTTCGGTTATGTTGAATTTTTTATTATTCAATAGATATTATGATCTTTATATGGGTAAAATCTTAAATATTATATGGTTTATTAATATGAATTTATTCTATCTTAAATCACATAGACCTGGATTAGATACCCAGTTATAAAAAAGTTATTAATGCCTTAGTAGTAATGGAAGAAACTTAAAGAATTTGGCGGTAAATTAATCCTTATAGAGGAATTTGTTAATGAATCGATAATCCACGTTTATCTCTCTTATTTTATATCTATATATCGTTGTTTAAAGAAATAAGCTAAAGCTTTTATCTTAATTTTAAATAAAATTAAATCAAATCAAGGTTTAGTTATTTTTAAGATTTAATGAATTACAATTTTTAAAAAAAGTGAATTATTCAATTATATTTGAGTTTGAAATTGGATTTATAAGTATGTTGATTAAATTAAAGTTAATTGAAATGGCTCTAATTTGTGTACAAATCGCCCGTCACTCTCGTTTCTAAAATGAGATAAGTCGTAACAAAGTAGATTCACTGGAAAGTGCTTCTTGTATGTATTCTATTTAATTATTGTGCCATGATTTAAAATAATATACAACAATTTTTATGTGAGTGGGGTGTATCTTATTTTAAAGTTTTTTATTTACACTAAAAAGACCCTCGTTTAGAGGCGCCTTAAATGGTTTTAATATTTGCCTAATTACTTTAATAAATTTATTTTAAATGTTTTATCTATTTTAGTAATATAGAGAACAATTTTTTTTTAGTAATAATTATTTTATTTTTGAAATATATTAAATATTAAATATATAAAAATTAAAAATTTACCTTTTGTATCAGTGAATTTAAAATTTTATAAATTATTTTATTTTCTCGAAAAGTAGAGATTTAGGTGTTTAACGGTGTAATAATTTAATATCTTACTTAGTAACAACACTTAGAGAAGAAATTTCTTTCGGTTTACTTATATCTAGTTCCTTACTAATTAAACAAAGTTTAAGTCCTAGAAGTTTTTTTTTTTATAAAAGGATAAATTTTTTGTACTAAAAGTTTAAAGGGATAATCTTTTAAATTATTAATTTAATATTTTTGTTTTTGATTAGAATCTTTAATGGACTTAGAGTTAGTCATTTAGTATGTTAAAATTAATGATTTTATTTATTTTATTTAAATCAAAATTTATTTATTAGTCAGGATAAGTTTAAATTATAAAACTTAATTTATAATTAAATTATTAGTATATGTATATTTTATATCTTTAAATCATAAGAAAATTTATTTTATGAACTCGGCAATTATTAGGTTGAATGTTTAACAAAAACATTTCTATAAATTTAAATTTATGGTATAGTCTGCCCACTGAATTTTAAAGGGCCGCGGTACTCTGACCGTGCAAAGGTAGCATAATCATTAGTCTTTTAATTGAAGGATTGTATGAATGGCTTAACAATCTACTACTTTATTAAATAAATAAATTGAAATTAAATTTTAAGTGAAAATTCTTATATTTTACTAAAAGACGATAAGACCCTATAGATCTTTATTTTTATTAGTATATGTGAATATGGAGGTTGTTGTGTATATTACTAAAAATTTTATTGGGGCAATAAAAGAATAAAGTAAAATTCTTTCTATATATTTATTTTATATAAATTTTAACCTTTTTTTTTTTGAATTAAAAAGTTACCTTAGGGATAACAGCGTAATATATTTGGAGAGTTCAAATCGATAAATTATCTTGCGACCTCGATGTTGAATTAAAATTTCTCTAGGGGGCAGCATTTCTAAGAAGATAGTCTGTTCGACTATGAAATTTTTACATGATTTGAGTTCAAACCGGCGTAAGCCAGGTTGGTTTCTATCTTTAGTTTAATTTTAGAGGCTCTAGTACGAAAGGATTTAGTTTTTTTTATATTATTTATAGAAATATAATTTGGTAATTTTATTTTATTGATTGATAAAAATTTAAAAAGAAAGAGATTATCAGAAAAAATATTAAGTTACTTGATATTGATTTATTAAAAGAAAAAGATAGCTGTTTGATTTAGTTGTTATTCATTAAATATATTATCTTACTCCTTTTTTCAGTTATTTGGTGTTGTTATTAGGTGTTTTATTAAGAGTAGCTTTTATAATTATGTTTGAGCGTAAAGTACTAAGTTATATCCAAAGTCGTAAAGGTCCTAATAAAGTAGGGTTTCTAGGGATTCTTCAGTCCTTTAGTGATGCTATTAAACTTTTTATTAAGGAGCAATTAATTCCCTTGAAGTCTAATAAGTTGGTGTTTTACTTTTCTCCTGTTTGCTCACTCTTTATTATTACTTACTTATGATTATGTTACCCAAGGGGTCAAAATTTGGTTAACATGTCTTTGGGGGGGCTTTTTTTTTTGTTGTACTAGTTTTGGTGTGTATAGATTAATTGGTAGGGGCTGGTCTTCTAACTCTAATTATAGAATGGTAGGTGCTATACGTGGGATTGCTCAAACAATCTCTTATGAAGTAAGGATAGCCTTATTTTTTTTAAGTCTTTTTTTTTTGATTGGTAGTTATACTTTTATAGGTCTTATCTCTGGTCAGAAGTTTGTTTGATTTATCTATATGGCCTTCCCCTTATTTTTATGCTGGGTGACCATTATAATAGCAGAGACTAATCGTACCCCTTTTGATTTTGCTGAGGGTGAGTCAGAGCTCGTTTCGGGGTTTAATGTTGAGTATGGAAGGGGTGGGTTTGCCCTTCTTTTTCTTTCTGAGTATGCTAGTATTATTTTTATGGGGTTTTTAATTGTTTGTATTTTTTTAGCTGGGGGGTTAGGTAGTGTTATTTTGACCTCAGCTTTAGGTTTATTTTTTTGTTTTATTTTTATTTGAGTTCGGGGCTGTTTCCCTCGGTATCGATATGATAAATTAATAGGGTTAGCTTGAAAAATTTACTTACCTGTATCTTTGTTTATATTATTTTTCTATCTGATCTGAAGATGATTAAGTTAGTTAAAAAGAGAATTTAATTAAAAAAATAATATAGAAGTGTCAATTCTAAATTACCTTGTTGGTAATTCTTTATTTAAAATAGGTAAAGGGTTTAAACCTTTATGGTGTATTTTCAAGATACAGACTTAATCATTCAGCCAACCTATTAATTTTGTAAAATCGAGTCTCAATATTTTGTTATCAGAGGCCTAATTAAAAAATATAAAAAGTAAGTAATAGTTAAAGTTTGTCCTACTACGATGAATGGAGGTTCTACTGGACGTGCTCCAATTCAGGTTAGTAGAAATACATTTACAACAAATAATCAAAATAACCTCTGGTTTAATATATAAAATTGTACACCTCGAACTTTTTGGGTCTGAGAGAAAGGCAAAATGAAGAGGATAGCAATAGATGCTACTAGGGCAATTACCCCTCCCAGCTTATTAGGGATAGATCGCAAAATTGCATAGGCATAAAGAAAGTATCATTCTGGTTGAATATGAACGGGGGTGACTAGAGGATTAGCTGGGATAAAGTTTTCACAGTCTCTAAATAGATAGGGGCTAATCAGAGAGATTAAAATTAAGGCTGATAAAATAACTACAAATCCTACTATGTCCTTATAGGTAAAAAAGGGATGAAATGAAACTTTGTCTAAATTTGAAGAGATCCCTAGGGGGTTATTAGACCCCGTTTGGTGAAGGAAAAGAAGGTGTACTATAACTAGTGCAGCAATAATGAAAGGGAGAATAAAATGTAAAGAGAAGAATCGAGTTAGGGTAGCGTTACCTACTGAAAACCCACCCCAAAGTCATTCTACTATGGCCCCCCCCAAATAAGGTACCGCAGAGAGAAGATTGGTGATTACTGTTGCTCCTCAGAAGGATATTTGACCTCAAGGTAAAACATATCCTACAAATGCCGTAGCCATTGTAATGAACAGAATAATTACACCAATGTTTCAGGTTTCTTTAAAAAAGAAAGAAGAATAATAAATTCCTCGTCCTACATGCATGTATAAGCAAATAAAGAAAAATGAAGCTCCATTAGCATGGAGGGTTCGGATAAGCCACCCATAGTTAACATCTCGTATAATATAAATTACCCTATCAAAAGCGATAGTGACATCAGCAGTATAATGTATTGCTAAAAAAAGTCCTGTGATAATTTGTGTACCTAGGCATAGACCTAGTAGAGATCCAAAATTTCACCATGAAGAAATATTTAGTGGTGTAGGGAGGTCGATTAATGAGTTATTAACGATATTTAAGAGGGGATTTTTTTTACGAACTATCATTAGTTTTTATTTGAACGGAGTGCTCCTATTTTTTTATTTGTAATCTTAACAATTACAATTAAAGTGAGGAGAAGATAGACTATAGAAATAACTGAGGGGGTTAATGTTAGTGGTCTAATTATTTTAAAAATATTTTCTTGACTTTCGTTTGACAAAATTATATGTTCTTCAGATCATAACATTGAGAGTATAATACTTAATATGATTATAAATAATGTTCGGGGGGTGTTAATGACGATGGGTCATTTTTGTAAACTAGTGAAATTCTGAAAGACAACCGTGCTCAGATTTTTATGTGATTCAACTGATTTTAAGTTGTTCCAAGCTAACAAACTGGTCCCTAGATTCATAATTTTGGGTAAGACTGCAAAAATAGACAGCAACTTTGTGTAAATTTTGCTCCATAAACGAAAGTGGGTAGAATACGACAACGAAGAAATAGTTTCTTTTCATGGACGATCTGCTGTTCATAAAAATTAGTCAGAAAGTTGTGTTTGTGCCCTATTACATGGTGAATCATAATACTACATTTTATTTTTCAAAGTTAAGAATTGTTTTCTCAGTAACTAAAAATGGCAGGCAACATTAACATTTATATTCTTATTTCAAGCTAAACATTTACATATGTAGTTGTTTTTTGGTTGATTTTGACTGGGTAATATTTCCCGTAAAATTTGATACAAGCCATTCATTCTGAATAATTACTTTTATAAACTCCTAGTCGTCCATTGCAAAAAAGTCAACCCAGAAATTCATTTTCATGAGTCTCTCTTTTTAGCAACATTCCTCCAAAATTGCTATATTTTTTCTGGCAATGCCCAGAATTCTGTTCAATATGATCAATTTGCCAGTTTGTTGAAAACCCTGAAAAATTTTCCGCACACGAGCGCATGAAGATATTTTAAAATGCATTTCTCTAGTTCCAAAAACATTGCCGTTGATTCACTTCCATGACTTCTGCATTAATCTACACGTAGATCTGCATCAATATTTGTACCTGTACCATCCATCCTTATTTGGACTAGGGGGTGCAATCAGTTTCTTACAATTAGTCCCATGTGCATATAATTATTAATAATTTTTTTGTCAATATTAACGATTAATATTATAATACTGAAATAAAGAACATTCTTAAAAATTATTTTAAAATACTAATAAAGTTATGTAATTTTGATTTTATATCTATATGCACCTGTTTGAATGCTGCTGAGAAGAGAGGATCTTGACTTGACCATAATTTCAAGGAGCATAAAATAAGTTTATACATTAAACCTACTTATAAGCATATCTTCAGTAAGTATAAATAAAGCATATCACATTAGTTCCTTCCACAGGCATACTAACTCCTGATGAACAGGAGTATACCCTAAGTATGGCCATCTATAGCATCACACGGCAGTCCCTATCGTAGGTATGTACCCTTAAGTTATTGTTGTACTTCCCCGGAATATGACTAAAACCGGTCTAGTATAAGTTTCAAGAGAACTTTAAAGTATGAGCTTAGTACTTCTAGGACGTAATACTCCTAATACCTAATATGAGAAATTAGCATACCTCAAACCGCATTTTGAAGCATAATATTTTTCCATACTTTCAAATGCTTCGTCGATGGTGTGGGTAGATGAATTATTCAAGGAAGATGTGGAACGACGTAATGTGTCTTTGTTGTAATGGTGAGCAACAAGTAAGACTTAATATTCCCATATTTTAAAATAATCGAATTTACCTTGCAATAGGGATATCGCCATTAAGTATAAAAACATATAAGGAGCCAAACCCCAAGATAATTAGAGAGGTAGCTACAAAGCAAATAATTGTAGAATACGAAAACCACTGAAAGTAGTACTTTTCCGGGGAGTGTTTGTTGTAACTGAGTGGACAAGTTCCGCAAAAATTCAAGAATCTAATTATGGTCTTGAGGCTGCCTGGAATAATCGGATGTTTTTCTTCGGATGAACAGATATCTGTATATTCTTCCAAGTTAATTTTTACCGACATTGTCTGAAAAAAATCGTGTTGATTCAATGAGCTGGTCAGGCGTAAATTTTTATAGAAAATAAATGAGAAACTTTTTGTATACATACACATTTATCATATAACTCCCAGGCTAAAGTTATATAATAAGCTAAGTTGAGCTGACCTGGCCCTCTCAAGTCTCCCCGAGCAACACCAGTTGTCTGACTTAAACATTAAAAATGTCTTTGGATTAGTCCATCGTCCGCAGTTGTTTTTTCATGTAGCATCTGCTAGCCTGTAGTTTCCTTACCTATTTGAAATAATGCAGCAAAGCATAATAGAATTATTGAGGGTAGTTTTAATTTAATCAATTTAAGCATTCATCCAATACGGTGAAGTAACGTAAGGTTAAATCATATTGTTCAGGTGGAAAATTACTTTTATAAGAAATTGCAAAAATTGTTTCACTAAGGCGGAGTGAACACAGTATTTAGTTGCCGCAAATATTTCATATGGAATTACTTATATGGTGTTTACTGCGAGGTACTGGACATACATGAAGGTGTGTTTACATAGAATTATAGATAATTAGAATTTTCTATTCATATAATAATATGGGTTTACCAGCGTAGTAAAGGATAAATTTAAATATATCAATGTTAATGGTGAAAGGGTTTATGAATCTTGTAGACCTCGTAGAAGTAATTATTTCTACTCTTGTTTAGGTAAATAGTAATACGAAAGGTAAATATAAAGACGCTGAAATGGAATTGACCAAGTGTGTAATAATGTGTGCGTAATTACATACAAGACAAACGGACCAGGAGTGTTGAACTTCACTCATCTAATAAAAGCGCTATATTTATTAAAAAATAAGCAGTAAATAATTTAATTTTAATTCATGGAGGAACAGCAGGTAAAAATAAGTATACAGGATGAGGAACAACATAGGAAAAAACGGCCTTCATAATAATCACAATGCTCACATATGTACATACATGTATGTCGGAATATTTAAACTATAGTAAATATTTGTCCATCTTTATGGGCACCTTTAGTTGAAAAAGTTGTTCAAAACATTAAACTGAGTAGATAATTCTACTTGGGCCAGGTTAGCCTAGGACAAGATTGCACAGCTGAGGCCGGAGTCAAAAGATATTAAAAACAATAATTTACATGAAAAGAAATATCACGCAATCGGCCTGTTCAACATTTGAAACGTAGATTCAAATATACCATATACTTTATATCCGCGAACCTCTCCGGATAGTTACTCCGTGTCTCCACAATGGTTTAACAAAGAGTCATAAAATACGGTCTATTCGCAGAACAGAGCCAAAATGCCAATAAATCTCACAATCAGAAATGCTGCTACTAATATTACTGTCTTCAACGAGTATTCCCATTTATTGCATAAGGCATTATGTACTTTAGTTTTCATATCCACTCTCATACACTTGTGTTATGCATAGCCTAGTGCATAGGCCGTACCATTCACTTTAGCCAAGCTGTACTTACTTTAATGTGATAGTACATCAACTAAAAATCTAAACTGATTATAATCAGGTTAAAGTCTCCCTTCCAAATTCTCGCCAAAATTAACATCAAAAAATCTAGTATGTAGTTACCTGATATTTCTAGTCCCTTAAATCAGATTTTCGTAATGTAAACTTATTAAACCTAGACGGAAGGACGTTATTGTCCCGTAACGCTTTTGGCCAATGACGATAAATCGGAACAATGTAATTATCATATATGACAATTAATCGTACCAACTACCAACTTAAAACTAGATTCGTGCAACTTATAAAATCTAGGATCAAGTAAAGTTTACCAGCTCATTTTTTATTTGTAAATACAATTAGGTTAAAAGGAAAAATTTCCATTCTGAAAAGATTTTTAAAACTTGTATTAACGTTGTTAATAATTAACTTGCTGTAACATTCCCTAAAAACGAGCATCAAAGGAAATTTCAGAAATATTTTTGCCTCTGAACAAAAAATTGTAATGCCGACAATCCTAAAACCATTTCAACTTTGCTTCACATTCTTGAGAACCGTAACCTCAATTTTTGACCTGGGACAATGAAACTAATTTTGAAAAATGTGGAAAACAATTTGTTTTCAAACGTTGTTATCACATATTTTGTGTTGTTGTTCCATGTAAGGGATATAGATGAGAGAAAAATAAGTTGGGGCACCCTAAAATGCCGGTGCGCATTAAATCGTTTGTGGATAGGCTCATATATGCATGTACATACACAAAATTTTTTCAAGTTTTTAAAAATTATTCAACGATTAATTAAATTTCTGGCTTATATAAATAATTCCATCCAGAAGGCAGCCTGAAACCATGGCATCCACAATAGTGACTTTCATCTTGACTTTGCCCCTAAAATTTTAAACTCGAGCTCTTTCTGGACTTAGATATAAATTTTAACATTACTTATCCACAGAAAGAGGGCTCATGTTACTTTCCAATTCTAGTTTGATGCATCAGGCATCAAGCGATAGCTATCATTCACAAAATACTTATAGTTCTGCTATGATACTTATGAAATGGATAATCCCAGATTTAAACCAGCGCCAGGCATATGCTGAGCGCGCCTAAAGCACCCAGAAGAGTAAGACAAATTATGGCCATATAGATCTTCCCACGTTTCAAAATCGTTTGGTTTTTTATTGTGGGACGTGTCCATGTCCAGGAGTCCTAGCCTGAGTATTTGTAGAGGCAAGGTAAAGTTGGAGTACGCGAGCTTGGTTATCATACTTGAACGTTTTATCTCAACGTCAGAAGGTATTAGACGCAGAAGGTAATATTTACTGTCTTTCGTTTTGCATCTGAAACTTCATAACAATACGTACTTTAAGTTCAGTTTATTAATATTTTTTGTCATATACCATGTTCTATAAGGAATAATAATTATGGTGGCCCAAAGTTATTCCTTACAATGAGAAACAAATACAAATTTATTAAGGAAACAACAAATCCTAATTAACTTGGAGTAAAAATACAAATATTAAAAAAGGCAGGGGAAGGGCAGTAGGACATCTGAAAGTTTGATTTTTTTAAAAAAGTTTGACCCCTTCCTCGCTTGAATTTTTTCATGTTAAATCCCATAAGAAAAATCCATTTTCGCAACTCGAATAAATAACTAACTTTCAAAAAAAATCAAACTTTCAGATGTCCTACTGCCCGAACCCAGAGGAGGTGGCACGAAGTTTGTGGTTTGTGTAAACACTATTAGTAGTATCTATAATTCCACCAATTTTCATTTAGTTCTAAAGTTTACATCGGAAGACTTTGCTTGTCAGTAGGTGTTATTGTCTTAACTATTGACAACAACGATAATTTTCTTCTAGCCGTAATTTCTTCTTTATATTGTTTCGAAGGACCAGAGACTTAGTCTCCTATTTTCTATTATTCTTTTCTATCAACGAATCCTGTCGAAGTGCCAGCCTTTGCTAGCCAAACGCGAGATGAAAATCAGGATTAATCGTAAAAGAAAATAGTAAAGTGCTTTATTAACGTAACACGTCTGCTTCACTCGCGTTCCAATTCTATTATGCGTAATCTTCATTTTCTTATCCAAGTTATACACACCATATAATACGTTCTTTACATAAATCCAATCATTTTAGCTTAATATCTATTGTTTGCAGTATCAACTATTTCTTAGTAAACAGATAGGTAATAAATTAGCTATGGTAACATTATGTAACATTCCCTATCTAAATACATGGTATATGCATATGTGTACTAATATCACTAAAAATGTAACTAAATTAGTTATAAAACTAACACTTACATTTCCATTAAACTATCCTAAAATCAAATACTAGGTATGAGGGCACCTTTTGATGGTATCCGCATTGTTGGACATTAGGTCTACTACCCGGGTATTCTAATGGTATATGAATATGTGTGTTAATATCAATAAAATTGTAACTAAATTAGCTGACAAACTAACACTTACATTTTCATTAAACTATCTTAAATTCAAATACTATACATGAGGAGACATTTTGGTGTCATCCGCATTGTTGGACATTAGGTCTACTACCCGGGTATCCTAATTACAAAATATGTGAACTTATGCCTATATGTCACATGCTATATTTATTTCATATTTTAACACTTGGAACATTATTAAAGTATCTCCCCTCCAAGGGTCCTATAATGAGGTACTTAATTACTATATACTCAGAATTCGACATTAGGTCTGATACCCGGGAAACTAAAATTACAATTATCGGGTATTTAAGCTACAGTGTGTTATGTGCGAGATATATGTACGCCATCTATGAGGTTATTATGTACTAATACTATATATGTATATACATGAAACATAATGCCATAAACGAAACTACTGTTGGTTCCCACATCCTTCCCCCTGATGAAGAGACGTTTCTACATCACTCCTACGAACATCAAGTACGCCGATCTTGGTTGCTGGTCTCTTGTATACTCCATCCTTGGTCTTCACATCTACAATACGCACATTACCGTCCTTTCCAGGGTAGACATGCTCTACAATTCCCAGTGGCCAAGTATTCCGGGGACCATTTTCGTCCACAATCACGACCACATCCCCGACCTTGATTGAGGTCTCTGGTTTTAACCACATTGGTCGTCGCAGTAACGTCGGCAAGTACTCCTTGACCCATCTAGTCCATACATTGTCTGTCAATCTCTGCACGATTCGCCATTGTTTCCTTCGCAGCAGATCTTCATTAGTAAATGCTCCGGGAGGTAGGCTACACCTATGATATCCTAGTAGAAGATGGTTAGGAGTAAGACATTCGGGGTCATCGGGATCAACCGACGATGTCATTAATATGTCCTCTCTGGGTGAACGCTCCTTCAATGTTGACAATAGTGCAACTTTTACAGATTTTACCATGCGTTCCCAAACTCCACCCATATGAGGAGATGCCGGTGGATTGAACTTCCATCTAATCCCAGTACCGGAAAACTTCCTCAAAATCTGATCTCGATTAATCTCTGTAATAGCTTTCCTCATCTCGTTGTTTGCCCCATGGAAATTGGTACCGTTGTCTGACCAAATCGTCTCAGGTTGCCCCCGTCTAGCAATAAACCTGCGAATTGCATCTATTGCTGCATCTGTCGACAAGTCATGGGCTACCTCCAAGTGAATCGCTCTAATTGCCAAACAGGTAAAGATGACACCATATCGCTTAACTTCGCTTCGTCCTTGAGTCACAGTCATAGGCCCAAAATAATCTATTCCAGTGACTGCAAATGGTCTACTCTGTCTTGTCACTCTCTCTTCTGGAAGAGCTCCCATTATTGGACTTCTAGGTTTCACCTTCTGTATTTTGCACCACTGACAGTCTCGGAACGTTTTCCTGACAGCCGATCTTCCACGTACAATCCAATGATTTTCACGAACAGTGTTTAAAACTGTTTCCATTCCTTGATGAGCGTTTCTATTGTGTAGGTACAAAAGAAGTAGTTTGGTGTATCTGTGATCTGGACTCAAAATAACAGGACATTTAGCATTCCCTACAACTTCATTAGCTGCATCTAATCTCCCCTTCAATCGCAGTATACCATTTTCATCAATCTTCAGCTCAAGGTTTCTAATAACGCTGCTTTGTGGAACAACTTGACTTTTTCTAACACATGCCATCTCTGTACCAAACTGTTCGTGCTGGACGATCTTCCACCATATCATTTGTGCATCCTCAATCTCATCTCCATTCAATTCGCCAATCCTAGGTGTATCATGTTGGCAATTAAAGATGAATCTACGTACCCAAGCTGTCGTTCGAATCAATCTTAGCCAAGATGAAAACCTGTTGATATCTGGTACATAGTCAGGTACTTCAGAGATGGAGATGATATGGACAAATTCTTTCTTCAGCTCTTCTTTTCCAATCTCGGGAATTTCTTTTTCCTTCGGCCAACTCGACTCTTCTTCTCGGAGAAAAGCTGGACCCTGGAACCATCGACAATCAGGTCTGAATTCACTTCGACTATTCGTTCGGGTGGCTTCATCCGCTACATTTTCATCCGTGGGTACCCACCGCCAGTCGACAACTTCCGATGATTCTAAAATCTCACCAAGTCTCTGAGAAACAAACTGCTGATACCTTCTGGAGTCTGATCTAATCCACGAAATGACCGTCCATGAATCTGACCAAAAAACAGTCGACGCTATTGACAATTGGATCTCCTCCTTGATTGTCTTCGCCAAACGACTCCCCATTACAGCTGCTTGCAACTCTAACCTTGGGATGGACAGCGCTTTTAACGGTGCTACTCTTGTTTTCGCCGCTACGAACGCTACTGCAACTTCCCCCGCGGTTTGCATCCTCAGGTAGACTACTGCTGCAAAGGCTTTCTCACTTGCATCTACGAACACATGAAGTTGTAATTCATTAGCATCTCTTATGGACCACCAATAGCACCTGGGAACTCGAACTTCAACGATTCTTTTTAGTTCCTCCATCCATTCCTTCCAAAGATCAAACATCTCAATTGGGATTCGATCATCCCAACCAATCTTTGTCAACCATATACTTTGAAAAAGTATCCTCGCTTTGATGGTGAAGTGAGCTATAAATCCGACAGGATCATAGATAGAGCAGATCATCCCTAAAACTTCCCTCTTCGTAGGAATCTTTGCACACGCTACTATTTCAAGTTTTACTTTATTAAAGCACAGTGCAAATGTGAACTCATCATTTTCCGGGTCCCATCGCAATCCAAGGATTCTCTCCACTGGGAGTTCTGTTTCCGCAGACAGGTCCACCCAATTCTTTGCCCTCATATCAGGGGCCAACTTGCAAATTGCTTCTCTCGAATTGCTTGCCCAATTACAGATGTGAAAATGGCCGCGTCTAAACAGTTCTACACATTCTTCTATCAACTCTGATGCTCTCTTCTCATCATCTGCTCCATGCAAGTAGTCATCCATGTAGATGTTCTTTCTCGCGCTATGGCTTGCTTCAGGAAACTGTTCTTCCAATTCTTTGGCGTTGATATCTTTAACATAAAGTGCTGATGAGGGTGAACAGGCTGCACCAAAGATCATCGCATCCATAACGTAAACATTTGCATCTCTTGTTCTGTCCATTCCTCGCCAGAGGAATCGTTGACTGTCCGTATCCTGCTTGATAATCTGGACTTGATGAAACATTTCTCGGATGTCCCCCACAATACCAAATCGAAATCGTCGGAATCTCCACAGGACTGCTGGTAAAGGATTCAACAAATCAGGGCCTTTCATTAAACAATTGTTGAGACTTACTCCGTGCGATTTGGCTGCAGCATCAAAAACAAGTCTCAGTTTTCCCGGCTTGTTCGGGTTGAACACTGCAAAATGAGGTATATACCACGTCCTTGATCCAGTTTGGGCTGCTTCCACAGATGACAATTTTCGACAGTAACCTTTGCCGACATAATCATCAATCTTATCACAATAAGCTGCAGCAAACGCAGCATCTTTATCCATTTTCCTCTCCATGCAGATAAGCCTTCTAGCTGCGTTGCTCCTACTCTCAGGAAGATGGATACCCTCTGACTTCCATAATAAGCCCGTCTGAAATTGATCGCCAACTCTCATTGTTGTAGCTTCCATTATTTTCAGGGACCTCTCGTCTTCTTTGCTTCTACAATTTCTTTCGTTACTTTTGGACCTTCATCCAATAAAGCAAAAGTTGAAACTTCTCCTCTTGGACCATGCAGTTTGACCGGAAGGATTCGCAGCAGTACTTCCTTTTGTGCGTTGATAAGTCCAACAAAATCGCTAGTCTTCTCTACCTTTAGTGTAGACTACCGAGTTGGATTAAGTAGTTTGTGATGCGCCTTGATACAGCTATCAATTCCGCAGGTATCCTTGTGGGAACAATTCTCGATACGATGTCCTTTCCCAAGGCAGCGAAAGCAGCATCCAAAATTCTTCACTGTCTTCCATTTATCATGAGCAGTCATCTCCAAGAACTCTTTGCATTTCTCCAGAGAATGATCAGTTTTCCTACAATTTACACAAGCAACTTTATCATCCTTGTCAACAATATTCATGACCGGTTTTCGCTCATGTTTCTTGAAATCTGTTGACTTTTCCTGGGAAGTTTGTGTCGACGGAACGTAACTTATAGTTACGGCCAGATCACCAAGCCAGATTTCAAAATCTTCTAAACTCGGCCCGTTCGTTAACTTCCTTGCCTGTTTGTACCATTTTTCTTGTCGTTGCTGGGGCAACTTAAGAACCAACTCTTCAATTAATGATGGATTATGCATGTGATTTTGCTGGTTCAACGTCTTCACCATGGCAACCAGGTTCGTAACTTTATTTGAGAAATGGATAATGGATTCGGGCTTACTTGTTGTTGGTGATGGAGTTGATCTAACCTTTTGTATCATTGTCCGAATGATCTGCTCAGCCCTTCCAAATCTCATTTCCAAGATTTCCATAACTTTCGAAAGGTTGCCAGGTATGCTGAGAATGGGGAGTACAGCTTCTCTTGCCTTTCCTTTTAGACATTTCTGCAATCTGATCGCATTCTCCTCGTCCGACAATCCGCATAACTTCGTCGTCCTGATGAACTGATGTAGAAACATTGGCCACTCTTCTGCTTCCCCACTGAAGAACGGTAGCTCCTTTGAGAATGCCTGTCGAGAAAGAATTTTCTCCAGCGTCTTGTTCGTGACCTCCTGGGGTGTCAGGTTCTCTGCTTCACTATGCTCCTGTGAAATAATAGTGTCAGAAATTAGTTTCTGCTGGAGCCAACTTTGAACCATCTCCGTTGACCCTTGCTTCGGTTGCTCAAATTTCAGATCCATCCCAGTTAAATCTTGGTCTCCTAATTGTTCATCAATCAGTTGCTTCTCCATAGTTACGCGTCTCATTTCTATCTTCTTCTCTAACTCCAGCCTTTTCTGCGCCAGAGCTAACTCTTCCTCTGCCTTCTGCAGGCGCTGCATAGACTCAATTTCCGCCTGCATCTTCATTCTAATGGCCTCGCTATGTGCAGATGATATAGAACAGTTACTTTCCTTAGATTTTCGTGTTCTAACCGACACCACAGAATCATTTTCGCCGAACAGCAACGATTTCCCCGTAGATATGTCGACTTCCTCTTCTCCACTTTTGTGATCATCCACTCGTCCCTTTGGTAACGGTGTTTGCTCACCCACTGGATAATTCCCTTGGAGCCGCATACTCCGACGGACGTCCCCGTTGTTGCTCATCTTCTATATTTCCACTGTATTTCCAGAGAACTTGTAGATCCGGTTCGAAGGACCAAATGTTATTGTCTTAACTATTGACAACAACGATAATTTTCTTCTAGCCGTAATTTCTTCTTTATATTGTTTCGAAGGACCAGAGACTTAGTCTCCTATTTTCTATTATTCTTTTCTATCAACGAATCCTGTCGAAGTGCCAGCCTTTGCTAGCCAAACGCGAGATGAAAATCAGGATTAATCGTAAAAGAAAATAGTAAAGTGCTTTATTAACGTAACACGTCTGCTTCACTCGCGTTCCAATTCTATTATGCGTAATCTTCATTTTCTTATCCAAGTTATACATACCATATAATACGTTCTTTACATAAATCCAATCATTTTAGCTTAATATCTATTGTTTGCAGTATCAACTATTTCTTAGTAAACAGATAGGTAATAAATTAGCTATGGTAACATTATGTAACATTCCCTATCTAAATACATGGTATATGCATATGTGTACTAATATCACTAAAAATGTAACTAAATTAGTTATAAAACTAACACTTACATTTCCATTAAACTATCCTAAAATCAAATACTAGGTATGAGGGCACCTTTTGATGGTATCCGCATTGTTGGACATTAGGTCTACTACCCGGGTATTCTAATGGTATATGAATATGTGTGTTAATATCAATAAAATTGTAACTAAATTAGCTGACAAACTAACACTTACATTTTCATTAAACTATCTTAAATTCAAATACTATACATGAGGAGACATTTTGGTGTCATCCGCATTGTTGGACATTAGGTCTACTACCCGGGTATCCTAATTACAAAATATGTGAACTTATGCCTATATGTCACATGCTATAATTATTTCATATTTTAACACTTGGAACATTATTAAAGTATCTCCCCTCCAAGGGTCCTATAATGAGGTACTTAATTACTATATACTCAGAATTCGACATTAGGTCTGATACCCGGGAAACTAAAATTACAATTATCGGGTATTTAAGCTACAGTGTGTTATGTGCGAGATATATGTACGCCATCTATGAGGTTATTATGTACTAATACTATATATGTATATACATGAAACAATGCCATAAACGAAACTACTGTTGGTTCCCACAGTAGGAATACTAAGTATACATATGTTAGGTACATACGGTAAGTGCACTATTTATAATGGATTATGATTCTTCAAATCTTATTGTGAATGAGGCCAGATATATACATGTTAAAATTTCCCGATAGAACTGTCCATATGACGAAAACCGTAAAAAAATGTCCTGAAAGCCTATTCATGGGGATTAAAACATTTACTTTTCCAAGTCCCAGTCACCTATATACAACACGAGAATATGTCGGAAATTTCCTAAGCAAACATACTTCTGTAAATGTTTTCGTAAAAAAGCGAAACTTTGATACTTTTAGCTAAACTTTTGTAAATGGAGTGTTTATTCAAACCAATTTAATTATGCATTCCGAAGAACAACGTAAAATTCAAGTGAAGCTTCTATAGCCAAGAATGACATAGCTATATTAGTAACAGATTTTCAAAAATCTCGTTCTTAGAACAAATCATGTCCTACACCAGGGCGAACTGCATTAGGACGATCCAGTAGGTAACAATTTGGCCCAAAATCTGCAAACAATTGTCAAGACAACTATTTAAAACAAAATGTGGCAGTTTCGTGGCTTTCAAGTAACAGTTTAGACTGAGAATTCCAAATCTCTTCATTTAATTAGAATGTACTAAGGAACGTTGACTTGATTAAATTTTGTAATTTCATTTTACCGTTAACACAACTTTTTGGTTGTACGTCAAATAGTTCCCAAATTTGACCCGAGTAGGGTCAGCTGTCATTAGATCATGTAAAAATTTTATCTGTGAGAAAATAAATTCTTCAATGCACACAACAAATACAATTTTTCCACTGAATGTATTGTATTCAAGAATAATAAAGAATTTACCTCATGTAGCATCGCAAGGTCGGTATGCTTCCGTTTAATCAAAGCAATTGTAGTAGTTAAATCTTTCTCCTGTGGAAACATTTTTGAGAGCACAAATTACATTATGATCCACGTACGAAAATTTGATTGCAAACTGCTACTTGTAAAGTGATAAAACTCACCGCAGCAGTGATTTTTCCTGCCTGTAATGCTTTAACATATATTCGTAGGAATGTGGAACTGCATAAGTAAACCCAAAATACAAGTAGGGACTTGAAATACCCTTTTTTCAAGGGAAAATGTACAATACAGAAAAGGCAGGACGTGGACAAAAAAATGCAGTGAAAAACAAGGAGCATTTCTCGTGTGGAAAGGAACTTGCTCATATTACCACACTGATTACGGATCGAGATCACCATTTCCCTCCATTTCATCGCCATCTCAGCGTGACAGGTTTGTCTTAAGACAGTAAACTCTATGCCCTGTTGCATCTACAAACAGAAAAGGATAACACAGTTCCGCAAGGAGTTCCGAATAGGACCAAAAAATATTGTTTAAATTTAAATGAATTTGTTTAAATGAAAATTTGAGGAAAATGAATTAGGAATATTCCAATAATAATGAAATCATGGAGGAAGCCATACCAAATTAAATGCATTAACAATCATTCGAAACATGCAAATGGTTTCCAAATCCTCTAAATATTCCGAGCCGTATAAAATAGTCGCCAGTACAAGGTTAAATAACATATAATAAATTACAGAGCTTCCTAAATCGTTTGTTGCTGCAGGAACAAATGTGTATACCACGCCTGGAAATATAAATATAGCCCATATTTTACAATAGTGGGGTTTCTCGGTCTTCGACAACGTTTGGTCTTGTTGCAAGAAGAGGTAAAATCTCTCGTCAAATTCCAAATGGAATTTTCTCCAGCTATTTAAAAACGACGCGTGGGACCTCTTATTCCACCAGCCATAAATTATTCCCTGGATTCGGGATGCTGGAAGCAGCAGCACAAACAAAATTTCTAAATAATAGACGATAGTTGCTGCAGGTTCTTTTGGTGTTTTATCACCAATGTACCCGTCAGTAATCTCCGTGAAATTTTCTGTAAACCTGTGGAGAACGGAAAACGTAGAAAAAATAAAATTATACATTTCAACTTATATGTATATATTTAGTTAGATGAATTATTCAAGGATGAAGCTAAACGACGGAATGTTTCTGTGTTGTAATGGTGAGTAACAAGTACGACCTAATATTCCCATATTTTTAAATAATCGAATTTACCTTGTAATAGGGAGATCGCCATTCAGCATGAAAACATAGAGGGAGCCAAACCCCAAGATAAGTATTGAGGTAGCTACAAAGCAAATAATTGTAGTATACGAAAACCACTGAAAGTAGTACTTTTCCGGGGAATTTTTGTTATAACTGAGTGGACAAGTTCCGCAATAATTTAAGAATCTAATTATGGTCTTAAAGCTGCCTGGAATGATAGGACGTTTCACTTCGGAAGAACAGGTTCCTGTGTATTCTTCCACGGTAATTTTTACCGACATTGTCTGAATAAAATCGTGTTGATTCAATGATCTGGTCGGGCTTAAATCTTCATAGAAAATAAATGACAGACTTATATGTATACATACATATTTATCATATATGTAGCTCCCAGGCTGACGTTATATAATAAGCGAATTGTAAGTTGAGCTGACCTGGTTCTCTCGAATTTCCCTGAACAACGCCAGTTATCTGAATTAAACATTAAATGTCTTTGGATTAGTCCATCGTCCGCAGTTGTTTTTTCATGTAGCATCTGCTAGCCTTTAGTTTCCTTACCTATTTGAAATAATGCAGCAAAGCATAATATAATTATTGAGGGTAGTTTTAATTTAATCAATTTAAGCCTTCATCCAATACGGTGAAGTAAAGTAAGGTTAAATCATAGTGTTCAAGTGGAAAATAACTTATAAGCAATTGCAAAAATTGTTTCACTAAGGCGGAGTGAACACAGTATTTAGTTGCCGCAAATATTTCATATGGAATTACTTATATGGTGTTTACTGAGAGGTACTGGACATACATGAAGGTGTGTACACATATAAGTATTTATAGGATTTTCAATTCATACTTTTCCAGTATTTCTCATGGTCAGAGATACGAAATAATAATGTGGGTTTACCAGCATAGTAAAGGATAAATTTAAATAAATTAATGTTAATGGTGAAAGGGTTTACGAATCTTGTGGACCCCGTACCATTGGACTAACAATAAGTACTCCTACAATTGTTTAGGTAAATAGTAATATGAATGGTAAATATAAAGACGCTGAAATGGAATTGACCAAGTGTGTAATTATATGGAAGAAATTACTATAAGACAAACAGACCAGGTGTGTTAAACTTCAATAATCTAATAAAAGCGCTATATTTAATAAATTAATAAGCATTAAATAATTTAATTATATTTCATGGAGGAACAGCAGGTAAAAATAAGTACAGGATGAGGAACAACGTAGGAAAAAACGACCTTCATAATAATCACAATGCTCATATTTGTACATACATGTATTTTGGAATATTAAAACTATCGTAAATATTTGTCCATCTTTATGGGCACCTTTAGTTGGAAAAGTTGATCAAAACATTAAACTGAGTAGATAATTCTACTTGGGTCAGGTTAGCCTAGGACAAGATTGCACAGCAGAGACCGGAGTCAAAAGATACTAAAATCAATAATTTTAAATGAAACGAAATATTAGGCAATGGGCCTGTTCAACATTTGAAACGTAGATTCAAATTTATCATATAATTTATATCCGCGAACCTCTCCTGATACGTCGTCATGAATTCTTGTAAATCCCGTAGGACTGTTACGTTACAAATGTCTGTGATGTGTAGTGTAATAGTATTGAAAGAGTAGCTTGTGGACATGCCATTCAAGACTAACTCATGGATAACTTACGTATTAACTTGATAAGAAAAATTGAATAAATCAGTGATTTGTAAGTAATTAATGATCGTGCTGATTTAAGGGGCAAGACTGAATAATGATCGAGTGGAGTTTTAAATTAATCCGAGGACTAATTGCATTTTATTAAAACATAAATTAAAAGGCAAAGGAAACGAAGATTGAACAACTAAAATTAGATGTTGTAGGAATGACTCAGTTATTCACTGAAGAGCTTGGAAGAGTCTTAATCTTAACAAGTGGGTACTGGAGCCGATTTTTACATTCTTAAGTCTAGACGTTACATCTGAAAGGATGTAACCGGACGTTGACACTTGTCGGCCTTAGCCGTGTAGAAGTTCTTACTCTGTACCTTTGTTCATAAATGTATTTAATTACTTTATCCATTACTTCTAAAATTAGAACTGGCTTAACCTAGGGTTGTAAGTATTCACAACTTGTTCATTTACTCCTTGGAGTACTTATTTAATATATGTAGTTATCGTACATACCTAACAGTATGTAGTAATCATTTCAGAAATTAAAGTCACCTGCTATCATCACCATTCATCCTTGGTAATTTACACAAATATTATCCAAACTGAAAATCTAGTTAATTAAAGACATAGTTGTCTTGTTCAATACTCATACAGGTAAATTTTCCGTCTGGCTGTTTCTCTGTCCACGCATTTTTATAAAAAATTTAACTTTGGTATTTTTAACAAACCTTTGTAAATACATTGTTAAATTTGAACCAATGTAATGACGCAATACGAACAGTGTTCTTACAAAGACTCTACATCGAAGTATATGGATTTAAATAAAAAACGAAAAAGTGTTGCTCTCGTAATTAGAACAACCCTTTTGATCGACCTACTTCTGGGCAAATTGCATTAAAACGATCAGGTAGGTAACAACTTGGCCAACTATCTGAAAACATGCATCAAGAAAACGAATCATTACAAACTTTGGTTCCTTCAAAGAAACAGCCATGAATTTCTAGTCTCTCTCTCAATAACTAGAAGGTAGAAATGGTTTCTTACCGTCAATACAACTCTTTGGTTGTACGTCAGATAGTTCCCAAATTTTATCCGAATAGGGTCTGCTACCATGAGGTCATGCAAAAACTTTATCTGCGAGAAAGCAAATTATTTGTATATCGTTTATGACTTGAATGTATTCAATTCAAAAGTATTACTGTCAAGAATTTACCTCATGAAGCATCGCAAGGTCCGTGTGTTTCCATTTGAGCAAAGCAATCGCAGTAACTAAATCTTTTTCCTGTAAAAAATATTTTTGGGACCTAAAATTAAATTGCTCGTTTCTTAAATAAGTAACGAGTTGTGTAAAAACTTTAATGTAGAACTGCTTGTAACTGTGCCCAGTTCCAACTTACCGCGGCAGTTATTTTTTCCGCCTGTAGGGTTTTAACATATATTCGTAGGAATGTGTTAAAGCAAACGTAAAGCCAAAAGAAAAATAAGGATGTGGAACCTATGGAAGTCTCATCTTTGATGGGAAAATTAGCAATGCAGAAAAGGCAGGACGTTGATAGGAGAATGCATTGCAAAACTAAAAACATTTCTCGTTGCGACAGGAACTTGCTCATGCTACCACACTGTTTGCGAATCAAGATTACCAATTCCCTCCATCTCATCACCGTCTCAGATTGACAGGTTTGTGTTGACATGGTAAACTCTACACCCTTTCGCATCTAAATATAAGGGTTTATATTTAAGTTTCTTCCTGTGATTTGTAAAATTTCACATTAATTTTGAATTTGCGAGGAAAATAAAAATAGGATATTCCGATAACTGTAAAAGAATACCAAATTAAATGCGTTAACAATACTTCGAAACATGCAAACGGTTTTCGCATCCTCTAAATACTCCGAGCCATATAAACCAATGGACAGTACAAAGGAGAGTACTACAATTTGAACTGTGGAGCTTCCTGATGTTACTGCAGAAGTAACAGTGTATGCCACGCCTGGGAATATAAATATTGCGAAGATTTTAAAACAATGTGGTTTCCCAGACTTCGGCAGGGTTTGATCTCTTTGTAAATAAAGATAAAAGTCCTTGTCGAATTCCAAGTGAAATTTTCTCCAGTTATTCAAAAAGGACGCTTGGGGTCTCATTTTGAACCACCCATTAATGACTCCGTGGATTTGGGATGTTGGGATCAATATTAACAACATAATTTCCAAGTAACGGACGAGAGGTGCTGTAGACTCGTCAATTGTTTTGTCAGCAGCGTATCCTTCGGAAATAAAAGTGTTGTTTGCTGCAAAACTGGAAGAAGGAAACCATTGAACCAATATAAAAATTCGAGATATGTACTGTAGGTACTAATATACAGTCAATTCTTCCTATAAAGGATAATTGTATAAGGGGAAACTCACTTATAAGTAGTGCTGCGCTCGGGTCAAGTATTTACACAGATCCGACCACGAACTTGACTTGACCCCGACTTCTCAAGTACGTATTTCAAGATTACCCGAACTTGACATTTTCAGTTCAAGTAATACTTGAATGAAACAAGTTCGGGTTTTCAAGTAATTCTCAGATTACTTGACCATGATTTTATACGCGCGTTTCGGGTCCAACTTCAACTATACTTGACCATGACCCGAACTTGACCATGAACTTGAACTTTTAAGTACTTTCAAGTAATCCATTGGACATCAAAATACTTAAATTTTATTGAATTTATATTTATAATGAAAGCGAACCTGGGTTTCTGACACACTAGGTTTCACCCAGCATTTTGCGAGCAACCACCTCTAAAAATAATAATTGTATTTTTGGTTCTTTTCAATGAATGTAGAACGATGGTACACTGCAGATCTACTCTGATTTCGTGTATAGCGGGTGGGTATGGTGACTCAGTTGACATTTTCGGGAACACAGAACTCCTTTTAGGTTTTGTTGCCAGATACTATTATAAACATGGGTGCTAACATTTTTAAATCAATTTCCACGGAGCCTTATGAATGTTGAGCTTTCTTTTGTGTTTGCGTACACGGAACAAATTAACAAATGCCGCTTAAGTGATGTATTAAATGCCGTTTTAAGTTTCATTTAGTACAGTGAATCGTTAGTAAATTGAAAACTCCTTCGGCCATGAATAATTGCACAAACAAAATTACTTGAACTTGTACACGAAAAACTCAAGTTCGTGGTCAAGTACTTCTTAACATTTACTTGAACATGACCAAGTACCATGGTTCAAGTAAAATAATTATACTTGACCACGAACTTGACTTGAGGTAAGAAATCATGGTCAAGTCCATGAAATACCTGAACACGACCCGAACCGTTCATGGTTTTAAATTTATTTACTTGACCACGACCCGAACGCGAACTTGACTTGAAATACTCGTGTACTACTTGTACTTGTGCGCAGCTCTGCTTATAAGGGACATAAATAGTTGTTCCCGGAAAATGCCCATATAACTAAATATATGTGTAAAACTAGGCTTATTAGGGGTATGTTTATAAGGGAAAACTTCCTATAAGTAGTGATGCCAGTGATCTTGTCTGATCCAGATTTTATGAAACTGGTCTGGTCCAGTTTTTCGGGCCAGATCAATGGTCTGATCCAGTCGTTTGGACCAGGCCAGACCAAAAACCATGATCCGGATCATGGTCCAGAAAACCATTGAGAGCAATTGAATATTCACATTTTATCCAGTCAAATTCTTCTTTTATCCCCCGAAATGGCATTTTTAATTTATTCTTTAGGATTTTGTTAACACATAAATTTTTATTTTGCGTACTTTTGAGATCATGGTCCTGTGGTCTGAAGCTGGACCAATTGTATCTGGTCTGGTCCAAGTGTTGGATCAGACCTGACCAGACCATACAAATCTGGGACCAGACCGGACCAGACCAATAACGGACCATTAATAATGGTCAGGACCAGACCATTGGCATCCCTAGCCTAAAAGGGAACACATTTGAGGTAATAAAGGCACGGGAAAGCGGTGCAAACATTCTGTAAGGGATTTTCAAAAAATAACTGCTCCGTCTGACGCGTCTGCCCTTAGAATTGCAAAACAAAAGCGTGCAAACTACTGAGCTTACTTACCACGATGTCTCGGGAGGAAAAAGGTAGAACGAATCGACAATATTGTATAAATTTATTAATCTTGACTAGCCACTATTTAAAACCAGGAACTCCGGAATTTTAAAATGTGCAGTACTTATCGTACAACCTTGAATTTAGGGTTAATACAGCCAATAATGTTTAAAATACAGTTCGGCAAATCGCAGAGTAAACTGTGCCAAGAAAATAGGTTGCCAAGTTAAACTGTATCTAATATTTGGAAAAATCGTGACCGGATTTTAGAAATTCACAATAAGGTTCATCCGAACTTTAAAAGGTTCGGGCATAAGCTTTACTAGTATAGATTTACAGCTGCATTTCTCAACTGAAACTACTAAACTAATAAAACAACCACATGCTCACAACTATATTTATTTATTTTTAAGTTTCCCATAAGAATTTTCAGTTATTTAAAATGTGTCAGGAACCAGAATATCCTTTATAGAGAGAGTTGACTGTAGTTGCAATAAAGAAAATATAATAGGCCTTATTGTGTACCCACATATATGAATGTACTGATATTATGCTGTTGACCAACAAATTAAGATTAAAAATTCAAAGAGTTTCAGAAAAAAATTACCTGGGAACAGGTTTGGCGCCAGTGATAATAGAAACGTAGAGGAGGCCAAACGTTAAGATAATTAGGGAACTAGATACAAAGCAAGTAATCGCAGAATAAGAAAACCACTGAAAGTAGTACTTTCCTGGGGGATTTTTATTCCAACTGAGAGGACATGTTCCACAGAAATTTAAGAATTTAATAATGATTTTGAGGCTGCCTGGAATAATCGGATGCTTCACTTCGGAAGAACAGATTCCTGCATATTCTTCTATGTTAATTTTTACAGCCATAGTCTGAATAAAATCGTATTAATTCAATATGAGCTGACCGGGAGTAAATCTTCATAGAAGTTAACAGAGTGACTTATATACACATTTATCATATAACTGATAGACTCAAGTATATTATACATGTATTATGCCCTACGTTGACCTGACGTGATCTAACCGGACATCTTTCACAATTCCGTGTGCAGTTCCAGTTTCTTGATTTAAATAGTAAATGACTTTGAATTAGTTGATCGTACACAGTTGTTTGTCCATTTAGTAATTGCTTGATTGTACAAAACTCTTCACATGTTCGGATTATTCCAGAAATGATATAAATCGCCACTAAACATCAGCAGTTGACTAAGGAAAGTTTGGTTTCTTCTATAAGACTGCATCAAATATTGTGAGTGTGAGATAAAGGAACGTTTATTCTATTATACAAATATGAAATTAATAATTATTGGGAATTACAATGAATTGTTTCCCAAAGGCGGCAACTGCGCACATTTGGTACTTTCTGCAAATATTTCCAGTGAAAATATTTACGACCTGCATCTGACATGGATAAAGGCATATTTTCATATAAATTATTAAATGATTCTCAATTATTCATATTTTGTCTTATGTCTGCCGCCGTACATTTAAAATAACATGATTGGTTAAAGATTATCACTAATATGGGAGGATTCCAATAGGAATTCCATAAACTATAGACTAAAATATTTGGATCGATACCTTGTGAATAGCATTGTCAGACATGCATGCTCTATGTTTTGCATTAACAATTATTTATTAAAACAAGCCCTTGAATGGCTGGTTTTATACCCTGAGCCAAAGTTCAGATTATGGAAATATTTATTGATGTTTGTGAATATTCCACCAAAATTTGACTACGATATTAAAGTTTCAATTTTTATTGTTTTGCAATTAATTTTTTTAAGATGAGCTCCTAACTAATCACACGTATAGCGGGGGCAAATTATCAGATAATTTCTCTTCGGCAAAAGAAATGCTGAAATTTTTACAGAAGGATGATTGAATGTGAATACAAATTACAAAAATTTCTAAATGGTTTAAAGCAATTAGACGTCTTTTTGATAAAATATTATCGTCCAAGATGCGACATCCAAGTCCAAATATACTGCAGGTTTTCGAATTGTACAATATCTCGCAATATGTGCTTCTTTGACATTTTCAACACTAATGAGCAAGAGTTTTAATTTCTGAAATTTTTTCAACAACTTAGTCGAATGACAATTTGCCCTGAGGGTGAGGGTTAAGTGTGATTACTACTTGACGAAAATATGTGTTGAAATTTTGGTCGACGAATTGATAAATTTGAACATATGTACAGCCAAAACTTTAACTAACTAAGTTTTCGGCTAGCACGCAGCTGCTTGGGTCGGAATTTTTTGGAGAATTAATTTTGATGCCCTCCCCTCATTCCACTTCAGCAGCAGCAGCAATATTGAGGAGCATACGAAAATGGTTTTGGAAAAAAATAAAATGAGTGGTAAACCGTATTCGTAATGGAAAGCCTATAGCACTAGTTTGTATTTGTCCACTATGTGATTCGGTTGGTCAAAAAATGGGACCGACAGCTGAAGAATCGAGTGAAGGAATCTGGTGGCAATCCTTATATTTCAGGTCGGTCTTCAATTATTGAGCTGGTTGCAATCCAAGCTGCTCGGGAAAGAAGGAACCAATATTTTAGAGGCACTTCGTCGGTTCTTGCAACTTATAAAGGACGCGTTGACAATATTTACATTAACTTTTTTGACTCCGTCACTCGTCCTCGACCATTGATACTGGATGCGGTGATTCCATTCAATAATTATGCAAAACCGATTAAGCCCATCCACAAGGTGTATTTCCACCTCAGAGCTGAGAAAACATTAATAACCTTGGGGCAGGCCGAGGATGGGCGAGATTACGAGGTGAAATTTTCGGAATTATTGAATTTATTTGTTTAATTAATTGGGAATCTGCCTGTGTTAATTTTTTCTGAAGAGGTCTTTGGGGTCTAATTTTTTAAAATTGCGTACTTCCTAGGGTGAACTTTATACGATTTTTTTTGCTAATAATTGGCCATAAGTGATGTTGAACATACTCGAGGAATAGGAAATATTTTTAAATGTTCGATATGTGTAATTACATATGATGGAATTACAATATATTATAAATTGTTTGACACGAAACGAGTGCTGTGTCCATCAATAATTGGTAAACAAGTATTTGAACAAATTAAAATTAAATACATTTCATGGAAGTCCTTAGAACATTTTACTCACAATTGGTTTGTATGTGTGAGCATAATGGGATGAACTTGTTCATTATGGACTGAATTTATATAATAATTACTGGATGTACTTACTTTTTTGTTGTTAAAATCTCCACCGAGCATAATTGGTTAAATTTGAACATCGGTGAATCATAAATTGCTGAAGTATTCGGTTTTCATTGATTTAACATGTAAAGTTTTGTCTGAATGTGAAAATATTAATGAGCATGACTATTGTCATAGAATAATAATTACTATCCTATAACAACTATTGTAGAAGGATTTAACATAATTACATCTTATTGTCAAGAAATGTTTCATAGCTCCACAATCGTTTTCCGTACTAGTATTATCAGTGTGTAAGACTGATATTATATTATCCGTACTTGTCGGTACCGCTTCCGTAGCTCATTGTGTAAATAATTAAAGAGCAAAATTTAACAACTATAAAGTCATACATACATATACAGTATTGTCATAATGACAGAAATTAACGTTGGGGTAATAGGGAACGAGTCTCAATATTTTGGACATAATAAATGGTAGGGATGCCAATGGTCTGGTCCGGACCATTATTAATGGTCCGTTATTGGTCTGGTCCGGTCTGATCCAACACTTGGACCAGACCAGATACAATTGGTCCAGCCTCAGGACCAGACCAGACCAGACCACAGGACCATGGTCCCAAAAGTAATTACGCAAAATAAAAAAATATTTCCTTTAACGAAATTCTATGGAACAAATTAAAAATGTCATTTCTGGGGATAAAAGACAAAATTGACTGGATAAAATATGATTTTTCAATTGCTCTCAATGGTTTTCTGGACCATGGTCCGGACCATGGTTTTTGGTCTGGTCTGGTCCGAAAAACTGGACCAGACCAATGGTCTGGTCTGTGCTTTGGACCAGACCAGTTTCATAAAATCAGGATCAGACCAGACCATTGGCATCACTAATAAATGGCATGCCCTGGTATGAGCGTCTCAAATAGTGAGAATGCCTGTAATTCATTATTTGTGAGGTTTCAGAGCGTATCGTCGCTGAAGAGGCAAAATGTGTTCAAGACAATTGTCAAAATGTTCATAAAAGCACGTAATAAGGTGTTGGTGTAGTTCCATAAACTCTGCATACGAGATATATTTTATTACGTAATGTTAGATAGATAGTAAGTCGCAAATGAATAAACTTGAAATGATAAAAGAAATGCTGATATCAATTACCCACACTGCACAAGTAAAGCTATATATTTATACACATATTGAAAGGTAATGAGGAATGACATTTTGGCTTGCTCACTCTACATTCTGTTCCTGGATCGTATTTTTTAGGTGTGCAATTTTATCGTTGTAGAACCTATTGTGAAAACACGTACATACATATTAACAGAGTTTGCATTGGTACTGCTCAACCCTAAAACAATTACGTCCTACACCAGGGCAAACTGCATTAGGACGATCAAGTAGGTAACAATCTGGCCCAAAATCTGCAAACAATTGTCATGACAACGGATTAAATTGGGGTAGATTCGGGACTTTCAAGTAACAAGTTAGATTGAGAATTCCTTCATAATCGCCAAGCTAATGCGAACAAACTAATTGTAAGGATCATTGGCTTGAATAAATCTTGTAATTTGTTTTTACCGTTAACACAACTCTTTGGTTGTACGTCAAATAGTTCCCAAATTTTACCCGAATAGGGTCAACCACCATAAGATCATGCAAAAACTTTATCTGCGAGAGAAAAAGTAATGTTTTAATCCTATCCCACTGAATGTATTGAATTCAAAAATAATAAAGAAATTACCTCATGTAGCATCGCAAGGTCTGTGTGTTTCCGTCTAATCATAGCAATCGCAGCTGCTAAATCTTTCTCCTATGTAGAAACATTTTTGAGAACTCAAATAACACTATGTTCCGCGCATAAAAATTTTGTTGCAAACTGCTCCATGTAAAGTGTTACAACTCACCGCAGCAGTGATTTTTTCTGCCTGTAATGCTTTAACATATATGCGTAGGAATGTGGAACTGCATATGTAAACCCAAAGTACAATTAGGGACATGAAAGTCACTGTTTTCAGGCGAAAATGTACAATGCAGAAAAGGCAGGACGTAGACAAAATAATGCATTGAAAAACAAGGAGCATTTCTCGTTGGGAAAGGAACTTGCTCATATTACCACACTGATTGCGGATCGAGATTACCATTTCCCTCCATTTCATCACCGTCTCAGCGTGACATGGTTGTCTTAAAACAGTAAACTCTATACCCTGTTGCATCTACAAAGAGAAAAGGGTAACATACAGTTCCTCATTTGTTTGAATAAGATTAGAGAATTTTTTTAAAAATTTGAGGAAAATAAATTAGGAATATTCAAACAACAATGAAATCATGGAGGAAGCCATACCAAATTAAATGCATTAACAATCATTCGAAACATGCAAATGGTTTCCAAATCCTGTAAATATTCCGAGCCGTATAAAATAGTCGCCAGTACAAGGTTAAATAACATATAATAAATTGCAGAGCTTCCTAAATGGTTTGCTACTACAGAAATAAATGTGTATACCACGCCTGGGAATATAAATATAGCCCAGATTTTAAAATCGTGGGGTTTCTCGGACTTCAACAGCGTTTGATCTTGTTGCACGAAGAGGTGAAATCCCTCGTCAAATTCAAAATGAAATTTTCTCCAGCTATTTAAAAACGACGCGTGGGACCTCCTATTCAACCAGCCAATAACTATTCCCTGGATTCGGGATACTGGGAGCAGTAGCACTAACAAAATTTCTAAATAATAGACGAGAGTTGCTGCAGGCTCTGGAAAGTCCTTTTCTGTAAACCTGTGGCGAACGGAAAATACAGAAAAAATAAAATTATATATTTCAAGTTATATATCAGTGCATCGCATGGGTACAAAAATGCTGTACCTGGACATGAACCTGGACCCAAATAGTGGGTACCGGAAAAAATCGTACCCAAACCGGTACCTGAATAAAAGTACCCGTTAAATAAATGTGGGTACCTGGACCTGAATTTTACCCGTACCCAAAATATACCCAATGTATGGACCTGTACCTGAAAAATTTTCCTTCGTACCTGTACCCAATCAGGTACTTTAAAAAGAATTACTGTACAGTAAACGATTTAACATGATGACATTCGATGATTTACAACACAGCAATTACAAGCTAGACAAAATTCTGCCTCGTCATAATTTTTGCAATACTAGACACATCTTAATGGAACTATAACTTCTATACCATCTGAGGTATTTCCATCTCCAATTAAATCTTCCACTTCTAGGTCATCCCCCATAACCACAATATCATTTAACACCATTTTTACTGAATCACATGTGGAATTTGTAATTACACGTACTTATTGCTGGCACGTTGTGCTAATCGTAAGTCAACCATCTCTATTGCATAAACGTATGCTTTTTTAAAAATTGCGATGCACTCCTGAAAACACGATGAATATCAAAATAAACCTGTAGGTCGGAGAGGGAGCTACATACTACACACACTAGATGCCTCGTAAGATGGATTTCTGTTTGTAAAAGTAATTACCCACATTTTCAGGTATTAGTTTGTCAGGTCCAGGTATATTGAAAGCTTGTACCTGTTACTGTCAGGTACAACCAAAATATTCCAAGTTTGTACCTGTACCCAACACCTGGTTTTGTACCCAAAATTTGGGTACATATAGCTAGTACCCATCATGTACCCATTCAGTTTGGGTAATTACTTAAAAAAAGTACCCATTTCGGACCTGGACCTGGACCTGTACCCAAATACTCAGGTACTACCCGTACCCATGCTATGCACTATTATATATATGTATCTAAATTATAGAAGGATGATGTGGAACGACGTAATGTGCCTGTGTTGTAATCGTGAGTAACAAGTAAGACTTAATATTTCCAAATTTTAAAATAATCGAATTTACCTTGCAATAGGGATATAGCCATTAAGTATAAAAACATAGAAGGAGGCAAACCCCAACATAATAAGAGAGCTAGCTACGAAGCAAATATTTGTAGAATACGAAAACCACTGAAAGTAATACTTTTCCGGGGAATTTTTGTTGTAACTAAGTGGACAAGTTCCACAAAAATTTAAGAATCTAATTATGGTTTCGAAGCTGCCTGTAATGATAGGATGCTTCACTTCGGAAGAACAGGTTCCTGTACATTCTTCCAAATTAATTTTTACAGACATTGTCTGAATGAAACCTTGTTAATTCAATATGAGCTGGCCGGGTGAAAATCTTCATAACAAATAAAAGAGGGGCTGATATGTACACACATTTATCATACAACTCCCAGGCTGAAGTTATATAATAATCGAAGTTGAGCTCACCTGGCCCTCTCAAATTTCCCTGAACAATACCAGTTGTCTGACTTAAACATTAAATGTCTTATAGCCCCTTGACCGCACATGTTCTTCCCTGTAGCATTTGCAAGGCTTTAGAATGCTTACCTATGTATTTGCAATAGTGCAGAAAGGCATTAAAGAACTATTGAGGGTAGTTTTAATTTAATCAATTTCATCCATTACGGTGGAGCAAAACAAGGTAAAACCATAGTGTTCAAGTAGAAAGTTCATTATAAGCCATTACAAAAATTGTTTCACTAAGGTGGAGCGAACACAGTTTTCAGTTGCCGCAAATATTTCATATGGAATTACTTATATGGTGTTCATTGAGGGGTACATACATGATGGCATGTTTCCATATAATTATGTAAGTAATTAAGGAATTTTCAATTCATACTTTTCCAGTGTTTCCCAAATATATGAAATAACAATGTGGATTTACCTTTGTAAATACATACATTGTTAAATTTGAACCAATGTAATGACGCAATCCGAACAGTGTTCTTATAAAGACTCTACATCGAAGTACATGGATTTAAATGAAAAACGAAAAAGTGTTGCTCTCGTAATTAGAACAACCCTTTTGATCGACCTACTTCTGGGCAAATTGCATTAAAACGATCAGGTAGGTAACAACTTGGCCAATTATCTGAAAACATTTATGTATCAAGAAAACAAATCATTACAAACTTTGGTTCCTTCAAGTAACAGTAAGGAATTTCTAGATGGTAGGAAGGGTTTCTTACCGTCAAAACAACTCTTTGGTTGTACGTCAGGTAGTTCCCAAATTTTACCCGAATAGGGTCTGCTACCATGAGGTCATGCAAAAATTTTATCTGGGAGAAAACAAATTATCTGTATATCGTTTATGACTTGAACGTATTCAATTCAAAAGTATTACTGTCAAGAATTTACCTCATGAAGCATCGCAAGGTCCGTGTGTTTCCATTTGAGCAAAGCGATCGAAGTAACTAAATCTTTTTCCTGTAAAAAAATATTTTGGCCTCAAATTAAACTTCTCGTTACTCGTTACTTAAATAGGTACTTGCGTAAAACGTTACTGTAGAACAACTTGTAAATGTGCCCAGTTCCAACTTACCGCAGCAGTGATTTTTTCCGCCTGTAGGGTTTTAACATATATTCGTAGGAATGTGTTACAGCAAACGTAAAGCCAAAAGAAAAATAAGGATGTGGATTCCATGAAAGTCCCTTCTTTGAAGGGAAAATTAGCAATGCAGAAAAGGCAGGACGTTGATAGGAGAATGCATTGCAAAACTAAAAGCATTTCTCGTTGCGACAGGAACTTGCTCATGCTACCACACTGTTTGCGAATCAAGATTACCAATTCCCTCCATCTCATCACCGTCTCAGCTTGACAGGTTTGTGTTGACATGGTAAACTCTACACTCTTTCGCATCTAAATATAAAGGGGTCATATTTAAGTTTCTTCCTTTGACTTGTAAAATTCCACAACAATTTTGATTTTTCGAGGACAATAAAAATAGGAAATTCCGATAACTGTAAAAGGATACCAAATTAAATGCGTTAACAATACTTCGAAACATGCAAACGGTTTTCGCATCCTCTAAATACTCCGAGCCATATAAACCAATGGACAGTACAAAGGTGAGTACTACAGTTTGAACTGTGGAGTTTCCTGATGTTACTGCAGTAGTAACAGCGTATGCCACGCCTGGGAATATAAATATTGCAAAGATTTTAAAACAATGTGGTTTCCCAGACTTCGGCAGGGTTTGGTATTTTTGTAAATAAAGATAAAAGCCCTTGTCGAATTCCAAGTGGAATTTTCTCCAGTTATTTAAAAAGGACGCTTGGGGTCTCATTTTGAACCATCCATTAATGACTCCGTGGATTTGGGATGCTGGGATCAATAGTACGAATAACATTTCTACGTAACGGACGAGAGGTGCTGTATACTCTTCTGTTGTTTTTTCAGGAGCGTCTCCGTCCGAAATAAAAGTGGTGTTTGCTGTAAAACTGGAAGAGCGAAACCATTGAACAAAACAGAATTTTATATGCAGACACTAATATAGTTGCAATTAAGAAAATGTAATACGATGTATTGTGTAATTATACATAATTACATATATGTGTCATGACGTTGAGCAACAAATTAAGGTTAAAAATTTCAAGAGTGTCAGAAAAAAATTACCTGGGAATAGGAATATCGCCAGTAATAATAGAAACGTAGAAGAAGCCAAACACAAAGATAATTAGGGAGCTAGCTGCAAAGCAAATAATTGCAGAATACGAAAACCACTGGAAGTAGTACTTTCCCGGGGGATTTTTATTCCAACTGAGTGGACATGTTCCGCAGAAATTTAAGAATTTAATAATGATTTTGAGGCTGCCTGGAGTAATCGGATGTTTCACTTCGGAAGAACAGATTCCGGTATATTCTTCCAAGTTAATTGTTACTGACATTTTCTGAATTAAATCGTGTTAATTCAATATGACCTCGTCGGCAGTAAATCTTCGTAGCAAATAAATGAGGTACTTTTATACAGATTTATCATTGAGCTCCCATGCTGAAATATGTAATTATACATATATTATGTGATACGTTTACCTGAGGTGATCTAACCTGGCATCTTTCACAATTCCGTGTGCAGTTCCAGTTGCTTGATTTAAATATTAAATGAATTTGAATTAGTTGGCTGTACACATTTGTTTGCCCGTTTAGTTATTACTTGACTGTCAGAATTTTTCACATATTTGGATTATCACAGAAATTATATTACTTGCCACTAAACATCAAGTTGACTGAGGGCAGTTTGAATTCTTCTATATAACTGCATCAAATACTGTGAGTGTGAGATGAAGGAACGTATATTCTATTATACAAATATAAAGCTAATAATTATTGGGAATTACAGCAAATTGTTTCCCAAAGGCGGCAAGTGCGCACATTTGGTGCTTTCTGCAAATAATCCCAGTAAAAATATTTACTATCTACATATACATATGTACGCATGGATAAAGCATATTTTCATGTAAATTATTATCTGATTCTCAATTCAATTTTTTTCTTGTGTATGCCGCACATTTAAAATAAAATTATTTGTTGAAGATTGTCACCAATATGGAAGGATTTTAATATCTAGGGATTTCATAATCCATAAACTAATATTTGGGTCGACATCTTGTGTAACATTGTCAGACCTGCATGCTCGAAATATGTACATATGTATTAACAATTAATTACCAAAACAAGTATGGCGTGTTTTCTACTCTAGTGACAAAGCTCAGATTATGGAAATATTTATTGAGACGATGTTTTTGAATATTTTATTAAAATTTGGCTGAGATATGCAATTTTTATTGTTTTACAATTATTTTTTTTAAGATGAGCTCCTAACTAATCATACGTACAGCGGGGGTCAATTCTCAGATAATTTCTTTTTGGCAAACGAAATGCTAAAATTTTGACAAAAGGATGATTGAATTTGATCAAAAATGGCGAAAATTTCGACTTGGGTTTTGAAATGATTTAAAGCAGTTGGACATTTTTTCAACGAGATATATTCTATGAGGCCAAGATGCGTCAGTTCAAAATGTATTGCAGGTTTTACAATTTTACAATTTCTCAGAAATTGTGCTTTTGAAATATGAACACTAATATGCAAGAATTTTAATTTCTTGAATTTATTCAATAACTTAATCTAGAAACAATTTGTCTTGAGGGGAAGGGTCAAATGTTTGATGATTACTTCTTGACGAAAATAATTGTTGAAATTTTGATCGGCAAATTGATGAATTTGAATATTCAGCCAAAACTTTAACTATAGCATTTTTGCTAAGCACGAAGCCGCTTGAGTCGGCATTATTTGGAGAATTATGTACCATTAATGATCCGTAATAGATTTTTAGCTAATTGACAGGTTCTATAATCTCCCACAGCACAAATATATGCAAATAAATTCTGCAATCCTAATTTTGTTGAGTTCCTATATGGTTTACAACGGTCATATCAAACTCACATACAATTCTACCAATTCGATGATGTCACGTTCCTGTTTTATCCACGTTTATAAGAACTGTGCAAAGGTAATTTTAGAATCACACACGGGGAGAAAAATTCATGAAATTAAAACAAAAATTAAATGAATTTTAACAGGTTGAATTCCAGTCATAATATCTGGAAAAAACAACCATTTCAAATAGCACGTTGCTTACAAACGATTCAAATATTAATTATTACAACTGTATTAAAAATTAGCCGTAAAATTAAATTCACCTATTTGTATAATTTTATCTCTTTTGAATTATGATTTGATTGGTCCAGTAATTTCGTTCAATAACTAAAATATAATTTATGGATATGATTTAAGCTAAGTTAACATCGACAACTTTACTACAGTATTGGTGGCAAAGGGAGAAACTAACGTGCCACGTTGCAGTACATACTTAAAATATCCACGATAAGTAGGATCATTAAAAAATTTCTGCGTATATCAATTTCCATTTAAGAAGGTTTGGACCAAGAGTATGAACTGTAACCTTATTCATGTCCCAATTAATAAAACTATTTTTGTAAAATGCAGCTACTCTACAGCAAGAAAAATGTCCCGAAAAGTGTTCTCATATAATACATTTATTTGCAATGTATTTTTTTTACAATTAAACATTTTGTAATACTTACATTGTTTATACAAACCAATTTAATTACCCAATCCGAAGAAATTATAAGTCCTTGCGAAGCTTCTTTAATGAAGTATATGGTTTTAGATGATAGGTGGAAAAAACGTTCGACGCTTGCTGATTAAAACTTTTGCTCATGTCCTACTTCTGAGCAAACTGCATTAAAACGATTATGTATGTAACAACTTGGCCAACTATCTGAAAAAAATGTATTAAGGAAGGAAATCATTACAAACTTTGTTTCCCTCAAATTACAAGTCATTAATTTCTAATCTCTCTCTCTAGAAGTTAGAACGGGTTTCTTACCGTCAATACAACTCTTTGGTTGAACGTCAAATAGTTCCCAAATTTTACCTGAATAGGGTCAGTTGATACGAGATCATATAAAAATTTTATCTGTAAAAAAATAATTCCGTATTTTGTTACTGTTCTTCGTTTGAACGGTGTAGATTCAAATGATTTAAAAAATTCACCTCATGCTGCATCGAAATGTCCCTGTGCTTCCATTTGATCAAAGCAATCGCAGTAGCTAAACCTTGTTCCTGCAGGAAAATTATAGGAACCTCAAATTAAACTGGACTTACACTCGTATTCAAAGTTTATTATTATAGAACTAATTACTTGTAAATAATATCTCAATCCAACTCACCGCAGCAGTAATTCTTTCCGCCTGTAATGCTTTAACATATATGCGTAGGAATGTGCTACTGCATATGTAAAGCCAAAATAGATATGTGGTCGTAGTAGTCCCCTTATTCACGGGAAGATTCCCCATGCAGAAAATACAGGACGTTGACAGGAGGATGCATTGAAAGACTAAAAGCATTTCTCGTTGGGAAAGGAACTTACTCATATTGCTACACTGCTTTCGAATCATCATAACCAATTCTCTCCATCTCATTACCGTCTCAGCTCGACAGGTGTGTGTTGAGACAGTAAACTCTATACCTTTCTGCATCTAACGGGAGAGGAATAATATTTACGTTACTTCCTTTAGTTTGTGAAATTTTTAAAAAATTGAATTTTTAAGAAAAATGTATTAAAGTAATCCGGAGACTATGAAGTCATAAATAAAATCATACCACATTATATGCATTAACAATACTTCGAAACATGCAAACGGTTTTCGCAGCCTCCAAATATTCCGCACCTAATAAACCAATCGACATTACAAGGGTAAGTAGTGCAGCATGAGCTGTAAAAGTTCCTGCACTTCGTGTTATTGCAGCTATAACTGCGTATGCTACAACTGGAATTACAAATGCAGCAATAAATTTAAAACTGAAACGTTGTAGTTTTCCAGACTTCGGCAAAATTTGGTGCTGTTGTAAATAAATATTAAACCCCTTGTCAAATTTCAAGTGGAATTTTCTCCAGCTATTCAAAAATGACGCTTGGGGTCTCATTGTAAACCATCCATAAATGACTGCTTGGATTTGTGATGCTGGGATCAGGAGCACGAACAATACTTCCAAGTAACGGACGAGAGGCACAGTAGACTCGTCAATTGTGTTTTCAGTACAGTTTCCTTCGGAAATTCCCTTAGTTTTTTGTATAAAACTGAGGAGAAGGAGACCATTGAACCCATATTAAAAATTTAGGATATAAACATTGATAAACTTGTGTAATTTTTTATAGGAGTTTATTTCAAAATTGAGATACATTAGTTCACCCAGTCCCCAATATTTTAAGAAAATTTGGAATTTACCTGGGAATAGCTGCCTCGCCAGTTATAACGGAAACATAGAATGAGCCAAACGCGAAGATAATAAGAGAGCTGGTTGTGAAGCAAATAATCGTAGAATAAGAAAACAACTGAAATTGGTGCTCATTTTTGCTCCAACTGAGAGGACATGTTCCGCAGAAATTTAAGAATTTAATAATGATCTTGAGGCTGCCTGGAATAACCGGATGTTTCACTTGCGAAGAACAGCTTGCCGTAGTGTCTTCCATGTAAATTTTTACCGTCATTGTCTCGAATGAAATTGTTCCTTATTTCAAAACGAGTTGATGAGGTGGGAATGTTTCATGGAACTTAAAACGATACGCCTACGCGTTTGTATATACCCATATGTTTTAGATTTCCCAGAGTCAAAGTTTAAGCTAAGGGCATGTAACCCGGCTCTGTCACATTTCCCCGTACAAAAGCAGTTGTATGATTCAAACATTAAATCGTCTTTGAATTTGTCAAATGCACATAGTTGTTTGTTCATTTCGTAACTATTAGAGTCTACAGGAGTATGAAAAAATTTGCAGAATTGATGTTTATCACCATTCCGTATCCAAGGATGGATAACAGAATTAATTTAATGGGTTTTGTATCATCAACTGTATCAAATATGTACACTGTGTATTGGAGGAAGGTGAAATTCTAGTATTCAAATATACAGCAAATCAATAAATTGTTTCCCGAAGGAGGCAAGTACACACAGTTTATACTTTCTGTAAATATTTCCAAGGAAAATATTTATACAGTCTGGGGACCTATTTACACATATTTACACATATTTACATAATTAGTATTTTTATTTCATATTAGTAATTAGATGATTATCAATTCATATTTTTCTTGTGTCTGTAATTAGGATATTCATGTTTTTGAAAGGCTGCCCCTTACAAACTGCTTAATTGCAACTAGTGGCGTTGATTACATATAACTGTAAGTTTAGTTTTGGATGAATTGCATCAAAACAATTAGGTAAGTCACAACTTGACTCAGAATCTGTATTAATCCCAAACAGTAATTAAAATTCAATGAAAAGCCAAACATTTGCATCCGAAATAATTAACAATCTTCCCGCTTTTTCAATTACCGTAATTATAACTCTCCGATTGAAGTCCAGGTAACTTCCGAATTTGATGGAAATTGGGTTTTGTGAAAGTAAGTCATGAGTAAATTTTATCTACGAAATAAATAACAACGCTTCTGAAAATTGTCACTAATACAGTAGGATGTCAATAGTGACTTCATAACAATCGATTAAAACATTTGGATACAGACCTCGTGTAACGTTCTCAGGTCTGCATACTTTGTTTGTATTGAAGCCAGTGTAGTAGCAAGATTTGCCTCCTGTGCAACAAAAATAGCCTAATGACCTGTTGATACATTTTGTAAATTTAAATGTTTTACTTATTACTGCTTTTGAAATGGTTTCCGCCTTTGATGCTGTCACATAAATCCGGATAAAGGTGCTGGTGCAAAAATAACACCACATTGGTAGCATCCCCCGGAATTCCCTCTCCCACCATGGGATGCTCGCGAGAAAGGCTAAGCAGAGCGTTGTGTACGCGATGCACTGAAGCACCAGAAATAATTGACGTTGAGAGATGCATTGGCTTAGGAGATTGCATTGCTCACGAACCATGATTATTAAATCCCTCCAGTGTTTGACCATGCGATCATTCAGCTGTTCCTTTGAGGCAGTGTACTGCACACCTGCATTTATCTAATGTGAGAAAAAGGATGAATTATTAAAGTGTCACAAATGCTGTTCTCTCTCTTGGACCAGTGATAAAGTAACTGAGACTAACAAATAAAAATATTACCAATTGATAGGAATTCCGAACGCTCAAAAATAGCTGAATGGTTTTTGCATCCTCTAAAAATTCCACGGATATTAAGGCAGTCGCTGTTATTAAATTTAGGACTATGCCAATTACGTAATTGAAGGTTATTGATTCAGGAATGCTAAGCGATCTGGAAATGGATACCAGCATTATAGCCGGAGCAATGTAAGTAGTAGCAGTTCTGCAAACTGAACCTCTACTTTGAAGATCTTTGTGATTTTGACTGAAATCTTGGAAATACAACGGTTGTAATGCCTTGTCAACTTCCGAATGGAATTTCCTCCAGTTGTTCAAAAACAAGGCGAGCGACCGGGCATGAATCCATCCACTGAGCATGCCATATAGTGTAGGTATTGGCATCGTATTATAAAAAATCAAGATGAGGCGACTCAACATGATCACAGTTGACTGCTTTACACCAGCCACGATTGCTTCCTTCTCGAATTGTGCTGTAAAATTTCTAATAATTTTTACAAATGAAATCAAATTTATATACTTGATTATTTTAGTTTGTACTCATTACAAGATCTCTGGAAGGATAACTTTGGTAAAGAGACTACGTGCAGCGTGATATTTTCGTCTAATTGAAAACTCTAGTAAATATACAGAGAGATCATAACCGTTATCTACCCCCACATAAGGGAGTCTTTCATATAATCAATTGTTTGCCTTTATTTGGTACAAATTTCGTATCAAGTATATTAAAATTCACTGCATAACCTGAGTCTACATTTGAGATTACTGGGTTCATAAACGTGATGACAAGTCGACTTGGTAGATCTATACTATCAGAATTTGGAGATGACCGGAAGAAACAGGGAGCAAGGTAGGAGAAATTATGATCGGGAAGCGCAGTAGAAGAAAATAAGACGTTTGTGAACCCTCCAGCGTAAAATCCTGACCCAAATCAGTGCAGTAAATTTGTAAATTTGCTACAAACATGCAACCCAAAGAGAGAAAATCGAAAATTTTATGAGTCACTCCCTTATGTGGGCTAGAGGAGGGAATTGATTCTGGTTACCCAGTAAAACAGAATTTCATGTCGATAAAATCGTACGCATCTACCAAAATGTATCCAAAATGTTTACCCAGCATTCAAAACGGAAATTTCAAAGATAAGGCCCACATATTTTAAAAGTAAAACTGAAGACATGAGAGCTCCGGCTGTAAAACAAATTAGTGTAGATTTGGAACGCATTTTAACCGTGAACTTTTCCCACGCACTGTCGTTCCTGTTGACTGGAGATGTACCACAAAATTTCAAAATCTGCAGTATAGTTTCAAGCTGTTTTGTGATAACGGGTCGGATCATTTCTGAGTTTTTGGTTCGAAAATGTTTCGAAATTTTAGGACTATTACGAGCCATCTCATTACGAATTAAAAATAATTCTTTGCTACGACTTGTAAATTTTAGTAAAGTCCCAACTTGCGATGACCTATGAGGTACTCTGTAGATCTAGAGGCATAATGCTTACTTGAACGTTGGCAGCTGTTATTTTTCATTTTTTGTGCAATAAAACTTTAGCTTAATTGAAATAACTTTTTCCGTTCCAGCTTTGGAACCATATGGTTCATTACCCATAGACACAAAGAAAGTATAGACATCAGCCGTCCAGTGCTAATTAAACATACATAAATGCTCGGGTAAAAAGTAGAATTCTTTATATGCATGTATACACACCAGTGATATTTTAATTTAATTGTTTTTTGCAGAATACTATTTGCAGTTCATGGTACACTTCTCTTATTGAAGTACTATAATTTGGCTGTATGTGGAGTTTTTCCATAACTTCAATTTTTTAAATTGACGTGTTGTAAATAATGTCTACACTTAAAGTTCTATCAAAAACATACTTGAAACGTGTTAAATCTAATGAAATGAGGATGAAGTATCAAATGAGAAATATTCCATAGCAAAAGAAACCTTTCATCTCTCATGCCAGAATAACACTACGCATTGCGATATAATCGATTGAACTTGGTTCCACGTTTATAGCACAATTTGTACTTAATTTGATACGAAATCAATAAGTAGTTCTTTACAATTTATCTTTCAGTTTAAAAAATAGTATTGCCTTAATTACATTTGTTCATTTGGATAATATATCTGACAATTCGCAAAATGTGCTCCAGAAAGGGGTTGAATCTCCACTTGATTCGTCGTGGGCTAGTGATCTAGCAACTTCACCACTCGATTAAAGACAAACCCACTCAAGACAAGCCATTAAGGCACCCTGGGTTAGTTGTTTCGTCAAAGGATTCAATATCTTTGACAAGGTTGCTAAAAGGAGCAGTGGACCAGCATGAATTAATTTGAGATGTACCGTTCGTACGATCAACTTCGTTATGATGCATTTAGATGGTAACGGAATAGAAAATCGTTTCTTTGGTGAAAACTTGGCTGCATGCAACTTACTCAGTAGTCAAGGAAGGGACCAGAGTAAGGCCGTGATGTGTTTGGAAAGCTGTCTGCCTTCAAAGGTTTTAACCTTGATAGAAAAATATTGCCATTGAATCAGATTTATAGAGACATTACTCGACCTTGCGTTAAGTACAATGGCAGATAATTGACAAAGTTCATACATAGCTGTGCTTAATGACAAGGAACAATCTGCAGAATCTTTAATTCGCTTGGATAAGCTATGCAAAACAAACATGGACTTATTATTTTGCATTTCAGATTTCTCAACGAGTCATTTCAAACTTGCTGCATTTGTTGTGTATCCATGCATTGCATCTGTAAGTTATATCCTTGCAGCGTAATTGTCAATCCGTAGTAACTTGACTATATGTGATTTTTATTTACTATGAATACGTGATGAACACACCTATCGCAGACCCACCAATCCATGTGTTCTTATTTTCTGTTCATTCTATCGTTGGCGGATCCTTGACTTCACAAAACTTGCACTCACCTTTCATTTTGCGGAATCCTCCAGCCTCAATAGATTCAGTGACACGCATATGTTCAAACCACTTCAAATATAGCGAATTTCGAAACACTAAAATCGATATTGACGCTTCAAATTTGGTTTACACGTTCCGCTGACCTCGTGAATGATCAAACTACACTTAAAATTATGATAATTTTTATTATTAAGTTTTCCATTATTTACTCTTTGTTTTCAAATTTTAATAAGGCGACGTGAACATACAATTTCATTGCCAATTTGTTCATTTTTAAAGTAAATCATTGCCAATAACGTATAGGTTTCAATCTATGCATGCATAATTTCATTTTAGTTCGCAGGTAGGATTCGAGTCTGTCAAAGATGTATGTCTATCGTAGGTAGGACAATCCTCGGGAATGGTGTATGCAGGTTGTAGGTAGGTTTAAATCTCGGGTGTGATCACTGTAGGTTAATAAGTATGCGGACTCTACGTTAGAATTTAAAAATACATTGTATGTAGGATTTAGTGTATGTGAATATTTTGCTCAGCTTTCATGCAGGGACACAAGATTCAACTGGGAAATTTAGAAATGATTTTTCAGGGAGATTTACAAAAAATCGTCCCCTGGCTCATGTTTTGGATCAAACGAGTTACAAATATAATTTAACACGTGCAGTGTTATTGAATCAAATTTTTCCAAGAAAAGGTCTTTACAATAAGTTATTTTTAAATTTAGTTGCAATTTAAACAGCATTAATAAATACTGTTTTGCAAAAATTAAAACTTTTAAATACAGAAAATAATTTTCGAAATGTATCCTATTGCTTTCATTATTATCAAATGCAATGTTAAAGAATAAATTATAACTAAAAATCAGATTCTCCTAAACATTTCTACATGGCTCAGCGGACAATTTCATTTTCTGATCCTTCGAAACGAAACCATGTATACTTAAGCATACTAAACTGTACTGACGATGCAATTTCACCCTGGTTTACTAGCTTTGATTTTCAGCTACACGAATGAGCCTCAAGTAATTATGACTTGACTAGCTTTTACAGGAAGTCATGCAAGTCAAGTCTAGTCAAGTCATGTGATGTTTCAATTCCCGTGCCTATTCTCGTCAAGTTTTATAATATTAACACCATGCGTAGTCAAGTCAAATCAAGTCTTTTACATGTATATTGCTTCCTAGTCAAGTCAAGCCTAAACTTTTATTGTCAAGTCTGGCTAGACTAGGGCAACAGTGCTCTGACCTCCTAAATTATCAAACCACCACTTCGAATTTCCCAGTTTTCCAAAAATTATGGGAAACTCTTCAACAAACGAAATCCTGGAGCGATCTTGGTTTTGAACTCGTGAACGCAAAGACTTCGATACCATTGAACTAAGCTGGAACAAAAATCCTAAACACAACCTCCTGACCATTGGATATTCAAACCATCGGTATTTCGAAAAATCTTAAAAAATACATAATTTACGCTTTAAATTTCCCTTGCACATTTTAACGGAGGTAGCAATCCTTGATTGCATTAAGACGGCCAGTCAGTGGATCTAGGGCCAACTTTGTGTAGATGCAAGTGAGTGAGGCTTAGCATCTAAGATGTGAGAAGGGAGAAGCTTCAGTGTGATCTGGAGCTTCCCACTGAAAAGACCTGTAACTAGAAGTAGTACCAAAGCGATCCTTTTCAATAAACACTTCGTTATTGTTGGTAATACCTGGTCCTGAGTCTCCTCTATTACTGGATAAGCATCCTGGAGACATCCGTTGGCAACTCATATTTTAGCTTTTATTTATTTACTTAATTGTTATATTATTATTGGGCTGTCTTTGGAAGAATGGAATGGTTGTGAATGTTAGCTTAATGGGATAATTGTGTCTTATATTACAGTATTAGGGCCCAGTTCTCCCTTGCTAATGCCACATCTATCTACAACATTTCCCTGAATAATTGTGCAAAACACTTCGAAAATTCGGAAAATAGAGATGGGATTGGATTGCAATTTACGATATAGCCAATAATTCTTTGCACAATCGGAAGAAAATTATTATGTCCTTGTGAAGCTTCTTTAATAAAGTATTTGGTCGTAGACGATAGATGATAAAACGTTCGACGCTTTATCAAAACAACTTTTGTTCATGTCCTATTTCTGAGCAAACTGCATTAAAACGTTCAAGTAGGTAATAACTTGACCAATAATCTGAAAACAATTATCAAAAACATGGAAGTAACAGTAATGAATCTCTCAATTAGAAGGAAGAACGGGTGTCTTACCGTCAATACAACTCTTTTGGATGAACGTCAAATAGTTAAAAAAAAATACTTATGTAAAACGTTTATCTGCAAAAAAACATGTCTATATTTTGTACCGTGCTTCCCGTAAACGGATTCAATTCAAAAGATATAAAAAATTTACCTAATGTTGCATGAAAATGTTATCGTTTTTCCGTTTGACCAAAGGAATCGCAGTAGCTAAATCTTGTTCCTTACGGAAAATAATAAGAACCTCAACTTAAACTGCACTCGCACTCGAATTCAAATTTGATTATAGAATTATCATAACCAATTACCTTTTCACCGCCTCAGCTCGACAGGTTTGTGCTAAGACAGTAAACTCTATACCCTTCTTCATCTAAAGGGAAAGGGATAATATTTATTTTACTTGTTTGTGAAATTTAAAAAATAATTGCAAGGAAAATATATTCCGAAGACTAAAATTATGAATAAAATCATGCCATTTTATATGTATTAACAATGCTTCGAAACATGCAAATTGTTTTCGCAACCTCCAAATATTCCGTAAGTAACAAATGAGAGAGCTGGCTGTGAAGCAAATGATAGTAGAATAAGAAAACTGAAATTGGAACTCATTTTTGCTCCAATTGAGTGGGCATGTTCTGCAGAAATTCACGAATTTAATAATGTTCTTCAGGCTGCCTGGAATAACCGGATATTTCCCTTGCGAAGAACAGCTTGCCGTAGTGTCGTCCATGTAAATTTTTACCGTCATTGTCTCGAATGAAATTACTCCTTATTTCAAAATGAGATGATCAGGTGGAAATTTTTCATGGAACTTAAAACCATACATCTGCACATTTGTATATACTCATATGTTTTAGATTTCCCAGAGTAAAAGTTTACGGTAAGGTCATGTAACCTGGCCATGTCACATTTCTCTGTACAAAAGCAATAGTATGATTTAAACATTAAATCGTCTTTGAATTTGTCAACTGCACATAGTTGTTTGTCCATTTTGTAACTATTAGAGTAAACAGGAGTCTGGACATGTTTGCAGAATTGATATTTATCACCATTCCGTATAAAAGGATGGATGACGGAATTAATTTAATGGGTTTTTATAAAACGGTATCCAATATGTACACTGTGTATTGGAGGAAGGTGGAATTCTAGTATTCAAATATAAATCGAGTTATAGGGAATTGAAATAAATTGTTTCCCAAAGGAGGTAAGTACACACAGTTTATACTTTCTGTAAATATTTCCAAGGAAAATATTTATATGGTCTTGAGACATATTTACATAAATGCATATTTTCATATTAGTAATTAGATATGATTATGAATTCATATTTTTGAAGTGCTGCCCCTGATGAACTTCTTAATTACAACTTGTGACGTTGATTGCAGATAATTGCAAGTTTAGTTTTGGATGAATTGCATCAAAACAATTAGGTAAGTCACAACTTGGCTAAAAATCTGTATTAATCACAAACAGTAAAATTCAATGAAAAATCCCGAACAGTATAGCATTAAAAATAATTAACAATCTTCCCGCTTTTTTTCAATTACCGTAATTATAACTCTCCGATTGAAGTCCAGGTAACTTCCGAATTTGATGGAAATTGGGTTTTGTGAAAGTAAGTCATGAGTAAATTTTATCTATACGAAATAAATAACAAAGCTTGGAAATATTCACTAATACTGTAGGCTGTCAATAGTGACTTCGTAACAACCGAATAAAATATTTGGATACAGACCTCGTGTAACGTTCTCAGGTCTGCATGCTTAGTTTGTATTGAAGCCAGTGTAGTAGCAAGATCTTCCTCCTGGGGAACAAAAATTGAAAAAAATACAATAATAATTTGTTGACACATTTTGTAAATTTAATTGTTTTGCTTATTACCGCTTTTGCAACTTTCTCAGCATTTGAGGCTGTGACATAGATCCGGATGAAGGTACTGGTGCAAAAATAAGTCCAAATTGGAAGCATGCGGATAAATTCCTTCTCCCACCATGGAATGCTCCCGAGGAAGACAAATCCGAGCGTTGTGTAAGCGATGCACTGAAGCACCAGAAATAATTGACGTTGAGAGACGCATTTGTTTAGGAGATTGCATTGTTCCCGAACCGTGATTATTAAATCCCTCCACTGTTTAACCATGTACTCATTCAGCTGTTCCTTTGAAGCAGTGTACTGTACACCTGCATTTATCTAATAAGATCACTGAATTATTAAAATGTCATAAACGCTGTGATATCTCTTGGACCAGTGCTAGAGTAATAAAGATTAACAAATAAAAATATTACCAATTGATAGGAATTCCGAACGCTCAAAAATAGCTGAATGGTTTTTGCATCCTCTAAAAATTCCACGGATATTAAGCCAATCGCTGATATCAAATTTATTCCTAGAACAACTTCATACTTGAAGGTTATTGATTCAGGAATGCTAAGTAATTTGGAGATAGCTACCAAAATTACAGCCGGGGAAATGTAAGTAGTCGCAGTTCTGCATACTGAACCTCTACTTTGAAAAATCTTTGGGTCATGACTGAAATCTTGGAAATACAATATTTGAAATGTCTTGTCAATTTCTGAATGAAATTTTCTCCAGTTGTTCAAAAACAAGGCCAGCGACCGGGCATGAAACCATCCATTGAATATGCCATTTAGTGCAGGTAATGGCATTAGATTATAAAAAATTACGATTAGGTAATTCAGCAGGTTCACAGTTGATTGGCGTACACCAGCTTCATTTGCTGCCTTCTCGAATTCTGCTGCAAAACTTTTGCAAAGTTTTTAAAAATATCAGTGCGTGTTTAAAGATTTATTTGACCGTGGATAAAATAATTTAAAGCTTACCTTGAGCTCAATATGGAAAACCCGAAGAGAAAGCCAACATAGTATGAGAGAAAAACTGAAGACATGACAGCTGCGACTGTAAAACAAATCAAAGTAGATTTGGAACACATTTCAACCGTGAACTTTTCCCGTGCATTTTCGCTCCTGTTGACTGGAAAAGTTCCACAAAATTTCAGAATCTGCAATATGTTTTCAAGCTGTGTTGTTATAACGGGCTGCACCATTTCTGAACTTTTTATTTGAGAATCTTTCCAAATATTAGGATTATTACGAACCATCTCATATAAATGTCAAAATTATGTTTTGCTAAAAATCTATACGACAAAATGTAAATTTTAATAAAATTACTCCTTGTGAATGTTCTATTGGAACTCGATGGACTCAGGGACAGCTCTGACATTGGCTGACATCATTTGTCGATTGGGTCTGCAATAAAATTAAGTAGGTTAATTGAAATCACTTGTCCCGCTCCACCTATTGGAACCATATAGGTCATCATCCATGGACCCACAAAAGGTAGGCACCAGCCACCCAGTGCCAAGTAAATCATACTACAAAATTTGACTCTTATCGTAATGAAATATTAATGAAATGTCAATTGAGAAATTTCTCAATTCAAAAAAACCTTACATAACCATGGTAAGCTATTTTCGGGCAATTTAGTAATACAGCAAGTCGTTCGGTCTCGCCTTCGTTTGAGGAGTCTTAAGTGAAGTGTACAAATAATATGATAAATATTTCTAACTAAAATAAACGCTGGTCAAGATGTTGAGGAGTAAATAGTATGCTCATGGATCCTCTATTCCAAAAAAATGTGCGTTCTCATTGAGGTAGGAAATGAAAGTTGAGAGTTTTCTAATATTGAAGAAGGCTGGTTATGAGGAAGTCTTGGCTGTAGCCATATGTCATAATGGGTATAATGAGGAAGCGGATTAACTGTAGTTTATTCAATTCGTTCATTATGGCTCCACATCCTATTTCTTGTACCAGAGACCAGATATGTAATAAAAAATTCGGTGCGATTTCCCCCGCAAGCCAGGGCGGAATGGCCGAACGTTTGTTATCGCTGGGACATTGGACCATCTACCTAAACTCACACAAAGTTTAATAAATCAATTTAAATGAATACAAAATTATCATCAAAGAAAATCAGCATTTTTAAGACATACTACTTAATGATTGGCAATACAACACTCTACTGAACCTACGGTGAGGTAAACCTTGGCAATGGTTTTTCACTATATATAGCAACGCTTGGAATCAATATTGCCAAGAATATTTTTCATTTTTACAAAAAGTTATTTCAAAACATTTTCCAGCCAGTTTTCAATAGATAGCATTACTATCATTCGATATTAGCCTTGTTTGACCCCGGACAAAGTTCGCATCTTGTGACCAAAACCGCTGCAAAGTAAACTAACAATAAATGCTGCTTTAACCGTCTGTATTCCTCGAGTTCCGAATGTTAAAAAATCGTATTTACTGGGACCTGATACATAATTAGTTTTAACGGAAACGGAACACAATGATCGTCAAGATTACTAGATTATAAAGCAAATCATTGCAGAATGTATAGCTATGAATTTTACCAAGAAGTTTCTTTTACATTCTTTACTGCGAATAAGGTGAGTAACAAATAAGGTTTTAAATCCCAGAGATTGAAAAAATTCCTTCATTTTGGAAAAGAAATAGCCCCAGTAATATTGGAAACATAGACGTAATGTAGAATATTAAAAATAAAAAAGGGGATCTTTTCTGGGAATTTTTTTTATTACTGACAGAAAATGTTCCAAAAAAAAATTAAAACTACAGATACTTATGATATTGATGTTTTGAGACATTTGATTTTAATCCATTCATAGGTATCTGACGTCTCAACTTTGGAGAGAAAATTAGTTGAGATGAAAACCTTCCAGATGGTGTTGTTTGCTGCTGAGCTACATTTCGAAAAGTTTACTACTTTTTCAAGCAATAATCTTGCATTCCTCCTGCAGATTTATCTGTATATTTTCCTTATGCATTACCTAGTTATTTGAGTTTTAAAATAGTTATTTTAAAAGTTACAGGAATGTTTGATTGTCGCCGATATTTTATTTGTGTTATTACAAATAACCATTGTTTACCACGAGTTACATAATTTTTTCTCTCCAAGAAGGATTCATCTGAAACCTATCCCCCTAAGCCCTGTGGGGCTTGCTTTTACCAAAATGATATTCCTCACCTTTCAATACCAAAGGAATATTGCGCGAATTCTTCTTTAATTTAATGAACTTATAAGCACTGCTGCACTAGTCTAGTCAGACTTGACTAGGAAATGGGGGAATTGACTAGACTAGCTCAGGATTTTCATAAATTTGACTACTTTGACTCGACTAGCAAGGACTGAATTCCGGGAAGAATTGACTTGACTAGACTACGCTGCATTATAAATTATAACGATTGACTTGACTTGACTAGGTAAACAAGGTGCATAAACTATAGTCTAGTCAATTTGTAAATGTCCGCTCTTCGAATGATGCCTAAATCAGGCAATGAAGCAATTTTTGAGGGAACGGGGTAACTTTAAAGAATAACAAAGGTTCCAAACCACAAGCCATTTCCATATCAGGACTTGTAACTGCATCCTTTAACGAGTGATAAATTCAATTTGGAAAAATGCAGTGCATAATTTAATTATTCAAGCCGTTAATTCATTACGCAATGTATGCAGCAATAGTATTTTATAAGGCAGGTGTGACTGAACCAGTTTAATAAAACACGCTCATTTTTGGTAAAATATGAAATCATAAATCGCCCAGGCAAAAATCTGCGAAATCTCACCAAACATACAAATTTAAATAAACATCTCGAAATGATTGAGGCCGTATATAATCCAGTAACAATTTCATTCAGAAAATCTGAGGTAGTGGAGAAACGTATTAAATAAGGAACCATAAAACCCCTCAACGTAAAGTATTGCTAGAGAATTTGTCCCCAAAAACGTGTGCAGAAAACGAAAATCTGCATGAAATCACATCTCGAGAAGGTCACGAAGTGGCAACTAATTTCCTTATTATTAAATTTTATTATTCGTTAGTTTCCTGGACTTCTTTGACCAATCTAGTGCATTGAATTATTAAAATATGTTTACTAGTTGTTTCGATTCCTTATTTTTCCTAGATAATTATTTAAGTTGTCCAATAAAATGCAATATTTCCTTCATAAATACTGCAGTTAAAATAGTTAAATTAAGCACCAATTTGATATTCTATTTTCAGGGTTTGATTTTGTATTGATTTAACTAAAGCTAATAAATAAATAATACAACAAATAATATAAAAGCACCAACAATTGCTCTATAATAAAACGCAATAGACTAGGACACTAGAATATAGGACTTTCGATGTAAATATGTGACTTTGACTTGACTTGACTAGGTGTCAGTAGAGACCATTGTGAATTGACTAGACTAGACTAGTCAATATCATGACCAACAATGGGTAGGCTTGACTTGACTATTAGGTATGTACCTGCAGCTATGCTTATAAGACTGCACCACATACGGTGTAGTAAGGCAATGTAAAATACTAGAGATGAAATAGATAACGAATTATAACGAATTACTATAAATTCTTTCACAAAGGCGATAAGTGCACACACTTTATAATTTCTGTAAATGTATCCACGGAAAATACTTACATGGTACATATATACATACACAATAAACATGCATACATAGATAAAGACATATTTTAATAAAAGTAATTATTTGTAGATGATATTTGAGTAATTATGGTGAATATCAATTCATGTTTATGTTTCCCGAAGATTTGAAATGACAACAGATATAATATAATTACAAAGATGCTTATACACGGCATTAATATTTTTCTAAAACTGTTTAAATGTGAAATTTTTTAAGTGTTTATATGTACTCACTTTTGTACGAATTGAAATAAAACAAGTAGATAAGTCACAACTTGGCTAAAAATCTGCAATAGCCAGAAGCGGAAAAAAACATCAATAAGCATCATCCAATTTAAATTTATTCATTTTTTCAATTACCGTAATTAGAACCCTCCGATTGAAAACCAGGTAATTTCCGAATTTTATGGAAATTGGGTTTTGTAAAAGCAAATCATGAGTAAATTGTATCTACAAATTTAAAAACAAGCGTTGAGGATTGCAACTAATATAGTGAGATTTCAATACTGAGTTCATAGTCAATACAGTAAAACATTTGACACCTCGTGTAGCGCTGCCAGGCTGGCATGCTTTGTCTGTATTAAAGCCAGTGTAGTAGCAAGCTCTGCCTCCTAAGGAGAAAAAATACAAAAATAGCCTAATGACCTGTTTGATGATAACATTAATGGTACATTTTTTTTTAAATTTAATTGTTTGTCTTATTACCGCTTTTGAAATGGTTTCAGCCTTTGAAGCTGTCACATAAATCCGGATAAAGGTGCTGCTGCAAAAATAACCCCACATTGGTAGCATCCTCCGGAATTCCTTCCTCCACCATGGGATGCTCGCGAGAAAGGCTAAGCAGAGCGTTGTGTAGGCGATGCATTGAAGCACCAGAAATAATTGACGTTGAGAGATGCATTTGCTTAGGAGATTGCATTGATCCCGTACCATGATTATTAAATTCCTCCACTGTTTAACCATGTGCTCATTCAGCTGTTCCTTTGAAGCAGTGTACTGTACACCTGCATTTATCTAAAGAGAAAAAAGGATTAATTATTAAAGTGTCAGAAACGCTGTGATCTTTCTTGGACCAGTGATAAAGTAATGAAGACTAATAAATACAAATATTACCAATTGATAGGAATTCCGAACGCTCAAAAATAGCTGAATGGTTTTTGCATCCTCAATAAATTCCACGGATATCAAGGCAATCGCTGTTATTAAATTTAGAATTGCAGCAAGTACGTAATTGATGGTTATTGTTTCAGGGATGCTAAGTAATCTGGAAATTAATACCAGCATTACAGTTGGAGCAATGTAAGTAGTCGCAATTCTGCAAACTGAACCTCTACTTTGAAGAGCTTTGGGAGTTTGACGGAAATCTTGAAAATACAACAATTGAAATGTCTTGTCAACTTCCGAATGAAATTTTCTCCAGTTGTTCAAAAACAAGGTCAGGGATCGAGCATGAATCCACCCATTGAGTATGCCATATAGTGCGGGTAAAGGCATCGTATTATAAAAAATGAAGACGAGACCATTTAACACGATCACAGTTGACTGTTTTACACCAGTCGCGATTGCTGCCTTCTCAAATTGTGCTGTAAAACTTGTAATATTTTTTACAATTGAAATCAAATTTATCTATTTGAATATGTTAATTAGCACTCATTACATGATATCTGGAGAGCTATTCTGGTAAGGAGGTTTCGTGCAGCGGGACATTTTCGTCTAATTCAAAAATCTAGTATGTATGCAGGGCGATCATAATCTTTATTACTCCCCTCACATAAGAGAGTTTTTCATAAAATATTTGCTTCCCCTTGTTTGTTGCAAATTTCGTATCACGGATATAGGTCTATTCTATCAGAATTTGGATATGACCGGAAGAAACAGGGAACAAGTTGGGAGAAATTATGATCTGGTAGAAGCTCAATTCAAGAAAATAAGACTTTGCTTCACGTTTTTCAACCCTCCAACGTAAATTCCTGACCCAAATCAACGAAGTAGATTTGTAAATCTGCTACAAACATGCAGCCCAAGCAGAAAAAATCCAATATTTTATGAAGCATTCCTTTATGTGAGCTAGAGGGGAAAATGATTCTGGTCACCCAGTACAACATTATTTTATGGCGATAAAATCGTACGCTTGAATCTTCTGAGTGTATCTATGACAAAATCCAAAGTTTACCCAGTATTCAAGACGGGAATTTCAAAGATAATGCCCACATATTTTGAAAGTAAAACTAAAGACATGAGAGCTCCGGCTGTAAAACAAATTAGAGTAGACTTGGAACACATTTTAAACGTGAACTTTTCCCATGCATTGTCGTTCCTGTTGACTGGAGACGTACCAAAAAATTTCAAAATCTGCAGTAAAGTTTCAAGCTGTTCTGTGATAACGGGTCGGATCATTTCTGAATTTTTGGTTCGAAAATGTTTCCCAATTTTAGGACTATTACGAGCCATCTCATAACGGATTAAAAATAATGCTTTGCTACGACTTGTAAATTTTCGCAAAGTCACAACTTGCGATGACCCTTGAGGAATTCTGGAAATCTAGAGGCACAATGTTTACTGGAACGTTGGCAACCGTTATTTTTAATTTTTTTTATGCAATAAAATTAAATAGGTTAATTGAAATAACTTATTCCGTTCCAGCTTTGGAACCATATGGTTCATTACCCATAGACCCACAATAAGTACAGACATCAGCCGTCCAGCGATACATAAGTCTAAAAGCTCGAAGATACTAAGAAAAAGTAGAATTCTTGATAGAAATGCATATACACGTGCTCTGCCAGTGGGATTTAATATTATTTCTGTTTGCATAATATTATTTGCACAGTCCATGGTTCAATTCTTTCAATCAAGTCCTATAATTTGGCTGCACGTGAAGCTTTCCCATAAATTCAATTCTTGGAGACGACGTGCTGTAAATATTGTCTATACTTAAAGTTCTATCAAAAAGAAACATATTTGAAATATGTTAATCCTAATGAAATACGTATGAAATGTCAAATGATAAATATTCCCCCGAAAAAAGAAACCTTGCATCGCTGATGCAAGAATAAAACTTCAAGCATTGCGACATAATCGATTGACCTTAGTTCCACGTTTCCAGCACAACTTGCACTTTAATTTGATAGTACAACACAGTCCTTCAAAATTTATCTTTCAGTTTCTAAGATGGTATGGCCTTAATTAATGTTTTTTTTGGATAATATATGACATTTAGCAAAATGTGGTCCAAGACAACGGCCCTGGACGAAGCGGTGGGTCAGCATGAAGTATTGTAAGATGCTTCGTTCGTACCATCAGTTCCGTGATGATGCTCTTAGTTAGATGCTAACAGATTCAGAAATGGTGCTGTGGGAAGGGGAGTGGGATTTTGAGAAATGTTTACTAATGTTCCTTCAAAAAATGGGTATCTGGTATATTCCGCAAATCGGAATCTATATTCTATAGGTATATGATTAGCTGAACTACACTTCTAAAGTGTCGAAAACATCAGACTACAGTAATATGATTTTAAACTGAAATTCTTATGATCTTGAGATTTCCTGGAGTAGTCGGATGCTAGACTTTGTAAGAACAGGTTCTAGTATTATGTTCCTTTTTAATTTTGACTTCTATTGTCTGGATAATTTTTTTGTTTACTATGAGCAGGTCGGATAAACATCTCCAGGCAACATGACAGATTATTAAATTTCTACTATACATGGCTTTTTATAGTTTTGTATTTATTTTCCCATGTGTCCAGCAGATTTGAAATGACAATGGATGTCATATGAATGCTTATAGGATATTCATAATTTTTTAAACACTTTAATTACGATAGTTATTATGAACTCAATTTTACACAAATTGCAATAAAACAAGTAGATAAGTCACTACTTGTGTGAAAATCTGCAACAGCCACAAACGGTAAAAATTCAATGAAAACAATGTCAAAAGGAATATAAAATAATTTAAATCCTCTATTTTCAATTACCGTAATTATAGCCCTCCGATTGAAGTCCAGGTAACTTCCGAATTTTATGGAAATCGGGTTTTGTGAAAGTAAGTCATGAGTAAATTTTATCTATACAATTGAAACAATTGTCACAACAAATTGTCACTAATACAGGAAGATTTCAATTGTGAGTTTATATCCATTGAGTAAAAAACCATTTAAATGCACACCTCTTGTAACGTTTTCAGACCTGAATGCTTTGTTTGTATTGAAGCCAGTGTAGTAGCTAGATCTGCCTCCTGGGTAACAATTATTTGCAAAAATACAATAATAATTTATTGTCGAATTCTTTTAATCTGATTGTTTTGCTTATTACCCCGTTTGTAATTGCTTCAGCCTTTGAAGCTGTCACATAAATCCTGATAATGGTACTGGTGCAAATATATAGCCACGTTGGTACCATCCGTATGAATTCTTTTTCCCACCACGGGATCCTCACGAGGAAGACAAAGCATGAGGTTGTGTAAGCGATGCACTGAAGCACCAGAAATAATTGACGTTGAGAGATGCACTGGCTTAGGAGATTGCATTGCTCCCGAACCATCATAATTAAATCCCTCCATTGTTTGACCATGTGCTCATTCAGCTGTTCCTTTGAGGCAGTGTATTCCACACCTGCATTTATCTAATGTGTGAAATAGGATCAACTTACAAAATTTTAGAAACGCTGTCCTTTCTTTTGGAACAGTGATGAAAGTAATACAAGAAAAAATATAGATGTTACCATTTGATAAGAATTCTGAATGCTCAAAAATAGCTGAATGGTTTTTGCATCCTCTAGTAATTCCACGGATATTACGGCAATCGCTGTTATTAAATTTAGGCTTACGCCAAGCACATAATTGAAGGTTACTGGGTCAGGAATGTTGAATGATACGGTAATACCTACCCAAATTACAGTTGGAGCAATGTACGTAGTAGCAGTTCTGCAAACTGAACCCCTACTTTGGAGAGCTTTCGGATTTTCGCTGAAATCTTGGAAATAGTACAACAATTGAAATGCTTTGTCAAGTTTTGAATGGAATTTTCTCCAGTTGTTCAAAAACAAGGCGAGCGACCGGGCATGAATCCATCCACTGAGTGTGCCATATAGTGCAGGTAATGGCACTGTATTATAAAAAATTATGATGATGCGATTCAGCATGACAACAGTAGATTTGTTTATACCAGCCTCGATTGCTGCCGCCTCAAAGTATGCTGCAAAACTTGTAATATATTTTTTAAATTGGGATCAAATTTATCTACTTGAACGTTTTAATTTGTACTCATTGCAAGATCTGGTGCAAGTGAATTATTTTGCTCTTTCCCTATTTGTTTCTTAAACTGTAATTATTATAAATATATACATAGCAATTTGTTTTTAACAAAAAAAAATCTGATTACTGTCTTCTAACGGAAGATTTGTATGACTCTCATTCATTTGGATTCTTGCTAAAAAGGATGCCCTTATAAGGGATTTTGGATATAAGCGCTTTAAGTTCAGTTTCCACGTTTATACAATAGATAAAAACTGCACATAATACAATATTTACTAGGGATAAAGTTTTCCAATTCCTTGAGCTGCCTTATAACGAGATTTCACTGAGATTCAGTTTATTTTTAAAAGTACCACTAAGCAAAATTGGAGTTGTGTATTGAAGACGGTCTTAAAAAAGATACAATACAATTTTTGGCATATGAAATTGAGCCCAATATGGGGTTCACATAATGTATTAACACTTTTTTCATCATATTCCTACCCCCTAAAACACAATCAAGTCATAAGATTTTCTTGTACCTACCCCCCCCCCCACCTCACCGCCTGTTTGGCCAAACAACAACTTTGAAGAATAAAATTGTAAAAACATTTGACGTGTTTACATATTGCGTGAAAAATATTTTCTTAGTTCAACAAATACCAGAAAAAAAAAATTTGCTCCCCCGTTTTATAATAATTTAGACAATTGAAATAAGCACACTGTCAGATCACTGTCACTTGTCAAAATATCTGTAACTTGGCTTGAATGCAACTTTGATTTCCATGTAAAATGCCAAATTTCAAAGAGCTATATAGACCTTCCCGAGAAAGAAGTCTATACATTGAGATATTGGATTTGACGACAAGGACCAAGACTGGAGGAATTATTTAGAGAAGCGTAAATTAAGGAAATGCAACTTCGATTCGTGTACTTATTACTGGCTCAAGTACTGACCCAGTTCAGTGAAACAGATTTTAGAAAATGTGAAGCTAAATTTGCCACAAATAGCCCAAACAGAGTGAACAAAAATAAGGGAGGTTAATGACAACGGTCACCACGTAGAATACAATTTGATATAGATGTTCTGGCTGCATTAGCCTAAACTTATTTGTACTTTTTACTCACGGAGAGTTACTCTTATGTATCGAATACTCTCAGTATTTTAACTCATTTTCTTAGGGTCGACTAGTTGGGATTCGTACATTTTGAACAACATGAACAACAGTACAACGTTGAATAGCTCATCTGCTTCTCAACGTTGTAACTAACGCTGGCATAACTAAGCTAACGTTTCTAAAATATAAACACTAGAATCTACGGAGTCTAATTGTGAAAGTATATTTTAAAAATGTCTACCTTGAATTCAAAACAGGAACTTCAAAGAAAAGTCCTACATATTTTGAAAGCAAAACTGAAGTCATGAGAGCTCCGGACATAAAACAAATCAAAGTAGATTTGGAACAAATGTTGGCTGTAAACATTTCGCACGCCTGTTCGTTCCTGTTGATTGGAGAAGTGCCACAAAATTTCAGAATCTGCATTATAGTTTCAAGCTTTTTAGTGATGACAGGTTGGACCATTTCTGAACTTTTGTTTCGTAAACGCTTCCCAATATAAGGACTATGAAGAGCCATCTCATAACCAATTAAAAATGGTACTTTGATAGGATTCTTTACAACTAATTGTAAATTATCGTAAAATTACAAATTGTGATAACTCTACAAGAACTCGGTAGAGCTAGAGGCTCAATGCTCACTTCAACGTTAGCCATAACTTTATTTGTAGAATTTTTTTGCAATTAATTCATGCTTCACTTCTCTTAATAAAGACAGCCATTTTCAAAATATTGTTATTATTGTTATCGTTATTGCGACCTACACAAAATGCCCGATGGCTATAATGGGAAGCGCGACAACGATAATTTTTACATCGTTGTGAAAATACTCCGTAATTGCTTGTCTGCAGTATTGTAGAGTACCAGTATTCAGCAGTAGGACAGCCTAATGTGGGTCAAGGTTGAAAGAATGCATCAATTTGGCCTGCTTATCAATACACAACAATTGTGTTATGATCAGGTTTTTCTCATATGAAAATACAATTACGTATTGTAATTTGGGTATATTAACATTTTATGTCATTTCTAACATTGAGATTATTTTAACATTGCACACTTGTCCAAAGTGCCCTAAAAGTGGCACTTTCTTTTTAGCCTAAAATTATGTTTTTTATTAAATTGGTTTGAGCTCATTTTCCAAAATACCACCTTGTCGTTCTGCAAAATATTTTTGCTCTAGCTATAATATGTTTCTCACGATTTCATCGCAAAACAATTACAAGCATTTTCGTTAGGGTGTGTTCATTACCACCACAACGCAAGTTTTTACGGGAAGAAAATTATTCTAAAGTGAAAATTTTAAATGCATTTTAACATGGACATTTTCAGTAGCTGGCCGCCCAAAAAACTTACCGGAAATCGAGGGGGTGTTTCGGACAATGAGTTCAAACAAATTTATTTAGTAACTTAATATTAGGCCAAAAACGAAATGCTGGTTTTAGGACAATTTGAACAAGTTTGCATTGGGCGCTGTTAATGTAATAGCATTTTTGATGTGCAGTTTGTGCTACTAATTTTAAATACCAAACCACAAGACAAATATTTGATTGTTAAAAAGTAGAACATTGCTAGTGAAATTTTAGGGAGTAAAGCAAAATGACAAATCTAAAACAATATCATATAACACTCAATCTGCAAGTTTAGTACATAACTTTGTGTGCTATTTAGTGTAGGAATGAAGTATGCAGTTCCGTACTCTCCCCTTATACTTACGAAAGCATCAACCTCCAAGCCATTAATCCACAAACGTGTGTACTCTTCCTAAGATTAAATGATACAAAATATTATGACATGAATGCTAGATATATTCTTGCTGCCCTCATTGAAGCAGCGTGGCTACAAAGAGAATAATCCAAAATATTAATAATACTAACAACTGGTCATGAAAACAAAAAAGAGTCAAAAACACTCATAAAACAAATCCTCCATACTAAATACAGTACGTGTACTGTAAAATAGTGTCTTTCTGCCTGGCAAATTTAAGCTAGGCCACAGTTCCTAGAAATGAAAATGTTTCCTTGCTGTATTTGGCCGACTATAGGCATTATAGTGTAGGCACTTAAAAGAAATCTAGGATGTAAAAACGAAACAGGTAGGAAGTACTTCTTACGTCCCCCTGTTTGGGTTTTCATCGTAAATTACATATGTACATATCTACGGGGTACATACATATGTACACACAAACGATATTGTACAATTTCAATTTATTCTTAGCTACAATAATGTTAGTGGTAGGTACGTACGAATATTGTTCATCGCCCTACCCCTCGGTTGAGGAGCAGGGTTTTGTAAACCCAGTTCTTGGTGTTTTGGGCCGAGAGTTGAATCGTCGTTGAAATAAAACCTTCTGTTTTGTGAATAGTCTGTTTCTATGCGAATCGTTATAATTTATTCAATGAAAGTCCTTAACTAAGATACACATAATACACTAAGCACTTAACATAACATGAGACTTCTTCTTCTCCTAGAAACGGGTATCTTCCTTTCAATTCAAATTCCCGGCATTGCAAAACAGAGATCTAGTCTATTTTGATGGAATTAGACCTTTTACGAAAGCCATTCCGGTCCATTGGAAGATGTTACTAGTTGGAAGTCCAAGATCGTATTTACAATCCTTGTGTGAGCTGCTCTAGTAATCTCAAATTTAGATTTGCATTAATGCTCAATGTTTATAACCATTTCCCACTAACCTTGTGAAATTACGCAATGACCATGAGTTCTCAAGCTGGAAGTGCTGATGAAGATTCTGTTGTTCCATTTAACTTTGATTTGTTTATAGCTGAGATAACGAGCAATCTCACGTAGGCTTAAATTTAAAGAGAATTGAATGTGCATACGTAACAATATCTATTTATTCTTCACTTAAACTGGCTTGATTGTCATTCCAAAGATCCTATACAGGAAAGTAGGAAGGCAGGAAATGTGTGTACTTCATAAGTAGGCTGCTAAATGAACATAAAATTATACAAATAAATTGTAAGTCATAGGCACGTATGCAAATTCATTTAGACATCTTCGATTTCCGCAAATATTTCGACATAAAATACTTTAAGAGTCTATACGTACATACATATGCTTATACTTACACACAGGCATACGTACATTTAAGTAATTAACTAAATATTTTAATTTTCCAGTGACTCCCGCAGATCTAAAATGGCAATGGAACCAACATTACGCATTCACACATAGAATATTAATAGTTTTTAAATGCTGGAATTTACAATAATTATTTGATTGTGACATTGATTCCATATTTTTGTTAGGTCAATTTTGGAAGAATTGCATCAAAACAAGCAGGTAAGTCACAACTTGGGTAAAAATCTGCAATGACCAAAAACGGTAAAAATGTAAAGAAAAAGTCATCAACATATAATTCCCAGATCCTTTCAAATTTTTCCTTTTCTAATTACCGTAATTATAACCCTCCGATTGAAGACCAGGTAATTTCCGAATCGAATGGAAATCGGATTTTGTAAAAGTATGTCATGTGTAAATTTTACCTACAAATTAAACAACATTATCACACAATAAACTATTACTAATGCATTACGATTTTGAGGTCTTCACCAACAAAGTAAAACATCTGGAAACACACCTCGTGCAAGGTTTCGAGGCCAGCGTGCTTTGTTGGTATTAAAGCCAAGGTAGTAGTAAGCTCTGCCTCCTGAGGAACAATAATTTACAAAAATAGATAGATACACTAAAGATCTGTTGACAAGTGTTTTAAATTTAAATGCTTTGCTTCTCACCGCTTGTGGAACAGTTTCAGCTTGTGCAGCTGTCATATAAATCCTGATAAAGGTACTGGTGCAAAAATAGCACCACATTGGTAGGATCCTCCGGAATTCCTTCTCCCACCATGGAATCCTCACGAGGAGGACAAAGCAGAGCGTTGTGTAAGAAATGCACTGAAGTACCAGAAATAATTGACGTTGAGCGATGCACTTGTTTAGGAGATTGCACTGCTCCCGAACCATGATTATTAAATCCCTCCACTGTTTGACCATGTACTCATTCAGCTGTTCCTTTGGGGCAGAGAATTCCACACCTGCATTTATCTAATAAGACAAAAATGATCAATTACTAAAATGCCAGAAAAACTGCCCTTTCTGTTGGACCTGGAAGAAATAGTAACAGAGAAGTAAATAAAATATTGCCATTTGATAGGAATTCCGAACGCTTGCAAATAACTGGATGGTTTTTGCATCCTCTAAAAATTCCATGGATATTAAACCAATTGCTGATATCAAATGCTTGCTGACAACAAATACGTAATTGAGGGTTATTGTGTCAGGAATGCTTAGTAATTTGGAGATAGCTACCAAAATTACAGCTGGGGCAATGTAAATAGTTGCAGTTCTGCAAACTGAACCTCTACTTTGGAGAGATTTTGAATTTTGGCTGAAATCTTGGAAATACAACAATTGAAATGTCTTGTCAAGTTTTAAATGGAATTTTCTCCAGTTGTTCAAAAACAAGGCGAGCGAGCGGGCATGAATCCAACCACTGAGTATGCCATTTAGTGCGGGTAACGGCAATGTGGTAAAAAATATCTTAACAAATCGTATCAGCAGGATTACAGTTGATTTTCTAACACCAGTCTTGATTGCTGACTTCTCAAATTGTGCTACAAAACTTTTAACATTTTTTTAAATCATTTAATGTACGGTTGGAATAATTATTATAGTTACAATAAAACTACACCATTGCAGCATCTTTTTCTCTAAAGGGGAAAACAAAATCGTTTTCAGAAAATGTTTTGACAATTGTATGCAGGAAATTTTATGGGCTTTCCCAAAAACGATTTGTTATAATTATCTATGCGCTGAAAATATGGATATGGTAAAAAGAAACAGGGAGCAAGTATAGAGAAGTTATTATTGAGAAGCGAAAGTAGAGAAAGTGCGACTTTGCTTAAATATTTGAGCCCTACAACCTCAAAAAATGACCCAGGTCAATAAGGTAAATTTTAAAAAATCTCTAATTAAATTCTCTATAAACAGGGAGAATCAAATATTTTCAATGAGTTAATCCCTTATGTGGGCTAGAGGATTAGGAGAAGCATATGATTATAATTATATTATATGGAACATAATTTTGCGGACAGAAAATAGTACACTACAATCTACAGAATCTATTTAAAGAAAAATTAAAAGCCTACTCTGAATTCAAAACAGAAACTCCAAAGAAAAAGCCCACGTAGTTTGAGAGAAAAATAGCAGCCATGAGGGCTCCGACTGTAAAACAAATCAAAGTAGATTTGGAACAAATTTTAACCGTGAACTTTTCCCATGCATTGTCGTTCCTGTTGACTGGAGAATTGCCACAAAATTTCAGAATTTGCAGTATAGTTTCAAGCTTTTTTGTGATAACAGGTTGGACCATTTCTGAACTACAAGTTCGAAAATGTTTTCCAATATTAACATTACTACTTTTACTAGCCATCTCATACCCAATTAAAAATGCTTTGCTAGGTATCTTTACGACTAATTGTATTTTAGCGTAAAGTCACAGCTTATGATGACTCTACAACAACTCCGTGGAACTAGAGGTTTCAAGTTTACATCAATATTGAATACTACATCTTGTACATTTGCACATTTTTTATGCAACAAAATTATGCAAGCTAATTGAAACAATTCATTTTGTTCCACCTATTAAAATCATATGGTTCGTTACGCATATATCTACAAAACAATAGATATAAGTCATCCAATGCTAAGTAAATCTTACCACAAGATTTCACTCTTCCCTTAAATGCTCGTGGATAAAGAGAAAAAAATATTACTTTATAAGAGCATACATACATATGTGATCCGTCAATATGGTACGATATAATTTTTGTTTGCCTAATATTATTTGATTTTCCTTTATGCACAAGAGTTCATGGTTCACTTCCCTCAATCAAGTACTGTATTTTAACTGCACGTGAAGCGTTTCCACACCTTTGAATTTTGGGATTCATACATATACCACAAATCATATGTATCTATATATGTGAAGTTCCATTAAATGTTATTTGTAATGCTTCAAATCTAATGAAATATTGATGAGATGTCATATGCGGCATTTTTGCTTCATATAATCTCTGATACAGGAATAAATACTTGAACTCTGACATAGCCTATTGATCTTGGTTCCACGCTCCAAGCACAGTTTGCACTAAAACGTGATTGAAGATCAAGAAGAGTAATTCACAGTTTACCTTTCAGTTTCTGAGGTAATATTGATTTTGTGTGAAAGAGAAACCCTGCAGAAGATGCTCATTTATAATTCAATATAGAGAATTTAAAATACGCAAACGTATAGGGTGCAAAGGAGTGATTCGTACGAGTGTTTCAGAATGGTGTCAAAAACTTTACACATTTGTCAAAACCTCAACTTGTAATTATTCACAGGGAAATCTTACATCCAAATTTGACTTATTTATGGCTTATCCCATCATCTGAACTTTTCTCACCTTCCTAAATTCCTCCTGTGCCAGAATATTTTAAGTTTTCTTACAATTTTGGCATATGCAAATAATTCCATTTTTGTACCAAGATCCTGTGATATTTTTCATTGTTAGACGCCAGGAAATTTTTTTGAGCAGATATAAATATCCCCTTTGGTTCATCATCATGCTCCAGTCTTATAATAGTATCCTTCCCTTCCATTTTTTTCAGAAACTAAATATTTTTTTTCCTTTAGTTAATTTACTTTTTTTTGCCTGTAAGTCATCTTCTTGCGTATAGTTCAAGTCGTTTTCCGGCAAGATGAAATATTTGTTAATACTCTTCTGTGTGACCTACTCAAAGGCAAAATATGTGGATCTGACGTACGCTTTGAACAAAGATGTGGTTATGTGGCCCGGGAGGGAAAATACCTTTCATACAGAAATAGAAGCGGAGCTCCCAGATGGGACCTGGTAAGATTACCTGTAATTCTTAATCAAAGACTTATTTGTGTAATTATATGTACATCCTGAAATACAAACTGAAAAAAAAACTGGAATGTTAAATCCGCATATAATAATTGCCAGCCTTATAAACTTACATTGACATCTGCAGGGTAGCTTCAAAAGGATTTTGCATTTCGGAACACACCAGTACTCACATCGATGCTCCGTACCACGTCTACAAAAATGGAGGAACCTTGGATAAAATTCCCTTGGACACATTACTGGATGTTCCCGGAGTCTGCATCGACATTTACGACAAGGTCCAAGGGGTGCGGAATGGCCAAGCCAGAGTCACATCCAACTATGTGATCACAAAGGAGGATATTCTCGAGTGATTTTTTCTGAAATTAATAAAAATATTTGAAGCAATTTTAAAGAATGGTCTTAAATTTCAAACCTTATCAGTATCATTTTGAGTTATTTTATTTTTGGCCAGATGGGAAGAGAAAAACGGTCAGATACCTCCCAAGGCCCTCGTACTAGTTCGAACTGGTTGGGGCAAGCGTTGGCCCAATGTTTTCGACTATCTTGGTATTCCTAAGGACCATCGAACCACAACCGAAGCCACTGGTGACACCGAGACTAAAAACAGCTCCATAGTGAACAATGAGATGTCGAAACATTTGAACTTCCCGGGTAATATTTCTAAAGCGATTCCCATGAAGATTTACATTCTCTTCATCTTCATCTACATATTGCACTCATTGCACATATTTTGTTTAATTTTAAAAAATAACAAAATCAAACATTTTTGTTTATAGGTATTGATGCAACTGCAGCCGTATTCTTGTCAGTCGAACGGCAAGTAAATGGGGTTGGGATTGACGCGATAAGTATTGACGCGGGAAATGCAAAGGTAAAAAACTGTTTCCAGGAAAATTATAAAATACCCAAATTTGTCAATAACTTTTATGATGGATCTTGGATTTAAGTATGTGAACATTAAATAGGCTCAGCATGCCGTTAAAAATTTTTCTTATTTTAGACCTTCCCGGCCCACAAGATTTTTGGAAGGAGGGGTATCTACATGCTGGAAAACGTTGCCAATTTGCATCTCTTGCCTCCAAGAGGGTTTCAGCTTTTTGCTGTCCCTTTTAAGGTTGACGGTGGGACTGGATCTCCAACCAGACTTATTGCAAAACTTCCTTAAAGTGAACCCAGAGTTTTGGTTTTTGCTTGCTTTCCAATTGTTTCTTTTTGTTCTGTATACATTTCATAGTGTTGAAGAATGGATCTGTTATTGTTCTGCGAACCTATGTATAAATTTTAGCAATTTAGGGATAAATATCAAAAGTTTAAGGGAAGTAATAAAATCTGTTTTCGTTTGGCTTTACGCATTCATAAAAGCTTCGTTTTGATTTTGCTCTTCGATACATGCAGCGTACTTTCCATATTAGGATATCCCATTGATATGAAAAATTCACACTGTTAGGAACGTTCAAAGGACATGTCGACTTACAAATCCCAAAAGTTTATGAGCAAATTGAGGTACTATTTCAGGTACATATTAAATGCTATACAAACTGGAGTTTTACTTGCACATTCAACGTTCAAAATTAGATGTTTAGTAAAACAATGGTTAACTAATAGGAATTAACGCTTGTCCAGGCTTCCTTGAATTTCTTCTGAAATTAATAACCATGTTTTAGGACCAGTGTAATAATTTGACCATGTTTGTATCTAGTATAATTATGCGTAAATTCAGATACTAACAATAAGTCAGTTAATGCCATACGAGTAAATTTAAATGAGGAAAATTCGGTATATTGTTTGAAGGAACAAAATATCGAAGTTCAGGTCACATATTCTGATTAAAAGGAGGAGTCATTGTAAGTTATAGGTACTTTATGAACTGCAAATTTTCTTCTACTTCTGCGCAAACTGCATTAGAACAATCAGGTAGGTCACAACGTGTTGGAAAATCTTCATTGGGAACAAATAAAATAAAATTTTAGCTCAACCAATGAAGTTCAACGGTTCACGAGTAACGAAGATCGTAGTAATACAATATACAACGTATTATAATAATCATACCGTCAGAAGAACTCTCCGATTAAATACCAAATAATTCCCAAAGTTAATACTGCTTGGGTTGTTTGCTAGCAAATCGTAGGTGAATTTCAGCTGGAAATATGAATAAAAAATAATTAGACCCAAACATTTAAAATTAAATTTTCCAAAAGCTTCCGCAAAGTTAATGAAATCCTTTTTATCTTTTTTACCTCATGAAGCATCTCATAATTTAAATTCTTGTAATTTGTTTTCAATGACGCTAAACTTTTAGCGAGAACATTTTCCTGTGGTATAAAATAATAGTAACAATTAGTAGACAAAAAAATACTTTAAATTTCAACGCAAGGCCTTCATAATATAAACTGAAGGAGTACATATTATCAATTACTATTACACTTACAGCTTCCGTAATATTTTCCGCTGCAACTGCTTTTATATAAGTTCGGGTGCAAACACTGACAGCAAAAAATATCCACATTAGAAGCATTGGTGGGGAGGTTGAGTGGTTCCAAGTAACGTTTCCGAGGAAGAATAGGCTTGATAGCACAAAACTAATGCACTGAGCAATGAGAAACAGTTGCCTCTGTGCATGGTACCTGCACAAGAGGGAGACCTGATCGCGAACCATAATCAGGAGTTCGCGCCAGTTTTGAATAGCCCCTTCATCCAATTCATCCCTCGATGCAGCGTATTCTATCCCTTCTCGAATCTTCGATTAAATAAAAGTTGTTACACACAATTTATGGGAGTTGCAGAAAATGTAAGGACAGTGCTACTACGTACCATTTGGTAAGCTTTGGATACACTGCCAAGCATATAAACGAATTTGGCATCCTCCAAAAATTCCACAGTCGATGTGGAAATAAATACAGTTGTCATTTCCAAACTTGTCGAAATCAATTTTAGTATTGAATACTTAAAACGATTGAAATAAATCCTGAACGCTGCAGGAAGAACGACTAGGATGGAGTACTGGAAATAGATCCACCAAATCAAATTCCGCCTCCGGGCAGGCCTTAAAGGACATTTGAACCTCAAATAGTTCCCAAATACTTGATCGAATCGGGCATGAAATAACGTCCAGTTATTTAAAAACATCTCTAGCTTCCTTATATGAACCCAACCAGCGATGAGGCCATGGAGTTGGGAGATGGGTAAAATGACAAAAGAGAATTTTATCTGGTGTATAAGAAACCCAGCAGTGGCCTCATTGATGTTAGAATCATTTCTGATGTCCTCCCATTGCGTTTGGATTTCTTCTGTAAACCTTTACAAAATATTTGTCTTTCAAATTCACCCAATAATTAAATTCAGCTTCACTTTAAGAACTAGCACTCGTAACAACTAATTTTAACTTTACACCATCTTAACCTTGATAGCGTCGATACTTGCATCGTCACATCGAGGAAATCCGTTATCATGACAAGCGCTATCCACAGCGCCGCAATAAAACAAATGAGGGTCGTTTTGGAGAAGAAGGTGAACCTGAACTTGAGTAAACCCCTCTCATTACATTCAAGGGGACATACTCCATGGAAATTTAAAATTTTAATTACTGGGACCAGCTTCTCAGGTATAACGGGGGAATGAACTTCCGAACTAATTTTTGATTTTACTTTCTGATTTGACATCACAAAAATATTCTCAATCATGGCCATAGTGTAAAATTTTGCTGGGGTCCCCCCAGGTTTACAATTTCAAGTCAGGTTAATTTGCTTGACGTTTCGAGACAACCCCAGGTTTAGAAATTATAGCAGCTTTCTGACATATTCCATTCTTCCAGATAAGAACCTTTTTTTTGTTGCGTCATGTTTCTAGTATCTACAATAACCGTTTCAGAAGCTTCCCAAAATTCAAATATTGTGATAAAAAGTGTGAAATTCTTCAATTATTCATTCCGATTGAATATGCATCGTAGTGTTTAGACATATGCAATCAAATTACGTGTAACCATCCACTATGACGGCATTGCAAACATCACCTGGTAAATACTCCATCGTGTTGAATCAGGGGTGCGGTCAAATATTTCCAACTTATGCCTTTGAGTCGTACAATAAATATTCGAAGGGAAAAACAATAATATTTAAAACTTGATAAGCCCATGTGTCAGGTACATACAAGTAAATACAAGGAAATTTTAACGAAATGACTAGATATCTGTGCTGGTGTCCCAAAAAATACAAAACAAATTAAATACTGTAAAATAAATTTCCATAGGTACTTTCTCTGCCTTAAAATGGCACCTTCCCTGAAATAGTGTCTATTGTGAATGTCTGTTTTATAGATAAATGTCCAAACTTGTTGACTCTGAGTACATGCTAAAGTATACATTTACCCATATCATAGTAATATTCCTGTGCAGAGCTGGCACAGCCGTTGCATTTATTAAATTTGATTAAGTGCATGCAATAAATTAAACCACCTTTTGCGGGCGTGAGTATTTTTACATTTTTAATCTTACATTGAGTACATCCTCATATCACACATGCAGAAATAATGTCACATATGTAGATAATATAATCGTGTATTGGGGGAACAATCGTGGTAGTATAATTGAAGAGAGTGAGCTGGGTTCCTTGCATATGTTTACACGGCATATTAGTATCTACAGATAACTATACATACATATATGCATCTATGTATATGTATCTATATCTATGTATCTACGAATAGTTTGTAAAAACGCAGTGTCCAGCATTCCCCTAAATGAACATAAAAATATTCTATGGTAATTTCAAAATTGTTATTTCCGGCTTACTAATAAGCCATTTGTAATTACTACACAGCTTTCACCTTTCCTTCCAACAACATGCAAAAGCAATAAATCCCTGGGATTTCACGACCGTTCGTTTATTTCCTGTAAACAAATCTACAAGTTGAAGTAGATTTAATGTGAACGGCATGACGAATTATACGAATGCCCAGTGTAATTCTTGAGTTCAAAGTCATTCAGTTTCTTAATGATGTGGTTTTTTATAGTAAAACTCCACTTTGTATATGTACCCATGAAATACTGTATGAGACATTTTATCAGCACTGATGCAATTTTCATTCAGGATAATTTTATAATTTTGACCTGATATTTTATAATATACCTGAAATGAGTCCAGGAAATTATTTTTGTATGCAGAATTATTTGCGAAAACTGCATCATTGTAAACTGAAATCCTTGTTGTGTCGAACCAAATGCATTTGCTGTCTTGCATTAGGCTTGCGATGCAAAATGTGGGAAACAAGGCTGCGAGTGTATGTATTATAATGCATTATACATTAATTATATGTACGTTTTCCAGAAAATATGGAAATCTCCACATGCAAATATGCATTCATTAAAACGAAACTAGAAAGTATGGATTATGAAACATGAGATTCAAAAACGCCACCAGAGAAATATTTTTAAATGGGACTTTATTGTGCCCTCTCGGTCAATATACAAATATGCAGTCTTCATTATATATGTATGTATGTCATTAAGCAATTTTTTAGACCATTTTGTATAAAATTTTTAGTGCACAATTACGCCCTTAAATGTAAACTTGTGGCGGAATACTGAATCCACAGTGGGGGGGGGGGTCAAGACAGGATTATTATATATATATATGTAACTGCATATAGAAGCTGCAGAAAATTCTTCACAAGTACCTATATAATATAGCTCAAAAAAAATAAAAAATATTTTAAATAACATCTTGCAGAGCCTCTCTGACAGTCCAGGAACACATTTCAGCTGTTGCTTTTGCATTATAGGTCCGCCAGGTAGGTGCGTTGAACTGGATCAATAGTTCCAACAACTCTTCTCATTTCCTTCCTAGAAATCCCAAAAATCAGTCAAAATTTACAAAATATTCCTTTTCCCATTTCAGTCAATTCTCGGAAGCTGGAAAGTGAAACGTGTTTAGACATTTATTTTGTACATGAGCAAAAATTTTGGTGTTAATAGTGTGGAGAGTGAACGGTGTGAGAAAACTTGCTTGGTATTATTTTATGAAGACATCCGCGCCAATCATAAATGTCAGGTTAGAAGCTGTAAACTGCTCACATGTGCGAGGTGATACTGTTAGTGATGGAACGGAATTGTGCTCACTATATAGAGTTAGTTAGTATAGAAGCTCCAAGGGGTTAGTCAAGCTATGCCACATTAGAATGATAATGTAGTTACTAGATACTACATACATACTGTCCAACAAATTGGGGAAACAACACAAGTGCGAGGATTTACGGTCACTTAGAAAAACATCACATTTCCGTTCATTGTCAGAGGCACATTGCGCCAATGCTAATTTATAGGTGTCCCGCTTTTAACATTACACACAAAAATACACACACACACAACCAAGCCTACTTGTAAGTTCAGCAGTTCTTTTTTATCCAACGGGTCAGGAGGATGAGCTATCGAAGAGGAGGGGATTTTGCACATTTAACTTACTCACATATTAGTCTCTACATTTCTACAATACTCTTGGGAAGTGACATTTCAAAGGAATGACATCATGCATCGGTATGTTTTGAGTTTGGGTATAAAGCCAACAAATGGAATGTTAGTAGAGGTAATTGTTTCTATATGAACTCCCTTTGAGAACAATCACAAGTTTTTCACACTACATATCTTCTTTCCAAAATTAAGAGACTTTATCTCAGTTGCGTAATTTTTTTTGAGCATTCGTAAGATTTTAGTGATCATCTTTGGTTTGATAATCATATATGACAGCGCATGTCATACGTTACGTAAATTCGTTGCGTAAGGCCAGAAGTCTGTCGTCCGAGAGTTTGAGTCAGAATGGAAGGAACCTTCCCATATGTGTTACTTTTTTTTTCACAAAAGGCCCAGAAAATACTACATGCTACGTATCAGCTCTTTGTATTGTGTTTGTACATTTTGTTTGTTCTTGTTCAGAGAATACGGGATTTCACAAATACTGTGGTAATTTTGTAGCCTTTCAGGATATGGGTTACAAAAGGGAGGGCTTTGTAGATAGTTTCCTTTTTTTAAGGAGTACTTTCCTAAAGCTCTTCCGACTGCTCTCAACTGTGGGCTTGACAGGAGGGGACAACTTAGGGTTTCGAACTATCTGCATCAAAATGGGATTGATTGTTGTTGTGGAAGTTGAGACTGTAGGGATAGCTTTTTGCTTGGGTTTGGGAGAGTTTGCTACTAATTGCTGGAAGGACATTTTGGTGGGGACTGCTGCTCTCTTGGCTGTTGTGGATTGAGAGGGGATTGTAGGATCTACAGCTTTAGGGGAAGTGTAGTGATGCTCTAGGGCTGGGAAATTACCCCAAGCTGGATGGAGATTATCGGGTTTTGTATAGAAATTTGTACTTTTTGTTTGGAGCCAGGAAGGCATTTCTTTCTGTGTTTTCTCATTTTTTACTACTGCCCGAGACTCATCTAAGGACTTCAATTTGTAGCTACTCACGTATGTTATGAGCTTGTCAGTGAAAGTTCTGTTGTTTGAGAAATTTGGACCTGAGAGGGATTCATTAACGCTCTTGAATTGATTATTGGCCAGGCTAACCCGAGGGTAGTCTCGTCTCTGTTGGATTTTAATTTGTGGGACCATTTTTACTACATTTTTAGTCTCTACTAGGGTTTGAGGTGCTGGAAGAGAATCGTAGATTTGGGTGTCGTAGGATTTTTGCATTGGTACTGGGAATTGGCTTTCTTGTGCTGGGCTTTTTGTAGGCGGTGCAATTGGTTTGGGAGAAGCTGTGGTACTTTTACGGAAATAATTTTTTCGGGTCAGTTTTTTGGTTACAGTTTCAACAAAGTCTGGGTGAGGTTTGGGAGTGGTGTTAGTAATTTTGGTTGTACTAGTAATGAGTGTAGGTTTTTTAGTTGTGCTAATTCTAGTCGCTCGGTATGAGTTGAGGTCTTGTATGGAAATTGGCAAGGGTTTGGCTTGCTTCAGAAATTCAGGGGGGAGGGAGTTGATGTCTACGGTAATGAAGTCATGGGTGGAATTGTACGAGATAACTTGCATAGGGAAGGTAATGTTGACAGGACCACGACTATATACGGGGAGATGGAGACTAGCACTGGAGATGGTATTGTGAGAAGTAGTAGAGGCTGGGGGGGCTACGGCGGGCGGGGTGAGGGTACGGGCAAGCGAATTATTATGACTGTCTGTAGCATAGTAATCCTCAGAATGGCCTCTCGACCGATACTTGCCTGATGTATCTTGTAGTTGTCCGTAGCTTTGTCCAGGTTCAGATTGTGTAGGGTTTGAGGACTGAGAGATAGAGGAAGATTGAGAAAAGGTAACAATGGTTTGAGCTGCTAATGGAGCACCATACTCAGTCTGAGAAGCCCCGTTATCACTCCCTGAAGGGGGGTAGTTACTAGATGGCTGGGGGAGGGTGGGTAAATTTGAGCAACAACCCCCGGGGAAAGTTGGTAATGATGCTGGTTGAGCGTTAGGGGCTCCGTAGCTACCTCCAGACTGGGTCTGGTCTTGGATTCCATTGTCAGGGGCTGAATAGCTCACTTGACTACTTTGATGGACAAGGGAACCCTGGTCTTGGTAACCAGCTGAGGAACTTTGGCCTGTAGAACTTTGACCTGTGGTACTTTGACCTGTGGGACTTTGACCTGTGGGACTTTGGCCTGTGGGACTTTGACCAGAGGGTCCTTGATAATTTATTGAAGGATTTTGGCCTGAGGGATTTTGGTAACTACTTGAGGGCCCTTGACCTGATGTACCTTGATAGCTAGCTGAGACTGCTAGTGCTGTGGTATCTTGGTAGCCAGTTGAGGGCCCTTGGCCTGAAGGACCTTGATAGCTACTAGAAACAGCTTGACCTGTGGGACCTTGATAGCTACTTGAAACAGCTTGACCTGTGGGACCTTGATAGCTACTTGAAACAGCTTGTCCTGTTGGACCTTGATAGCTGCTAACTGGGGCAGCTTGGCCTGTTGGACCTTGTTGTTGTACTTGCGCAACGCTCCCTGAATTTTGCTGCTGAGCTTGTTGTTGCGCGGGCACTCCGTAAGACTCTTGAGTTTGCTCGTAGCTAGTGCCATCTGGCTGCTGGATAATGACTGAGTAATGTGTGTTTGGCACGTTTTGAATCATAATATCTGAGGTGAGCAAGGGGATATCATTGATTGCATGTGATTGCGCTTGGACCTGAGCTTGGTCATGGCTGTATACTTGCTGTTGTTGTTGTTGTTGTTGTTGTTGGTACCCTTGTTGTTGTACCTGAGCATACCCTTGCTGGGATTGGGAGAAAGTTTGTTTTTGAGCATTATTTTGTTGCTGGCTTTGGTCAATAGATTGTTGGGGCTGGAAAAACGATTGCTGTGACTGGGACTGATCGAAGCCTTGTTGAGACTGTGAAAAAGAACCTTGGGATTGGGTATAAACTTGTTGTTGGGATTGATCTAAACCTTGTTGTTGTTGTTGTTGTTGAGATTGATCTACAATTTGTAACTGGGGTTGACCATAAGCTTGCTGGGGTTGCTGGCTTTGGGATTGGGAATAAACCTGTTGCTGGGATTGATCAAAACCTTGTTGTTGGGATTGAGAAAAAACTTGTTGCTGGGATTGATCGAAACCTGTTTGTTGTTGTTGGGATTGATCAATACTTTGTAACTGGGGTTGACCGTAGGCTTGTTGGGGCTGTTGGGATTGATCTAAACCTTGTTGTTGAGATTGATCAAAGCCTTGTTGTTGGGATTGATCAAAGCCTTGTTGTTGGGATTGACTAAAACCTTGTTGTTGGGATTGACTAAAACCTTGTTGCTGGGATTGACTAAAGCCCTGTTGTTGGGATTGACTAAAACCTTGTTGGGATTGGCTAAAGCCTTGTTGTTGGGAGTCATAACCTTGTTGGGGCTGTTGGGGTTGGAAACCTTGCTGGGGTTGTTGGGGTTGGAAACCTTGCTGGGGTTGTTGGTACGCTTGGGAATCTCCTGCTCCAGAATCAATCTGGTTATTATCTATGAACCCCCCTGATTGTGACGGGGCTTGTTCAAAAGACTGAGAATGGAGGAGTGTAGCTTGTTGGACTGAAAAGTCAGAGGTAGGAGAGGGAACAGAAGGAACAGAAGGAATGCCATAAGAGATATCAGGCCGAATTCCAGTCTGTGGAGGTCCGGTCGGTTGTGTTTGCGGTACTTGTGGAATTGGAAGTTGTGCATTAGAGTTCTGATCTCGTCCTCGTCCAATGAGTTTTTCGTACACGCTGAAACTGTCAGTAATTCCGACCTGGTCGGGTGTCCCGTATGCGACTACAGGTCGGTCACTTCCAGTAGATCCACCACCTGATTGGCTCACTGAATTTTCATATGATAGTAACTGAGAATGTGAATCTGGGTTTTTATTGTTGGGGTTACTGGCAGTAGTAGGTGCATTATTATTATTAGCGAAGCTGTTTTGGTAGTTGCCATTGTCATTAACATTATTGTCAGAGCTATGGCTAGAGGGAGGGACTTGGTTACTGTGAATTTCTGGATGCGCAATAGTCGGCAGGTTAGTTCCATGTTGTTCGTTACCATGGTTATTGTCATTTGTGTTAGTAAGAGGCTGTGCGGCATGTTGACGGTCATCTGTAATGTAATTGGTGTTATAGAATGCACTATGACTATTGAGATCATGAGAGTTACTATCTATTTGGACCGTACCTTGGTTCTGGTCCTGACCATATCCACCTGTAGTCAGGGCTCCAGATTGAGCATTAACACCTGGGGCTGAGTAAGTATTTGTATCAGGCCCAGAGTAACTAGAGGGGAGTTCAACGGAGGGGGTAGGAGCTGCATAGCCATTATTCAATGGTTGTGAGCTAGGACCTGAAGGTAGTACGGAATGGCTAAACTGCTGTTGCTGTACTTGAGGTACGGAGTAACTGTTTAAATCTCTGCCGGAATCTACCTGTACCTGTGGAGCACCATAAGACTCCTGGGAACCTACTCCAGGTCCAGTCGGAGCCGGGCCAGCGTACTGTTGTACGTTTCCCTGAGAACCTACTGACGACCTGAACTGTTCTACATTTTGGTGTCCGGGGAAAATAAAGCTTTGAATTTCGTTCTGGTGAATTGAATCGGGGGTGGGTAGGAAGAGATAAGTATTACTAGGGGGTCCATACATTGGAACCTCAACTGCATTGAACTGCTGCTCCTGAAGTCCCTGACTACTAGTGAAACTTATATCCGTATTTTGTTGTTGAGAAAAAGCTTGTTGCTGTGGAGGTTGAGGAGCAGAATAGCTGTCTTGTACGCTAATCTGAGAGTCTGGATTGGGTAAGGGTTGAGGGGGTGGTGCGTATGTGTCAAAAGGCTGTGCATTTTCGGTCAGCGAATGCTGCGATGGCGGCTGGTTTTGTACAGCCGTTACATCATCTGTCAGAGCGGCAGAAATGGCTGGTGAGATATTATAACCGGAGAGCCCACCTGAATTGGAGCCACCCGTAATGGGAGCCGAGTATGAGGTTGAGATACCCTGTCCTTGTGTGAATGAAGATCCACCTGGGGCTCCATAGGAGGATGAAACACCTGGACTGCCGTAGGAATTAGAAGGTGCGGGAGCACTTGGACTGCCATAAGAGCTGGAAGGTGCGGGAGCACTAGGGCTGCCATATGAGCTGGAAGGTGCGGGAGCACTTGGGCTACCATAAGAGTTAGAAGGTGCGGGCAAACTGGGGCTACCGTAAGAGCTGGAAGGGGCGGGAGCACTCGGGCTGCCATATGAGCTGGATGGTGCGGGCAAACTGGGGCTACCATAAGAACTGGAAGGTGCGGAAGCACCAGGGCTGCCGTAAGAGCTAGAAGGAGCGGGAGCACTCGGAGCTTGGTACGAATTTGAAGGTGAGGATGGTGCATTGTACGAGGAAGAAGACGGTGCTGAAGGAGCGGCATAAGAACTCGACACAGAAGGAGCTGGTGCATTGTAAGAATTAGAAGGACCCGAAGGGGCGGCATAAGAGCTCGACACAGACGGCGCAGGTGCATTGTAAGAGTTGGAAGGACCCGAAGGTACAGAATAAGAGCTTGATACAGAAGTCGAAGGTGCATTGTAAGAGTTGGAAGGACCTGAAGGTACAGAGTACAAGGAAGATGGTCCAGAGGAAGAACCTCCGCCAAATGAAGAGGATGATCCTGAGGAAGAACCTCCGCCGAATGAAGAGGACGATCCTGTGGAAGAAGCTCCTCCGCCAAATGAAGAAGATGGTCCAGAGGAGGACGGTGCACCGTATGAAGAGGATGGAGCTCCGTACGAAGAAGATGGAGCTCCGTACGAAGAAGATGGAGCAGATGGGGTTCCATAAGAAGATGATGGAGGAGAAGCTGGAGCTCCGTAGGAGGATGACGGGGGAGCAGATGGAGCTCCGTAAGAAGATGCGGGAGGTCCATAAGACGATGCTGGAGGAGATGAAGGCACTCCGTAAGAAGATGATGGAGGTCCATAAGATGAGGATGGAGGAGATGAAGGCACTCCGTAAGAGGATGATGGAGGTCCGTAGCTGGATTGGGGAGGTGCACCATAGCTTGGGGCTGGGGCTGAAGGAGCTCCGTAGGAAGAGGATGGTTTGGCATAGCTAGATGAAGAAGCCGAGTAGGAGCTAGATGGGCTGGAATATCCGCTTGAGCTTCCAACAGGTTGAAGAACAACGTATCCAGATGAAGGTCCGTTGCTGGAATAGCCTCCTCCGTAACCACCTCCATAACCACCACCGCTGCTGCTGCTACCACCGCTACTTCCACCCTTTCCAAAGAGTCCGCCCTTACCACCCAAACCGCCTAAACCCCCGAATCCCTTCCCACCTCCACTAAACAAACCCCCAGATGATCCTCCAGAAGAACCTCCCCATCCACTACCTCCAGAAGAGCTTCCCCAACCACTGCCTTTTCCGGATCCGCCACCTTCAAAAAATACCATCACAATTTTAATTTCTAAAAAATTCCCATCAATTACTAAAATCACAATCATGTCCGTGTTTTTACATTGACTTGGTGCTGTTTTTATACATGAGATAATTACAACTGTTTTTCGGGGAAGGAAAGTTGCTCGATACTTGAGTCACTGACTCAAATGTAAACATCCTTTTCCTTCCCATTGAAAGTACTTAAATAAATAGTACAATGCATGTCTAATGTAATAATTGCTACCATTGAACCACAAGTGCTTCTCAATGCTCAAGTACCAATTATGATGGTAATTGTGAAGTAAAAACAACACTTGTGCGTCCACTCGCACTTGTCTCACCGGCGTGCAAAAAGCTCTGGCTCTTTTTTAAAGGCCTTGACAAGCTTAATTCGAACAGTGTGTAATTATATGTATTTAAGTGTGAACGACTCGGATATGTACAACCGCTCATGCTCAATGAGTAAGTATATTCAAAGAGTATAGATACGTAAGTGTAGGAGTTGAGTGTTGCGGTGTGAAAATTAGGTGAAGTGTGAGAACCCTGATTTTCCTGGGCTTTCATACGCTACTAATTCAAAGCATATTCGTGAGTTAATGGACCTGAGGCTGATTACCCCTGCAGTTTAATTTACTTTCTGCTTCTTTAGACCATTATCCTCTCCCAGCGTGGAGATTTCTGTCATGAAAAAGCTTCATTAGTTTGATACAAAACACATTAATTTTTGTCTGGTGTGTGTCAAAATTATTCCTTGTCACTTTTCAAGTACAACATTGACAATTTTTTTTTTACACTACAGATTTTCACAAGTTTACCTTCTTCTTTTTATCACTTCATTTAAGGTTGCTCTCATTTAAAAATTACAGCAGTGGCTCGGACTGCTGTGATATTTGTACAAGTTAAGAAGTAGCGTGAGGTTGTAGGGAAAATTCACATATTTAACATTTTTTTAAGTGTATACAGTTCTAGTGTATTTTTTAAAAGGCTGGGAAGTGAATGAGTTGGTGCCTGGGCCAGAACCTCTTGGTCTGTTTTTTTTTTTTGGCAGGTGAATTATGTATGAGGAGTTACTACTACCTGAATGTAGATCTCGTTTGACAATTCTCTTTCGTTTAGTTACTTTCCACAGCTTCCCTCCTTTCTGCCTAGCAGGTGGGGATGGTTTCTCAATTGAGTACACAACAATCTCATCCTCACTTCCATCTGACATGGGCATGGACATGGACTCCTGGCTAATTTCAATGTTACTCGTATTTTCTCCGCCTGTCTCACTCCCCTCCTCTTTAATTATCGAAGGCTCATCTCTATCTCCTTCATCACTATCATCAAATGAAGTGGAAGTCTCAGAAGAAGATTGAGCTGTTGCGAGAGCTGGCTCAGGTGTAGTAAATGAGATATTTTTATATAGATTCCAATCATTGGAAAAATATTCCACTGGGAGAGGGATGAAGGAATGTTCGGAAGAGTCCTCATGTTTTTTGGTAACATTTCCCATCACAGGCTTCGCCTTCCTGTTTTTCCCTCTCATGTCCCTCATCTCAGGAATTTTGACGGGAATGGAATTATTTCCCTTGACCGGAGCCACAGTAACATTGCTATTGATTTGCATACCAGTAGACTTATTTTTTTTCCCTGGTCTTTTCTGCTGAGGTACTTCATTGGGATTGATGTAGTCCAAAGCATTCCATTCATTGCTAGGGAACGGGATGAAGGAATTTACCACATCTTCAAGGGGAAGGTAGAAATTCCCATCGGGAAGTCCAACGTCAAAAGGGAGCGGCGGAGGGATAACTGTATGTGAGAAAGGTAAGAAGGACTCAGGGATATTTGGGAAGGCATCTCGGAGGGTAATTCTTTCCTCTGTACCGATTTTATTCGCGGGGCCTATTTTATGGATGTCAGTTGGAAGTAAATTGTTGCTAAATTGCTGTTGCTGCTGTTTGATTGGAAATGGTGTGGAGGAATTTTTTGTGGAGTTCTGGGCTGCTTGGGCCAGTAAGGCCAGGGAGACGTTATTCAGAGGGATGAAAAAATTAGCAGGTGTTTGATTGATCCCAGCCTCACCAGGGACTGGGAAGAATAATGTCACCCCTTGGTTTTGGGATAGGGGGAAATAAAAAGGGTAGCCATCCACACCATTAAAATTCAATGTATTAGAGAGCTGATTTTGCTGGAGGGGAAAGTAGAAAGGATTCTGGTCCACAAGGGTTTGACCACCGTTATTGTTGGGATTCGTTACTGGAACTCCGTAGATTGGGGTGGGGCTGTTCTGGTTATTATTATTGAGTAACTGGACATTGTTCGTTTGCTCAAGGATGGCTCTTATGAGGGCCGGATTATTGAGGAGGTTCTGATTGAGGAGGTTCTGGTTATTTCCGTTTTGACTATTGAAATTTTGTTTGTTTACGTTCTGGTTATTAAGGTTCTGGCTATTAAGGTTCTGGTTATTAAGGTTCTGGCTATTAAGATTCTGGTTATTAATGTTCATGCTATTGAGGTTCATGCTATTGAGGTTCATGCTATTGAGGTTCGGATTATTAAAATTGTTTTGACTCAGGAAATTCTGATTGTTTAAAAGGTTCACATTGTTCGGGTTTTGATTCATCAAAAAATTTCCATTCAAATTTTGAGAATTAGGATTTTGATTGAAATTTCCAAAGTTATTGTGGTTACTGGTTGGAGGGCTCGGAGTAGTGACAGTTTGCCCACCATTTAACATATTAGCCAGAAGTCCAAGGAGACCTGTTGGGGGAGCTTCCGTAGTTGTTGTAGTGAGTTGGAGGTTATTTATATTAAAGCCCATTTGATTGGGCATGGGTGTCACTAAGAATTGAGCCATGTTATTCATATTGTTCTGGCCCATGAACATATTATTTTGACTATTCATGTTGTTGTTCTGCTGGTTATTCATGTTATTTCGGTTGCCATTAAAATTATTATTGTTCTGTTGGTTCCCTTTCACAAATGCAGTGGAGAATGTATCGGGGTTATTCATATTATTGTTGTTTACGTTGGGGAAATATAACCCGGGTGGACCGGGATTGTTGTTGTTGTTGTTGTTGTTGTTGTTGTTATTATTATTATTGTTGTCAACGTTAGGAAAATATAGCCCTGGTGGACCGGGATTGTTGTTGTTATTATTATTGTTGTTGTTATTAACATTGGGAAAATAAATGCCCGTTGGACCCGGAGGGGCTACAGTAATAGACACTTGATCAGCATGACTATTGCCCTTGCCATAGCCCAGGGCATCCCCAACAGCGTTCATCATCATCATCATCAAGCCCTCCTCCTCCGGCTCCATGTGAACCTCTGTCATGTCACCAGAAGGTGCACTGAATTTTTTCGCAATAGAGCCAATAAGTCCAATCACGATCTCAAAAGCCTTGTTTCCCAATGCGAATTTCTGTCCAATTAATGTGGGGACCAGCTGAACCGCCAACTCTATAATGGCTTTACCCTTCTCTGTTCCATTTGAAAAGCGACATATTTAAGGGACTTGATTCATTGCAATAATTCATGACATAAGTGAATTTTACAGTTTAATTTCTTAAGAAGGTGCATTTAGGGAGCAATTGTGGCTTTCCGCTTGAAAGCCATCACCGTTTGACTATTTATGGGGTGCCTCTATTATACACGGCCAAGTGAAAATCAAGGAAATGTCCTCACTTATGCTAAATATATGCATTCTCTCTTTTCTTTTTCTCTCTCTCTCTCTCTCTCGAGCATTTTCCTAGCATGTAACACGCAATACAATGAAAATGAAAGTGTATTAGTAACATCTCATTTCCATAATCATAGGCTCAAGCTCCTCTTTCTCATGAGCGGCGCTCCACTCCCTGGCCAGTAACTCACACGAAAGTTGTACAAGTCGTATAAGTTACTCACACAACAGGTTAATTTACAGGAAGACGCGGAGAAAACATTAGCTCCTCAAGATCCGCTTTGTGTAAGCTTCCGTAAAAACTTATGTATCATTGAACCTGAACTTAAATCTTTTCAAGTCTCATTGTTTCCATGGCAGATTATAAGTTCCCTCATGTATTGTTTGTTTTGACGGCGTGGGAATTGTAATTATATGAAGGAGTGTGTTTTAAGGGTTTTCATTTTTTTTGTCTCTCCAACAGTATTGTTACTATACAAACGAAATTAATTTAACTTAAGAAGGATCCTTCACAAGTTCAGTTGAGGTAAAAAGTTAGAAACTTTCTTGCCCTTAAATATTATGAAGACAAAAAAATCATACGAGCGTGTATCTATGCGTAAAACTTCCTAGGAAATATTGCGGAACTTCAGATTCATTTATCTGCTTTAAAACTGCATGAAAGGTTGCAAGTTTACTGTAACTTGGCTTGGTAACACAGTTCAGGATTTTTTTGCATATTTTCCAATGGCTTAAAATCCTGTCATGTGTAAACTGCAGTTTTAAATTCACAGGACGCTAAAAAATAGTTTTCTCACCCAAATCAAGCAAAAGTTAAAGAATGAAACGTCCCCCAATTTGTACGAAATGTTTCAGGGGGTATTTTTTTGAGATCCTACCCTTGCATTGAAATACATTTTAATTCAAATTAACTCATACAAAATCTAAGGAGCTTTCCAGCAATTACACTTCCAGGGCCAGGGCACTATTTTAAACTAAGATTTTTATCAAACAATGTGTCCTAATCCTAAAGGTTCTTTAAATTTCATTGAAAAGATTCTTAAATTTTTTTAGCTGAGATTCTGAATCCTGTGCCAAGGATACAAAGAAATTTTGTATTTAAAAAATGTAAGAATTTTTCTACAAAAAACAAGGAAATCGAAAATATTAAAATTCTCTGTGTTTTACTGTTGGGAGGATCACAAGCCATGCAAAGGGTCTCAATGCAAACTGTACATACACAGTTACCCCAAAGTTACCAACTATGCTGTAACTGATAGCATCCCGGTATCTATCTATATGTAAGAGCACGAGGGAAAATGTGACCAATGTTTTAATGCTGAATCCTGTGAGAATGATAACTTTACACCAAGAGGATGTTCATGTTTACATTTATCTCCCTCCATATAAACTTCTACCAGAATGTTCTGATTCCCATCCCACGGTTATATATCTATATATTGGGAACAACTGCCCCTGCTATAACTTTCCCACATTTACAAGATCCTCCATATATGAGTCAGAGCATCCACAATAAGTGTACGTCATCTAGTAAGAATTCTATATGTAATGGTAAAATATACCACCTCAGCAGGAGCAGCAGCCTCAACTTATATACAGTAAGAATAATATGTGGTTGAGCTCATCAGTCATTGCCACTGTAGGTGAAAGTTACAGAATTGCTATTATTATTTTCCATGCCGAGTTTTTTTTTGCATTGTGCTGCTCAGGTATGTATGTACATACATAGTCATATGCACACACGACTCTCCTAGCTCACACTTATGGACGGACCCAACACACAATGGAATCTCGACCCTAGTTTTATGTCAAGACAATCACAGTATCGACTACACAATGGAGGAGCTTTCTACTACATTGCCTCCCTTTACCATCTATTTCCATTGACCACTCCAACTTCTACAGAGTACTTCCTCAAAAAAAAAAACATTTATCTATATTATGTTCCTGAGCCCTGTAATCTGGATTTAGGACCGTGATGACTTGGCAGTATCAACACTCCAAATTAAATTCCAAATCAGAAGTCCCTCCTTGAGGCTCTTCCATATACTTACTATGACACACTGCTATAACAAAACCATGTTGTTGTCACTCTGTAACAGACATCACGTCAGTTTACCCTCCCAAGATTTCCACAAGTAATTATTATTAAAACTCAACCCTTATTTAAGAAAATAAGTCTGGCTGTAATCATCACATGGCCCAGTGACCGAAACTCTATAATGACTAAACTCTTTCCCTCCTATCTGTATTTCCTCATACCAGACACATTACGACATGATGTTTCTTTCAAATAGTAATTAATTATTGGATAAAAAGGGAGACTCTGTGCGTGCTTCATCTTCTGTGAAGGGGAGTTGGATGCGGGAGTTGGAATTGTTTTTATGACTCGTAATCATATTATTCTGTCACCGTCCTCCCTCCTATGACAATCCTATCTCTGATTTGACAAGTGTGTTCTCCCAAGGAATTCATAATCGGGAAATGTGAAAGACTTACAATTAAATTGCTTCCATCTCTTTGGGTCAGGAGAGAGAGAGAGAGAGAGAGAGAAAGAGAGGAGTAAAAATATAGAAGGCAGAGTTATGATAATAATTATAATTCGAGGGGAAAATATCAGATTGTCAGGATGAATGAACTGTGGAAATCCTCTCAATGGACTGTCTGACTTTGTACAGAGACAATTTATTTGATGGTAATCAAGTCAGCAGTTAGTCTGGTTTCAGTTTGTGTGTCTGTGTGTGTGTGTGTGTGTGTACAGGCTAAATCATGGTCTAAGATGAGTTTGGAGTTGAGAGAGTGAAAGTGAGCACTGACATTATTTTGACAGTCTAATATTACCTAGTTTGAATCCCGCAATATGAAATATATGTAGCATTGAGGCGGCTAACACACAGACAAACAGGGGACAAGTGGTAAGTTTTATGATTCTATTCTCGTCCTTATCTCATTATCAGGATCGTTCCTACCTGTGCAAGGCGTAGGATTTGATATCTCTCCAATAATAATTTAAGAGTTGGAATTCTTACCATTCATATCCCGCCTTGCATTTATGGCTCTGTAAAGATACGAATACTGTATATCTATATGGGAGTAGATACATAATTATACTCTAATTGTGTGGACGTTATAGATAGGGTGCGTTCAGAATATACAGGACTGAGAGGGAAAAAAAGGCCCATCTTATCTCCCCGTATCCCAATCCTTGACTACAAATGTGATTTTGTGAAAGGACACACAAACACAGCTGAGATGGTCATGTTGGTGCTAAAAATGCGAGGAGAATTAATATTCATTCGCTAATCTTCAAAACTCATCTTTCTCTCTCCGTTGATAATTTCCCCACACGATTATCTTTTGTTGAGGGAATTCACTCCATTTACAGTCCATGGCATATGAGGAGGATGAGAATGAGACCTGCCCAGGTTGTAACTATCCGTAACATATGCTCGTACAAACAGAGAGACTGTACAAGAGTGGGACTATAGGCTTCAATGAATTTAATAAAAGCTTGCGGCGAAAACATTGAAATCGTGCACGCTCCTCAATGAGATTACAAGCCACACATATTATTTCCTCAGCGTTCCTAGTCCCTTTACATGCTTACAGGAAAATACACTCAGGACATGTGTTTTTCCCTCTGTCATTCTCCTACTACTACTACACACACACACACACACACACACACACACACACACACACACACACACACACACACACACACACACACACACACACATACACACTCAAAAATAAATTCAAGCTCGAAACGTTTCGAGGAAGAAAAAAAAAGTTTGTGTAATTACTAGATATAGAATGTAAAACCCATCATATATAAATATGCGGCTGCAGTTTGGACATAATTTCCTGTGAAATTCCAATGCCCTACCCCTAAACATAATTACTAAGACTAGGGCAGCATCGGCTAAGAAGCTACATTTTGACCGTCCAATTGTATCCCTTCCTCCCAGCAAAAATTCAAGTAATTAAATACTAGAGTCAGAAAAGTGTTAAAATACCGAACCATGTTCAGTCAATATACTCCTCTGTGTTTTGAACTCCTGAAGATTTCCGAAGGAACTCACGTCTGTCCCATAATAAAAATGTGTGTCTTACTTTGAAACATTGAGGTGTGTTTTTTTTATCCCAAGTTGAATTTACACACCCCACTTTGACTCTCATCCGAGAAAATGCTTAATCTTTACCATAAATTTGGATGTAATTAACTCCAGTCGTTATATGTAGTAACATTGTCTCTGATATGAAGACCTACAAAATATCTTTCTCTTAGACAGTGTCAGCATAGCATCCGGATATGCTAATTGGTATGGTAATTGTATTCCTTCCTATTTGGACGTGACTACAGTAATTATATGAGAGTGTTGTAGGGAAATATTAGTGAGTGTGAAAGAGAGAAAAAAAAGGAATAATGAGGGAAATTACCATATCCGCCTTGACCGCCGGAGCCTCCTTTGAAGCTGAGGTTGGCAAGACCAGCCTTCAAGCCTTTGCCCTTTTGAGCAATTCCTTTACCAACACCTTCAATGATCCCACCTTTAGCTGCAATGATGTTCCCGGTGGCTTTGATCACCTTCCCTTTCACGGCAATGATCCCTCCCTTGATGGCTTTAATTGCTCCGATGATGGCACCTTTGATTGCTGCTTTGGCTCCGACAATATCTCCGATAATGTTCCCACCGCCGCCTTTTCCACCTCCTTTCCCGCCGCCACTACCACCCTATAAAAAAAATCCTCATATTATAGAACCCTTCTGTTTCTCATTATTGGGAATTTTTTAATTCCACAGGAGTTGTTTCCAAGAGCTCCCGGATTTTTTTTTTTTTAAATTTACCTTCGGTGGCCCGTAAACTGGCTTTGGTGGAGGGCCATAGGAAGGCTTCGGAGGTCCATATGAAGGTGCAGGAGGACCGTAGGATGAAGGGGGTGGTCCGTAAGATGGAGGGGGTCCATAAGAAGGAGCTGGAGCACCATAATTCGAAGATGGGATACCGTAGCTAGTTGATGGCACAGAGTACGATGAGACAGGAGCATCTCGTCTATATCTTTCAGCGGCCGTCGTCCGGCAGCTCAGCACTGCTAATATAAGGACTAGTCCAGCTGAGGACCACTGTACAAAAAAAAAAAAAAAAAAAAAATGAGTAAATAAAAAGAAAGGAAATAAAATCAATAATTTGAAACCGCATCCCCCCATAATTAAAATTAACAAAGGACATTTATTATACAGATCATGTCAACAACGGATTTTCTCCTCTGTACTAATTGTCCGCTTAATTAATATTGAGGACTAGATTTCAAATGGATCTACCTCTATTAAAGGAATTGCGAAAAGTCAATGAACTTGAAAATGGAACACTCGAGCTTTTGCATTTTAAATGGCCACTTCGACATGACAGCCGTCATCAAGGATTTAGGTTTAAACCCTCACGATGACTAATGTCTGGACTTGAGGTACTACGTACAATAATTGTAATTATGTGTAAAAGAGCGCGGAGTCTATATGTACTGAGCATTATTTCTCACGTACTAAAATCTGCCCATGCTTATGTATGATGAGCAGCGGACAACCCTGGCTGAACAATAACTAATCATAAGTAATCTCACGGTGGGGAAGGGATGAGATGGAGTGAATGGGTGGAATTGAGAGGGTAACAAATTGGCAGGTTTTTATCTTTTGACGTTCTCAATTTCTATCGAGATTGATTTTGGAGCCGTTAGCAAACTCATATATACAATATTGATTTGTATACAATTGTTGTGTGTCTGTTGACTTGCGTCAGTAGTGTGTTTATATTTTTTCCTCTCCTCCTCCCCCCTTCCTCCTCCCTCAGCTTCCTGTTGTATCTATAACCAGACGTTTAAGTATCTACCTGTAAGAGGTAGCTATGTAGGTAGTGTGAGGCATGCCAAATTCAGCTATTGTTAACTTGTCTCTGTAACTTTCTTGTGTGTATAGTTACGTCGTCGCCTGCCTAAATCTGTATTTACGTTTCCCATTGTCTCCTCCGACAGTCATGACAGGCGTCGTCTCATTTCGTCTGTAAATGTCTAACGAAGCCTCGGACTGAAAACCCTTTCCGTTTCCTATATCTATCTATACATATGTGATTTTAATACTACACCATGGGTTTCTAGGGCAGAGTAAATAAAACAGAGGGATTTCCACAATCCTTCCCAAAATATTAATAATTGAAGACAACAGGCGCAAATTGGATTTGCTCAACGGTAACCCCTGAAACTCCTTAATAGCTATAATACCATCCTCAGTATTTTTTTTAAAACAACAATTATTATTATACTAGCACAGCTCTGAGTTCCTAACGTATCCTCCAACCATCCTCATACATACAAGGAAAACACTCTCTTTATAAGAGCATTCCTTAAAAACCCCTAATTTGACCCTATTGGCAATTTAGTAATTAAGGAAATTCATTTTGGGGTAAGTTGAAACATGTCCAAATAATTTTGTCGGATTAAATTTGCCACACGGAGCAGTTTTTATTGCAAGGGCATTTCTGTTGTCTTTTAGTACAAGACCCAACTGTATTCTGTGTCCCAGATGAGTGTACAAAAACTGTGCTCAGAACGTACGTCCGGAGTAATAAATAATTAGAGATGCTGCCCTGTAAATGGGGATTCTCCTGAAGGAGAAAAACGATTACATGTCATTTATACGAGTGGGACTTAATTTTGATGATGATTCCTTTCACTGTTGTCCATATTCCATATATACATTTATGACTGTGTATGTATTTATATGGAGAAGGAAAGTCCTAATAGGGACTGAGTCGGGGGAAATATATATCTGAGGATAGTTTTAACAATTCATAATTTAATCTAGCCCCAGGTTTTCCCTCCACAGCCCTTGGTCTATCTAGAAGTAATGTATTTTTTAATGGAAATGAAAAGTTAAGCCTAAAGTGAAAATGGATTTAGTATGCTAAGCACTGGGATTTTCATTTTGTTTCTGTGTAGGCTTCCATCCTTCTTCAGGAGTCTCAATGTATAGTGTACTTATTATATATGTACATTCATATAGATAAGTCTACACACGGGACTCTCTCAGAACATTGGGGCTAACAGGATATTAAGAGTGTGTATGTTCCGTGGGCTTAGCCCAATGTCGTCCTAAAGATGACCAAGCATGTGCTACATGCAGAGATTCGACCAACACTCACTTAAAGGAACGAACGTAAATCTCACCGATTAATCTTCCGAGCGAGAGGGGCATTCATGAATTCGGAACAGAGAGTGTTTTTTCACTTATTGTTAGTAAGCATCTGTCTACGGGGTGAGTTCCTATGAGCAATCTTTATATAATTATTTGTAAGAGGGACATTAGACTTGACTTGACTCAAGGTAGCAGGTACAAATCCCTGTTTACACATACATACATACAATCCCTATGCTTAGTGTATCTACACCTGATGCAGATAGATCTCTCAGAATTTCATTTACAGAATGACGGGCAAGGCTCTGTAAGTATTTCTTCATCTTCCCTCCTCATCTGCAGATTCAAATCTCAAAACCTCATATTTAATCCACAGCTGAGGAGCAGTGTCTTTAAACAGGTGACCCGTCCAATTGTCCAACATCGTGTACGTATTCACAATAATTAAAATGCTAAGAGCCAAGCACGTATGTGTCATGAGGATGACCAAATCCTCGGGAATTGGTACAGTAAAAGTGAGCATTTGCATATTAAGGGGTGCTGGCTCCTTCCATGTATTTTTTAAGTAGAGAGACGCATTGCCAGCTGTATTTATCTATAGTTAGCATTTAATACAAATGAAAATTCTCAAATTAACCCTCCTCACAAAATTCCTTCCAAACAATCACTCTCACCTGTCATAACAATCACAAAAATATTTGCAGGATTGAATCTAAAGTTATTCCCACAGTTCTAAAGTAGTCCCTTTCAATTTCAATCCATAGGAGAAAAAATTTATTTATTTAATTTAAGTATACCTACTACAGATACCAAATAACTTCCTCAATCCTCACACCTCATAGTTTCCGTTTCATTTTCGAACGTTCCAAATTCGTTTATTTAAGGGGAAAGTATTATGATGGCACAAAAGTGATAATTTCCCACAAGGATTTGACAGGGGGATTCATACACCTATGTACGTGAGATATGTATGTGAGACAGGGCCCAAAATAGAAGCCATCCTTAAAATCCCCTGAGAATGGTAACGACTCACACTCAACTGTGTGTAATACAACAACAATAATTATTACAACTGGATGAGTCATCTTGTGATACTTTACAGTGATAATTATTTTCTCTTGTGTATACATACCCTCTCCCTGCATTTCACACTCTGCCTTAACCATAGGGCTCTGTCTACTTGAGTGCAGATTATTATTTTTAAACAGTAATCTGTTTCTAGCTAATTTCTTATTAAGTGAAAAGGGTCTCAGATTCCTGAGACTTTAAAATTCATCATTTTGTTTATTGTAATTGTAATTTCTGAGGATTTGCATAGAGCTACTAATGTATTATTTAGAGAACGATTTAGTGCATAGGAATCTCCCATGGGATTTCCTTTGGTCCATCAACTCTCCCTGAGCTTATATACATATATGTATGTAATTACGTGCATATAGTAGCAATGCTATTTAATCCTCGTTATGAGAGCCACCTCAGTCCTAATAATCCCTACGATATTTGTATTCACAATCCTGTATTAAAAGCTAGGCCCAATATTGGACAAGAGCTGTGTGTGTGTGTGTGTGTGTGTGTGTGTGTGTGTGTGTGTGTGTGTGTGTTTATACGGGGATAATTTTTTCATCAAATAGGCCAAGAAGGGAGAGAAAACTGTAAGTCGTGAAATACATTTTGACAGGAATGTGTTCTGTATGCAAATGTAAGTATACACTGTGCATATGAGCGTAAAGGACGGAGGAGACGAAGCTTAGACAAACTTGACAGTGCTTGGAGATAAAATACGGATTGTACATATAAACACACTTATATCAGCATATATCTACGCTCAAGATAATTATATGTCCTGTAACAATAGACACTTGGCTATATACTCAGATCTTCTGAGGGTATAGTTATACAACAAAGTGAAAAGATGATGATTATCGCATATTCATGAATTTGGTCTGTATATTTTCTAAACTGTGGGATCAATACGGAGCAGACATTTATACGTTGTAGGATTTTATGCATGCAAACTTCAAATAGTACATTTGTCATTTAAAATTATTTTTTTAAGTGAATATATGCATCCCCCCTGACTTTAAAAGAGTCCTGAGAGCAGACTCTTGGAAAACTTGTGCTCTCCTAATGTTTAACATGCATCTTAAATCTGATCTTCCACTTGGAGTCATCAGTCATGTTGCTCTCCCATTAGATCTTTTACAGGATGTGGGCTTGCATGTACAGATGTAAAATTATATCTTGTCTTGCTTTTAAATGCGATGCTATCCCTGCAAACTTGAATAGATGCATAGATATGCCTACGGCAGGAAAAATTGCTCATCATGCTTCATACTTTTATTCTATTTTCAGATTTCATTCCATATATGCACTTCCAATTGGGAGCAACTGTAACGTCTCTGTCTTTCTACAGTAGAGTCTCTTTTTTTAAGACGGTCCTCAAAGCCTCCAAAATTTGAGTCTGTACAAGGTGCATTTAAAAGTGGAGTTCACTCTCGTTATAAAATCAACCCCTGAGAGCTACTTTTGACTTATAATCACTGTGTTGGTCTTATAAGGGCAAAAATTATTAGGATTGTGCTGAACGCGGGGAGCTGGTTCAAATATCCCTGCCCCTATGGAGATAATGCTCTTATAAGGCTCTCAATCACAGGAGTTCACTGCGATATCAATAGGCTATGAACAGTTGAGTAAACCAAGATGAGATGGGAAAATTGGAGAGAAGGAAATGTACTGAGTAGATTCTAACGAATCTGTATTTTCCTCCGGGTAATTGACTCCAAATGATCACTGTATGTACCAATGTGCCTTAATGTTATGGTCTATTTTTTTTTTAAAAAGTCCACGATCAATTCTCTTGAAATTGTATTTAATTGACCATAATTTAAGCACCATGGAAGAAAACAGACTCTCCTTTGGGAAAGAATTATTTGTATTCCCAATTAATTTCCTTCTGTTTTAAAATCCAAGAGCTGACAACTCCCTCATGGGAACCTTACACTTATTGTGAGCCTTGCTCCTATAACCGGGATTTTTTAATGACCTAACAGCAGGCAAAATTCAGATGTGATTACCCTAAGACTACAATGTGAAGTTTGGATAGGACCGGCCTTGAAATGATCCTTACTATTTAAAATGAATCCTGTTCTTATAGAAAAGAAAAATTAACAGTTTACTGTCAACGAGACTGTAGCAAAAAACATTCTTGCATTCTTCTATGTACACTCTTGCCTCTCAAATATAAGATCGTCCCATAAAGCCAGGGCCTACAGTAAGTCTCACCTTGCCCCTATTTACCAATAACTTCAGAAAAAAATCCCAGTGACTTTTCCAAGTCATAAGACGCGGGATCTCCTGCATATACGCTCAATATGCATGAGCCACTAAAAGTGGCCATATAATCCTTATGTGAATTTGCAAATCAGTGGAAAGTAATTCAGTGTAAAGACATAAGTATATCTAATTATAAGAAAATAATTCCGAGACAAATTCTCCACTAATGCCTCATTAACTTTAAAGTCTTGAGAACCCCTAATGGACATAATTTTGTGGAGGGAAAGATTCTCAGCAAAACTGTGCCAGGGTTTTGTAATCAGGGGAACGCTTTACAAAAAGATCATTAATTAAATCCTTTGACACATTAGCATATGTACGGACTGTATAGAAACTATAGTAACATCAAGGTGCCACAATATTTGCCAATGGAAAAAATATCCCCTGTAATTGTAACACATCTCAGAGACACATTCAAATCCCACAAATGCAAAAGAAAGGGACAAATAGAAATAAAGCGTAGTTTTCAAGCAATAATCTTTGCATTTTCATTCTCTTTAAATGTCATGTGAAATACTGAAGGTTCTGTACCTATGTTTTGTTCAACAAGAAGAAAAAATAAGAAATCGACCTGAATCCAAGCTTTTTATTATGTACGGAGAGGATTTGGAATTTTAAAATAGACTGTAGAAAGGGGTGTACATAAATTTCCCTCTATGCATAATAAAAGGACAATAGAATATGTCAGTGATATTATTTGTTGTTAAAAAAAAATCGCATATACACAGTGATAATTATTGCAGTGGGAAAATTTTTCTGGAACTATTGCAAGGAATATTTCCTCTCATCCATTACTGCATTATTTCAAGTTCGTTGAGACAATGATTAAGAAATAATGGAGATAATTCTAATGGATTAATTTTTAACTCATTAAAGGATTATTTTTTTCTCATCCGTCCGGATGCTCAGAGACAGTGTCAAGAGTAAAAGCTCCTCCACATAGGTTTACAACAGCTCATAGGCCTGTAATTATGACTACTTCCAGCTGTAAACCTGCTCAAGGTCAACAACTTCTAACGGTGCTGTGTGTAACAAGCTCATGAATTATTTCTAGGGAGAGATGCTCTCTCAGACTTTTTTAAAAAGTAAACAAATATATACTCTAAAGCTATATGTATCCCTCAGAGAAGGAGGGATTGTATGTAAATCCTGAAGATCTTCCCATTCCAATAACAACTGTCTGACAGTAACTGTTACACTGAAAATAACACGGTGCTAAATGAGGGGCATAAATGTAAATATTCTAATGTTAATTCTCGACAGGATCGTTTCCTCAGGATCCTATCCATAGCCTCTCTCATACATACGCACAATGTACACCTCCCCGTTACAGAGAGAGTACTGAGATGAGTCTGTACACCTGTAATGGGATCCCAATGTAAATTAATAGTAATATATTTCCATGTTAATTCCTCCTCCTCCTCCTCTTCAAGCCGTCGTTATATTTACACAGTGACCAACTTTTTCCTGTTAAAGCAGTCATATATACTCGCACTAGTCGTACAGGAATCCTCCACTGAGAAGAAACCTTTCCCCTAGCATTGTAACAATTCTCGAATTTAACTTGCTAAATTGTCAGAATATATAGCTACACTGTATACACAGTATGCATGCAAAAGTGTCGGATTTCGACTCCGCTCGTCCCAAACTATATTTAGGCCATGAGTATTTAAAGTTAAAGCGTACTTATAAATATCCACCTGATGAGAGTGGCATTGAAATGAATCTTTTCCTCTTACTTGACATCAATAGTAAGAATCTTTCCGTGACCCCACTCAACCATTGAATTTTGATATAGAGTATTATCATATCCCTATAGCGTGTCCATATGTCACTTTTTGTCCCAAGACTTTCTTCGTCACTCACTGTATTATTATAAGTACAGAAATTTTTTTTATCCCTATCTCTCTCTCTCTCTCTCTTTTTTTTCTTCTTAAACCAGATCATATTCTTATACATAAAAATACTAAAGGCTCCTGAGAGATAGTAACATTTTTAAATATGGAAAAATCCTATTCTTTCTATTCACAACCATTATCATAATTTACAGAGTAATTTTTGTGTATAGAGCGTACGTTACTCTTGTAGATACAGCACCTGTTACAATAGGGTAACGCTTAACAAAATGTAACATTTTTGTGTTATTTTGCCAAACTTAAAAAAATAACATAAATCTTAGTCTTTGTAAATTACTCTACCGGAAATATTATGACAGTTCTTATTTTATTCCTCAAAATTTTTACTCTCAAGTCAGGACCAAATGAATTTAATCCCTTTTTATCTATCCTGGTTGACAGTTCAGGATTAAATACGAGAGGTAATTACAGTAAAGAGCAAAACCTGTATCTATTTATGAGGAAGCTTATATTGAAGCTGAGTATATAGATAATTATCCCAGTTAAAAAAAATTGACTGTTCAATTAACCAGTTGTACTTGCTGAGGTTATCAATGGAGTAGAAACAAGAAGTTGTTTTCTATAATAGTTTAAATGGCTTGTTTCAAGAGGATCTGTTGGACAGACAGAGAGAGTATGTGTACATGTTTCCCTACTGAATGTGATACTAGTTGGAGGAGAGATGGAATAAATTTTTTGAGATTTGCATCTCAAGAAGTAAATACCGTTCAAATTGTTTGTATTTTATGTTCAAGTGACTGTTGACATGAAGAAGATCCATTGAAACAAATAGATACTGTTTCAACAGGCTCTTCTCATTTGATGACTTAGTTTTTTTTATATACATTGTGTCAATAAACCGGTGATGGTATTTCCACTTTTACTTTTCTGCATCATCCTGTCTCGATGCCTTTGGGACGTGGGGTAAAAAAAAATGGATGTACATATTTCAATAGCACAAGTTATATAGGCTTGGAAATTCTCATGGGGTGAGTAGTACAGAGAGATATGTCTGTATGGTTGTGTGATTGTGTGTGTATGTATAAGGGATATGTACTTCCTATTCAAGAGTGACTGCTCATAATAATGTTCACCTACGGCTACACTGCAATTTACAATTCCCACGTGTTGTTGCACCATTCAAGGAAATGTTTTCATGCAATAACCTTTAAATGACTCAAATTGCCGGCAGTACTCTTGTCATCAGGTGTCAGAGGAGCTGAGTCTTGTTAGATGCCTTTTCCTTACTATATATGACATTCCTTGTTAGTCTTTTTCTTTACTCGGTCATTCCTTGTAATAATGCTCTCTCAAGAGAGTCATAGACAGTCGTACTACTTACGAATGGGCTCCACAGGCCAAGGTAGACTCTAGTTCCTGGGAGTAAATCAGAGACGAGGGAAAAATAGTAGTGTCCCAAAGTAAGTATATTAAGATTGCTAATTAGAGTCATGAGCTTAATTTCTAATATATGTTTTGAACCACTATTCTAATAAATGGAGCTAATGTGTCAATTTAGAGGTACGTCCAAAAGTGTGGCATAGTTTCTAAACTATTCCGTCACAATGAGATTCATCATATGATTTTTCTTCCCTGACTCCCTTGAGCTACTAAAACAAAATTCACTCACAAATCCAACTCTTTTTTTCCTTCTTGAAACATACATTAAAAATATTCTTACGCTTAATAATGTCTATCTTCTAAATTTTTTTTTATATGTATTTTTTTAAGAAATCTCCTTCAAATCTCCAATAAATGTGTTATTTTTTTGTGACAGATAAAACGTATTATAAAAATTGTTCAGATTTTAGGCATTCAATGGAAAGTACCATGTTAAATTAATACTACATGCCATTTTTATCGGGAGAGCACTGAGGGAAGAGGAAACCTGACATGGGACAAGATATTATAACAAGCCGACAATATAATTTTGAGCAATTTATCAAAAGCTCTGTCATTCTGAACGAGACTGAGAGTTTGCATTTTGTAATGTAATATTTTAACAATCTCCGTATCTAGACAGTATTGTTACAGCGAAGGGTCTGTGAGTGGAAGTTCGAGTACACGGCTATATGGTTGGATGACAGGTGCTTAAGTATCTATAGATATAGAATATATCTCCCACACAAGGAGTAATCTCAAAGAAAGTAATATTTGACGTGAAGGGACATTTTGGGTAAAAGAGATTTTACAGAATTATCTCCTCCTCAAATGCTACTCTAAACTAATGGAAACTGAACTTGAAAAGTTAAATGTGGAATTCTACAGTACTGATCTTGATGCAGCTGCTCTGACATAGTTGAATTGCCTCGAGCAGAGGCTGACTGATAAAAACCAGTGATAAACCACACGATTGTGAAATGAATGAGACTTTATACATTTATATGTACATACATACGTTTCAATGTATAAATACATAATAACTGTATAAATATCTATCCCAATGGGAGTCTGATATGTGAAAGTATTTTTTTTCTGTTCCACATTGCCCCTGTAAGCTCAAATTGCCTTTAATAAAGTCATAGATATGAGCTTACCTATGTGGATATCAAGACGAGGTATTCATTTTCATATGCCTTTTACCAAGCGACTCAGAAATAAAAATTACAACTTGCACTTTTCCCTCAAAACTGCATAGAAGTACATATGTACTTGCCTTTGATTATAACTTGTAGAGATCGTTCCAATTGATACCCCTCAAACATAATATTACGAATTGTATTCACAATGTAAAATAGACTTGTCAAGACTAGAGTTTCATGGTGGCAGGCTAACTACGAGCTGTTAATAGGCTAATAGCCTTAATAATAGGGCCGACGTCAAAAGTTGGTTTTGGTTACACAAAAAAAAATTTCATGGGAAAATATCCATTGAATTTATATTTGCTCAAGAGCAAGCCCATTCATAATTTTGTACACTTCAAATTTTGCAGGTAGAATCAATAATACCTGTGTATAAGTCATACATTTGACTAGTAGTAGTTTTGATTTGAGATAAATTGTAATTCCTAAATTAAATTTTCAGCATATGATTGTAATGGAAGAGATTCCAAAATTTATTTGTGAGTGCTGAATAATGCTGTGTGTTTTTATAAAAAAAACTCACCCAGTGCTCTGTACTCGTATAACTGCATTGAGGAGAGCCTGTCCCATTTTTATAGTGGGCTACTAGAAGTAAATGCAACTTAATTGCGGCTTACCATCCTACCCTCCATATAGCAGATATTGTATGGGCTAAGATATGAAGCTGATAATGCGATTATATACATGAACTGGGCATCCATGCTTTACATCATTTAAAAGAATCTCACGATAAATCTTGTCACTTTATAGCCGCAGCAGCTATATGGGTGGACAAGAGGAGAGGGAAAAGCTCCTTAGAACATGTCACGCATTGAATATTTTGCCAGTGCACAGTGTCCACAAATGTATTTTTTTTTCTTCTTCAAAGTAGACACTATCCTGTATATATTTATACGCTCTCAATCCAACTATTTAAAATTCTATTTAACAAGTCTCTGGGTGTCTGAGTGCTTGAGTATTATAGGAAAAGAATTGTATTTATTAGAGGTCTTTGAGAGAGGGAGGTATTATAAAAACATGGAAATTCCCATTGGGAGTAGGAGCGTGCATAATCTTACATGTGTGTTTATCACTTTGTGAGGTTAAAATGAAACTTTGCGGGTTGGGATGAAAACAATGGTAATTCTAGGATGTGTCTATTTGTAACGGAACACTTGCACTTTCTGAGATTGTTCTGGGAATTTTCTCAAAAAGAAATTCAATGTTGGGCTTGGCTAGAGGAAACAAACCTTTGGAGCACCTACGTCTCCCTTACATATAAGTACCTGGGAATATATGTCTTGTAAAACAATGTCATTCCATTGTGGTTTGCTCATTTGAGAACACAAGCACTTACTCCATGAGCTTATCATGCATATGGTCACCAAAGGTGAACATCTTCCCTATTATTATAACCCGTGCAGGAGCGGAAACCTATTCTTACCCTAAAATCCTTACTTCATAAATTCCATTTTGTAATTTTACGACCTTCACCGGAATCCTTCAACTTAAAATTATACGTTGTAGGACAAATCATAACACCCTTTAGTCCTGTACTAATTTTAAGCCTTGACATTTTTGACAATTTTAAATTGTCCTGGCCAAGCTGAAATAATGTTGTAAAATCCCTGTAATTTGCAGTCCTTCAAAATTTGTAAACTGCAAGCCTTGGAAAAACGGTTGCTTTGATAATTACAATCGACTTGGAAAATTATAGGGGTTTAGAAACAATGCTTCAAATTGCTACTATTTGGAACTACAGTCTTACGTAAAATTTTTCGAAGGTGATTAATTATTACTGACAGTTTTGGGTAATATTTTGAATTGTATGGGGAAAAATTCGAATTTTCCAAAGGCAGGCACACACATGAGAGAAGAGAGGAATTTTCGGAAATTTTTGACGAAATAAGGCAGGGAATCTGTCTGCCTACGTTTGCTATTTTGGCTACGGACTCACTAAAAACTTTTTATATATTTGGACTGTGTCCCTAATGGCCAAACAATTCAAGTCGAATGCATTTTTAAGGACGTACTTAATACATATGTGCATGCTTCCTTCTCCACCTAAATCTTTATCACGGCCTAATCACCAGATCCTCTCACTCTCTAACTTACTCTCAAAGTTCGTGTTGATTTATGCATGAAACTGCAGGGATATTGCGTTATTAATGACAGGACTCTTTTTTTCCTGACGCCTCACACACACACACACACGTTTTTCATATTTGAAAGCCGAGCCTAACTGGATTTTTATTTCTTGTGTTTACAGTTTTTCAGACTCTGTTTACTCTTGTCATTGCCGCAGAAGAATGTCAAAATGAATATTCTGTTTACTTTATTCATTGACAAGTCCCTTTGTAAAAAGTATATTCTACTTGTGTCCTTTCTGTACTTAATCTAACTTCAGGATTCTACTTTCGTTTGTAACCTACGAAAGGAAAAATAAATACAGAATAACACAAAAACAATGACACAATTTAAAAATACAATTTAAATACAGTAAAGACGTAGGGAATGAAAACAAATTTTTTTTTGTGTCACAAGAATAGTCTAAAAATGTCTAGAATATTTCTGGGTAATTACTTTCCCCCCGAATAAAAATTAGTTCCATTTTCAGAAGTTCACTTGAATAATTCGCAATTTAGAGTGTTCTCAAAATTTCTAAACGAAAACGTTCTACGAGAAAATTAAAATTACACAAGGAAAATGTCACCTTACCTGACAATGATTCCGACTCATGTTGGTCTATCACTGAAGAATTTGCAAGGGGTAAGTTCCAAAGGGAGAGAAAAATTTCTCATATGAAGAAGTATTTTTTTTTGTATTGACAAAAATGATACAAATGAAGGGATTGACAAAATTGTCAGTAAATTTGTACAAAAATAAAAAAAAAAAAAAAAAGTAATGTAAAGACAGAGGAAAAATTTCCCCTCAGAAGATCCTTTGCTGTATTTTGTTGTCTTGTTAGTGCTTTATATTTTTTATAATATTCCCTGGCGCATGGGGGTACATATGCACCAAACACTAGACTTTTGCTGTGGATACTCAGCGTCTGAGAACGGCCAACAAACTAAGTTGAGGGTGGGAGACTTGGTATTTATATGAGGGCAAGAAGGAAATTGTGGAAAGGTATTTCTTTCTCTCTCTGCCGTAGAATTTTGTCTCCCTCTTTCTCATACCTTAACTTCCCTTATGACTTCTTCGGCATGATCATCAATATGCAAATTTCATTCTGTGATGCTCATCTTACTTATTCTATTATTAAGGAAGGAACCTACACACTCACACACACACACTCGTCTCGAATTCGCTTATTACAAAAGTGATTCCGGCTTCTGGCCAGTATGATTCAAGTATATATATATTATGTGTATATAACAGAGAACATTTCCTTTTAATTCTACCCGTGGCGTCTCTTGCATATAGACTAATTTTTTAGAAAACGCACTCGATATCGTCTCCCCTCCTCACAGCCCATGCCTTATACATGGGTGCTGCATATAGTACATGTACATATGTACCTGTATACTGAGAGTGTTACATCCTCCTTATATTATTTACTATTGACACCGCAAATATTATTAATTTTGTGTGTGCGCAGGAATGATAAAAGTGAAAACCAACCTGGCACATACTCACTCACTCACATTGATCGTTGATACCATCCGGATACCAATTTTGAGATTTTCTCTACCCCTTGCAAGTAATACTGCATGTACCTCCACATATGTACATATGTACATATGTACATACGTCCGCATCCTCAAACGTTTGACTTCTGTCAGCATAGTTCCTTATTGTATGTATGAGCTAATTCCTAGTTGAAATACCTGCTTTGTAAAATCTGTCTCAGGAAGAGCTGCCTGCAGATTAGTTAAAATTGAGAGGGGCAGACGTGGGCAAATAATTTACCTATAGATACTACGCTCTTCCTTGGTTTATACTGTATATGCATCTGTATATCACAATTTAAATTATAAAAACGTTTTATATCCATAAAATAAACACACTTAATTTGGTTCCTCACAAAAACAAATAAGGAACCGAATTGAACCTCACAAAAACAAAATGATGCTCATCTATTGTCAATTTTCATCAATGAATTTTTACAGTATTTAAATGTCGTTTGGGCTGTTTTCTTACGTTGACATTTTTATAGCTGTTTAAATGCTAGTGTGTGAGTGGAATGTATGTATGTACATCATGTACCATGATTATTTTATTCATTGGTATTTCCACAGATTGACGGTTATGTCAACTCTGGACCGAACATTTAATTTAATGGAATATAAATATTTCTTGAAAACAATATTTTAACTGGACCGATTCTCTGGAAGAAATATCTGGAAATTCTGATATCGCATGAAGTTCTTACGTGATGCTCTTTTAGGGAGAAAAAGTAGCAATGTGTTAAATAATAGTCCGAATTTGTTTGTGCTCGTAAAGAGAGCATATTCTTAAAAAAGGTTCTTTAATAGCTAGAGTGAGCTGTATTTTATTTAATAGCGGTTGCTCCAGTGTGTGGAATTAATCCAGAGGAATTCTGAAAGGAGCTTGATTTGATTTCTTTAGGGAATGTTATTTTAAGTATGAGAATGAATATGTTGGGATGAACGAGGAAATTTTTGCACCTGTTGGAAAAATGCTCTTTTGCTCTTATTAAGGGACACCTGTAGTACTGTAGTTCTTTACGATACATAGGCTAGTCACTCAGGGCTGGCATCAAGTATAAAATGTATCACATATGTAAATGACTTACTCTCTCAGGAACGGCATTCTAACATTTTTGCATTTAAGTTTCAGGCTGACGCATAATTCATTGAGCTATAGTATTTAAAGTACCTTGAGTTGAGGTAATTAAAAATATGGGAATCAAATTTGTTCTAATTTTTGCAGCAAGTCTCCAATAGAACGAGAAGAGGGTGCCATAAGAAATATTTTTAGTTTACAAATATGCTAACTACAGATAGGTATATGTATCTTTAAAATATGGATGCAGCCCTAAGACTAAAATTGAAAGGCAAAGTTTTAGGGGGGAAGAAACGCATGGGGCTTTCCTCGCTTGGGCCCTATTTTGTCTATAATGCTCATTAGTTGTCAGTCAAACTTTATTTTAATTGCAAACTTGAGCACTCGCAAGTTGCATTCACTGCCCGCTTTTGCAGGCTTTAAGTTATGGAATGTCTGATTAGCTTGTGTTGTGTATAGGCACTTTGACTATAATAATTATAATGACTCCACCTAATTATTATTCTAATCAGCTCTGCTTCGTAAACCTATAGAGGGGTATACTATAGGTATGGATATGTTTGAAAATTATAATCACCTCAAGACTCGAAATAAGTTACTATATATAACGCCTAATTGACACTTATGAATGTTGGGGATATTGTTCATCGATGCTTGTAAGTAAAAACTTTGTAAGTAAAAGTGTGCAGCAACGATATAATAGTCCCTCATCCTAAGTTCTAATTAACCATGACATTTACAATGCACTGTTGCTGGAAGAGAATTCCTTATAAAGAGCATATTTTCTATAGAAGCAAAAACATTTAAACGCATTTTCATTGACCACAAGATTTTGAGCAGGACATTGTGAGAGTCAAATTTTTCCCCTTTTTGGAGCGCTATTATAAAGAGCTTCTCACTGTATCACGTGCATAAGTACAACTATTAGAGATGTGACTGTTTCTGTGTATATTGGTCCTTCCGTATCGGTACTGGGTCGGCTTTAAATGCTGACAGTAAAACATTTTGTTTGGATTTTGATTGAAGAAATTTAAAGTTCATAAAATTCATTCTTTCCATATTCATACATTACTCTGGCACAATCGTTACAGATATTCCCTCAAATTGATTCTTCGCCACAGCGTTTCCGCTGCAACCAGAGTGTCTGCGAGGGATTCGATATCCCCGAAAATATTCTCCTAGACGCTGAAATTTCAAAGTTGTGTAAGGGACAAGCCGTCTTCGCCAAATAAATACCAAATAAATTTATCAAATGGTTGACATAGCTGCAGTCTGTTGTACCGATATATGTAAGTCCACTTGGGTTCAGAACCATCACACGCACAATTTTAAAGTTAATCGCTCTTAAGTAAATCCTGTACCGGGACCTGTTCCTGGACCCATATACCGGGTACTTGAAAATTGTGTACCTTTACCCGTACCTGTACCCATTTTAACAGGTCCAATTTTTTTGTACCCGTACACCTGATCTCAATTTAAATCATTGTACCTGTACCTGAAATGTACCTGTAGCCAAAAACAACCCAAATACTGGACCCATGGGTACAGGTATCTGGCTGTACCTGGAGCTGTACCCAGGTCCTTCTTTTAAAATGCTCAGAATTTGTTCTAACTAATACTCTACATTGTAAGAAATTTAATCGTTACGATCAAACTTACCGACTTACATGATATTTTATGGAAACAGTAAATCCGAAAAACTATATTAAATTATGCTGCAAAAATAGTTGCAACCATGTTTAATTACTGGGTGCTTTAATTTAACTACTGTTTTGGTTTCAATGAATAATCGTTCAAAAATGATACGAAAAGGATCACGTGTCTGAAAAAATATTGATGAAACAAAAGTAGTTTTTTTAAAATACGGGATGCCAAAAGTCATCATTTAATGCATTCCGCAGATACTGTCACCTGTTTTGATTATTCCATTTTGATTGGGTTGGATTTGCAAAGGAGCGAAATCCTAAATTAAGTTGTATTTGGGGCCTTTTTTGTTGACCAATACTGGGTGGTTATTAATCTGTGCAGTGTGTACGGTAGCAACGCTTGCTGTCTCATTAGTCCATACAAATGCGTTGCTGAGTTTACCTAGTTTTGTGGAAAATTCTAATCCAGTTTTTATAATATAATATTTCCAATACTACATTATACTGGTGATTTTTGACATTTTCATATTTCCGATACTACTTCCTCCCAAACAAAGTTACTTTGTATTCGTGATCTACTCAATATTCTTTTTACATCAAATTTCATTAAAAACGTGTAATAGCTTGTCAAGAAAATTTGTTCAAATTCCTGTAAAACGAAAGCATAAACATATCTACGAGAATGAAAACTACCATCTAAGGGGCATTATGAAATAAAAGAACGCTGCGCACATGAAAAAATTCAAATGGGGTTCATGAAATTATAAATTTGTGGTGTGTTCAACACAGCTCGTGTTGTAGAGTAAGTTGCTTTCTTGATTTTACGTTTTTATAAAAGTACCCGAAAATTTAAGGTACTTGGAGATCAGGTTCAGCTTTTTCAATCACTCGTACCTGTTCCTGATGAAATTGATTCAAATAGGTATTCTTCTGTACCCGTTCCCATACCCGTACCTGTACCCAACTTTACGGGTCCAAATTGTATGTACCCAGAAAGTACCCAAAATGTATGGGTACAAAATTTATGTGCCCATTTTGTACCTGAACCTGGACCTGTACCCATATACCCGGGTACTACCTGAACCCATGAGGGGCACTACTTCACAGGGAAAATTACTTCAGAATTGTGTGAGCGCACACAATTAAAATCAACAGTAGATGGCTATAAATCCCGTATCAATACATGTCAAAAAGACTTAATTTATGCCTATAACTTGCGTACTGGTTAAAGAATAGCGCGGAGCTTTAATCCAAAGGACGGTTAGAGCACATTAATAACTAGTAAGCACTACACAGCCAGCAATTGCTGGCTCAAAAAGTCACATGTAAAATGGGAAGACAGTAAATAGTTGCAGATCAACTTTATTAAGTTATTTATCCATCCACTTATAAAATATATCCAACACATAGATCTAGATTAACAGTGCTGATCTGGATCGTTTCTCAAGAACGATTAGACATCGAATGAATCTGATAAAACTGCAGGGATTTCCAAAACCTTTTTCAGAAACGTTTTAGTAGAAATATACTGTTGTATCTGTACAAAAATTTCCTTTTTTGCGGCTTTCAATGATTTGATGCGTTCCTAAAAAAATGTCTACAGGATTTAAGTAGCAACCACTTTCGCGTAAATATTTTTTCAAATTTGTGTTGGTGTTCTAATGTACTGAGAGGGTATTGCAGTTTTGAGTTTTGGAATGTATTTTTTCTTGTAAAATTCTAATTTGTAAGATTTCATATTTGACGCAATTGATGTTTGATCCAATTTGTAATGTTTTAATTTACTCCCTGAAACTTTTCCGGACCAAAGAAATTTGACAATAAATACTGTAGCATCTTTTTCTAGGGTTTGATACAGGCTGTTGAAATTATATGACAGTGGGTTATGAATTTTTTTCCGCTTGACTTTTCATTGGAGCTTCATCTTCATGTGAGTGTGAGTTTGAGGTACACTCTGTGTATTGGGACAAAAGACATGATATTCAAAATGTCGACAAAACGAAAATTACCATGTAAATTCCAATTCACATACCGGGTAACCAAACTTACAGAATTGAGATTTGACAAGATAAACGTTTCGATGTATCATCAAAGAGAACCAGCTTAATTTAATTTTTAGTGGACAAAAAGAACATTCAGTTACCTGCTTGATGGCTTGCGTTTTACTATTGAACGCATTTATAATGCAGAAACGATGGCCAAAGCTTGGGACATTTTGTCGCATTTCTTTATTTAAATTTTCATACTCTCAATTGTTTCACGTAACCTCGTCTAAAAGATGGTAAACTGCAGAAAATTAATCATGGGCAAAATATTTAATAATACTTAGTTTAAAATAACAATCACTTTGTAGTTTCCTTTCTGTGAAGTTTATGAATCATAATGTATGTCCTATCATTAAAATGCAATCTGCCAACTATAGTACTTGACTTGGAACCTAATTTGGTAGAGGTTTGGAAAGTTCAAATCTTCCTAAATCTCATCCTCCATTGTATAACGCAATATAATTGGAATACAAAATCCCTCAAGAGTTCTATTTTGATAGCACAAATAAACGACGTTTGACTAATTAGACATGCACTTCAGTAACCTCCACAAAAGGCAGCGTCTATTGTCAAACCGTGTAAATATTAACGACCAAAAATTGTATGCTTGCATGTGTTACTTAGATTAATTTATCCCGTATTTCATTTGTACCGGCATGAATATAAACGCAATCACTTTTCGGCAGGTAGAGCATAAAAACCGAAGGTAGAGTCATATCTCTGTGCAAGCTGAAAGTACATTTATAATTTCCGCGGAACTGTGAAATCAAATGCATCCCTCATTTTCATTTATTTCTGTATAAGTGCTGACCGCAAGTTTTATAGTGCCACCGTATTAATATGCAAAACCAGCTGGAATGAAAACGTCAAAACAATGAGCAGTAACAGATCACAGGCTCCAAGATGGTTCAGCATTCAATGCTTAAATTTAAAGCGTGAATGTAAAAAATCATTAAACACGAGAAGAACAAAACAATCGAGATTGTGAGAACTTATGAAATTAGGAAACGAATGCAAAATTTTGTTCAGGATTAAACAATACTGACATTATGGCACATTAAGAAGAAATATTTATGGAAAGCATTAAAAACTGAAGTAACTTTATAGAAAACTGATGAATAGGAGGAACTATACAGCCCATTATTAAAAGGTGGACAAGCTGGAAAAAGGACCCTCGATGGCAGCACATTCTACCTCTTTTCTTTTAAGAACTTGATCAAGAGATTCGGCAGCAATAATTTGCCAGCAATAAGAGCCCAGGAACCGGGGGAATTTCAAATGAAATTTGAAAACACCTCCCAGCAGAAATTGTACCATGACAAGATTGTTTAATGAATAGAATGGTTAATAGCATAAATTCCAGAGAATTGTGTAGAAATAATAATAGCCCGATATTTAAGATGACGGACACAAATTGGCCTTAAAATTATGTTCCATTTTACTTGCGAAAACAATTCTGAAATCAATCGTAAAACAAAATCATCTCGAACTCTAAAGCGACATACAGATAGGGGAGTTCTGTAACGACCATTTCATCATCCTGAACACACTCGTTCAAAAATCAATAGCAAATAAGGAGAAACATATTGCATGTGTTTTTTGCGCAGTTTTTCAACTTAACTATGCTTCTATATTTCATCTACCAGGGAACACCCGTTCGAATACAACTATAAATAATACATGATCAGCCGTTATGGTGGACTAAATTAATTATTTTCGCCAAAACATTTCTTTATAAAACAGGTTTTTATATCGCCAAAAGTAAGAAAGCTGAGTATGTTCTCATAGTATGTCTAAACTCGATTATTCCCATGCTTAGTTGAGAGGCAAGACATTCAAAAATTCCTAACAATGATTAAAAGTTGTACTAAACAAATTTCAGACAAACAGACGTTTGAACATGCATATGAATCAAGTAGACTTAATAGAATAGAATAATTGAAAAAAGTCAACAATACCTCGTTATAATTATTACCAAAAATTCAATTCTAAAAACCTTCAGTCAACTTTTAAGAATCGACTTATGATCAATTCAATAATCCAATGACATTCACATAGATTCAATAACGACTTTTATTAGATTTAAAAAATCATTTCTGCATTGGAAATGTATACCAGGGTATTTTAATGAACTTAACTTTGAAATGTATTTCAATTTTATGTGTAATTTATCAATCCTTGTTGTTTCGGTATCTGATTGAAAGTTGTTTAGCTGTCGAAAGGTTGCATTATAATAAATCTATCCTAAGCTAATGGCCTTCAGGCAATACCATCGAAAAAATTTCCAAATATTACTTATATACTAATATTTAATAAAAACTAAATAAGTTTAGATAAATAACGTTGCGATAGCTTTCATAAATGATTCCGGTAAACGATTAAACATTAACTGTTCAACACTCTGGCAGCAGTTGAGTTTATAATGCAGCCGCCCACATGTTAAACAAATTCGTGTATTGCGTGTCTCCTGATTGTACAGGCGCTGTTTCGGCTGCTGAACTTGTAGCCACAGTAGTGGCTAGAACCGTCGTAGTAGTGGTTGGAACTGTCGTGGTAGTAGTAGTAATAGCCGTGGTCGCGCTTGGTGCGATTGCTTGTGCCTGCATTTTACTTGCTGAGTCTGACAGGTATTTAGGATACATTGTGCAAAATGACAAATAGGGACGCGTGAAGCGTATTTGAGGAAAAATATTTGCGGCTCTCTGCACCATCTGATACATATCTGAAAGGTAGATATAACAATTATTATCCCAGAACTACTCCAATAAAATGCCTACAAGACATTATTTGGTGTAATTACGTGACACAGAAATAGAAGCTTCAAAAACTAAAAATGTTTTACTAAGCGCTGTTCAATCCATCAAAACCCAACAAGTTTGCAAGGACCCTAATTAAATATTTGTCATCCAATTATATACATGTATTCACAAATTCTGGACTAACACATTCAGTCTTTCAATACTACGATTAAAAGAAATGATATTATATCATGAATGCAAGAATTGGCCATCTAAGTATTATTGTAATACTTATATACATATACGTCTGCATTGCAAATATTTCAAAAATGGAGGGGCGTATGTGTAGGAGATTTCAGAATTCACTTTGTGAAGAGTTGTATATTACCCAGAACTAAAAACATGGAACAGTTACCCGGAAATACGGGTATCTTATGGCAGCAGGAATTAAATATGTGACACGAATATATTTACATTTTTTGTACCATATTGAAATTTTAAATATAATCTTGGATATGGAAATTTGAATTTGCATTGCTAGCAAATGCTAACAGTCAGGGGTATACAATTAGGCAGTATTGTCATACTTTTGAAGCAAGCAACTATAAATCAGACTTACTGGTACACAAGGTGGACATAGATGATAAGATCGCTGCACGAGTTTGGCAAGTATTCAATGGTGATTCTTGGGCACTATTTGACGGGGCAGCTGATGAAACAACAGTTGGTGCAATAGTTGGTGCAACAATTGGTGCCTCAGTTGCTGCCTCAGATGCTGCCGCAGTTGCTGCCTCAGTTGCTGGCTCAGTTGGTGCATCAGTTGGAGATTCAGTTGGAGATTCAGTTGGTGCCTCAGTTGGAGCTTCCGTTGGTGCCTCGGTTGGAGCTTCAGTTGGTGCCTCAGTTGGTGCCTCAGTTGGTGCTTCAGTTGGAGCTTCAGTTGGTGCCTCAGTTGGAGCCTCAGTTGGTGCCTCAGTTGGTGCCTCAGTTGGAACTTCCGTTGGTGCCTCGGTTGGAGCCTCAGTTGGAGCTTCCGTTGGTGCCTCAGTTGGTGCCTCAGTTGGTGCTTCAGTTGGGGCTTCAGTTGGTGCCTCAGTTGGTGCCTCAGTTGGTGCCTCAGTTGGTGCCTCAGTTGGTGCCTCAGTTGGTGGCTCAGTTGGAGCTTCAGTTGGTGGCTCAGTTTGAGCTTCAGTTGGTGCCTCAGTTGGTGCCTCAGTTGGAGCTTCAGTTGGTGCCTCAGTTGGAGCCTCAGTTGGAGTTTCAGTTGGTGCATCAGTTGGTGCCTCAGTTGGAGCCTCAGTTGGAGTTTCAGTTGGTGCTTCAGTTGCGGCCTCAATTACTGCCCCAGGTGGAGCTTCAGTTGGAGCTTCAGTTGGAGCTTCAGTTGGTGCTTCAGTTGGAGCTTCAGTTGGAGCTTCAGTTGGTGCTTCAGTTGGAGCTTCAGTTGGTGCCTCGGTTGGAGCTTCAGTTGGTGCCTCAGTTGGTGCCTCAGTTGGAGCTTCAGTTGGAGCTTCAGTTGGTGCCTCAGTTGGTGCTTCAGTTGGAGCTTCAGTTGGAGCTTCAGTTGGTGCCTCAGTTGGAGCTTCAGTTGGTGCCTCAGTTGGTGCCTCAGTTGGTGCTTCAGTTGGTGCCTCAGTTGGTGCATCAGTTGGAGCTTCAGTTGGAGCTTCAGTTGGTGTCTCAGTTGGAGCCTCAGTTGGAGTTTCAGTTGGTGCATCAGTTGGTGCCTCAGTTGGAGCTTCAGTTGGTATCTCAGTTGATGCAGCCTGAGTGTTCACCAGCATAATTAAGCTGGTTAAGCAGATTGTTACTGCAAGGATTTTGATGAGTGACATTTTGAATGTTTAAGTTGTGAATGATATTATGATCGATTAACCCGCCGTTATTTATATCCCCAAAACTAGGTCGTGATTTTCCTCCAGTTGCACTAAACGGCAAAATTTGTTGTATTTTCACGTAAAGTGCTGGTGATTCACTAACACGGAAGGTTTTGAAAACTTAGTTATTTGCCTGGAAACAGATCAACTTTGAGGAAATTTAATCGTTTGTGTAAGATAGAAATATGTAACAGCTGCTTTACTTATTTTATTAAGGAAAGTACAAAATTAAAAGTAAACTTGTTTAAAACTAACATCAAATATGTATCTATCAAAAGAAAACTTATTCTTCCATTTTATGTCCTCCATATTATACAAGGTTTCCTTTTTGTAAAATGCATTGCTTTGTATTCCGACTGTAATCGTAGTACCAGCAGTTGATTGAATTACAAATTTTATTTACAGAGTTTGAGAATGAACATTTTATAATCTGCAAAAATGACTATGTTTCAATACGTCATCAACAAAATATGTTTCGGATCGTTTGGTTTTAATATCCGGATGTAATTAAAGTTGTATTCTCTACACATTAGCTGATATCACAGTAATTACTTACACTGCATCAAGTATTTCTAAGGCTGCCAAATGCCCACTATTTTAGTAGACTAGCTACTATTTGACAAGGCAGTCTGTTGTAAAATATTCATGTTTACTTTATTTACTATTTTATGCCTGCAAAATTGACTGTGCTTAGGCGACACCTGTATGACGTTTCAGAAATTGGTATATATATACTATTTTGGGGTAAAGTATATTGGTAAAATTTCTAATGCAGCTGCAAACGCTACTCCATGCGCCATACTGACTTAAAGTTGGATTATTTTCACTTGATATGCAGGTTGCAAAGTAACAAATGCTACCCGGTCTTGGCAAACACAAAAATTACATAAAAATTACATAATTATCCTATTTCATGGTAAGCTTTGGGTGTTTTAAAATGTTTCCTCAAGCTTCAAAATTGGTTACAAAATATATTTTGATGAATTGATGATTTCATAACTTTGTGTTTGCACAAAATGTAATGAGAACTCATTTGAGCCTAATACGATTTTCTCCAATCAACAATCGCGGCCTCCATAATTGAAGATGTGAAATTGTCTCTAGGTATAAAAGGTTTTCTCTTTATTTTGTTCTTGCTTCATATTTCCTGTAAGGAATTCCCCTAACATTACTGTCTGTTTGTGCGGGTCATGTCATTTAGCGCACAATTCTCAAGGTAGGAATATGTTAGTTTAATTCCTGAAAGACCTGAAATGTTTTTACAACGCAGTCACACAACCCATTTGGAAACAATTGATATTTTGCAATGAAATTACTTTTAAATCGTTTTAAAACTGTCAATTTTGAGATTAGGTGCGGTTTTCTAAAAGCAGGAATAAACCATAGAATCGGGCTGCTTTAGGTATTTCGTGATCAGGTACAAATGCGTTCGTGAGTGTACCAATTTCCGTCCAGTAAATTTCTTTTAGGGCTTGTTTGTACCCATGCCCCTGATTTTACTCAAAATGTAGACAGATTACATTCGTTTTGTGTACAAAAACTATGGTACTCAGTGTTTACGCTTTTCTATACACTAGTACACAAATACCCGGTTACTACCGGTATCCATTTGCAATAATGTTTAGTCCCTCGGAGAGATTTAAAATAAGATATTATTCACCCATGGCCTGGAGTACCCATGATATTTAGTATTAGCGATGCAAAAATAAAATTCTCATCTAAACTCGCCTTTAAATGTTTTATAGGAAGCAGTAGGAATTCAAAACGTGTAAGAAATGGTCAAATTAATCAAATGGTCAACAGACACTTTCATTCCATTACATTTTCACGAACTATTCGAATTTATAGTTCAACCTGGCATGAAAATTTTCATTCAGTATTCCTTTTCCGCAATGTTGAAACAGCTTAAACTTTTCGGACAGTGAAAATGGAATTAAATCTACTAGTGAAACTATAAAGTAAGTCAAGTTTAATAGTTATGTCCCAGATTAACTAGAACTAAATAATTACTCTACTAAATAATGAACGAAGCCATTATAATACATTCAATTTAAATTCACCATTATGGAAATTATTTCCTTATCGAGTAATATCTTGGAGAAAAATCTCGTAAAAATTATGACCCGATTAGTAGTGCAGGATGACGCAGACTATAAATGCGCGAAATACTATTGCCATTAAAATTTCCGGGAAAATGTAATGAATTGAAAAGGAAATGAAATATCTGCTGGAATATAAACAAGACATAAATAGTAAATCATTAATTTAATAACAACGTCTTGTGAACGTAGTTTTATAGGAAGTCAATCGAAATGCCGTATGGAGCAGTTTAATTTCACATGATTTTTTATCGTTGCAATGTGGATACCCACTGCGCCTAACTTGATTTCAACAGGAGTTGTTTTCACAGACACACTAGTTCAGCATGTAGCACAGTCTGAACATTAAGGCTTTTTGTGGTAATTTACAATAAGTTTAAACCACTAATTCAAATGCACACTATACTTTGAAGAATAATCATACAATAGTTATTCTCAAAATTATATTTTACGGGAATCTGGGAGAACTTTATTTGTTAATCTGTGAAAAAGCATGGCGTAAATACTGTATTTCCCTGGTGTACAAATGCTATCTACGTAATACGTAATTAATATTAAAACGTCTGCTCAATTAGAAACCGCTACCTTTGGCTTATTGTTTTAATCCATTGTAGTGTGTGGAATTTGTAAAAGACATCTGAATTTTTGACCTAACTCCAAGTAGCGATTTTGAAACGGTGATACATATTTTTTAAATTTTGCAATAATTAACTATTATCCTTTTACCGAACCCAAATTGTTTTGCGGAATAGACGAACGATATTGTAAGGTATACATACATAGTTGTAAGAAGTGTAGTTGTAAGAAGTGATTTTAGTCATGTAATAAAATTGTTATTAGTGTTAAAGGTCAGCTCTAGCTGCGTCTAGAGCAGAGTAAAGAATCCCTGACGAGGGACTTCTCACGCTCCACTTTTGGACGCGTCTCATCTTATGAAATAATGTAATGATGTATGAATCACACACGACAGTGTTAAAGTGTGTGCAAATCTTATTTGCGAACTTCAGTCTTAGACTGAGAGTTATTCCTTTCTGTTTGATTTTTAGAATCCTCTGAGATTCCCCTTTTGTTTTAGTTTTAAGTTTCTGAAGTTATTGTTGAAGTAATTATCATTTCGTTTTCAGTTTCATTTTGAATAAACAATCAGCCTTCGGGTTGTTTCATTCAATAATTGTCTGGATTACATTTGAGACTTTTATTAATTGCTTTCATCCAATTAATTACATTTTTAGCACGATTCATAATTAGTCAAGTTTGGAAGGTTACTCAAATGGAGTGACCTCGACCTGACCTTAATATGGTGGCCCATGTCAAAGACTTTTCACCAGTTTGCCCGTGAATAAGTCACCCGAATAGCTCTCAGATTAGGCTCCCCGGGTTAAAAGCGCAATAATTAAGAAAAAAGTTTGAGATTTTGGCATTCATTTGAGATTAAATTTTAACACAAGGTTTGTCTAACGGTTGATTTTATTCCCGTCTCGAGAAATTTTTTTTAAGGACTTGTAGATTGCAACTACTGAAGTCAGGTGGCCCAAGTGGCGACAAAAGCTGTCTTGGACTACCCCCGAGTCTACTCTCCTGGCCCACGGAGGTTCCGAGGATTGAGTCATACTAAGCAGAGGATTTGCCTGCCCGTACAAGATTTTGCAGAGGATTTGCCTGCCTTACTGGATTTTTGCAGAGGACCTTTACCTGCTTTCAAGTTTTCCACAGAAGAGTTTCCTGTGTGTGTTGTTTTGACAGAGTGATTTTCCTGTCCAAGTGTTTAAATGATTTATTATTTTGGTCATATCAAGACTTACTGATGTTTTACTGGAAAAAGGTACGTAAATAATTATGGTTTTTTATGTCTGGCTCAAAACAGCCTCCAAAGAAACCCCTTGCATCTCAGTCATCAATTTCACCTCCGCCTCAAGGGCGTTCAACTCGTTCAAATTCTAACCCTGACATTTTAGATAAAGATCAATTAGCTAAGGTTTTAAAGGCTGCTCGTAAGCGCCAACCTGTAACTACAGTTTCCAGTAGCACAGCTCAGACTCCTCCAACTACTACAACTGTTCCATTAATTCCACCCCTTAAAACCAAAACTACTAAACCTACCCCTAGTGCTAGTTTTACTCAAAGTGCCTCGCAGAAAAATGCAAAACGTGCTTCTCGTAAATTTAAGATCCCACCTCCGGTAATAAATTTATGTGATTTATTTCAAGAACCTAGTGGTTATTTTTCAACAGTTTATTATCATACGAATAAAATGGCGACGACTGTTCCGCCTACGATTGTGATTCAAACCCCTCCAGCGAATTCTTTTCTTAATTTTAAGAAAACAAATCAGTTTGATCCGGCGAATCATGATGTTTTTGATTTTATTATGGATTTGGAGCGGATCATTGGTTTACTTAAATGGGATTGGGCGGAGTTACAAAATAATCTCCCCAATTTATTATTGCCTGATCCATTTCTTTGGCTACAGGGTGAAATTCGACGTGCAGGTTCCACGGTAGTAGATATTCCCACTATGTATACAGCTCTTCGAGAGAGATACGGTAAAAGCCGTCAAGTTTATTTGCACCAACTTAAATCAAAAGTTCAGGTAGAAAAAGAGTCATGTGCAAAATTTTTGTATGCTATGGATACACTTTGTTCCCGTTATGATGCAAACATGCCCGTCGCTGATAGAGTGGCTTGGGGCATTTCGGGACTACTCCCAAAATACGCCCAAGCTACTAGCGGCTTGAGTTTTACAAGTATCGCAGCCCTTGTTAGATTTTGCGAGCATCGTGAATTTCAACAAGAAGCTACTCCCATGCCCGATACTACTGCTAAATTATTAGCTTTGGAAGAACAAATCAAAAAGTTAACTACATCTGATGCCCCACATGCTCAAGTTAACGCATTAAATGGTAACCCACCTGCTCAACGTAATAATAATCGTCGCGGACGAGGCGGTGGTAGAAATAATAATAATGGTACTCCTCGTAACAATAATAATCAAAATAACGGTAATAATAATAATCCCAACCCTGCTCGTGGGCTCCAATGCTATAATTGCAACAAATTTGGTCATTTTGCTCGCGACTGTCGGTCGGGAAATGGGCAGCGGGGACCCAACAATCAGAACCAGGGTCCCCAAAACAATCAAAATCGACAACAATTCCAGAACCGCAACAATGGTCAACGGAATTACCAAAACAACAATTACCGCCGCAACAACAATTACAATCCCAACAATCGCCAGAATGTTCAAAGAGTGGAACTTGCTTTTGCGCCTCCTCAACAGGCTGCAGTTCCCCAGCAAGTTCAAGCAAATCCCACTCTACAGTCATACCCACAGATTACTTACCCTCTGTAAATGTTTTAAGTGCTACACATTGCCCCTACATCATGTGCTATTTTACCTCAGTGACAATTGATGCTTTAGTTGATACTGGTGCTACACATACTTTAATTCTACGAAGTGCAGTGCCAGCTGAGAGTAAAATTTTGCCAGGCCCTCCCTGTCATATTATGACCGCTGACAAAACCAAACTTAAAACTTCCAGTGTAGTAACTTTGTGTTTTAAATTAGATAATATTAATTATACGACTACAGCTCATGTGTTGGATACTCTCACCCCCTCATTCATTTTAGGGTGTGCTTTTCTCAAACAATACACATTGGTTGTAGATGTTAGTCGTAGTATTATGTATAATTCACAAGTGACCCATTATCTTCGTAGTCATGCATACAATGAAGTGTGCTCAGTGGAATGTGGATGTTCCTTACCAGTGAAGTCCTTGTTTACCATTAACCTTCCCCCTCGACGTCAAATGTACATTCCAACCACAGATATGAATTCCACTCATTCATGTGCGTTCATTCCCAGCCCTACAGTAGAAAAACAACTTCAAGTTATTTTTCCCCCTGTCATCAACCATAGTAAAAATGTTTTATTGGCTTCCAATGTGTCTCGCTCTCCTCAACTTATTGTTGCGGGCACAATTTTAGGTTACTCACAACGGTATGAGTTTGTCCAAGCCCTCTCTTCTGTCCCTGTTATTCCCTCTGACATTAAACCATTGACTACTGAACAACTTTCAGTTATCAATATTAATTCTCAGCTTACCCCAGACCAGCGTCATGCTATTATTCAACTTTTAAATCGGTATTCTTATCTTTTTGCATGGAGCATTAATGATTTACAGGCTTGCATTCTCCCTCCTATGCGGATACAGTTGAACTCGGATGTTCCAGTTCAGTCCAAACCGTATAGACTCAGTCCCCTTGAACGTGAAATATTAAAAAGTGAACTTGACAAACTCATACAGGCTAATATTATAGTCCCGTGTGAGTCTTCCAATTATTCAACCCCAGTATTTTTAGTTCGACAAAAATTAAATAAATGGAGATTAGTGTGTGATTTTACAAAGTTAAACAAAATCACTAAAGATGAGTTATTTCCTCTTCCCCGCATTGATGATTTACTTTTCCAACTCCGTCATGCAAAATATTTTTCCCCCTTGGATTTATTTAGCGGCTATTATCAGGCTCTGATTCATCCTGATGATAGACATTTATGCGCTATTATTACTGAATTTGGTATATATATGTATCTCCGCGTATGTTTCGGTCTCAAAAATGCTCCGGCCTATTTCCAAAAATTAGCTATAGCAACTTTGGGACGCTTACGCTATACACATGCTGTATCATATATAGATGATATAATTCCATACAGTCGTGATTTTCCTTCTCATTTAGTCGCCCTTGAATTAGTTTTTCAAGCGTTATCCCGAGTTAATTTTCGACTCAGTCCATGGAAATGTAATTTTGCTATGCAAGAACATATCATTTTCGGATTTTATTTGACCCAACAAGGATTAACAACGGAACCGGCTAAAGTGGCTGCTATAATGCGCCAGCCGAAGCCCAATAATTTAGATACTCTTAGAAAATTTTTGGGCACTATAGGTTATTACCGAAGATTTATTTTAGGTTTTGCTCAGATTGCAGCTCCATTGCAGAGCTTACTCAAAAAACATTCTTTGTACCATTGGTCCAAGGATTGTGATGAGTCTTTTGAAAATCTCAAACAGGCCGTGTGTAAAGCCCCTGTGTTGAGACATTATGATGAGAATCTTCCATGTTTATTGTACACGGATGCGAGCAACCTTGCAATTGCAGGGATTCTCCACCAACAGTTTGAGGATGGAGAGCATCCCGTTTATTATGTCTCTCGTGCACTCACTCCTACGGAGAAAAATTGGAGTGTCACTGAGAAAGAGTGTCTTGCTGTTGTATTTTCCACGAAAAAGTTACGTGAATTTTTATTTTTAAAGCCTTTTACAATTGTCACTGACCATCATGCATTATGCTTTTTAAAGTGTCAGCGTGACCCTACTGCTAGACTTACAAAAATGTCTATAATTTTACAGGAATATAGGTATGTGATACGTTATAAAAAAGGCTCTCTCCACAGGAATGTGGATGGCGTCTCCCGTTGTCCATATGCACTGTCGAGTGATACACAATCTGAGGAGGATTTGATTTTACCTGGTTTTACTTCCTCTCTCATTACTCCTTTTGATCCGTTAATTAATCCTGACGACTTGAAACATGCTCAAGCTATTGATCCTGTTTTGCAGAGATTATTAACAAAAAAGCGCTCAAAAGTTACTTCGAATAGTGATGGTGTGTATTTTATTCAGTTTAATCCTAGGCAACCTAATTTACTTTTAGTTCCTAAGGCCTTGATTCCCACATTATTACATAATGCCCATAATCATCCCTTAGCAGGTCATCTCAGTTTTCGTAGATGTTTGGCAAGGATCCGTCCCTATTATTGGTGGCGATCCATGACCGCGGACACTTTCAAGCATTGCTCACAATGCCCCGAGTGCCAAAGTCGCCAACATCAGACTCGTCTACGGATGGACAGTCTTAAAATCATTCCTATAAAAGTCCCCGCTAGTACTTACGCGATGGATTTATTAGGCCCCTTTAAAGAAACACCTAGAGGTAATAAATATGTATTAGTTTTAACAGACTTGTTTACAAAATGGGTTCATGTTTCATTGCTTCCTGTCAAAGACGCTGCGAATGTTTCCATGCATCTCGAGCAATTTATTTTAACTTTTCCAGGCATGTCCACATTAATTTCTGATGGTGCCGCTGAATTTAAGTCGGCTGTTGTGCAAAAATTAACACAACAATTTAACATTACTCATAATTTTAGTGTGCCCTTTCACCCCCGGTCTCATGGAGCCGTGGAAAGAGTGAACCAAACTTTAGCAATAATGCTTAGTAAGTTTGTTTCCGATAATCAAGATAATTGGGACGTATATGTTCCATATGTAATTGCTGCTTACAATACCAGTGAGCATTCGGTTACAAAAATTTCCCCTTTCCAAGCGTTTTTCGGGCGCCAGCCTCCAGCTCCCATGCTAAACTCGATCCCTAATTCCCTTTTAAGTATTACTCAGTTGAGTCCGAATGAAGTAAAAATTATGCATCAGCGAATTGCTCAATTAATTCGCAAAGCTCAGATTCAGGCCAAGGAAAAATTTGATGCGCAATACAGACCCTTTGAATATAAAGTTGGTTCCCACGTTAGATTTTACTTACCACAGCGTAAAGTTGGTCTTTCCGATAAATTACTCTGTAGGTGGATAGGCCCCTATACAATTGTAAGTATAGATAAGAACAATAATGCTGAGCTAGTTTTAACATTCCCTTCTCAAAGGTTGCGACCTAATGTCCGGTGTCATCTTTCACAGCTCAAGCTTATAAGTTTAGATTTAGGTAATGGTATAATACACCCTGAGTATGTATACACAAGTGATGACCAAGATGAGTTTAACTCTTGGCTCAGTCATTTTCACTCCTCCGACTCTCCTGACATTTCCACTCCATCATCATCTTCTGAAAGTGCGACTCGTGTTCCAGTTTTATCCAAAGTTTCGTCTCCATCTAAACTCCCACTTCCGGTGCGAAAATCTCAGCGATTGATTGATAAAGCCAAACGTGTATAAATTTTTGCTATACTTACTTTAGTTGCCCTACTGTGTCGTTTTACACATGCATCGTCATGAATTCTTCATCCCCCAACTCTCCAGCACCCCCGCAATATCCCACTCTCCAAGGCCAACTGACTCCTATGACTACGCTGGGAGTCAGGCCAATTTTCAAATTAGGAGAGAACCCTTGGTCGCAGTTAGCTTCGGTTACACTCCCTACTCCATCCAATATCCCAGTTTATTGTCCGGTGGCCGAGTGTATTGTAAAAATTTTTCCCCTTCAGTTTTCGGATGCAACTGGACAAGTCATTGCTGCAACGGATTGTTCAGTTCCCATCTACTCCAGAACTTTTCGTCACGTCGCCCTGGGACTTGTGTTACCCAGTGTTGTGCCCTTGCTCATAGATCAATTGAGAGGTGCTTATTGTGCGGCAGCGTACCGCCAGGCTATAACATGGAAACAATTGTTGCATCAAATGAGGGATTCCCCAGCGGAATTCGTTCTGTCCACTCCAGTGATTTTAGTGGACCCTCAAATCCACATCGAAGTTTTTACCCAGTCAACACTCGAGCATCTCAAGGCAGTTCCGAAACAACGGAAGTTGCTCCCTACCTCGAGTCCTTTGACAAACGCGAAATATCATTGCCACAGTCGCCCGCCTATTCAAATGTCAGCTCCGAGTCACTCGCGAGCTCAGTTTTTAGTAGTTCCGCCAGAGATTCACCCCAACCCGGTACCTCCGGCGTGTCAAAATTTTTCCACCCCAAAAGTGACTCACCCCCAGTGTCAGTTCAAAAACCTGTCATTAATCCGACCCGCTCAAAGCGATCCAATTCGCGTGCGGAACGAGTCTCCTGCATATCGCCTTCCCTCCTTCGAAGTGCTCCGTTCGGGACTTCCGTCCACGACAGTTTCTTCCACAACGAGCATGATGAGCCGGCCTCCGCCCTCTTCGGAGAATCCGCCTCATCCCCGGGAATCATCGTCCCACCTTCCGGGGACTCCTCAGATGACTCAGTCACATATGTCTCAACAGTTCCTGCTAAACGACAGAGGAGAATTTGTGGCCTCTCCACAAAGTTCACCACGCTCTGTGTTTTCTTCCTCATCTGCTCCGGCGGAGCGGCCCCACTACCCCCGCCCGGCAGATGGAACAGCGTACCATCCCTCACAAGTGGATTCAGTCTCTCCAAAATGAACAAGCAACAGGCTCTTTCCAACCAAAAGTTGGTAATTCCTCCTCAAAGGTCAGTAAGTATTAACACGCTTCATTCTAAAGTTGCCCCAAATCCTTTTCTCACTGACATAAATAAGAAAAAGCGTGCTAATGCATTAAAAGTGATGGCTCTTGGAGCCGGTTTTGTGCTTGCTCCTCCCGTAATTGCTAAAGTGCTTGATTTTGTGCCTTCACCTTCTAATACCTTCAACCAAAACCTTCCTCCTCATCAACTTCTCAAAGAAGATGTTACTAGTGCGAGTGAAAGTATTAATTTCAGCCCTAACGTGACCTTGTCTCCCATGGATCAAGCCATACAAGATTTCAAGTTGCTCCAACTCATGCTGATTGCCGACCCTAAAACTTTCAATTTCGAGAGCGTCATAAAGTCTACCCAAGCTACTCCAGCCTCTCCGACTGCACAAGAGCAGTCATTCAAACTTCCAGTCATCCCTGCCGTCATTCCAACCCCTCAACTTGAAGTTGGCCTCGGCACTGGTGATTATAATTTGGAATTCAGAATTTTCTCCATAACTGGTATTGTTTTCTTTACTCTTTTTGGTTTACTTTTAATCATTTACGGTTGTTACCGTTACCGCCGCACTTCTTCGCGTCAACACGGACACCTCCAGCAGGCCGTCTTCGTGTCAACTCCTGAAGATAATAACAACGCCCAGCATCCTGCTCCCGTTGTTACCTTCCCCCGTGCTTATTGACTTTCATCAATAAAGTGCTTGTGTATATAAAAGTGTGGTGTTAAAAATATTTTTAGTCAGTGCTTTTGGTACTTAGAATTATGAAATTAATCAAATTGTCATAGTTTTAAGTGGCTTCCGATTGTGAGGCAAACTTGATAATGTCTTCCTTGTAAATTATCAAGTGTAAGTATAGATGAAAAATACAAAACCAATCTTTTGTCTCTCTTTTTCTCTTGCTGTAACTATCTACTCTATCATTTTCAGGTTTGTACTTTACAAGTACTTATTATGGTATCATTTTGACATAATTTTGGTCATTTATATTTTATTCATGATAAAATTGTTCACATTTTGAGGACAAAATGTTTTTCCCGGACCCCGGGATGTAAGGTATACATACATAGTTGTAAGAAGTGTAGTTGTAAGAAGTGATTTTAGTCATGTAATAAAATTGTTATTAGTGTTAAAGGTCAGCTCTAGCTGCGTCTAGAGCAGAGTAAAGAATCCCTGACGAGGGACTTCTCACGCTCCACTTTTGGACGCGTCTCATCTTATGAAATAATGTAATGATGTATGAATCACACACGACAGTGTTAAAGTGTGTGCAAATCTTATTTGCGAACTTCAGTCTTAGACTGAGAGTTATTCCTTTCTGTTTGATTTTTAGAATCCTCTGAGATTCCCCTTTTGTTTTAGTTTTAAGTTTCTGAAGTTATTGTTGAAGTAATTATCATTTCGTTTTCAGTTTCATTTTGAATAAACAATCAGCCTTCGGGTTGTTTCATTCAATAATTGTCTGGATTACATTTGAGACTTTTATTAATTGCTTTCATCCAATTAATTACATTTTTAGCACGATTCATAATTAGTCAAGTTTGGAAGGTTACTCAAATGGAGTGACCTCGACCTGACCTTAATAATATTGTTGTTATTGTTACTTGGTTTTACTTGCTCACGAAAGCATTACTCTAATAGGAAGTGTGAACAATGTGCAAGATGGAATAAATCACTTTTTTAAACGAAAAATTTTATTGTACCGAAAGTACTGCACCCGGAATTTTAACAATATTGTGAGATTATAGCATGTTACTACTCCTTTGTTTAAAAATATTTCAAGCTTGTAATTCTACGTCATTTGGATTTGAGAAGTTTTTCGTTTCTCCTGTATTTTTTAAAAGGACATCTGCCATTGATCTTACCTCCTCAAATGTATGTGTGTTAATAGAGTTTATAATTTAAAGTCTCTTACGCACTCTTAATTAAACATAAAAAGTTAAGTTAAGTGTAACACCCTCTTAAATGCTTTTCTAAACTCCTGATTGTACACAGTGTAGATTATAGGATTCAATCCAGAGTTCAAGTACCCCATCCAAGTCAAGAACTCGAACACTTCAGGATCCGGTGGAGCGACGCCGCAATACTCCGTCAAAATCGGCGCCATGACATACATCAAGCAAAATGGCAACCAACACACAACAAAAGCTCCAATGATAATCCCCAAAGTCTTCGCAGCTTTCCGCTCCTTCGTCAAAGAAAACTTCTGCTTCTTTGCAAGGAAATCTTTGATATGCCGTCCCAAGATTGAATTGTTTCTCGACACAGCCGACACAGTTCTAACTTTCAAGGCGGCAGATGACGCTTCAGAGTTTCCATTCCCAGAAGTATCTGTCAATTCATCCCCTGAAGGTTCTGGCTCCGACATAACAGCAACCTTTGCTTTTGCTCTGATCCTGTCTCTAATGGCATAGTAAATCTTGACATACAAGAGAATCATGAGCCCCAAGGGGAAGAAGAAGGATCCAAAAGCAGAATAAAAAACAAATCCTGGCTCATCCAGTAGGTGGCACTTCCCAGTGTTTTCCACATTTTTCATCCAGTTTGACCCCCAGCCTAAAAGTGGAGGGGAGCTGATCCACAAGGACAGTATAAATATCCCTGCAAGAGTTATTGCCACAGTTTTTAACTTCCTCCCTTGAATGTAATGTACTCCGTCGGAAATGGCCCTGTACCTGTCCACTGCTATTGCACAAAGATGTAGAATTGACATGTTGCAAAGTGTGATATCAGCAGTGGCATATAATTTGCACATGGCAGTTCCCAGTGTCCAACACCCCCTCACTTGATTCAGTATGTTCAAGGGTAGTATAAAAACCCCTACTGTGAAGTCCACGAGGGCCAGTGAGGCCAGATAGAAATTTTGAGGACATCTGAGGCGCCGGCTCGTGAGGATAGTCACAATAACCAGAAGGTTCCCAAGTACCACTAGCAGGGTTATTATAGTTGTTGGGATTAAAATAATTACTAAATGGCTCGTGGGCTTGGACAGACACTCCATTCCTGTTGCGTTACTCATTATATAAATATTATGTGTAAAATTCTAACAAATATGCCTAAACTTATTTACCCCTATTCTTCTTTTGTTTGCATAGGTAAAATATCATACTTTAAATTAGTAACAATAAACCCCTTCACATTTTATTCCCAAGTTATTTTTGTTGTTCGTAGAAACAGAATCCAAAGTTTTGTGCACAAAGCTACTTAAGTCTCTCACAGTCTAATCCTATAGCAAGTTTTAAGAACTCAGTAGCCACACAGTGATAAAACATTATTAATTTCAGGGACAATGAATAAAATACTTGCTGTAGTGTTTTCGCAAGAATTAATTTTTAACGCGTATATTTCTACACTGGAAGACAAATTGCAATTGAGTCAATGTTTTTCATTAGTAATTTAGAACAGTGTATTTTAAGGTCGGTGGGGCGTGGTAATTGGCATTTCTAAGTATGTGATGTTTACAATTAGAACAGTGTTATTTTCCTATATATCTATTTTCTATGGAGCATTAAGCACTGTGGGTTTTTACGTAATTATTCCGATGTCTTTAAGAAAGTGGAGCTTTGGTAGAGGAGGAAAACCAGAAATAAAATAAGTGTAATGTTTTTTTGAGTAATCACGTTTGCGTAATTTAAATATAATGTATAGTTTGGCTACATCAGAGCGTAATGGTAGCAATTGTCATCCTGTTATTCTGCGTCATGTTATTGTATCTCATTTGTAAATCCTCATGTGTAGGTATACTTACACATAGCAAGTATGCATGGTAAAATATTGATTGCTACTACTGTGCATTTAAATTGTGTGTGGACAAAGTTGCATCCACACGTTGAGGTCCAGAAATTACGTCATGCTCCCATGTACTAAGTGTTAATGGTCAGTCATATCCGCTCTGTCATGTAAGTTCCTTGATAAGCTCAGCAAATCTTGCTAAATGAGATAAGTTTCAATGTCGAGGAGCAATAAGTAATTAGTAATATTTCCGGGACTGTTTTGTAAATATCCTTGCTAATGAGAACTGAGTATGATTCTGCTATGCAATAAAAAAAATGTATGATATAAACATATGGGAAGGGTTGTTGCTTTGAATGATTTAAAAATTAATCCGAAATTGTTCTGGTGTCATTACACATGATGTATTACTAATTTTGGAAGTATGCTCAGCCCTCGTACACATATACCCAAAGAATTAGATAAAAGACTCCAAATCAAACTCAGGCACCGGAACATTCAATAGATTCGAGAACTGCATGAAAGCTGGTAAAACTATTTTTTGGACCCAATCCCCGACTTGGGTAGCCCGCAGTACAGGTCCGGGGCCTTCTACATCAATCCCAGTAACTTTTTCGAAGGCAGATTCCAAGTCCTTGAAAATGTTGGAAGAGCATACGGATTGTGCTAGCGACAATAGCTTGCTTGGATTTGTCAATGGATTGTTCTCGGATACAAGGTTAGTAAATTCTCTTATGAAAGCTTCGGGGATTTGTTCCTCAGAAGATGATTCAGGGGAGGATGCAGAAGAAGACGAAGCCGATGATGAAGATGATGATGATGACGAATGAGAAGATGAACTGGAGGCACTTCGATGATGCCGGCCCCCGGGATGTAGTAATTCGCCTGGGCTGTCAAATTGACTGACTTTAATTATGTTTTGAATAATATCCGGGTATCTTGGGACGTGGCCTAAGTTTTGAATACTTCCAAAGAAGGTCCTGTACAGGTGCATGATGAGGCTCTGAACTGCGGACATTGCTTCGAATCCAAGATGTAAGACGTTTTTATTAAACAATTTTGAGATCACGTCGAAAACGTTCGGAAGTTTCACTCCCCTGAAACAAATTTTATTATTTAACAAAATCAACCATGTTGCAGATATATGAATTCCAGCAAGTAGTATTTCAGGATCAATTTGTGCTATTAGTCCAGGTCGAATAATTCCACTTTTCACTTCAAGCTCGTGATCCCCCAAAATTGACATAAACAGGTCAATGAAGTAAATTTTAGAAAATCTGGACCAAAATTTGTTAAAGGCTAAGGCAATCCAATATTTTGTTACTCCCTTACATGGTCTAGAAGGGGGCAAATGATGTTGGTCAACCTGTGACACTTACCTTGAATTTCTACGGGAAGAATGATACCCAACATGATGACTATGATAGGGACCACTGTAATGACCACGATCCTCACTACCATAATGACCATGATGAACCAGCTGTTGAGGATGATAATGGCCCTCTAGTGGATTATATGGAATACAATTAAGCCTTCCAAATACGCTCTCAACATTGTCTGTTCAAGTGAAGAAAATCAAACGTTACCTCTTGTCAAACCGGTAATGGCACGAAGAATGGTAATCAGGTTTGACTTCCAATGAGCAGCCGTGTCTGCAAGCCCCGAATTTCATATATAAATATGAATGCAAATTAGAATTATTACAAGCGGCTGGCATAGTTTGTCACCTTGCCTAATAAGTTTATGAGGTTGAGATGTCTCTTCATATCATGCTCAATGGGAAAGAGCCTTAAAATCGTACTCAAAATCCTTAACACACTGTGGAAGCCCTTCTCGAAAGCTGAATGGGGAAACTTGACACCGTGAGTTGCAAATACTATTTGAAAAAAATATTTTTGTTACCGATGGCTAAAAGGTTTGGAGGTGTAAAATGTTAAGGACATACAGGTGACATCATTGTCCGGATGTTTAGAGTCGGAAGAGCTGCAAGAGATCAGGAGGAAACCAAAAACAAACAATATTCTTGTGACGGTTTTAGTAGCCATTTCTTTTCCTAGATAAATCTTCCCGGCTTCGATTTAGCCTGCAAGGTATCTGCTGATACGGTTTTAAAATGAGAAAGAACCAGGTTGTTGTGTTTCAACTGTTGTTTAGAAAACAAGTTTCGTTTGTTCATTATAATCATGCATAAGCACCTTTCATCCGAAATTATTATTTTAGCATCAAGTGAAAAACCTTTTTGGTCATGTCTCTGTCAATATTCGTATGTTCTTACTCCTTTATACGAAGAAATTCTTTGGATGAAATTTATATTAGCCTTGCATATTCATTCTGAATGAACATATATGAATATGATCAACTGAAAATTGTGAATGGTGTCATTGAAGATTGTACAGATATAAAAGAGCATATGAATTCATAATGCAGAATATAATATCCAATTCTTGTAAATGTAAACATATAAGCGTTTTAAACAAGGTGTGTACTTTTTCTTCATGCCTTTATAAAATCGAATGTACAGATCTATTTATGTAATTACATAAAAGTAGGCTGATATGATGAGGGAATATTTATGAAGTAGAATCCTCAAATAATGTAATATGATTTACAAATTTCACTATATCCACTAATTGTAAATAAGCAGACGAACCATGATAGTGTCATGTGTAATGATTTAGAGTCACTAAACCTCCCACAGGGGGTTCGGGGGACACCTTTTTCCCCAACTCAGACCCAGAAGGGTACAAAGCATTGAATTGTACGCCACGAAAAATCTTAAAACAATTCGTGCTATAGTAGCTCTAGAATATTGAATAAGAAATTATAGAATATAAAGTGTAACGTGTAACCTACTATAATTAATGTCTCCCAGACTAGCCCATTTATGTATAAGTGACAATGATGCAAAACATGATAATACCATTGTCAAAAATATTTTTGACGGGGAACAAATAATTGTGTATGCTAAAACCTTTAAAAAATATCGAATTTGCTCAGCTGTTTTTCCGATTTTGGCACCATTGATCTTTTTTGAGCTTGAGGGAGAAAATATATTGTTACGTCCGTTAAACAGAAAAATCATTATTATTTGCCATTCAAATATAACCCACTTATTGGAGTTACCAATTCCCAATTTACACAACGTAACGGTCTCTCCGTGTCGTCCCCTGGGAAAAACGTCAGGGTTTAGCGCTAAAACATTTATGCGTAAATTTGCTGAAAGATCTGTGTATCCTACGTACATGTACATATAATTAAACAATTATAAATATGTATACATCTTCTGCCTTGCCTATATTTGGAACGTTATCACTGAGAATTATTATCTTACCCGAAATTGAGCTCTAAACTTCCTTAAGCATAGAAACTAAAGAAAACTAATTATTACCATATATTTTGTTGATTTACAAACCAATTTACAATGTATTATTTTGTAGAGATAATTAATCATTTTATGTTACGATAGCGATCTATTCAAGAAAATCGAGGAAATCAGTTACCGCAATTTTTACAATCAATACTAAAAGTTCTTCACCGACTATTGACAATAACAACACCCCACTTTGTAATTCGAATAATTTTTCTATCCTACAAACGGGGCTTGAAGGATAAAAATCCCAAGACGTTTTTACAATCCTCCCCAACGATGCACACAGTAAATACTCACACGTAGTCACATTACATTTTAGCATTGTATAATAATTATTGGAGAAGCGTAATTAATTGATTACAAGCAATTAGGAGCTCATAAACACATGCTAAACTCTGTTTAATGAACCGGCACATAAAATATCGTGCTTAGAATATATGTACATTAAATATATGTATACACGTGGGACAATCATATTTTATGAAATGATAGTAAGGTCAAAATGCTCAGTGACGTCAATTCACACCATATTTCATTTAATTAATTTTTTAAGTCCATAATACCGATACGTATGATATGTATTCTTATTGACTGTACTCGCTCTGCAATGATTGCATTTCACGTATTTTCATTTTCTACACGGTGAATTACACGGGCAAGATTAATTGGATTGTTAAATTCTATCATGTTTTCCCCCCTCTGCAAGCCAATAACAGTCCAACAAAGACAACAATTTTCGTTCTTTTATGGGTGTTAGGATAAGATGAGTGTACTTTGGCAAAATAAATATCTAATTAAAAAAAATATGTCTGCATTATATAAAAGGGTTCTACGCTCATTGTAAATAATGATTCTGGACTTGCCAAATTCTATAGAACATGTACATACGTGCTAGTATTTAAAACACATTCCGAAATTCAGAAAATTCTGAAGGGTAAATTGCTCATGCAAATCTTTAGGATTTGCTATCACAAATTTGTAAAGAATCTTAACTACATTTCTCTTCGCTATAATATTTTCGAAAAGGCGAGAAGATTACGCTACGCATTTTTCTCGCTAAGCATTCCTACAAGGATCACCTCGCCCAAAATCTATATATGTACACACAATGAGGTGAACATGTACGTAAGTCTGCAAGTAAATTTATTCTTTATGAATCTAATCCCACCTATGGTCATGCAAATTACGATTCTTCCCTTCAGACTGGCTCGTGCTAATTGGCAAGTGATCTTTAGACCTGGCTCATTAATTCCTAGTATGTTTACAAGTTAGAGCCTTCTCAAGAATACGGAAGGCTACTTACCGGCAGGAACGCAATAGTATCTTGAACTGCTTAATTCGACGTATTGCATGATTTATGGGTATGTACACACGTGCCAGATTTTCCATATATATGTATAGGAATTAATCCCTTTATTATAGTAACCGGCATGAGTGCTCTTTCATTGTCAGTTCCTCAGTAAAATTTTGGGTGAGAAGTAAGACGAGCTAGATCTGCAGATAATTTAAGAGGGATTCTCTTCCAGTTCAAATAATAATAATTCATATTATTAATCAGCCAAATTTTCTATATTTGATCACCACTTAAGGAAAAATGTTGGAAACATTCAAGTACATTTTAGCCGTTTCAATGGTATTGGTATCCGTGAACCTAATGTTCTGCAAGGACTCTGCAGTTCAGCTGGTGGAGTACAAAGTTCGGGATGAAGGTAAGTAAAAAGGAAGGAAACTCAATTTTTATATTATATTTCAGTCACTGAACTTTAGACAGTCTGTCGGGGAAGGACATAAAAATAATTTAATTAATGTTTATTCAGTTGTCCGTGGATCCTGCAAGTATGAAGAGAAAAGAGAAATAAAAAATGGGACTATTACCGTCAGATGCAACTGTATTCGCGCTAAAGTGGAATTATGCACCTGGTACGCTTTGAAGCCATCAACGACTCCCAAGCCCAAGGCCATTTATTTGTGAAACCAAAGCCAACGCACACAGTATATTTTTTACCTTTGGGAAGTAAAACTATTTATTCCGACGGAAGTTTAACGAAAAGAATAAACACTTGTGCAAATAAGGATTATCATTGCCTTGAAAATATCTAAATGATAGAAGTCATTGAGACTGGAATACTTTTAAAAGCATTTTTTGCGTGATTCATCTTTTTGCAGGGAAAAAAATGTTCATGAGAAAAAATACTGTATGTAATTGCAAGGTTTGCCCAAATGTCAATCCAGCTACATCTATAGTTACAATTTCCTCAAACTGATCATCATCCCCGATTTCTATCCCCGCTAAATTCATGTAACTTCATTTTGACAACATTTACATCCATTGGATCCTCTCTACCAAAATTCGGATGGTTATAGTCCAGAACTGAAAGACAATAAAAACTCCTTAGCTTTAACACCCCCAAAATTCCCAAGGCAAGAAGCTCCAAGTTGACTACTATAAATTTTATAAAAACTCATGTATTTGGAGTAATTATGATTACAGCTTATTGCTTAACTTATTCAAGGGAAATATTATTCCACGGAGCAATAAACCACTTGAATAACATGAAGAAAAATGCGGTTTCTCAAAAACCAGGAAAATATATTTGCACATTTAATTTTACACAAACCATTCTAATAAAATTGAACGTTCCACTCCAACTTACAATAAATTCGCAACCATCTGAAAGATACATAATTTTGTACCCGTTTTTATTTCCTATTTTCCAGAAGCACTTCCCATGCCCATACTTATTCTGAGAAATCAAATATCTTTCCTTCAACACATTTTGATTTCAGTTACAATTTAAAGAATTCCAGCACGTAAATTCTTACTTCAATTTTTCCACACCAGTTTAATTCCAGCCAAAACTACAAACTACTTTTCTGTCTCCCGGACGCTACCCGTACTTACGGGTACAATTTATTTATACTACACCCTTTTGTCAGTAAGGACAAACTCAAGAAATATTTTTACATCAACAAGGAATAAAAACGAACCCTTGTAACGAACATATAAAATAAATTCCAAATTTTTAATGCAATAGGCATGAATCAAAGAGCAAGAATTTGCTTCCACGTTATTTGTGGGTCATTTACGGGAAAGTTCTGTATACAAAAAAAAATTAAAAATATGCAAAACATGTGGGTGTTTTAAAACCATAAAATTGAAAAGAAGTAAACTGATTGTGAGTAACGCTTAACACACTGCGCCCCTAAAAGGCTAAAGGTAAGTTTAAAGGTTGAAGCGGGACCTATCGGTCGTAGACGGTACTCATTCATTCTTACTATTGCTTTCGTACTGGATAGAGCGGAGCACTGAACTCTCCTCAGCCAAATGCTTTAAGTCCCTGTTGTGGGCTCTGTCGTTCACAAACACACACACACATACATATTCACAGTCCACAACCACGCATAGATAGTTCTCGTCTCCATTCATTGAGTGATCCTGTGTTTATTGCCAGTTGTGTGTGTGTAATTGCCTATGCAATAGCATGCCGTACGTCACTGCTCCGGATGACTCAGCCCAGGGCGGGTTGTCACATTCAGCTCCAACTTTCCCGCTGAACTTTCAAAAATGTTGCATTTTGTGTGTAAGTAATATTAAAAAGGGACAAATATAAAAGAATCTATTATATTTTATAGTACGTTTAGACTAAAAATACCCGTCAAAACATAAAGTGAATTAATTGTTCTGGGCTCTAAATTTAGTGAACCTTAGCGTTATTCCATCAGCTCTGTGTAATTGGCTTCATTGGCTGGTCTTGATTTTGAATTGAAAGGTAAATGATAGGGCTCTCGTGAGATCCGAATGTTTTTCTGCTCTGTAAATTAAAAGTATTGTTGGGGCACAAAAAAATGTGGAGAATTTAAGTTCTACTTTGGGAAGATATACTTAGTTATAGTGTCCAGGGAGAAAGGGTAAATAAATAATTATTGATTGTTATTGTATGAATTGTATTTTTTTCAATTCAAATTTGTGTACGTATATTGATGGGGATTGGAGACGGCTTTAAATAATTGTTTATGTTTTGAATTGTATGTGTTGAATGATTTTTTGTAGAAAGGTCCAAGATCTGACAGAGGTGTGAGTCGTGTGAGGGATTGAAAGAAGTGATCTGTAGGATTTTTTAAACTAGTCCTGACGGAGGGGATCAAGTAATAAGCGTATCAATATTTGACCAAGGGATTTGTTGATATTAATGGATCCTGGAGCTAGTACGGATTTCCAAGAGGTGAAGAGACTTCTTTGGGGGAATCAAGTTCGGGATGAATTATTTCGGCGGTGGTCGCAAGGTTTGTTTTGATTGTTTATTGTGATGGGGTTAACTGTAAGGAGGTAGTGGATGCAAAAGAGTACAAAAGTTATAATTTTGGAAATATTATTTACTTGGAATTTATTACTGTTCTGGTATCCTACAAGTTGTAGGTTGATATGAGTTGATAAATTATGATGAGGGTATTATTATTATTGTAGTGTAGTATTAAATTAGATAATTCATAATTATGGGATGTCATTGATGGGAGTTGGAGTATTGAATTAATTGGGTTTGTTTTTTGTTTGTAGGGTTTAATTTTAGTGCTGATGAACCCTCCGCATTGATACAGAAGGATGGTGGTCCTTGTGCTATTATTGCTCCCGTCCAGGCTTTCCTTCTAAGAGCTATACTTGATGATAAGCAAGTACTGCAAAATAACATTTGGCGTAGTGTGAGTATTTTTTGTTTGTATAAATGAAATATGTTGTCCTAATTTAAAGTCAGGGGTGATAATTTTGTTTATGGAAATTAACGGCATTGCATAACTTTAAACTAGAAAGAAGTGCAATAATTACATGGTTTTGGAGTCAACTTTAAGTAAAGGGAATAAAAGAAATACAATATAATGTTAGGAGTAATTTTGAGCTAGTGACTATGAAATGTATTACAATATGATTTTGGTTTTACTGTAGTTTTTCCGTATGTATAGTTGCCGTCGCCGGAAGTTCAATTTCATTTTGTGATACCGATTGAAAGTTGGAATAATTATTGTTGGACTAATTTTGGCTTGTTTAAACCTTTTAATTTGCAGTTAACGCCAGAAAGGGTAGATATATATTTGAGACGAGCTTTAGTAGCAATTCTTCACCAAGCGGCCACGGCGGACGAGAATCCTCCGGCTAACTCCCCGTCAAGTTCACAAAGCCTTAAACTTCAAATGCTCCAACAACCGCAACAACAACAATCGGAACAAACTTCCCCAGCCCAACCTTCACCTCGGCCCTCATCCACACCCCAATACTGTTTAGTATTTTTGAGTGAGCCTCTCGTTCATCGAATAACCTCCGAACCTGAGACAGAGAATCCCATTGTGGATCCTTCTCGGAAGATACAGCGGTCCGAGCAGGAGATATTCCATAGAAATTTACGTCTTCTTCGATTGGAAAGTATTGTTCAGGTGGAAAATATTCTTAGGGAAAAATTGGAGGCTCTCAAAGGTCCTTATGGAATTATGCAGTTTCTGTATTCTGTTATTTTGACAAGAGTAAGTGTGGGATATTCGATAACTTATTCAAATCGATATAAATAATGGTTTCTGTTTATATGGATGAATGTTTATTGCAGTAATTTGAATTATGGTTTTTAGGGTATCGATAGGATAAGTAACGAAATGTCAGAAGCCAACGAATTGATAGATCCCGTTCATGGTCACGGTAGTCAAAGTCTTATAAATCTAATGTTAACTGGTAGAGGTGTGAGTTATGTTTGGGACTACGAACAAGATGTGGGTGGTTTAAGTAAGTTTGTTATGCAATGTATATTCTAAAATGATATTTTTTACTAGAGTTCTTTTTTAAAATTGGTTTGGTATATCCTAATCTTCTGTTCGTTACTTTTATTTCAGAGCTTAAAGGAATAGAACAACAGGGTGAAGTTGGATTTTTAACGTTGCTGGAAAGACTGCGGTATTGTGAGGTAGGGTCATTCCTTAAGAATCCAAAGTTTCCCGTCTGGGTGGTAGGCAGTGAGACCCATTTAACAGGTACTTGATTGATTCCCATGGTTTATTAAATTGTAAGCTGCGACGTATTAAAAGAAAATTAGTTATTTGATTTCCATTCAAACTGTGGTTTTAGTACTTTTCTCAACAAATATGGACTTGGTGTGCCCTGAGACACCTGGAGAAACAGCTCGTAGAGTATTTTCATCTTTTGATCCTGAAGGAAATAATTTCATTTCATCTGTGCTACTGGAGGATGTTATGAGGACCTTAGGACTATATGCAGATCCAGAGTAGTAAGTATTTGGTCAAAACTTAGCTTTGTATCACCCAGTAACGTAAAAATAAAATCTTTTTAATAATTTTTTCCGTTATTTCCCAGTGTGGAGCTAATGAAAAAGCGACTGGACCCAGAAACCCTAGGAATTATTCTTATGAATACATTTATGGACGAATTTTTCCCCAACGAGAAATCATCCGGACCCATCACATTCACTCTGTACCACTACAACGGACTTCAAAGGGCTTCCTCAACTGAAAAAGTGATTTACCAAGAAGGCAACGCTATTCTTTTAGAATCAGATTTACGAAGTTTGTCCGACGACAATATGATTTTAACCTGTCTTCAAACCAAATGGCCAAGTATAGACGTTCAATGGCAGAGTGGCCTCATCCCATCAATCAACTAACGAACTAATTAAACTAATACTACCAAAATATCAGATGTTTAGTATCAAAAGGTGTGAGTCGTGTGCATGTGTTTTCAGGCAAGTATACGTCTATAATTGTTCATTCTGTATCAAATTAACATTACAAATGGGAGAACTGAGGTATGCAAGAATACATTATTACCTCTTAATGGCTAAACGTTTTGGGGTGTTTGATTTCGAAAAAATGATAATCTTTATCTGAAACATCCCTTTGGAACAAAATAGTACCAAAGTCACGTAGCAAGAATCTAATGCATGTATAAATACTTGTCACCTTCTCAGTGCCTACACACGTTGTATCTTCATTTATTATTAAGTTTCCCGTACAAGTATTATTCTGTTGCTTTCAGAAATTTAAATTTTTTTAAATTAAAAGTTTCTGCTTTCATCAATTCCGCCTTTAGAGTTTACAAAAGCATAGCATTAAATACGTGATAAGAATTATTGTCATAGTTTCTTCAAGAGCTTACAATCCATTTAGTAATTTATATGTTGCAAAACCTTACTTTTATATTGAAATTTTGTTACACATTTAGTTATGCCAGCTCCCGCTGCACTAATTAGTAATTACTATCTCTAACATTAGTAATCGTGGTAGCTTGTAGCTTGCTCTAATTATTATTGTATGCGTGAAAAGGTACCATTACTTCAAATTGCACAAGTTTTCAAATAAGTTAGTTAAAAATGATTATGCTTATAGATTATATATTCCAAATTCGTTCCTATTAAAGTATGAACTTAAGAAGATCAATCAGGTTTCCAGTATTGTCGGATTTGAATGCCTGATTATGAGACTCTGGTGTCAAATTGTGCCCCTTTTAAAATCCCTCTAGAAAGTCAGTAAACATAGTGTTAGTTACCTTCCGTGAAAAATTGTTACACTGAATCATGTTTTAGATTTGCGTACCTTAATTCGTGCATGAAGTGGAGTTGTGAGATGTTGTACTGTTACTATACAAGTAGAAGTTACAATGTAGTAGCAAAATGTGCGGAGTTAAAAATATTTTATCGCTAGACAAATCGTGTGGACGTCGATATATACAGTATAATAAGATTAATGTTACATATTATAAATATTAAAGTGTATCGTACCGATAAAAGTAATCACCTTTGTAAGGTCTATTAACGAGGAGTAATCAAATAAAAGATTCGTACCTGCCATAAGTACGTCATCGCTATTACTAAAAAGTTCACAATGTTATACAACCCCATTGTCATTGATTATCCTTCAGTCACTGCATGTATTCAAATGAACATGAAAGTAGGCTAGATGGAAAATAAACTTTACTTTATCATGTGTCAACAGGCGCCATAAGCTTAACACCAGATGAGTATTTTAGTATCACACTCATGTCAATAATATTTGCACAAATGATCATAACAGACAAGTTGGACTAATTTCATCTTCCTATACAGGTAACTTCATAAATTTCTAGTACTATTTCATTACTAATTGTAAGTGTAACTATTTAGTTGTGTATCTTGAAATAAAACTTTTTTAATTACTTGGAAAAGTCATGTCAGCGCAAATCAATGGACTACCAGTTCCGCCCGTTCCACAGAAACCTGTTACTATAGCTATTGTCGGTGCTGGTGCCAGGTATTAACCCATCCAGCTACTTTAAATGTATATATTAATCTTCAAGAACATAATTTTGCATTTTCATGTTTCTACATTTCTTTTATTACAGAGGTCAAGGCTATGCTACCTTTGCAACAGCCTTCCCGGAATGGCTCAAAGTTGTGGCAGTAGCTGATCCACATGATTACAAGCGTAATTTGCTTGTGAAGGTATGCATAAAAATCGGAAATAAGAATGACTAATACTTTGCAAAGTTTTGTTTCTATGTTTACAAATACTCACCTATGCCGATGCTAAAATAACTGAAATGTTTGTTTTATTAGGAACATGGCATACCTACTGAGAATACATTTAGCAACTGGACAGAGGTGAGACATCAAAAAGTGTTATAGTTGAATCAAATTACCGCATAAAATCAAAGAGCATACTTCTATTTATTGCATTTATTTTAGAAGATTTTTGTGGACATGAGCGATTTGGAAGTTTGTAAAGTTTTTGATTGGTTACATAATTAGAAAATAAAGTTATTACGAGGTTCTTTACAAATATTGCCTCACATTATAGGGGCATTTTAAAGTCAGTTAGGCAATGTAAAAATTAGTATAATTAACTAAAGACCAGATTTTTGAAATAGTTGACAATATTAAAACAACTTAGAAATATTATTTCCTCCTTCAGTATACATTCAAATGGATAGTTGTAATTATTTTTTTGGTCAGTATAGCCATACTATATAGTCTCAGGAACATTCTTTAGATGCCATTTAGTTTAAATAGCGAGTCTCTCAAGGAAATTAAATTAACTATCGCAAAAATGTATTAATAATAGATTCTTACTCAAGTAATTTTAACATTCCACAACATAATTTAATAGATGGTCAAGCTACCAAGGTTGAGTGATGCTGTTGCCATCTGCACGCAAGATCATCTACATACTGCACCAGCGATAGGTTTGAGATAACCATCTTCATATTTGTATTTATTTTTACTAATAGACAATTACTTAAACAATAAAATCTTTATGATGTCATGTACCTCCAAGACATGCATTGTCACTCACGAATATACATGCTCATTCTCATTATAGCGTTCGCCAACTTGAAATATAACATTCTTCTGGAGAAACCCATGGCTGTATCCCTCCAAGAATGCCAGGACATTGTGGAAGCTGTAAAAAGAAATGGGATAATATTTGCTGTCGGACATGTACTCCGATATACTCCATACACGACGAGTATCATGCAAGTTCTCAATTCCGAGCAAATTGGGGACATTGTGAATATCCAACATTTGGAGCCGGTTGGGTTTTGGCATTTTGCTCATTCGGTATAAAAACTAATCTCACCGTCTCTAAATTATTGCTTAACAAAGTTAAAACGTTTGAACTGTGGTATCACTATACATGATCCAGTTTTAATTTTCAAATGCACAATTATTTCTGATTTCTAATATGATTTATTTGTGCAGTTTGTCCGAGGTAACTGGGGCAATGAATCGCGGGCCACATTTTCTTTGATGGCGAAGAGCTGTCACGACATCGACTTAATTCCATTTATGATGCGTGCCGGGAAATGCAAGGTATTTGCATAAATGAGTGAAATAAAGCTGTATGGTATCATAAAATGTTATAGCAAATTGTTGCCATTGGATTACTTGATTAATTTTAGAAAATATCTTCGTTCGGGTCCTTGAAGCATTTCCGAAAGGAAAATAAGCCTAAAGAAGCTGGAAATGCTAAGTACGATTTCATACATATATATATGCTTTTCTTTATTTATGAGCATTCAGCGGAAATTTTTAAGGGTTTTTAAGCTTTAATTGTAATTTGATGGTATTTTAACAATCTGGCAATATAGAAAATGTTTGGACTGCATCTTTGAACCAAGCTGTCCGTACTCTGCCAAGAAAATTTACGTCGACCCCTACGTCAACGATGGTCACACTGGTTGGCCTACAAGTATTGTGCATCCCAATGAAGATGAAATGGGTAATTTAGATTTATATTATTATAAACCCAAAGATTGTATTAACGAAAATCTTTTTTCGTATTGCAGACATTGAAAGTTTGACTGAGTCACTGCAAAATTCCAACTACGGTAGTTGCGTTTATGAGGTGGACAATGATGTCTGTGACCAACAAGTGGTAAGTATGGAGTTCGAGAATGGATCTACGGCTTCCTTCTCTATGATCGCTTTTACTGAGGCCTTGTGCGAGCGGAAGGTAAATTAGTAGATGTAATTGTATCTATATATTTGTTGTATGATATGTGATATGTGTAATATTAAAAACGCATGCAAAGATCTACAGCTTAACTAATGTTTTCTCGTTTCATGCAAAAGTGCTCAAAGGAACCAAGTGATATTACTGTTAAATTGTTTTTTAACACTTTGTAGACCCGGATATTTGGAACAAGAGGGGAAATTGTGGGCGATGGGGTTGATGAAATCATTGTATTTGATTTTCTCACCCGGAAGCGTACCATTATCAAGCCATCAGCGGAGGAACAATTGGGAAAATCACGATGGTCAAGTGGACATGGAGGGGGAGATTATGGTTTGATGAGGGGTTTTGTTCAGGCCTGTGCCACTGGAAACCCGAATTATATATTGTCAGGACCAGAAGAAACTTTAGGTTTGTTGATTTCTTTGGTTTTAAAATTTTGTTTAGAAAATTTTGGAAGTAGTATGTATGTTTAATGTACCCTTAAAACTTGCCGTAATCTCATAAAATTGCTTTCCAGACTCACACATCTATGTTTTTGCTGCTGAAGAGGCCAGAAAGACAAATACTGTGGTAGATATTGAACAGTTTAAGAAAACTCATTTAAATTAAATCATTACTGTATAAACCTCCAAACACTATGTAACCCGGGTTTTATAGAGTAATTAACTGGTTTACTATTTTGTAGTTTTTAAAAATTTTGTCTCCTGATGTAACTTGTGATATGATTAATTACATCGAGACGGGAATTAAACTAAAGTCATTTAATCACAACCTGTGTTACGACATGTTCTGATTTTACATAATTATGCACAAAAGATATGGGTGCTGCCTGATAATATTCTTAATAAATCCAATTCAATTTCTGGCTGGTTAGCTCATCCAGCAAGTTAAATCATGTATCAATTTGTAGGTCCAGTGACCTAACTATTGGCAGGAAGTTAGTACTGTATCTCATTGCAAAATCAATAATTTATCTGTTGCATCATTGATTAGACCTGGATTTATCTTTGCCTGGCGCAACCACTTTTTAAAGCGAAGCGCTTTTGTAAAATTGCTCCTTTTAATTAGGAATGATCATTATACTAAATTGTTGTCAAATTAACATTTCAATATATTTTCTATTAAAACAAAAAAGTACAATTTTGTGCACTGCACTCAACAGTTGTAGATTCAGGACTGAGTGTAATGTTTCATAAAATTCCCAGTTTTCTTGCAATAGTTTGATCAGCGGCTTGACGTGTAGTTCAGAATATTTTACAATTGTATTTGAGTAAATAGCAGATAAGAAACTCTTGTCTATGGCTGTAAATATTTAATATTTTAATGCCGAGCGAATTGTTAGGATAAATTCTTCGTGCATAATTTTGAAAACTAATTTTGTTAGGGGTTTAAATACAAGTTACATTTAAAGCTACATGTTTATTTCATTTTTATGTTCACGTGAAATATGCCGACGTAAAAGACAACAGCAAGAAATTTAATATTTTCTTACTCGGATGTCCCGAAACCCCGAGCAATTAGAAAATTACTTACGAGGGTCTCCAGGAATATACTGAAGATCCTTGAATACTAAATACGTTTTAGATAGAATGGTAATCTTTTCTTGCATGCTTGTCAACTAGCTTGTTAAACTTGATACCCGTGGCAAAACGACGTTTCCCAGTGCGCCCCTTGTTAATCTGGACACTGCCAGGGACATACATATCATCTACATCTCGGGGATCTACGTTAGCTTCCGAGTTACCGCAAGCACGCGTATGCTTATTGAATTCCACATCATTGTTGCAGGCAAATTCGTAAGCAGCGCCATCTTGACACATGTAGAATTTTGCTCCACCCTTTTCGTGAGGAATCTTGTATCCTTGAGGTTTGTTACATGCTGCAATTACAAGTAGTAGTATAAATATTTAATTATAAATTTCCAATGTATTCCAATTATAAGATTCCATAAGACTCGGTGAATTTCCTGATAGGTCCTGATGTAACCTGCATTGCGTACAAGCAATCTCTAAAAACACATGCATTTCCAACTTTAAAGCTATATTTTTGAGAAAATTTATAAACTGTTAAGAGGAAATGAATGTGTCACTGTTCTAACAAACGCCAATTTGTCATTACTGCGGAAACATAATTACTTGGTCAGTATTAAAGACAAGTACTGCTCCTCAAACCACAGATGGTCCTTATTTCAAATTACTCCAAACAGTCAAATTATTTACTGGCGTCATAACCAATGGAGTACAAGATTATCGCAAAAGTTACAACAACATGATCTCTGCTAGCATTGAAATCACCTGTGTAAATTACAGTAAAATCTCCTTATAACGGACGCAATTATAACGAAATGTTTATTATACCGGGCACATTTGTCCATCTCCGCCAAAGTTCCTATGTAAGCATATAACATCCCCAATAATCATATGACGAAAAAATGTTAATCCCGGATAAAAACCCACGTTACCTTAAATACGATTCCGTTAAAAAATACATAAAATTCTATCTTATAGAAACTTTAGATTTGTTTTTTATTTTGGGAGTTTTTTGAAATATGTACGCTGCGCGTTTTTTTTGTTCTATCGGTACAAATTCGTAATGGGATTTTGCTGGTAGGGAGAGCTATAAATTATTATATGCATGCTCCATTCAATGAGTATTGTGTTGAATGTACTGCATTCATTGTAAATGGGGGCCTTAGATATTTGGCTGTTCTAGTAGTTGTAAGTACCGTTAGAGGGCCCGCCCGTTAAAACAGATTTTGTAGAATAGGAAATAAAATATTTACCCTTGCAATCACGTGCATCCAGCTCATCCTCACAGCTTCTAGTGAAGGGGTCGAATGTTCGACCGGGACGACATTCCACCATTTTGGGCCTTTGATGTGACCGATGACACCTCAGGTATTTGTGACAGTCTCCCAGAGGATGTGCAAAGTTCCCTTCCTCCTGGCATCTGGCTTGGTCAAAATATCGAAGGTTGAGCTTTACTTTATCGTCGTCTTTATTTTTCCCCTTGGTAATGGTAGCGAAAGCTTTGCGGTACAACTTTTTGCTCCGGCATCTGAAGCAACGATATTTGGCTGGACGCTCAGCCTTACAAATTTAAATAAATCCACAATACAGTTACTTAAAAACATGTGGTTGTGAGGGTTTGATTCGCGTAAATTAAATACTGAAAGCTTATTAACATAAATTAAAGATTCCGGATGAAGATTAAAGATTTTCGGGCACTTTACGACCCGATAATATGACCTTACCTCAACTATCAAAATAATAAAAAGAAGGGCAGTGACAGCGAAAAACCAAAATTTTAGTGTTGCCATTGTATTTGAGTAAAATTTATAATTCTCTGAAGGCAACGCAGCCTATCAGAGTTCCCAGTGCTTTCTAAAAATAGTTTCAGGAAGAGACTGTACTTGTTTTTATTACACATTCCATTGAACATTTATTGAAAATGTCATTTAGGATAGGATAATGCTGCATTGATCTCAACTCAAGTAAATAGATACCGTAGCAGGTTCTGAAATGTTCGGGCAAACCTGCCTTGACAAATGTTCATTCTTCCAGATTAATTTATACATGATTCAGAAATATGTTATGGTTCCGTGTGCTCGCAGAATCTACAGAATCTCCAATCAGAGGGATTAATATTATGGGCATTTAATCGAATAAAATTTAAGATTTTTTTCTGAATTTAAAAAACAACTGAATTAATCACAATCATCTTTCACAATTTAATATATCATGGCAAATCAAAACTTTTATGGTTGCAGGACAGGGAAAAAGGTTCAGGATTGTAATTTGTCTGAGGACAAAGTTTTTTGTTGAGATGTTTTTAAACAATTTCATTCAACCGACTCAATGCCTCGGAATCATTGTATATTTGCAGCGCATCAAACATTGTATCAAACGGTTTATTTTAAAAATTAATCCTCAAAGTTATAATAGCAACCCTTTACTAAAAAATAAGCAAAAAATCTTGCCATATTTAATCTACAAAAAATTTTAAACAGCGTTCAGATCTAAGCCCCAACTTTTGCTCATTATAAACATCATTGCTACAAATTGTGAAAGACAATAATTCTACAGGCATTAAACAAGGTTTCACTACCAAACTTGGAATGTACCAAAAAGAACAACCTATGATAACCATATAACCAACATTTGCTCACTCAGAGATGCGGCACATGAAATCAGTCCCGATGCGCTACTACTATACATCCTTGAACATGGAAAGTTCAATTGACATGTTAGCCGTGATTATGCAATACAATGTTTGCGTACTCTGAATTTCCCATTCTAATTTTAAACATTTAATTACAATTGATGTACAAACTAAACGTCATCATACTGCGCCTCAGGAGTCCAAATTGACTAATTAAATTAGCCTCAAGAGAATTTTGTCAAACTCGGCTGATGGTGCCGTCATCAGTAAGAGCCCCTGATTTCGCAACGGGTTGCTGGCGTCAGAAATTACAGGCTTAGGTTAAAGAAAATTACTGGTTTTTGATGATGAGGGTCTATGCTCCCATTAGTGTTTTCTGTGAAGGGTCGGAGATTCACGATTTTTTCCCACTCATGTTTATACGTCATGAGAAGATATTTTTACATGCATTTATGAACCAAAATCGTCACTTAAATAATAAGATGACGCCAAAAGAATAGTATTACAAGTTATACTAGTTATAAGGAAAATAATGAGGTCAGTAAGCACGCTGGATATGTATGACAAATGTTCATATTTCCTACTACCTACTTAGTAACTAGCAACTGCTGTTGCGGTAGAATGAAACCCAAAACACGGAAATCCGTGTCCATCGGATCCTTAGATCCCAGAAACCCTGTGACACAATTCCTTCTTCTGACGAACTTCAGTTACAGGAGTAACATAATAAATAGGAAGAAATTAACACTTGTCAAAACAAGGTTGAAGCTCAATACGACATAAATAAGAGAGTTCAGATTTTCCTGACCATTATCAGCAAGTGTAGCTAATAAAATTTTTGAGATCTGTAATAATTACATACTAAACAAAAATGAGGATTTCAATCTTCCTTTGTATTCTTATAATTGCCCTGGAAAAATCTGACGGGCATGCACTTCCCTGTTCGGAGCGACGGATGGTTGGAGAAGGTGGGAGAAGACCAAATGGAGCCATTCATTTCCTAACAATGCGTTTATTTTCAGAAGAGGATCGAAAACGGTTGGAAACCCGGATGCTTCCAATCCCTGTAAGAAACGTGCTCGTAATTTCCGAGTATCTATTTTGATCTATTTTTTTATAAATAAGTGACCAGCCGTTTTTTTCATGTGGTTGTCCACAAACAATTCCATGGCGTCAAAATATTATAACAATTTATTCTTTATTTTCTCCATTTAGGAAAGAAACATTGGAAACGTAGGCAAGAGACCTTGTCCTGAGGGACAGAGACGCCATATGGGAAAATGCCGGAAAGTCTCGGCGAGTGACACGTGACAACATAAAAAATAGATTTTATCTGTGCAACTTCTTCTTACTATGACTTTTTGATAAATAAACTCCTTACGACACTTGTGTATACAAATGCGGATGAGAGAAAAAACTTTAATTTTAATTGATTTAGCAAATACAGAATAGTTAGCTGCAATTCAGGAGAACCTGTAAAGTATAACAACATATCATAGGTGAGGAGCAAAAATGGTGTTGAAGCCTTCTCGATTAGGAAAAAAATGTTCTACATGATGTTTCATTAAAATCAAAACAGACACCGTGAATCATTTATTTAAATGTAGTTCATATTTCTTTAAGTCAGCACTTCATGAAGACCATTTTCCTTTCAGGGTGACTTGAACATAATTCATTTTTACACTTAATAGAAAATTCATGTAGACCATTTCGCTTCCTAGCAGTAGGGTTTGAACATTGGCGAAAAGTCATGTAGAAAATTTGCTTTTGTTGTAATCTGAAATGCATCTCGATTAGTATTTTGCCTCTTCACCGACCTTATACAGTATTAATTTACTTTTACTATAGGACAACCCTATCACGCACAACAATTCAAATGAAATTAATTTACATACATGTACTTACAAGTGCATAATTATTAATTCTAACTAAACAGCATCAAAGTATTACAACCACAACTTCAAATTAAAAACCACATCAAAAATAATAAAATAACATGCTGTCCCCAGCCACAAAACCTTTTTAAATGAACGGAAACTTGCAAACAAATTCAAGTTGACCAGATCAAGCAAAAGTAAAAAAAAACCCTTGAAATACCATTACGGTTTTGGAAAATCCAAGCGGGAAGATGTACCACAACCCCCGTCCCAATGTGTTAATTAACAATTTTACAGAAAATATACTGAACTACATTTATATATGACAGGATAAGCGCATGCGAGTTCCGAAAGGGTTCTTTATTTATAATTAGTAATTATTGGAAAATTGCTCTTTCCCAAAAAAATAACACGTTTCAATGGGATTGCCTCGGAATATTTTTATCCCTTCATAAAAAAGCCATTCTGAGTAATTAAATAGCAGAAACTTCTAGGGCAGTCATAAAATATGCTTTATTTCCCCAAAGTTACGACAAAAATGGCAAAGGAACAGAAGTTTCCTGGCAGGGAAAAAAATTGGCGGCAATTCAAATCTTAAACTGAGAAAATACATGCATATCCAGTATGCATGTATGCAAGTTCATGTAACTTGTTCTTGCAGCCTTGCAGCTCTTTTTTTTTGTAGTTTGTGTATGTAGTTATTTAATTTGTCTACACATTCCTACCCGTATGTCCCAGGGAAAAAAATATAAACAACAAAAATTCTTATCCTTAGCAAAAAAAAACATAAACAAATTATCTCTGCAAAAAACCCTATGGAACTCAAATATTTTACAAAATTCAAATCCATTTAATTATCTTGTGATCTCAAGATCATATGAGCTTAATTCCTGGAGGTGTCTTCAACGAGCTTATTAAACAGGTACAATTTTGCTTTAAAACAAATATTTTATTAAGTAAATGAAATAAATTCAAATCCTATCCTGATACTCATCATCTCCGGGCTCAGTAATTTACGAAGTACGTGAATTTTTAACCAATGGAGCATTTTTAACCCCAAAAGGGCTTTTTACAAAAATTGTATCCTTGTGCATGGGAATTCCACAAAAAATAAAATTGCAGCTAGAAATAATTTTTGATGGCATTAAATGGAATTTCAATAGGTAATTGCAAATTAACTAGTTACCATACATCCAGAATTATTCTGAAGAAATTTTTGCAGTTGGCGTTAAATCAACCTGGAAATTATATTTTTTTACAGAGCTTGGCGAAATATCCGTAATCCGTTTTAATTATCAGGATTACAAATCTGCGTATACACCTAACGCACGCAGAGCATATTTCATCGGGAAAAAATTAATAGTGATTAATAATAATTTTAGCCAATGATCATCAATTGGGATCACAATTTGTGGGCTGCACTTTGCCAGTGGTTGCAGTTTTGCATAAATAATAAAAATCCTAATCATGTTGCAGTAACTTTTGGTCGTGGTGATCACATTCGGCGTTTTGCAAGATAATGTGGAGGCTGGAAGTTTTTCTAGATATTACGGAAATATTTCGATATTGGATTCCTTTGGCTCTGATCCCCCTGCGAATGGCATCGCTCATACCCCAATTTATTGGTTTGGGATAATAGAAAAATTGATAGTAACGGATTGAGTTGACAGTAAAGCGTATGTTTAGAGAATTGTATTGTTTTAAATGCATGCGTTATACATTACATAGTAATGTAGAGTCAATGATTTGTTATTTGTTCCTTACATGGAATACTACACTATGGGCCATTACTTTGTTCCTACGGATTTGTTTATATAGATTACGTCACATTCTGAATATTCTGTATTGTCTGTATAGAATATGGGAACATGTTTACGTGCAATTACATTGACATTCAGTATGTATAGTCTCCTGATCCTTTAACATTATAGAATTATTATAAGGCATCAAAGAGCTTGAATAATAATAATAATTGTTGTAGAACTGCCAGCTAAAAGAATGTCAGGGAAGGTTCCTTATACTGTATGTATATATTAACCTTCGCGTTTGAGCCATATTCTTCCACATGAGTTGAATGTAACTTCTCTGCCGAGGTCACAAAGATAACGGCTTGAAGTTGAGAGAGACTTGAAGATGAGGACATATACAGTGAACGGCTCTCTCATTTGATCTCTGTCAGTTGACATAGTTATTTTATTTATGTATAACTATATATCTTTAAATCTTTTATATGCATAGATACATACTCGCATATTTATTTTTCTTGTATGAGGCCTTGAACCTTGAAATATAAGGTACGAAAGGGTTGTTGGTTACATTTGACAATGTTATGTGAGTGGATCCTGTATGCGTGCATTATTGTGGTCAATCTTTTATATAACTTGAAGTGTGCAAGAATAAGCAAACTTGGGTATGTGTAGGAAACTACCCAGCTAATGTCATGCATATTAAACTTTGTGTGAAAATAATTGTTTTTAAAACCATAAGATTAAAGTATGTGCTTCTCAACTTTGACCTGTTGTATTTAAGATCATGATTGCTGCCAAGTTCACTGGTTAGGAATTTTCTACTTCAAAGTAGGGGTTTATATATTCAATAGGCTGATATAGTAAAGCGTTGCTAAATTATTGTTGCCTGCAATTTTTGAAACACGTGGAATTTATGTTTGTGGCTTGTTCTGTTCACGGAAAATAATTATTGCTTCTATCGTAGCAATAATTATTGCTTTCCACATTTATACGAACCTGAACTTGAAGCAGAAACATAAAACTATTTTTTTAATGTAAATTGTCATTTGTTTTACAATCGTTCTGAAAATATAACATTTAAAAATTTCTCAGCTCGGGCTTTAAAAACTCATTGAGTTACAGCCACTGCAGTGCAGTAGGCTAGGTGCCTACGATTGCAAACAAGGTCAACGGTATTGGCCCTAATGAAAATATCCCAATATTTATTTTCTGGTCTGGTATGAGAAGTATTTTATATGCTTACACTTCCCCCTCGCATCAATGCATTTACGATAATCATAAATATCACGCAATCAGGGGACTGCTATGCATGTTGTGTAAGAAAAACAAGGTCCAATTTTTCATGCACGATCAACATCAAGTCTTGCTTGTCTAGTTCAAATATTAGTATAATTTCTGAGTGGTGCCATCGGGACTTGGGCCTATTCACAATTATAATATTCCTACGTTAAATTACAAAGTATTTTTAGATTTACTTAATCCTCACATGTGGCAATATAAATTAGTGATTAAAATTTTCGTATGATATTTCAACAGGAGAAATAGTAAGGGATCATTAAGCTACTAATTATCCGCTTACGAATATCCACTTTAACGCACACACGTGCACGTGCCTGGATCTTTAGAGATAAAAATAGACAAATAATCCATAGGAAATCTTTACAAATATGTACAATTTAATTCTATTGCTACACTCCCAAAATAAGCGTCATTTTTATTGAATTTTTAAAGCTTAATGTCCCTGGATCTGCAATGTCTGGTTATGGATAAAGAGAAGTAATCACTGAATGTCATCTGTCCGATTTGTCTAAGCGCATTCAGTGTTCTGTAACCACAGAGGTAACAACAATCAAGTTTTACTGGTTTTCAAAGAGTCAATTGAAGCCACAAACCACCCAAGAAGTCCAAAGCCAACCAGAGAGATTACGTTCGGCAGAAAAGCAACTACAAATTCAAAAACAAAGGTTTGACTGTTCTTTCCTTGCTGATAATTTTTGTTTGTAATGTAAATATTTTGTCATGTTATTTTAAAAATATCCTGTTTTTATTGCACTAGAATACAAGTCTTTGCTTCATTTATAATCTTTATAAAACGTTTTACTTTTATTTGCTCTTCAATTATTACTACTTGAATCCACGTGAAATACAAATATTATTTCATTACATTCAATGTGGGCTAGGGTCGTATCCGACGTGATCCAATTAAAATAATCTAACGCACACATACGCAGAGGTGAACTCCTCCTCTAAACTATAAGTCTGTTAAAATCATTTTAGAAGTTTTGCTTTGATAATTCCATTTGTTTTTCATTCCACGGTATGTATGTATATACCTGTAAGAAAGATGATTATATAAAATTGTTCTTTTTTATAGGCTTCGATGGAATGCAATCGAACCTAAATGTTTGTGTGCAGACAAATAAAATCTCTTGGCCGGGGGTCTGATTTATAATTTTTCCCTGGTTTGTTGAAGCTAAAATAACATTCCTGAAAAGCCCTGATTTATTCAAGCAAAAACACACCCGAAATTCCTGCCTATATCATTGATTTTAGTTTTCAAAATCTGTGATTTATTCAAGCAAAAGAAACACCCGAAATTACTGCCTACATCATCGATTTTGATTTTCAAAATCGGTAAATTATGCAAACAAAAAAAAAATCGGGAATTTTGCGTAATATTTTGGAAAGGGGAACATACTCTGTACTATTTGTTACTCTCATTATCAGCAGAACTACCCGATTTTGAGCCACCCTTTGGTTCAGCACCAGCTAGATTTTTGCGAACTCGATTCCTTTAAAATGTCTGGAATAAGTGGTGCGTTAAGTTTAAAAACCATGTACATTGAAATATGACCTAGTTATGACTGGTTGGAGTAGGCAAAAATGTATCCACAACCTTGCAGCGTTTGTTTGTGTATGGCCTTTTGTGGTCATAAAATCTATCCTGCCGGTACAGAATCTCTGAAAGGAATCATTCACTTTTGTAATGCTTTATCTGAATTATTATGACTCATTCTCGTCATCTCTATCACACTTCACCCAACTCTAGATTAGCTATGAAAACATACATTGATTATTCAGTCCAAGTTTCCCCTCATGCAAGGCGTTACGCCTGTATTTTTTTTATCCATGAAAAAGTTTTTTTGTAACCGAACAAATGTATCTGAATTGAGTACCTATAATCTGTCACCTGTATACTTGTAAGTTTGCTCAAATTTCTCAAGGATCAACCTGTAATCTCAGCCTGCGGTTCCAGATATATCTGAAACCTCATACCAATCACTAATAGAGCAATAATTAGATCAATATTGCTCAAAATTGTAAAAGGTTAACAGAAGAAACATTCATTGATTCCGTGTTATTTTTTTTTGTTACAGTTAACTTCAGGAGAGGATTCGGTATCAGAATGGAAAACTACGACGAAGATCTTAATGAGAACTCTTTCTTCAATACCCTCAAAGAGACCCATCCAGATCTGTTCAATCAGTGTGTGGCGGAGCATTGGATTATATGTGTCCCGCGCCGAGAGTCCCTTCCGAAATATGCCTTCACTGACGAGGACTACTTCGATCACATTTTAAAACCTAACATAATCGACGAGATCGGAAGTTTGTCCCGGAGGACTAGTGTCTTTAGCATTAAAGCCGAATCAACTTCCGGCTCATCTTCTAGCAGCTTACTCAGTCTTGATAATGGGACTTTAAATTCAAGTACAAGCGAGATCAAAGCCAGCTCCGCATGGAACTACAGAACTTTATCACATGTAAACGTGGAGTATCGGGTTAACGAGTTCGTCAAGCTGGATGAAGTAGTCCTTCAGAAGTCCAACAATAATATTCTGAGGAGGAGCAAGTCCACCCAAGTCAATATACTTTTTGAGGAGACTTTTTACACGGAAAATAAAACCAAGTACAAGGTCCTTTGCTTGGAATCTCCCTTATACTCCAGAATGTTAAGTGAAGATATCAACGTGGAAGATCTGTGGAGTGTCAATTCCTTGAGGGACTGCATTGACTTTTTATGGATGAAAGGGAAGCTTCGGGTTTTGGAGAGCTACGATGCGTACATTAAATTGTTCCTACACAATCACCGGACATTAGACAACCTTCCCATCGCCATTCAGAAAGATTTGATCCATACTTTATATTTAAAGTGTCTCAACTTTGCTCTGACTTATGAGAACACCCTCGAAGGTGCGAATTCCCAGTACATACTTAGAGTTGCGACGGAGACTTATGTCCTTAATGGAGTTTATCGGTTTCTCATGGGAGCAATCACGTCGGCCTTGTCCCGGGAAGATGGTCATCTAAATAAGATTATAAGAAATTTGGCGGAAATCCATCCCCAAGACTTGGACATTGAGGAGCATCACTGGGACAATCTGACCAGAGCAAGATTGGAATTAGGGAGACTGGACGTACACACGTCACCATTAGCCAAACTAAACTGCCTGAAGAGAACTCTGAGGCATATGAGACCTGACCCTTTAATTGAGTAGGTTTTAAGAAAAATATTTATTGTTGTCGATTTAATCATACAGAGGAGACAGGTTTTCTTTAAATCTTTTTTCTTCACTGAATGTCTAGTTTTGATTAGAAGAAATTCAAAACTGGCCAAACCGACCTCCTGTTTCTTCTAAACACAACTCGATTTTTTCGAATTGTTAATCTGGAAATCTAATAATTGTATTTATTTATTTCTCCAGTACTGCTGATACCTCGGCCATTTCGACGGACGAACTCCTCCCAATCTGGGTCTACCTCATAGTGAAGACACCCCTGGCGAATTGGAATGCTCAATTGCAATACCTCACAACATTTAGATTCTCTACAGAAAACCAAAGTGACAACGAGAACTCGTTCTATATGGTCACTCTGGAGGCAGCATTGGCCCATCTGAAAACTGGCAAAGTTCTGGGCCTGGCTGAAGGTGAGAGGGACGTAGGTGTTGCGTGTGAATTGGCTGATACTACTCTCCCGAACGGACATCACAAGGAGCCAAGTGACTCCCTCATGGCGGAGATGTTTCTAGCTGTAAAAACCGGAAATTCCTTGAGGTTGGAAGAATTGATAGCGGAGTATGAAGCTGCTAGAAAAATGCAGAAAGTAGAGGTCATTAAGGTGGATCCGTCACTACTTTGTCATCCCTTGTGTGACTGTGAGCGGTGCAGCACTTTAGTGACTCCAGAGCCGGCAGAGCCTATAATGATTCCAGTGACGGAACTGGCTACAGAGGATGGCTCAACTTTGCTTCATATGGCATGCATCTTTGGAAGACCTAAAATTGTTGATTTTCTGGTCAGCATTGGAGTATCTATGGAAGTAACAGATAGTCAGGTAATTTTGAAAAAAAAATTGAAAAAATTTCCTAATTTCCCTTTCTAAACTTATCCGCAGAAATAGATAAATAAATTGTTACATAATCTAATTTTTCTATTAACGCAAAGGGAGCAACTCCTCTGCATCTCGCAGCTAGCCGAGGACATCAAAATGCTCTCCTGTTACTACTCCATGCTGGAGCGAGCTTGGAACCGCTGGACAAAATGGGCAGAACGCCGCTTCATCTTGGTAAGTATTATGTGACCGTCATATAATTCTTTATTTCACAATTATATTAAAGTAAACCTAAGTAATAAATACATTTCATAAGGTTCTAAAAATTTTTTTCTGCTGAAATTCGAATCAATCCTCTGCGAGGAATTTTCTCCAACCAAGCCAGAGTTAAAGCATTGCTTCAAAATTGTATCCTAAATTGTGGTTCTAAGGCCTTAACCATTGAGTACTGTTGTAACCGTTGTGAGCGGTTGGAGCTCTGCCATTCATAGATAATTAGATTTTTAAGAAATAAAATTTGTACTATTATTGTCGCATATTTTTATATCTTGATGAATATACTTTATTTACAGCTGCGCAAAATGGACATGAAGGTTGTGTGAAGGCCCTGGTTTACTATGCTGAGCACTCCCGTCAGTCTCTGAATTTTAGCAGCAAAGATTTCAATGGGAATACACCTCTCCATGACGTAAGTTATAAATACAGGGAAAGTTTTTAATTATTAGCACACAGTAATTAGACATTTCTCTGGTTTTTGAGCAGGCTAGCCGGTGGGGCTTCCAGGGTATTGTGCAGCTTCTGGTGGAGAACGGAGCTTCCATTTCCGCCACGAATAACCGGCTATCCACTCCAGTTGACTGTGCCCATGATATCCATATTATTCGAATTCTACAGAGATCAGCTCGGCGTAGGTCATGGGTTCAGCCCAATCATGGTGATTTTATAAACATTGAAGTTGTTCCCAATGAAGAGTCTGATGGCATTGTGATGTTAATTAGCGAACCAAGCAGTCCCAGCCTTTGTGACGAAAAATCAGTCTCTTCGGAAAACGTTTCTCCGGTCATCAACAAGGGCGTCAATGAAGTAGAAAAGACATTACCTCTGACGCCCGTAGGACGACGGGCTAGAAGTATATCAACTATTACCCCGCCCACATTTGGGAACACACTGTCTGTTGGGGGCGACAGGTCTCAAACATTCAGGAGACATTCTTGCATTATTGCTCCTAGCACAATCCAAGGGTTGGATATTCTCAGGGAAAACGTTGTTCACCAAACTCCGGAACCACCAGAGTCCGAGCCTGCAGCAGAGGACTTTATTATTAATAGTTGTGCAACTGTTGAAGATGTTCGGCGTATCAGTCGGGATGAGTCGAAACATGTGAGGAAAATTTCTACCGAGAGCTTAGACAATATTTCTGTGGCCATCTTGCCGGAATTGCCTGCTGTTATGGGTGTCAAAAGAAAACGCGAAAATCAAAGTAATCTTTCGGACTACCAGGGTACCCGAAATTTATATCCCCCATACTGTATTCGAAGGAGCCTACTAAGTAGTACCAGCTACAACAATATTATTATTTACAGATTTTTATAGAGTTGTGTATGTAATTATGTTTCGTTGAATCTTGTAAATTCGATTTTGTCGAACAAGCAAAGATCATCTGCAGGGTTTCATTATCACCAAAATGAATTTTTAAAGAGCTTCGGTGGGGTTTAATGTTTGGGTATCCTGTGTATGAACCCCCAATATTCTCCAAAAATAATTTTATACATTAACTTATTTGTAAATGATGTGCAATTCTGATGGTATTTGTCTGAATTCTTAGGCCGTGATATGAGGAAGTTGTTCAGTTCCATTGCTCTTGGGGACGTTCCATTAAGTTTGTTCTATTTGGGGATACCAGCGGATGAGCTTGAGAGCTCAGAGAACTCGAAAGCAGTCCTGGAAAGAATTCCAGTTTGTCATCCTCTCTGTCCTTGCAAGCGCTGCGTGGCCAAAAGCGGCGGATTAGGACTGGATATCAACAAGAAGAATTTGGATGGCCTTACTCCTTTGCACATGGCCGTTCAACACGGGTTGCTGTCCTTAGTTAAAGTCTTGTATCGTTTTGGTGCCGACGTGAACATTAATATAGGTTACGACAATATGTCAACTTTGCAGTACGCTCGAACCAAAGGCTTCGATGATATCGTAGCGTTTCTGCAAACTCATGGTGCAACTTGATAATTTATATATGGGAACCTGGGCTGTGGTTTCGGAGCTATTTGCAAAGATATAGATCAGCAATACCTTAACAGATAGGATAATTCATGCTAGTAAGGGCAGAGAACAAAATATTTTGAACGCATGTAGTTCTAGGGTGCCATTTTTAATACAGTTTTGTAGTTCGAATCAAATTTATATCTCCATTACTTCATCGTCTGTATACGTACATTTCAGGTTATACTAGTTACTATTGTGATAGCTTCCTTACAATCACGTATACTCATTTCGAGCTCGAAAACTTGACATTTTTATGTTTAGATATTTTTCCCACTAATTCGTATCTGTCATTTTTAAAGAAACAACTTTTTATGATAGAAAAAAGACTGGAAACTTCAATAGGCTTTTTTATGCGAAGGCTTATTCAACTAATACAAATCTCTTTTCGCTGTTATCTCAATTACTGTTTAGCAGTAACTCTTTTGTGTTCTGTAGTTCTAAGTTGCAAGGGTCTATAAAAACTTGATTATTGTGTATTTTAAAAATTTTGTACAATTCACGGCAGCTCGAAGGTTATTCTTATCCTGGACTTTTTACTACCTCATGGTTAGTCCTTTTGGTGATACTGTTTTAATGATGCAATTTATTTTGATAGTCTCGCTACGCTATTCTTATTTTAATTTTTACGATTTTTTTTGTAAATATTGATAACGCTTTCTTAACAATAACTACATAATTGGATGTATGTAACCTTCTGTAACTCATCTAACAATAATCGTATGTACTTCCAATGCACGCTGTGTTTCTGGTATATTAAAAGTTTGTATTTGCAAGAATAATTTTTCGAGTTGAGTTTCTATGCAGTAGTTGTAGGTAGAGGATTATTGCAATGATGATTTAGTCTAGTTTTGTGTTGTGTTTAAACAATCGCGTTGAAACTTTAATATAGAAAATATATTACTTGTTACTCGCAACGAAGAGACGCTATTTTGAGTAATCCGGATTACGCTCAACCTTGCTAATGAAGCATGTGGGCATATTAAGTGCAAAGTGCACCATCTCAAGACCTGTTTTTGAAGATTAGATCGCCGTAAAAAGTTAGAAGTTTTGGCATAATGAAAAGCAGTGTCATTAAATGAAACACAATAAGTTCGTATATGTAATTATAATTACCAGGGTTGCAGTCATAAGTATTTCTTGCCCTGACCATCAGTACTAAAATTACAGATGGTTTTCCAAAGTGTGTCCATTTGTTTCAAATTTTATTGATACCAGTTTACTTCATTACTAAAACTTAAAATGAATCTCAAAATCATTTAATATCAGGATGAGGGGTGCTCCTGATGCTCTTCCTTCCACTGTAACTGGAAGCTGTACGGCGTCCTTTAAAGAAAATGAAGGGAGTTTTTTATTTAAAAAAACGTGGTACACACTTGGCACATGATCACACTTCAGATTAAAATACTTTTTTCCGTAATTTTGTGCTTAATAAACAAAAGCAGCTAAATTGTGTAGAATTGCTTCTATGCAAATCATTCTGAACTCATCGATTTTACCTAACATTTAATCATCTGCAGTCTAGCAAATCAGGGGCAGGAGTTATCAATTATTATGCATATTTTAAAATAACGTTCTCAAAGGTTGTTCCATAGGGGGATTATCAACAAGGGCTAGATCATACAGCTGGATTCACAGGAGAGGATACTTCCGACAATTCATGGCTTCTGTTATATACATATGCATAATAATTATTTATATCCAAAGGTCACGAATATGGTAATAATTCTAAGTATTGATATTGATATTGCAACATCCCTTTGGGATAAACTTTCAAAAATGTGCTGACCAAATATACAATACGTGAAAATATATATACATATCTGTGTATGTACGTATGTTACATATTTACGTATTTATATGTCAATACAAAAATGCTTGGTTCTACAAGGATATAATTATTACGAAAGTGAGACAGAAGAAAGGTGGACCGCTACTAGTTTTTTTCAGTAACTAAGTAGCAAGCTCATACATGACGAGCGAAATGCAAGCAAAAGATATTACATACACTGAAATAGCTTTTCATTAATTGATTATTACCTAAAAGAAAACACATTTGGAAATACCTGTGAAAAAATGATACAAAAATTGAAGATAATTTCCACTCCCATCAATCGCACCTTCTATCCACCCATTAATTCACATATTCCCCATAATAATTACTTATAATTATGGGGATATTGAATCTCCTAAATATAATTTATGTGGCTCACACGCTTCCGTACCCTTTTCACAATTCATTGATAAAAAATAGAAATATCCTTGAAAAGGTATTCCAACTGCTGGAAATCAGCGCTCGTAGTCCAGGCGAACCTTCAAGTCTTCTTCAATTAGTTTACCCCAGAGACACTATATATTCTGATATCTTTCTGGGGCTCACATTATCTGTAATGATCCAGGAATCCCAACCGGTTTTAAACTTCGGAAACATTGAGGACCTTCTGGTCTTCATAGAGAAATCGCCCTCAACGACACTGCACTGGAATACTCAAAAAACGAAATCCCTTTTGTACTTCGAAACAAATTCAGTAGCAGAAAACAAATTAAATAAGATTTCAAAGATTAACGGACCTACCAGGCGTGGGAACGTTGTGTTTATTTCTTCAAAAACACTTTTTCTGTCATCATTATTTGAAGATCCAAGTGTCCGGTCGTTGAAACAGAAAAGTGGTTTTTCTTTGCAAAATAATATGGTTTTGATAGAACCAGAAATTCAAACTGGAAAGATGGTCCTCAGTTCAAATATACCAACAAGACCTAAAAATGTAATAAATCTTCGCAATCGTCACATACGGATATCAGGCTCCAAAATGCCGCCGTATTGCGACGTGAGGACTGAAAATGGGAAAAAAATATTTAGTGGCTCAAACTTCGCTATAATTGATTCCTCGTCGAAAAAGTACAACTTTACTTACGATTTGGAGGCTCCAAAGGGTAAATCCCCAGGAAGTAAACTCAAAAATGGTACCTGGACGGGGATGCTCGCGGACGTCTATAACGGGAAAGCCGATGTAACAATTGTGAATGCCTATAATGTAGAGAGATTTCACGTTATAGACTTCACTACGTCGTTTACAATAACTAACTTAATATATGTGACATCTCATCCTCGGAAGCAAATTAGTTTGGCTGCAATTATCTATCCATATGACACATCTGTTTGGATCATGATCATACTTTCGTTTCTTCTAATGATTCCGGTCTACGCCATTATATTCCGATTCAATCCGATTCATCAAGCACATCGGAGAAACTTTCAAGACATACTGTACGATTCCATCCAATTTCCTTACACCATCGCCTTTCGCCAAGACATTCGGATTCCTCAAGGAGTTAAATTCCTGTCGATAACCTGGATGATGGCAAATATCCTCATCGGAATCGGTTACGAAAGTAATCTTGTATCTTACATGTCTTTCCCAGAACCGGAATCTATCCCTGTGAACTTCAACGACCTGGCTGACACGAAATTTCAAATTCATTTCAATATTTTCAGCAATATTGGTCGATCTCTATTCCGCCAAGGAAGCTCCGCCATGCTCAAGAAAATGAACGCCAAGTTTCTGAAAGAAGTTTCTGCGGTAGAATGCGTTGTTGCAGCTTTCGAAAATGACCAGGTAGCTTGCGTTGGGTGGAGCGACATCTTGCGATCAGCCATTGCAAAAAACCTTACTTTAACAACGGGAATTGATCCCCTTTTTGTGTCTCAACATTCCCTGATTAATAATTGGTTAGCCTTCGGTTTAAGGAAAGATTCCCAGTACACCGAAGCCCTGAGCTATATCGGGACTTCTTACGCCGAAGCAGGACTGGTTCAAAGATGGAAAGAAGAGATAATTTTCAAGTACAAACAAATTGGGAAAACTTGGACCTCTACACAAACCCAGTCGAGGGCATTTGAGAAACTTGCTCAAATGACCCTTGGAAGGTTGAATGAACCCAAGGCTTTTCGGATAGAAAATGTCCAAATATCTTTTATAATATTTGTAACAGGAATTTCCGTGTCGTCTTTTTGTTTCTTTGAGGAAATGTTAAGGGTGTTTTTCAAGAGTATGAGAAATACTCATGTTAAAATTGCGTTAAAATCTTTGTCTATGCAAGTTCCTTTTTTTGAAAGGTTTTGATCGTCAATTGTGTATTTGTGCATCAAATAAATTTGATCATTTACATTCCTTATACTGTGTATTTTTTCTCAAGGAGAAGCCAAGAAAGTGCTAGCAATTAGGGAATCGTTTCGCTTCATTGCAATATAATAATAATTACAATAGTAATAAGTGTTCTAAGCTAATTTGTTTTGGCAAACCGAGAGGAAATGCTCTATTACGCTAATGTTTTGCGACAAAGTGAGACTAATTGTAAAAGCCGTTTTATATTAATTCCTGGGGCCCTAAGGCTATGGCTTCAGATGTGTCCATCCTTCGAAGGATTTCCTTCAAGGAAGGAAACTTCTTTGAACGAATTAAGCGTTAGCTTTGGCAATTATGAATGGAGCGGAAGGAGGGTTGGAAAGTAAACGAAGTTATCTGCTCTTTGCAGAACTAATGGAATCTGAAGGAACATGTTAATTTTACAGCTTTCCACCGCCGTTGGAACTTGCATTCCCGTCTACTATATTTTAGGCAAAATCCTTCGGTATAACTAAAATTCATGTACGTACGGACACCTTTACTCAACTGAAAATCATTTTTCTGGCCGACTTGCTTAATATTATTCTAGAAACATTTATCTCACAATGGCAGCATGATACCCGGAGTATGCAAGCATGTTATTCCGTTTACTGTACAGAAGTACATACTGATAATCTGCAATAATTACAATTAATTGCAAACTAATGATTAGTTTTTCAGCTATAAGCAGTTTGAAGTGTAAAGCTCTTATTTTGTGACCTCGTGACCTGTGTTAAAAGATTTGCGATAAATAAATGAACATGGAAGAAAGGTAACACATGAAGGGCATTTAAATATTTTTTGAAAACTGAAGGAAGGATTATACCAGGATTCGAATGAAGGAAGAGCTAAGGAAGGGTAAATATTTAGGCTTCGATAATAGCTGATCAGTGCTCGGACTGGGTACAGAAACCGTGTACCCGTACCCATACCCGTACCCGAATATCGGGTACGACGAAATGCTGTACCTATACCAGTACCCGTATCCGAGTACCCGGGTAATTGTTTTCAGTACCCGTTCCCATAATTGAAACTAAAATGTAGTACCTGTACCCGTAATATACCCAAAACCTGTACCCATACCCGTGTAACTATTGTTTGTACCCGGGTATTACTCGGGTACTTATTAAAAATGTCCTACGATATTTGCCTGCCCCGTTGAAAATTCCCGGAAATTGCCAAAAATTCCCATTTTGTCCAATTTTTGCTCACTAATGATAATGCCGTGAATTTTAGAAATTTTCCCTAGGCATTAAAAAATCTTTTAAAACCATCTGTGGTTTATTTTTAATAAATACTGAAGAAATTCAATTGCTAGTACGTCAAAATAATAACCAGATGAATGAAATGAAATACGTTCTCGCAAATAAGCTATTAAATTTTAATTACGCCATACAAGAATAATTCTTGTATGGTGTAAGAATAACCAATTGGAACGAATTCTTTAATACCGAAATCTTCATAACCGAAAACTTACTTTTAAACTTCAAAAACATCAAAATTATTTGTTCCAATCAAAAGAAATCTTTCGAAAAATCTTTTAGCGCAAGTCCGTAGGAGATTATAAGCAACTTTTTAGGGAGCTTCTGTGTAGTTTTCGACGTTTAGAATTGTGGGTATTACTAAAAACAGCGCGGAAGGTTAGTGAAGCAGGATGAAAGTAGGATTTTCTTATTTTGCTATTTTTCTTCAAAGATCTGATGTATTTATAAAACAATATGTTTATATACTGTTCACACAATATAAGAAATAATTTGAGTTGAGTATCTTTATTCAAAGCAAATATTGTGGTTTTAGGGCGTAAATTAGGAGGCAAGATTGAATATTTTATTTGTTGACTGAAACGGCAATGTTTAACCAAGACAGGCGAAATTAGTCTCAAATGTAGTCGTATGAGAGCTTTGAAAGTCAAGCACAGATGTTTCCGCTATTGGCATCACAATTATCAACAATAATCAAAGGGACTGAAATCAAAATATTGTCTGCAAGGATTATTATTGTTCAAAATTTCATAAATATACACTAATGCCTTAAATTCCTAAAGTGTCATAAATGCCCTAGATTGAAAATGCCTTGGCATTTTTAAATGGCCACCCTGGGTACTTGTGGCAATAAACTTGGCAATAACAAACATATAAATATTCATTCTTTAAGTAATATATATAAGTAATTTTAATTTTCGGCTTCCAATGAAGATAGTTAAATTTAAACCCGAAACCCGCTCCTTGAAATTATTTTGTAATGAGTTCCATTCTACAAGTAGATAAATAAGCAATTTGACTGACTATACATATATTTGGGTTATATTTCTTTATTAGATTCCTGAGATGAATCACTACAAACGTTAGAATACAACTACCGTGTAATCAGAAATGAAACGAAGCCCCGTTGCTCTGTCACTGATACAAGCACCCGTATACAAACGAGCAAAGTAGATTTAAAGCCCAACTCAACGGTTGGCAGGTCTTAGCCATACTAATCCATCCCAGTAGGAAACCTTGAAGTACTCACAAATACTCGGGTACAGCATGCACGGGTACAGATATTTTACGTAGTGATACCCGTATCTATTGGGTACTACCCGATTGACTCTGACAATGAGTGAGTACCCATACCCGTACCCATACCTGTACCCACTTTATTGTCTACGCAATTTCTGTACCCGGGTAGTACCCGCACCTGTTCCCGTACCCATTTACCCGAGTATTACCTGTACCCAGTCCGAGCACTGTAGCTGATAGTACTTAAGTAATTAAAACAGCCGTTAGATTCTTTTTAGCCGTGTAATATCTACAACAATACATCAAGGGTGTAAGGTGAGTGACAAAGGTCGCCAGGTTTTACTTAATCCTCGAAACAAAATGTATTACTATCAGTCATAGCAGAGTAATTGTTATTTTTTAGCAGCAATTATGAAATTACGCTTGAATTATACGTATGTATATGGAGATGCCATTTCCACAAATTTTAATGAAAATCCCTAATTCTGAATACCTAATACAGATATAACTCAAATTATGTCTAATTAAAAACTGAAACGTTCGATTACTTCTTTCTGTATATCTTATTGATGCTTTCTTTTCAGGCTGAATATCTCACTATCTTTCCCAAACAGCCTTCACGCGCCGTATGTACCTTTCATGACGACTAACTCTAGCTGTCAATAAGTACTCTTATCCACACAAAACGTACCACGAGCCATATAATGCGATGAAAAATGGTTTCTGACGGGTACTGTAATATTTCGTATTGACGCACTTATGCTGTTGTTATAAAACAAAGTAGGTTTCGCATTTACAACGTTTTTCGATAGCTGGAGCTCAGATCCGAACTCGTCGAGCTGGACTTACTGTTGATACTGTGTCAAAGCCGATTCAGTATGGGGAATATAGAAATCTTTTTAAAATTGAAACGATAAATACTATATATGTACAATGTATTATTTTAAGCATTGAATAGTAAGTGACTATTTTGTTATCTCTTACATGAAAATAAATAAATATGGAAGATGAACTTTGATGAAGGAAGGGTATTAATCATTACTGAAGGTTTAAGGAAGGATCTCAACAATACTACTTTGAAGGAAGGGTGAAGGAAGGAATTTATCTTTCAAGCCTTCAATCTGAAGAGGTCTGAAGGAAGGAAATAGATCTAGTTTTTTGCATTGGAAGGATTGAAGGAAGGAGAAATCATTTGAACATCTCTGATAAAATGTATGTAGGATTTAGGATACGCAATTTTTTTGCCCAGCTTTGCACCGAGGATTAATAGAATTAATATTATCAATAGTGGGTCCATAATACTAATCTAACCTTTTAATACCGTTGCTAATTATTTGAACTGTAATCCCACATGCGTAATTACTATAATATGCAATCCACAATAGCATGAAAAAAATTCTAGATAAATATCTGTAATCGTTAATCCCAAGTCAAATATTCTATTGGAAGTACAATATGGTGTCTTTTTACAATTTGCGTGATCCGTCCAGATTTCTCATCAAAGTCCAGGCCGTCACAATTCAGATCTATCTATAGTAAACTATAGTTACTATCTATAGCCTTGCTAAACTTGTGTTTTCAGTATTATGTAGGGTTCCCACTTTTTCAAAACGTCATTCCGGGACAAAATAATTTTTAAAAAATTTAATGTATAAATGATTTTTAATTGTATTTTTCAGCCTTTTTGGCATCTAATAACATTTTCTTGCTTTCTGGTTTGTTCAAAAAAGAAAAAAAAAATCACAACATGAAAATGGCATAATTATTAAGCCTGACTTGAAGCTCTGCATTCACAAGTTCCGTTGACATGAAGTTTCTCTCGGCTGTCCAAACTTTCTTCATTAGGCTGAAATACCTTTTTGCAAAAGCGTTGCCAACAGGAATTGACAGCACGAACGATACAAGCTTGAATAGTTCAGGACATTGTTCTTTCTTAAAAACTCAACCCACTTTGCACCGACCAATCTAATCACAATCAAAAGCTCATAACTTTGTCGAAGTAAGCAAAATATATTGTACAGCTGGTCCTCGTTTAATTTAATACCGAGTGCATCGGCAAAATTTAGTAAATAATCCATGGATACTAAGAATTCCTTTGATTTCAAATTTAGTAGTTCCATTTTCAAAAAAAATATTATTACCACTGAAATCAAAATGTCTGATTAAATCGGTCTTTGATTTCATAAAATTCAAAGCTTCCTGTTAAAAGCGCTTTTTTGTTCCAGGGGTAAATTTATTCCAATAGTTTTGTGAAAACGATGAAAACTCTTGAAAAGCAACAAAAGGATAATTTTTTCTTGAATTTTTTATCTTACTCTTTCAATAGTATTAATAATTTCCAACTTACATCTCGAAGTAGCTCAATTCAGTATTCATTGCAAACCAACTTTTTCACAGCTATTTCTGCATCAACGACAATAATATCGTGGCATTGGTTTTCGTCATTTCAAGAGTTTTCATCATTTTCAATAAACATTGGGATTTATTCTGACAGCATTTTTGAGGGCGCAAAAGCAACTTCACTTTTTAAGCTTTTTAATCTATTAATTTATTTCGACCTTTTGGAATTGTAAAACTATTGCTTAGATTAGTAGGAAGATTTCAGACAATAATAGGATATTTGGCAGTGAAGTACATGCACGTTATTGTTGGCTAATTTTTGGAGATTTTGTTTACGTGGACGTGAAGCATTCAAACTTACAAAAATTGATTATTGACTTGATTTTCAACCACGAAAGGGCTAAAACCTTTTGAACCATCCAGAGCGCTATCAATGCATGATAGCTACATCATTTTAATTAATGTCGGACATTCAAAGGCGTACACAAAAAGTGTCAAATTATTCAAAATAACCATTCAAATTCCAAGATGCAAGATTTGGTAACTTATTTAGCATTGCGGAATTTCCATTCTCTCTTTTTTCCTTTTTTGTACTCTAAAATGACATTATTTTTTGTTGACTTGGACAGGACTAAGTTGTATTAACACTTGGTTACTATAATATAAACCTGCCCAAGTAAACAAAAAAGAAATGTTGAAAAAGAATAGCTATTCATTGTTTTCTTGTATTCGTGCAAAAAATTCTTAAAAATAGCAATCAAAGCATTTTTTTGCACAAATAAAAGAAAAAAATGAACTGGTATGCTCAACTTGTCATGTACATAAGTGACCTGTAAACCAAATTAAGGATACAACTAATATTTAAGGGGTGATCCCTTAAAGATCACCAAAATTTTATAGTAACATCCTAGTTTTGAAAAGCGTCTCATAATAAAACCTCATTTCTGATTAGTGGAACACCCTCAAATATTTTCCAATGTTAAATGAACGGTCACCATGCAACTTAAATTCGCCATTTGCCTCCAATTTTTATTTATTTTTCCGAAGGGCTCAACGACTTCAAGTGTTGCAGGAACACCAAAATTCATGAAGATTCGCAATGATCTCCCATTAACCTTAAGCTTTTGATAGTAGAATTACATTAAATTGTTCAGGAGATATCCACGAAAGTCACTTTTTGAGGTAGGGGTGAAAGCGTAGAGGTTGCTTTTTAGGGATTCTGGACAGACCCGAACATGCACGCAGACCTGGGCGCGTAACCTTTAAAGCAACTTCTCAAAAAGACAAACAGTTTCCTGCTGCTAGAACGATTTTACTACGTTTGTAATTGCATTTTTATGGTTTTATTAGTTTTATGTAGATGGCACATGATGCTCTCGTTCGTATTCTGTAGAAGGAAATATTTTATTTTTATCTTGAAAACTAATAATTTTCATAACTTTTTGAGCTTGACATTTCCGGGACATTACGTGTCCCGGAATACACTCTTCCGGGACACGGGACAAGGAGCGTCATTCCGGGACTGTCCCGGACATTCCGGGACGTCTGAGAACCCTAAGTAGTATGGTATTTATCAAACAATAACCCCTAAATTGTGTAGAATTGATTCTGCTTCTCTGCATTCATTGTATGATTTGGAATTATTAGACGAGTCGTTCTGAAATTCTGAACTGAACTGATTGATTTTCCCGAGCATTTAATCTACTAGTCTGTCAAATCGGTGGTTGGAATTACAGTGTACTCTCGCTTTAAGAGGCCTCCGTATAAGAGCATGTTCTGTATAAGAGCACTCCCAGGTCTTCCCAATGGGATTGTAGTGCTGTAATTGCTCCCTATAAGAGCACCGTTTATAAGAGCATTTTCGATGTAAGAGCTGGCATTTTACTTCCTCACGTTAAAACAAATCCTTTATAAGAGAATATGAGCAGACATAGAAACGATTATGAAACGTTTGCACAAAAACACCAAGAGTGCCAATGTCTACAGTTTTAGTGGAATTGGTGATGACGAAGTATTATACACAACCTCTTATATGTAGCAAAAGCAAAAAAGGCTAATTTGTAATAAAGGTTCATATGAACATGCATTAACCGATTATTTGGATGCAAATAAAAATATTGTTGGCAAAAATCTTGCAATGATTTCTCTACAGACCCAAACTACTACTTCATTGCAACCAAAAATGAATGGTATAATAACAGATTATTTATAAATAAAAATTGGTTAACCCTGGAATCTTATGTATTCTTTAGTGATGTCTTATTTAGCGCACTCTTAATGTATTAATTAGCGCAATTATGTTATCGCAATTCTTAATAATGTATAGCCAATATTGTAATGTATTTAGATACATGTTCCTTATAAGAGCATACCGTTATAAGAGCGCTTTTGTAGTGCTTTTATAGAGAGAGTGCACTGTATTTGTCTAGCGAAATTACAACCTCATGTAGTTCTGGAAAAACTCAAGGTCTCAATGTCAAGGTATCACACAGCTCGGTGCGCTGTATCGTATTTCCGGCTTATGTTGTATTTGAGTCATAACTATGTATATCGAAAGATACGAATGTGAATATAATATTGTTAGTATAAGAATGTTTAACATTTTGCTACAGAATGTTGGGGTATGTAACGCCTTTCGAAAATGTGCTGACTAAATATTAATTGTAATTTTGCGGCCACACATATGGACATGCGTACATACCTATAAATGTGTGTACATTGCACATTATGTATTTATGTCATTACAAAAACAATGTTTTCTCTTCTATGGATACCCATGTTAAAACTAAATCAAACAAAAGTTATTACATAAATTGTTATTGCTGATAAGTTGACTTAATAATTGAATACTAGCTCCTAGAAAATTGCCAAAACCAGCAAACCTGAACGAACACGTGCGCAAATATGAAATTGAATAAACGTTGACGAAAAATTTTCTAACCCAAAAATAATATCTACTATGTCTACCTATTAATTCACAGATTAACCACATTCGCATGTTTTGTCTCAATCAACTTTAGGCATTCAAGTTTTAGTCTGACAGACGTTCGGACAACAATGATTACATAGACACGTTAGTCAATTAGTATTTTAGCAGGACTTGAAGACACATATGTATGTACACATTAACACATTGATTAGAACACGCACCTGCAATAGTGATATACAAGTTTCTAACAGAATATTAATAAGATTCACTTCCTATATTCAACTTGTATCTAACGAACCAAGAATTATTACTAAATTTGTACTATTGCTACGCCATCATTTGCAAGTACCAAATGCCGATTTTAAGACATGAATTTTTTACGAAAAGAAGGAAAGGCAATTCATGACAAAAGCACATTCGGCCATAAGCTTACAAATACTGTATTAGCTTCAAAACTTCATGCCGACGCTTGCACAAATAAGGTCTAGGGGGTTCATTAGCCGGTTAAATTGCCTTACACTGTGTACGACTCTCTCTTCATGTCTGAAACGATTAAAATATAACTAAGACACAAATATTCTTACCTTCCCTAAAATTGAAGTTAAAATAAAATATCGGAGGCAAAAATCACACTGTAGCATTCTGGTAATTTGTATAGAAATTAATGAAGCTACAAGGTCTCTGCAGAAACTTGTATTTCAAAAATTAATTGTGTAGGTCTGTCAGGAAATTTAAACCTGAATTGAATTACGCAATGAGATCAAACATAATATTGAATCTCCTAAATATAATTTATGTGGCTCATACGCTTTCGTACCCTTTTATCAATTCATTAGAAAAAAATAGAAACATCCTTAAAAAGGTATTCCAACTACTGGAAATCAGTCCTCGTCGTCCAGGTGAACCTTCAAGTCTTCTTCAATTAATTTATCCCAGAGACACTATCTATTCTGACATCTTTTTGGGACTCACATTATCTCTGATGATCCAGGAATCCCAACCAGTTTTAAACTTCAGAAATATTGAGGACCTTCTGGTCTTCATAGAGAAATCTCAACGAAGAGAGAGACCCTCAATGACACTGCACTGGAATGCTCAAAAAACGAAATCCCTTTTGTACTTCGAAACAAACCCCGTAACAGAAAACCTATTAAATAAGATTTCAAAGATTAACGGACCTACACGGCGTGGGAACATTGTGTTTATTTCTCCAAACACACTGCTTCTTTCAGCATTATTAGAGGATCCAGATGTCAATTCCTTGAAGATGAAAAGTGGTTTTTCTTTGCAAAATAATATGGTTTTGATAGAACCAGAAATTCAAACTGGAAAAATGGTCCTCACTTCCAATATACTAACAAGACCTAAAAATGTTATAAATCTTCGGAATCGTCACATACGCATATCAGGCTCCAAAGGACCCCCATACTGTGACGTGAGGACGGAGAATGGGAGAAAAATATTTAGTGGTGCAGCCTTCTCTATCATTGATTTCTCATCGAAGAAGTACAACTTTACTTACGATTTGGAGGCTCCAAAGGGCAAATCTACAGGAATAAAGCTCAAGAACGGTACCTGGACGGGAATGTTGGCGGATGTTTACCACGGGAAGGCTGATATTACAATAACCACTGCCTATAATGTAGAGAGATTTAACGTTATAGACTTCACTACTTCGTTTACCGTAGCTAATTTAATATTTGTGACATCTCACCCTCGAATGCAAATTAGTTTGGCAGCAATTATCTATCCATACGACACTTTTGTTTGGACCATGATCGTATTCTCGTTTCTTTTAGTTATTCTGGTTTACGCCCTTATCTTTCGATTCAATCCGATTCACCAAGCGAATCGGAGAAGTTTTCAAGACATATTGTACGATTCCATTCGATTTCCTTACACGATCGCCTTTCGCCAAGACATTCGGATTCCTCAAGGAGTTAAATTCTTGTCGATATCCTGGATGATGGCAAGTATCCTCATTGGTGTCGGTTACGAAAGTAACCTTGTATCTTACCTGTCTTTCCCTGAACCAGAATCTATCCCTATGAACTTCAACGACCTGGTCGCCGCGGATTTTGAAATTCATTTCAATATTTTCAGCAATATTGGTCGATCCCTGTTCCGCCAAGGGAGCTCCGTCATGCTAAAGAAAATGAACGCCAAGTTTCTGAAAGAAGTTTCTGCGGTAGAATGCGTCGTTGCTGCTTTCGAAAATGACCAGGTGGCTTGTGTGGGTTGGGGCGACCTCTTGTACTCAGCCATTGCAAAGAATCTGACTTTAGCAATGGGAATCGATCCCCTTTTTATTTCTCAAAATTCTTTAATTAACAACTGGCTAGCCTTTGGTTTAAGGAAAGATTCCCAGTACACCGAAGCCCTCAACTATATCGCTACTTCCTACGCAGAAGCAGGACTGGTTGAAAAATGGAAAGAAGATATCAATTTCAAGTACAAACAAACTGGGAAAACTTGGATCTCTACACAAACCCAGTCGAAGGTATTTGAGAAACTCACCCAAATGACCCTGGGAAGGTTGAATGAACCCAAGCCTTTTCGCATAGAAAATGTCCAAGTATCTTTTATAATATTTGTAGTAGGAGTTTCCTTGTCTTCTTTTTACTTCTTTAAGGAAAATTTAAACGTTATTTTCAAGAATATGGGATATTAACTAGTTCAAATTGCGTTAAAATCTTTGACTACGCAAATCCCCGGTTTTTGAAGGTTTTTAATCGTCGATTGTGTATTTGTTTCAAATAAATATGATGTCATGCCTTACACTGCTTTAATTTATTGAGATAATTTAAACTTAAAATGGGATGGGTGGGTGCAACTATGTAATGGGTTATGGGTGGCGTCTGCTCAATAATTAATTGAGGTTGAATTACAAGTTGTATTATGTTATACATCATACATAATTAAAAAATAGGAAAAGTTAAAGAGCGATTTAGTTCTTATTTGCAAACGCATTCAATGGGTCTCGAGAGGCAACTTCAAAGCGCGATGTAGCGAGAAGCATAGATGGGCATTTTTCAATCCCTCGCCCTCACCTCAAGAGGTATGTAAAAAAATCGTGTCGCACTCGCTCTCACCCGTAACCGTCACGACACCTTGGGCTGGAACTCGCACTCAGACTCGTGAGGGCCTACTCTAAATCATAAGGACTCTCCCTCGGCCTCATGAGTCCATAAGTACAGCATAACTGCCAGTGCATTGCAATGTAGCTATCACGTTCAGACCTTCAAACTTTCAATTAATTCTTCAGACCTTTAGCTAATAATCCTGAACTTTAGTTAATTCTTAAGATCTTGAACTAATTCTTCAGACTCGTGTATGGCAAAAAGGCACAGCAAAGAGGAAATGCGAGAATTATTCGCGGGATTTAATACTGCTGTTCGAACTTCATGAGGACTAGTTTTTAGTACTCACCGTCGCCCTCGTTTTAGTACGCACATTTTGCTATGCCTCGCCCTCATTTGTTGAGGGCTCTTGTTTTATGATAGGAACTCGCTCTCATCCCTCAAAAATTGAGGCCGAGGGCGAGGGATGAGAGCGAGGGAAGAACTCATACCTCGTGAGGGTGCCCACCAATGGCGAGAAGTAGCGTAAGTTTTGAGTCGAGACAAATCCGCGGGAAGAATTTTTTACTTATTTGTGTATACATCATACACATACAGAGAAGTTATTAAGTAATTACATATGCATATGCATTAGGCGGGTGTGGAAAAAGTTCCAAATAGTCAACGATCCTGAAAACAGTAAATGGTCAACTAGCCCGCTGGGGTAAGATGGCCAACAACCCGCCGAAAATTTTTGGCCAACTACCTGGGTATCGAAAAAAAAGTTTGCCAACTACCTGGATATGGACACAAATTTTTGCCCAACTACCAAAAATTGTTGGCCAACTACCTGCATATGACAAAATTTTTGCCCAACTACCAAAAATTGTTGGCCAACTACCTCGGTATCGAAAAAAAAATTGGCCAACTACCTGGGTATCGAAAAGCATTTTTGCCCAACTACCAAAAATTGTTGGCCAACTACCTGGTTATCGAAAAAAAATTTGCCCAACCATCAAAAATTTTCGGTCAACTACCTGGGTATCGAAAAAACAGTTTGCCCAACTACAAAAAATGTTTTGCCAACTACCTGGATAGCGAAAATGTTTTTGGCCAACTACCTGGGTAGCGAAAAAAATTTTGGCCAACTACCTGGGTAGCGAAAAAATGTTTGGCCAACTACCTGGGTAGCGATTTTTTTTGGCCAACTACCTGGATAGCGAAAAAATTGTGGTCAAATAACCCGCCAGTGTTTTTCAAATTTTCCAACTATCCCGCCGTTCAATGTTGCCCAACTACTTGGGCCCATTTTGTCAACGATCCCGGATCGCAGGATCGGGAACTTTTTCCACACCCGGCATTAGGGTTCCCACTTTTTTGAAACGTCATTCCGGGACAAAATAATTTTAAATTTTATTTACGTATACACGATTCCTAATTGTATTTTTCAGCCTTTTTGGCATCTAATAACATATTCTTGTTTTCCGGTTTGTTCAAAAAAGAAACCAATTCGCAACATGAAAAGGGTACATTAAGCCTGACTTGAAGCTCTGCTTTCACAAGTTTTGTTGACATTAAGTTTCTCTCGGCTGTCCAAACTTTCTTCATTGGGCTGAAATAACAAAATCGTTCCTAACAGGAATTAATAGCACGAACGATACAAGCTTGAATAGTTCAGGACATTGATCTTTCTTAAAAAACTCAGCCCACTTTGCACCGACCGATCTCACGATCACCGATCATAATAAAAACTCAAGTTTGACGAAGTAAGCAAACTTCATTGTACAGTTGGTCCTCGTTTAATTTAATGCGGAGTGCAACGGCAATATTAAGTAAATAAGCCATGGATACTAAGAATTCCTCTGATTTCAAATGTAGTAGTTTCATTTTCAAAAACAATTTAGTATCACTGAAATCAAAATGTCTGCTCAAATAGGTCTGCAGTGATTTCAAAAAAATCCTAAGCTTCCTGTTCAAAGCGCTTTTGTTTTGTTGCGGGGGGTAAATTTTTCAGAATTGCATTAGCGCTACTTCCGTAAAATTTATCGTATCGGTTTACAGAACTTTTCACAAGAGATTTCATATGGAGTAAACTTTCGTAGACGTACAATCATTACACTAAAACATCTACATCATTACAATCATTATACAATCATTACACTAAAATGGGCGAATTCATTTATTGTAAAACAATGTGCACAATATATAGGTAACATTCGGTTAGGCATTCTACTTTCGCAGCAACTTCATTGCTGTTATGACATACAACCTTGCGATTAACAGAAGGGCAGTCACTTTGTTATTTCAAAAGAAAATATGACTTCAAAGCTGACCTATTAGAAAGGAATCTGTCCAGTGCTGGAAGTAAGGAAAGCCACATCCACAAATTCACATGACTGTTTTAAAGAGTCTGCGCAGACGGGCTAGATTCGCTAAAAACATTTAAAACTAAGCCTTCAACATCCATTGATAATTTATTGCATGCATTTTTCACAGCGTTGTGTATAGTGGGATGTTTACAATTAGCAGCAACAATTGATGGATTGTCTTCCTGGAATTTCTAAAACACAGAATTTTGGTGACCGTAATTTACTGTCGCATTGTAACAGCAAATATGTTGAATTTTTCTAATCGTCTCCAGATTTTTCGGTTTAAAAAAATCTAAACTTTTTTAGTTTCAGCACCTGCTTTCTCTAGGTTTTTAGGAACTTTACATGTGAGATTTAACAAACCCAAATTCTTGATACTTCACAAAGAAAATCGCTTTACACACTAAATTCCTAGCAGGGGTCTGGTTATTTTTACCATTTCGACGTAACCAATTTTTTGAATTGACAACCTCTTCCCATATAGAATTGTAAAACCTAGAACTTTTTAATTATTACCTGATGCTTAAGCGATTTTGTTACGTTTGTAATCACATTTTTATGATTTTATTAGTTTTATGTACATGGCACATGTACATGCTCTCGTTTGAATCGATCTCTTCTAGAACGAAATATTTTATTTTTATATTAAAAGCTCTAATAATTTTTACAACTTTTTGAGCTCAACGTTTCCGGGACATTTACGTGTCCCGGAATACACCCTTCCGGGACACGGGACAGCGACTGTCATTCCGGGACTTCTGGGAACCCTAATATGCATATGCAAAACAAAAAGGTTGTAATTCTAAATTGAACTCATGTGGCATGTTGTACACTTACAGTTTAACTCTTGTCCCAAGGTCAGACCTACAACCCACAAAATCACCTTGGCCTGATAATTTATTATTTCTCCCGAATCTTGGTTAGCCGCGAACAAGGTAACCTTTAAAAGACAAGCGTGAATAGCAGAAATTGATTTGTAATGTTAATTGCTCTTTATAAGTCATATTGCTGGCGATTAGGTTGTTGGGGCTGAGGCCATATATCGACCTGAATAAACTATTATTATTTATATTGCTGGCGATCATGGTGCATTTTTTTCGGGACAGGTGAAATTTTATTTGACAGCAAGATGCAGTTTCATACCAAAAAAAGTATTTAACCTTCAGAAAAATTCATTTAGTTTATTATGTAGAAGTTAACCTTCACTTCAATGCGTGTTTACCCCTTATGTGCTTGATCAGAAATTATCAGACCATTTTGCATCTTCACGAACTATATATAATTATATTTTTGTTTCGAATTATCTAATGTTAATAAATTGAACAAAATAAAATATTTTTAATTTTATTGGAAGGTATTTCTGTACTGAAAATCTATGCTGTTTATTGTAAGTAGTCTACAATTTATTAAAGCTGTCATTTGCCAACTATTTTAGTAGACTAGCTACTATTTGGCAATGCAGTCTAATATAAAAAATCGAAGTTTCCGAAGTCTACTATTTTAATGAAAACTCGAGTAAAGTCTACTTTTTCGAGTTTACTCAATAATAACTATTCTAAATTCATTTTATGTTTACAAAGTTGGATGTGATATTAGGCGATATCTATTTAACCTTTCAGAAACTGGTATGTATGTTATTTTGCGTAGCAAATCTGTAGAGAGCTTCTGTTTGATGCTAGTGTTACCCCATAAACCCCACGGTTGTATTATATGCACTCGGTGTGCAGTGTGAAAAGTAACGTATGCTACCCCGCCTTATTTCGTAATACATCCTAGACGGAAGCTCTACACGGAGGAATTTCACCAGCTTATAAACCAGCGACGCCCCTTTCATATTCAGAGCTGGAACACTAAAACTGTATCGGTTTTCAGTTTCTCACAGGAGTCTGAATTGTGGGAGAAGCGATGATTGGACCGAAGCAAAATAGGAGAACGCTCAATCAAAGAAGTTGATTACTGTGCTTACACACAAGTATCTGAAGGGTGGTATAAATGGAAAGATTATCAGGCTCCCCCAAACCCAAAGAAATACGTGTACAATCAACAGCCAGGAGGATTTAAAGGATTTTAAATTCAAGCTGAGACGGTTCCTGCTTCGAAGCATTTTGCCGCGACTCTGACAAAATATATCAAAACCATTAAGCATAACAAAATATCATATAAGAAGAATTTTGAGTTCTGGAGGGAGTCGGAGAGGAATAGGTTTCATTCCTTCGAATTTTCCAATTTTACGTCCGCTTACTTCATATAAATCATTTTCTACGAATTTTATAGTTACCGAGCCCAAAACTCAATATTCGCGTAATGAAGAAGTCTAAATTATAAAACGTTGTTACTAATTGATTTGATATTTGATTTTTCTGCAGCCCCATTTGGCCTGGAAGAGTTTTCATTGTCATTCGCGGACTACCAAAATGCCGGATACACATATGTGTGGATAATAATTGATCGGAGAGACAAGCCCTTGGTCGAAGACAGGTTTATTGAACATGGATTCGTCGTCGACACTTCCTGCGCCCTAAAGATCTTCGTGGAAAAACTATTTTTAACGCCTCATAAGTTGGAGGAAATGAAAATTAGTTAGGTGTTGATCTTACAAAACCCAGGGGATGATGTCATGCCTTCTAGAAATTGCTATTATGAGACCCTTAGCCTTGGTGACAGCGTTACAAGATCCAGCAACTATTGCGATCAGAGGTATTTTGATTTGATGACCAAAACGAGCAAATGTTTAATCTTGCAGGAAACTAATAATCCCATTGACAAGATAGCCGTGGATCGGTATTGGCGAAGCGATTTTCGAAATAGAATCAGTAAGTTTTGAAATAGTAATTCTTATCGATTATAATATTATACATTGAATGACATTTTTTAAAAATAACATGAGGTGTAATTTAGTCATCAAAGCAAGCGATAAAATTCTCAAATTGACATAATTAGTATTTCAGATTGGGCAGACAGGATGCAGATGGAAACAAACGAGCGGGAACTGGATGTGAATCAAGCTAAACAAGCTTTAGTAGTTCCCAGCACCAGCACGACCGAAACTACAGCCACTAGCGATCGTCTAATTGATACAATCTCATTACGACCAACTTCCACTGACCATTCTGCAATAATTTTAACTCCTCATAGACCCAGACCTGTATCATTGGAACCTGTAGCTGGCAAGCGTCAACGAGAAAAACGTAAAAGATCATCTCCAGACAAGTTCGCCGTAAGAGGAGAGCTTTACGAATGCACTGAAAAGGACTGCAGTCTACAATTTAATTTTCAGTTTACCATGAAAAAGCACGTTAGAGAAAAGCACAAGAGTTTGAGAGGTTCATTTAATTTTTTAAAGTTCATTATTTTATTTTGGTAATACTTATATAGAAATTGGAAGTTCGTAGATAGGTTTAGTATAAGAGAAGAAATAAAATGTCAAAGTCCAGAGTTGTACATTAATGATGCCAATAAAATAATTATTTTACAATAGCGATAGCATTATTTGCAATAAGTAACAAGTAATAAAAACGTAGTCTAATAAAATGCAATGGTCAATAACATAGCAGCCGTAATATTTCAGCATGCTTAGACATACAGAACAAGATAACTCTAGTTGTGGTAGGTTTGCATTACCACAGTTTCCTATGTCGCGTCTTGGCAAAAATATCGGGAAGTGTCCAATCAGCCCGTCTTCTGCTGTCAAACGTACGCTAACTTACACAATATTTTTCTATGCGTACGTAGCTAGCGAAGCGCCATTTGATTACATGGCGTTCCATGCGTAGCGGCATAAGTCGACAAGTGCTGTATATGGAGTGTAGGTTAGCGTCGAGTAAATCACTGGCCGATTTACAATAAATGTAAAGCTATATATTTATTGGTACATACAATGTATAGATATTTCATTTCTATAATATCATTGAATTAAACTTTTTGTATTTTTAGTGACCTGTAAAATATGTAGCAGGTCGTATTTCAACAAGTCGACGCTTAACCGACAAACCTAGAATTGTCGCAAGCCAATTGGGGACGGGGAAGAAATTGACAATGACGATGATGACGAGGATGGCAATGATAATGCCAGTGTCACTACCACCGAGAGTTTAGAATAATTTTCAATGACTTTACTTTAAAGTAACGTTTCTTTTTATGTATAATTTGTGCAACGTCTAACAATGAGACTGAAAAGTGCCTTACTAAATACCTCACGATAAGTTTGAGAATGATATAAAAATATAGGCGAATTTGAATTTTTACGGAGGATTAAACTTGAATAATTATAATCAATAAAAAAAATTAATTATTATAAATACAAGTACATCATATAATATTTAATTACCAATACCGTTACCCTAAATTACTTAAATATAAATATTGTGAATGTGCTCCCACACACACTCCTCAATTAAAATACACATTGGGCACACACACACACACTAATTAAAAGGTGACCAGACGAATGAGGAAGAGATGTTGATGATGGTGGAGATGGTGGTGAGGACGATAATGATGACGTCAGGACCTGAAACAAAATAGAATATATAGGTCACGAGGCAAATGTAAACACGGCGTTTACATTTGCCTCATCAATTCCTCTCCTTTTTTCCTCCCTTCATTATTTAAAACATGCCCTTATCCGCAGAAATTAAAATAATAAAAATGCAAAATCCCTTACCTCGTGTGTACCTACCCGTAAGTCCCGGTCCCTAAAAAAGTATAAATAGGGCAGCCCTTCCCATGGTCAAGGCAGACTTGTATTAGGTCTCCTTCCGTGAGTAGCTTACGGCGAATTTCCCGAGGAACCCTCGGCACTGTTTCCGTCTAATAATGGCTAAGTTAAAACCTCTTACCTTCCCGCCTATTAAGCTTATCCTTGCTGTAAAGTCCTGCCTAGTCCAATCCTAGTCCAGCCCTGTTCCGCTGCAATTATTTTGAATTGTCCAGTCGGTGTTTCCTGTCAATGTTTAAAAACATAGTAGTTGTTTTTTTTGTCCTAAATAATTTTATATAAAGTATTATTTAAATCTTGGAAATTATTTTCAAATTATACTCACCTTTTGTCCGGGTCCATCCAGGTTTTGTGTGGTAGCTTTTGCTCAAATGTAAACTTCTTTTTTATTATTTTTTTGCGAGTTTTTTTTGTGTGCGTCACTGGGTCAACCAAACCTCGCCCCTACCAAGTACAGACCAATTTAAACCATGTTCAGACCATTATTAAATAGGTATAGAGGCACTTCCCTAAACTAAGAAAATATTTGTTTCCGGCATTAGGACCAATGCAGGCCGATTTAGACCAAGTACAGAAGGATTTAAACCATGTAAAGAGCATAATCCAATAGGTACAGAGCGAACATATCCAATTACAGGCCGAACTAGTCCAAGTACTGACAGAGTTAAATAAAGCACATGCCGAACATAATCAAGAACATGCCAAATTAGCACAAGTTCAGACCTATTTCAACCATGTACAGACCATATTAGAATACGTACAGAGCGAACATATCCAATTACACCCCGACCAAGTCCTAGTACTGACCGAGCTAAATAAAGTACAGGCCGAACATAACCAGGAACAGTCCAAATTAGTACAGGTACAGACCGATTTCAACAATGTACAGACCATATTAGAATAAGTACAGAGCTAACGTATTTGAGTACAGGCCAAAATATTTCAAGTACAGGCCGAACATAACCAATAAAAGGCCAAATTAATTCAAGCCCAGACCAATTTAAACCATGTACGTGCTATAATAAATACAGAGCGATAATATCCAAGTTCAGGCCGAATTAATCAAACTACAGACCGAATAAATAAAGTACATACCGAATTAGACCATGTGCAGATCGATTTATAGAATGCAAAAGCCTAACATAATTAAGAACAGGCCAAGTTAGTCCAAGTACAGACCGATATAAACCATGTACAGGCTATATTCGAATAAAAACAGAGCTAACTAATCCAAGTACAATTCAAAGTAGTCCAAGTACATACCAAAATTAACTAATAACACGCCAAATTAGTCCAAACACAGACTGATTCAAACCATTTACAGGCTATATTAAAATCGATGCAGAGCGAACATATCCAAGTCCAGGCCGAATTAGTAAAAGTTAAGGCCGAAATAAATAAAGTACAAACCGAATTAGACCATGTACAGATCGAATACGAGAAAGTCCAGGCCAAACATAACCAACAACATTCCAAATTCGTCCAAATACAGACCGATTTAACATGTGCAGAGCATAATTAAGTATGTACAGAGCGAACATATCAAATTACTGACCGAACTAGGTCAAGTACTGACTGAATTAAATAAAGTACAGACCGGTTTATACCAAGTAAAGGCCGAACATAACCAAGTACAGACCAATTTAAACCATGTTCAGACCATTATTAAATAGGTATAGAGGCACTTCCCTAAACTAAGAAAATATTTGTTTCCGGCATTAAATGAGCCTGGCTCCTTAAAATTGAATCCTTTAAACCCTTTTAAATTAAGTGCGGGGTACCCCTTTTTTATTTACCCCCTTAGTTAAAATTATTTTGGGTTTCAACTTAAATTAATTAATTAATTAATTGAAGTAGTTAGCTACGTATGCCGATGCGGGGTAAAATTTATTTTGAGTAGAAATTCATATATGTATCTACATGAGGAAAGTATCATTTCACCAGAGTAGGTAGTTAGGTATGCCGATATTATATGAGATTAGTAAAGTAGTTAATCGTGTATGCCGATACATGCTAAATCTTCAAAGTAGTTCAATCAACAGTAATCATGTATCCCGATATGTGCTACGATTATTTCGATATTAAATAATAACCCTCGTAAGTCCGGCACATCACATACGAGGTGCGGGTTTTGATCTCCTAATTAAAACTCAATTTTTCAATTACGGTTATTTATTTAGCTATTGAGTTTCAAAGTATAAGTAGGTGTGTCAGTTGCAGTACGAACTCCACCTCTCACAGCCAAATCCAATGTTTCTTGATTTCGACCGCATTATTAATTCACCCCTTGCTGTCATTTTCGACCCAATCCCCGAAATATAGTGTCGGGTACATTTGGTGTCATCATTACATTTAGTTTTCACTACGAGCCCTCAATTAATTCGGTAATTTTTCATTTATTTGAAAGTGATCTAGTTGAGTCCAACGCAACAGGAACATTCCCCCTACCTCTTTTACAGCGCAATATTCCAAATTGCCTGCAATTTAGTTATATTAGCCCAGCATTCTCCCCCTCCGAAACAAACATGGATACGAAAGACATTCAGAATATTGTCACGGCAGTTGCACAGTATTTCATGCAACATCCCTTACAACCTCCCCCAGCAGGCAGATCCATCTCGGTTGTTTCGTAAGCTCCAGAATTTCCGAAAATACGACGGAAGTTTTAATGCTTGGGATTGGCTCAGTAAGTTTGACAGTGAATGTCAATTATATGGCTTGAACGATTCATGGAAGGTCAGCAATTTAGACCGTTTTCTCAGTTCCACGCCACGTATTTGGTGGAAATCACAGAAGTCCACCTTCATACTGTTAGCTGCGGAATCAGCCAACATTAGAAGTTTCAGACTTCGCGGCTTACGCATGGGCCACCATTGGCAATTCTCTAACTAGTTTCTTCTCAGACGCCAATATAAAGGAGCGTGACTGACGCAATCGAGGAAATGTTATTGTCTTCTCCGGTTCGTCCTCCACCTAAATGCCTGTCCCCATTGAATACACCTACTGGCTTCCGTTACCCTGTTGAAACTCCCATGAATACCTGTACTGACCTTGTCCTCTATGTTCCACCCTGTGTTCCCGATCAACCTGTTACTATTTCTTCTCCCACTTCCAATTTCCCGGTACCACAAGGCTTCGGCTATAGTCGACAATTCACCCGCCCTTCCATGGTTTCAAGTCGTCACAACTATGATTCAAGTCCGGCACCTTGTGGTATCATTCCTCTTTCTGAACCCGCTTACACTGGACCTATTTTTGTTTCGCCTAAATTATCTTTTTCTGAATTTAAAGTCCCTGCCATTCCACCACCACGCAAACACATTACCCCTGTCAAACCTTGCGCAACCCAAACCTTACCGAAACCACCACAAAAACCTTCCACACCTAACTTATCTCACCCTCAAACAAAACCTTATGTCCCTTCAAACAAACCTTCCGTACCCTTCACCTCACCACAACCTTTCATTAAAAGACCCCGTTTCGAATTCACCTCACATCAATTCCAAGTCTGCCTGATACCTCCAAACATGATAGGACCTTTACAGCAATTCCTTCCTAGCCCTCATTTAAAACTACCTCAGTTTCCGCGAGGCGACACTCCTGGTGCACGCAAGTACAAAAGTGGTCGCCGCGGTCTTCAGAAGCGCCGTGACATGCGCTGCAAATTCTGCTGTGAGAGACATTCTTCATATGTGAGCAGCGACGTCTCCAGGCTCCAGTCATTCCAATGTTCGACGTGTATAGGACGATTGATGGAAAGACAATATGTTACTATTGTCGTCAAGCTGGGCACTACATGAATTAGTGCCCGAACCATTGATATATTTTGCTCAATTTCTTTAAACGCCATAACTTAAATGTGAAATAGTCACTACCACGGACTATCATTAATTTTATGAGAAACGTATTATACATGCAATGTACAAATGATTTAAAGCTCAGTGGCTTGTGAGCGATTGGCGACCAGAAATCTCGAAATCGCATTTCTTGAAATCCGTTTTCGCAGAAAGCTTGAATGGACTAAGTAGACTATGTATTGACCCTTTCGGTCACAAGAGGAAACGGGTCATGCCCGAATTATCACCCCTGCAATAAATCCAGCAGTAGTCTACCTTATAATTGTGATTTTAATTTAAATGTGTGCTCAATTATTGAATTGACGAATTTAAGAACAAAACTTTAAATCTCAAAGAAACTTTTACTGAATTACTGCGAATAACGCTTTTCTGATATGAATATCAAAGTAATACAGGTGCCTCGGGAATATCAAGTGTCCATTCGAATCGAAAACAACGGTATGCGTTCCTACATTTCCTATTAACAATTAATATAATAATAATGATAATAATAGGCCACAGTGGTGCATTTTATTCTTGCACTTGAGATTACTCATCATACCAAACATAATTTTTCTAACTTGTGAGGTTACAACCAAGAAGCTTATACCGGCTTTCGTCGGTTTTTAGAGGGTTGGGAATCATTTGTGCAGGGTGTCGTACACATTTCTTCCCCTTAAGCACGTTGGTGCAGAACTAGACTAGTGGGACAAACACCCCTCAGTCCAATCCTCCCATTGAGGGAGTATATCACTAGTCTTTGTCAGTGTTGACACTTACAAAAAAACTTTCACTGTCACTTCACACACAAACACTTTCCCCCGATGATGTTGAGGACTCCCTCACTTTCCCCAGTCCTGAAATAAACATTAAAATAAAAGGATTAGTGAGAAAATGTAAACTCATTGTTTACATTTTCTCAGCCTTTACCTTACCCTAATTCCTAACCTACTTAAAAAGCTAAAATAAAATGAATGTAAATATACTCACCTTATGTTCCTCCTGTGGAAATCCTGGACCCTTTTAAAAGTATAAAAGGGGAAGGGATTTCCACAGAAGGAACATTCTGTAATCCACTGCCTTAGCGGTTGCTTCCGAGGTCTTCACCTCTGGCTCCTGATTCCGGAGAAACTCTCCTGGATTTCCGACCGAAAGGACGGTTCTATTAGGTAATTTCATACCTCTTCCCGCTCCTAAACCACTAGACCTGAACCCAAACCTAACCACCAATCCCTGCCTACCCAGACCATCCAGAGCCAAGTTTAAAAACTTGGCAGCTTGGTTTCTTTGGCATTGTTTATTGCAGTTGTGATTTTTTTTTGTCTTAAAATTAAAAATAAAATTTTTTGGAAATATTTTGAAATTTTTGTTTTGTTTTGGGAATAAATTATATTAGGCCCGTCCCGTGCTACGTAAGGTAAATTTGGACCCTTTCAAGTAAGTTTTATATTTATTTTGGGGGATTTTATTTTTTTCTTTATAAAAAGCCGGGTCTGGCAGGTGTGGGCACCTATCCTACCCTAATTATTTTTGCCAACCCTCCTTAAAAATATTAGATGTGCATTTTGCCCTGGATATTTTTATAAAAGATTGAGTTTTCCGAGCGTTAGCTCCGGATTTAAATTTAATAAATAAAATTAATTGTTTCCCGGGCAAATGCACATATTCCGCGCGGAGCGCTGGATTATCCCCAACCTGTTACTCTGCCAGTTTTGAATTTTGCTCTAACTACTCCTGGTAATTTTGAGTTTATTTTTGTCAATTAAATTAAATACAAAGTTTATTTCGATCAATTAAATTTAAATTGAATTATTCTTTTGGATAACCCTTTGATTAAACTTATTCACCCTCACAGTCTTTGCTTCAGCCAAGGAAACGTAGAGTAGGAGATATTGGGAGGAAGAGGTTTTTGGGTTATTTGAAGGAGATTAACGGACGCTCATTAGACTAGAATGTCTAGCGAGCAATGCAGATGGGCAGCTTCTCCTGGTTTCACTCCTTCTAAAGGATTGCCACTGCTAGTTCCGCTTGTGCATCCAGGCCATGGTTTTAGTCATCTGAGTGCAAGCCCCTTTCACACCCTTCTCCTCACACCACCCAAAGCTATAGTAGAATATAGAAAGAGCAGTGGAAATTATTCGAAAGTATCAGAGCTTTACTGGAATCGAAATCGACTCTAGCCGCAACGAACGGGACGCTCTGACAACTCAGCCACCACTGCCTGGCATCCTATTAACAATTAAACCCATCTGACGTTGATTTATCTACGTTGGTAAAAACCGGTTTATAGTCCTTTTTATAGACTTTCGTATGCCCTTAGGAATTGACTTTCCTTCCGATCGACTGGTCTTGTCTTCTCGAATAGCTATTAGAACTCGGATTGTATTTTTAAAAACAAACATTAAATTACTTCTTTCTCCATAACTTCATGCTCTTCTTAGAGACTGAACATCTCACCCGCAGTCCAGTTGTTCCTTTCATGTTCACAATTTTCACAACTTATTATTAGTTCCAAGTTATTTCAAAATCTCGAATTTTCCTCGTGTATTTGAGCTGCTAGACTGCAAATGTGGAATGATCAATGAAACCAATTTTATAATAGCTGGAGGAATTGAATGTTTTTGCTATTAATAAAGACATTTACATGTATTGGTGAAGGGTTTTGATCTGAAATTAGAGCTACAATCGAATGAGAACTCGGTTCATTATCAACGCATTTTTTATTTACACTTAGCTGCATTACTTTTACTTTAATTCTTAACGTCTGGTTTAATGATATGCACATAAATTAAATGATTAATGGCTAACTTGACCCCGAGGGTTATTAGAATTATCAATAGGGGCCCATATTATTCCAGCCGTTTAAATATGTTGCTAATTATTTGAACTGTAATAATTTCACATGAGTAATCTCGCTGCTAGAATATTTGAAATAAAGTCTTCAATCCGTTTGCCCATTTCTAAAATTCTGGCTATCTGTAATCTTTAACCCCGTCAAATGTTCCATTAATTAGTCTTGTATAATCTGCCCTGCCCTGGCATAGAAGACATGTAGAGAAGGATATAGTCAATTCAATTCAATTCAATTTATTTAGGATTCTTTTCGGGCAGCGCCCATATCATCCATACATTGTGATTACGTGTATATAACTTAAAATGATTATAATATATAAAAAAGAAAAAATCTATTTAAATACATGGGTAAACCTATTAAGTGAGAGAATGAACTCTGCAAGAAATTTTATTCTAAAAATCTGTAATGGTTTGAAGAAAGTTATTCCTAGATATACAGTTTTGGATAAATTTAAAATCACATATAAAATCCAGAGAAGGATTACTAAATATGCTGAGAAGAAATGACTCAGTAGTGTATTTATTGATTTGGTATTTTCCCAACACACAGTGTCTTGGGTGGTCATATAATCGGCATTTCGTAACCGTGTGGAGGAGGTCCTCCTGTTCCTGAAGGTTACAGGAAATGCACATATTTGGAAATGCTAGCTTGAGCTTTGCCCCGGGCGTGAAAAGTGTAGGAGAATCAATATAGGAGAGCAATCTAATATTAGCAAACATACGTATGTATTTAAACGGGATGTTATAAGTTAGATAGGCAGATGTAGAAAAATGATTCTTAATTAATTTATAGTTGGGGAGAGAAGACGAAGCAGAGATTCTGTGTAGATCCTCTTGTATAAAAGAGTCATAGATTACTGCCATGATATATGGGAAAAACCCGGCTAAATATTCTGAGGATTGGAAATTCCAAACAGTGGCGAAACCATACTTGTGTAGAGTGTCACGGATAAAGTTGGGCCATAAGGCCTTTGGCCTGTGGAGCTTATCGTTACGACCGAGGAATCTGGATCTCTCATAGCATATCTTAATCAACCTGGATTGCGGCAGTAACAAAATTTTTAGCCAAAATCTTAGAGCCCATTTATAAATTCGGTAAAGTACTAAGGTCCGACCTGTTTCTACTCTAAGGGCGTAGGACGGTGTACGCTGCGGTAACCAGAGCAGTTTTTTCAGAAATTGATTCTGAATGACTTCTAATTTTTCTGTAACGTGCAGAGCCCATATTTCAGCAGCGTATGTCATGGTTGGGATGACTACAGTGTCAAGCAGCTTCATTCGAGCTTCCCAAGAATCTGTTCTTGAGACAGAAAGTATTTTTATTGTGGGGCCTATTGTCGCAAGCGTCTTGCGTGTCATCTCTTTCGCCGCGGAACAAAACGAGCCAAATGCTGTAAATTTTATCCCCAAGTATGTATACTCAGGAACTATTTCAATAATTTCCCCCTTCAGGCGCCACCTCCAAGATGGCATTAAATTTCCCCCGTTCCTAAAAATAATTATTTTAGTTTTTGATAAGTTAATAGTAAGGAAATTACGATCGCAGTAGTCGCCTTGAATATTAATTTTTGATTGAAGGCATAGCTTGGATTCTGCAAGTGTGACATTATCGTCAGCAAGAAGCATGTGATTTACAGTGTTTTGTCCCCCTAGACTGACTGGAGTAGCCCCGTGAAGCTCAAAGAAGTTGTCTAAGTCGGAAATATATAGGGCAAAGAGCAGTGGGCTTAATATGTCTCTTTGCAATACACCTTGTGTAATCTCGTGAGGGTCAGTATGATCGTTGCCTACCCTAACACTCAAAGTTGCGTTTTCATACAGTGATTTGAGTACCAAAATAAATTTGCAAGACACTCCATAATCATTTAATTTTTTCCAAAGTAAGTTGTGGTTTAAGGAGTCAAACGCTCTAGCTAGATCCACGAAAAGCGCGAATAGTTTGCCACCTGGGGCCCTGAGTTTTATTTGAATTATGGACATAAGTGTAAAAATTTGATCGATACAACCCCGATGTTTCCTGAAGCCTGCCTGAGTTTCGGGTAAAATATTCATATACTCGCACCAGGAGTATAAACGGTTGTATAAAATCCTGGTGAATAACTTCGTAACAGTGTTAATAAGGGCTATACCTCGATAGTTGGAGGGTAAGGATTTGTCTCCCTTTTTGTGCAGCATAAATATTTCTATAACGGACCATGCTTTTGGAGTAAGGCCACAGGAAAAAATCGAATTAAACAGGGTCAAAAGGTGTTGAAAGAGATCGGGGGTGGTGAATTTCCAAAATTCGTTAGGTATAGTATCGAAACCGGGAGCTTTATTAGATTTGAGAGCTCGGATTGCAAATTCTAATTCTGAAATCGTAATTTCAGGGTCCAAATGATCATTTACTTTAGAAAACATTTGCACCGGGAGGGATATGACCGGTCTCTTGGGCATAGTTTCGGAGTAAAATAACTGCCAAGATTTTATTGAGATTGGATATTCGTTAGTAGCTCTAGCTTTTAAGAGATTAAATGTTTTCCAGAATAACCTGGTGGATTTTGGGTACCTCATACCTAGCCTAATGCGCACAGCGTGCTCCTTGCGCTTGTACTTAAGCAGATTGTTGTGCGCCTTTCTTGCCTGTTGATATTCCCTTCTTGATTCCTGAATTTGGAAGTTTTTTCTAAGGGTCTTTAGCTTTCTCATAACATCTTTCCGTGACACTCTACATTCTTGGTCATACCACGGTTTGTTTTGGGGCAGGTTGGTACCGGAGAATCTCTTCAGCATCCCACAACTATCTGCAGTGGCTTTAATTGCTTCAATCAGTGTGGAATTGTGGGTGTCAATACTGGTGTTATCTGCAATATTATCCAAGTTATATTTAAGGATCCTCTTATAGTCATCTGAATACCCACTCCACTTAAGAATTTGTTTTTGTCCAAGAAAACTAGTGCAAGGGGAATCAGCAATATGTACAAGATCTAAGCAAATGGGAAAGTGAGGTGAGAAAGGAATGGCGACAGAATAAAGATCAGATATGAAGTTCAAGCTAGCCGAGTTTACCCAACACTGATCAATTACACTTGCGCCATTGTGATTTGAAAATGTGAAATTTGCTGGGGAGTCCCCTTGGCAACGCCCATTGAGCAGCACGAAATCCCTATCCGACAGATTTCTAAACATGGAGGCCCCTCTAGTGTTAACAATATTGTCTAGGCTTCTCCTATTATTTTTCAGAAAAGGGTGTGTAATGTCTGGGAAAAAATCCAGCTGCCCCACACGAGCATTTGCGTCCCCCGGAACAAACATACTTTCCCCAGGAAATTCCATGGCTAACTCATCGATTACGTCTACTAATTTAAGAATACTGCAATTATTATCATTACCAGGTTTTACATATAAAAAGAGTAAAATTATAGTCTTATGTGTATCCAGATATCTTAAAACAAATGTGGAAAGAAAGTCATAAGTGTTAAATGTTTTAATTATTTTAAATGTTTTCTTAATAAAAATTAAGAGACCTCCACTGGGTCTCCCTAAGGAATGGACTTTGGAAGCCGGATTTACAAAAGTATTAAAGTTAAAAAAGTCATTATTTTGTGTAAATTCTGTACTTGTGTACCATGTTTCAGCCAAGCAAAAAATATCAGTACTTAAGAGAATTGACTTGTCGACAGGGTTAAGATTTAGAAAATTTGCGATACCATTGCAATTCCAATAAATTATTTTACTAAGAGTATTGTTGGTATGAGAGATGGGGCTGCCGATGTCCTATGCAATCTGGGCCGCGTTGTTCATAGTAATTCTTGGTCTGAGGTTAGGAATTCCCGGGATTTTAACTATGGTCCGGCCATTAGATTCGAAGTACTCTTCGGAGTCTGGAGAGAGTTTCACTATCAAGTATCTATTAGCATATACATAGCTCCTGAAGTTGGCATCCCTTAATTCTTTTTTCTTTTGCAGAAGAAGTGCTAAAATTTGTTGTTGTTTTTGAGACAAATCATCCCTAATCGCGATTTTCGTGTTCTTCAGATTAAAAGATCTTGCTTTGAACAGTTTCAGATTTTTGGAGCTGTTGAACTTCAGTTTGTATATGGTTGTTGTAGGTGTTGGTTGTAAGTTCGTTTTTACTGTTCTGGGACGTGGAGTGATTGTTTCAACGCTGAACCATTGTGACACCAGGCTCACGTCAGCGAGGTTATCCCATAATTTTGGTAGTAAGTCCCTCTTGATTACCGTCTCTGCAGAATCATTTTGGGTGGCCCCATGGTTAGGGAGTCCTTTGACAATAAGGTTGAGCCTACGGTCCCCGTGGTCTTGAAAATTTTCATTATTCTCTAAGTGGAACATCTGGACCTTAAGTGATGCAATTTCCTCCTCCTGTGTGCTGATTTGGAATTTGAGCTCCTTATTTACTACATTCTGTTCTTCAATTTTTCCTTGAAGGGCTGTGAATTTCGTGTTCATTTCTTCAAACTTCGTGTCCAGTTTTTGTTGTAGTTCAGTCTTCGTTGATAAAATAAGCTGAGCAAGTTTATCTTGGTCCATTTCTTGATGATATTCGCTATAGGTCCTCAGGAGTTTTCTTGGGGTTTCTAAACAGCTATCTTGTTCTTCCGTCTCTTGGGAGGCTTTACGTTTCCCTTGGGTAGCCACTGAGCCGGATGTGTCAGCTTGGGTAAAACCGGGGGATCTGGTTATCACCATATCCTCTTGTCCCGGCGAGCTTGTAGTTTTGATTTCCTAGGAAGAGTTAAAAGTCCTGGAGCAAGTTATGTAGCAAATGTTGACAACAGGAGGAACATTTCCAGGGAAGATGCGAATAATAGTAAATATGGCAAATCTGGAGTGAACGAGAGTAAAGAATATTAATAAAAGTATCACTCGCCTGAGGATTGGCCCGGAAAGCACCTACAACATTTGCTAATTTTTGCCAATTTACGGTTGCCAATAACAGCCTGGTGCTTCCGGGAGTCAGTAAGAGGAGTCAGTCCGGCGTCAGGAGAAAAACAATATCCTTACGTGACTCATGTGTATTTGCCAGTATGAGTATGTGTACATCAAATAAGTTGGGATGGGCTGGTCTTACTAAATTGACTGTAAAACTTTAGCTTTTATCAATTCCTCGGTATTATTACTCTCATGGATGCGTTTAGATACACTTTATCGCGGATAGTAATAATCGAACGAGTTATCAGAGTTAGGCCTCCGAATTTTACGAAATTATTTCAAATTTTTCCTAAGAACTTCAAAAGTAAGTGTAGTTCAAACGAAGCGCCAACCAAGGATCTATAGTTATGTCGAGAAGGGTATAGTAGTATTATTGGAAGCCCAATTGATATTTTTATTTAAATTGCGACATCCGTTCAGATTTCTCGTCAAAGTTCACGCTGTCACATTTCAGATCAAACTAAACTAGTATTTTCAGCAATTCTGTATTTAATAAACAATAGCAGCTAAATTGCATAGAATTGCTTTTTTTCGCTGCGTTTAGCGTTTGACTTTCAATTATGAGGCGAGTCATTCTGAAATTCTGAACTGGTTGATTTTAACGAGCATTTAATCAACGATAGTCTGACAAATCAGAGCCTGGAATTATTTACCTGGTGAAATTACAAGCACATATTGTTCTGGCAATGCTCAAGGTCTAGATCACAGCTGGATTCGCTGAAATCGTATTTCTGACAATTTATGGCTGCTGTTGTATATGCGTCACAATTGTGTGTATTAAAATGTTGCTAATGTGAATATACTAATTGTAAGTATAAATATTGCTAATGTGAATATACTAATTGTAAGTATAAATATTGCTAACATTTTGCAACATAATGTTGGGGTAACCTCTTACGAAAACGTGCTCACCAAATATTCAGGGTAATTTTACTATCACACATGCGGACATACGTACATTACATAAAAGTGCACAGTGCACTTTTATGTCCTTACGAAAAGAATGTCTTCTCTTCCATGGATACACATGTTAAAAACCTGGGACAGTTTTTCTTCTGTAATTGACTAGCAAATCAATAAATAACCAGCTAAATCAAGCAAAATCTATTACATACACTGTTATTTCAGACAAGTCGACTTATCCTACCACTAATTGAATACTAACGAACAGAAAATTACCAAAACGAACAAACCTGAGTGAACACGTTAGGAAATACCGAATGGAACAAACATTAACGACAATTTTCGGACCCAAAAATTGTATACACTTTAGACCTATTAATTCACAGATTCGTCATATTCGTATGTTTTGTCTCAATCAACATTAGGCATTTAAGTTTTAGTCTGACAGACGTTCGGACAACAGTGATTACATACACGCGTTAGCCAATTAGTATTTTAGCAGGACTCCAAAACTCATGTACGCATTGATTAAAACACGAACTCGTAGTATGTACTGATAAGTATTGAACAGTAATAAAATGTCATTTATTCATATAGCCATATTGTAACAAATGAAGCCGAAATTATTACTCCATTTGTTCTATTGTTACACCATCATTTCCACATGCCAAATGTCGATTTGAAGAAATGAATTCTTAAACGAAAGAGGGAAACGCGATTCATGTCAAAAGCACATTTACAATGCTTCAATACTTCATGCCGACGATTAAACAAATAAGGTCAAGGGGGGTTCATTAGCTAGTAAACTGTCCACGACTCTCTCTTCTTGTCTGGAACGATTCAAAATTGTAACTTAGGCACAAATTCTTCTTAGCTTCCTAAAATTGAAGTTCTAATAAGGTTTCTGGGGCAAAAATTATACAGTAACGATCTGGTATTTTGTATTGAAACTAATTGAGCCACAAGGTCTCTTGTGTTAAAAAAATTAATTTAATATAAACACTAGTACTAAAATCCGGCCCATGGAGCACTGCTGACCTAATACTGTGAAAATTTGAAATTAAAATACAACATATGAAACGATTACAATAAATAAATAGCACTGTCTTACAGAATGGTATTATAAATTCATACAAACTAGAGCCACTTACCTGGTCAGCAATAATGCTGTAGGTCTTTCAGCCAAATTTAAGCCTAAATTGAAGCATGCAATGAGTTCAAAAATAATATTGAATCTCCTAAATATTATTTTAGCTGCTCAAACATTTTCGTATCCTTTTCATAACTCATTCGAGAAAAATAGAAACATCCTTGAAAAGGTGTTTCAACTGCTGGAAATCAGCCCTCGTAGTCCCGACGAACCTTCAAGTTGTCTTCAATTAATTTATCCCCGAGACACCATCTATTCCGACATTTTTTTAGGGCTCACATTATCTCTAATGTTCCAGGAATCCCAACCAGTTTTAAACTTCGGAAATATTGAGGACCTTCTGACCTTCATAGATAAATCGCTCTCAACGACATTTCACTGGAATGCTCAAAAAACGAAATCCCTTTTGTACTTCGAAACAAATTCAGTAGCAGAAAACATATTAAATAAGATTTCAAAGATTAACGGACCTACCAGACGTGGGAACGTTGTGTTCATTTCTTCAAAAACGTTGTTTCTGTCACCATTATTTGAAGATCCAAGTGTCCGGTCGTTGAAACAGAAAAGTGGTTTTTCTTTGCAAAATAATATGGTTTTGATTGAACCAGAAATTCAAACAGGAAAAATGGTCCTCACTTCAAATATACCAACAAGACCTAAAAATTTGATAAATCTTCGGAATCGTCACATACGGATATCAGGCTCCAAAATGCCGCCGTATTGTGACGTGAGCACTGAAAATGGAAAAAAAATATTTAGTGGCGCAAACTTTGCTATAATTGATTCCTCGTCGAAAAAGTACAACTTCACTTACGATTTGGAGGCTCCAAAGGGCAAATCCCCAGGAAGTAAACTCAAAAATGGTACCTGGACGGGGATGCTGGCGGACGTCTACAACGGGAAAGCCGATGTAACAATTGTGAATGCCTATAATGTAGAGAGATTTCACGTTATAGACTTCACTACCTCGTTTACAATAACCAACTTAGTATATGTGACATCTCATCCTCGGAAGCAAATTAGTTTGGCAGCAATTATCTATCCATATGATACTTTCGTTTGGACCATGATCGTACTCTCGTTTCTTTCAATGATTCCGGTCTACGCCCTCATCTTCCGATTCAATCCGATTCTCCAAGCACATCGGAGAAGGTTTCAAGACATACTTTACGATTCCATCCGATTTCCTTACACCATTGCCTTTCGTCAAGACATTCGTATTCCTCAAGGAGTTAAATTCTTATCGATAAATTGGATGATGGCTAATATCCTTATAGGAATCGGTTACGAAAGTAACCTCGTATCTTACCTGTCTTTCCCTGAACCAGGATCTATCCCAATGAACTTCAACGACCTGGCTGACACGGATTTTGAAATTCATTTCAATATTTTCAGCAATATTGGTCGATCTCTATTCCGCCAAGGCAGCTCCGTAATGCTCAAGAAAATGAACGCCAAGTTTCTGAAGGAAGTTCCAGCCGTGGAATGCGTTGTTGCAGCTTTCGAAAATGACCAGGTAGCTTGCGTTGGTTGGAGCGACCTCTTGTACTCAGCTATTGCAAAGAACCTAACTTTAGCAACGGGAATTGATCCCCTTTTTGTGTCTCAACATTCCCTGATTAATAATTGGTTAGCCTTTGGTTTAAGGAAAGATTCCCAGTACACCGAAGCCCTGAGCTATATCGGGACGTCTTACGCCGAAGCAGGACTTGTTCAAAGATGGAAAGAAGATATAAATTTCAAGTACAAACAAATCGGGAAAACTTGGTCATCGACACAAACCCAGTCGAAGGTATTTGAGAAACTCACCCAAATGACCCTGGGAAGGTTGAATGAACCCAAGCCTTTTCGGATAGAAAATGTCCAAATATCTTTTATCATATTTGTAGTAGGAATTTCTGTGTCTTCGTTTTACTTCTTTGAGGAAATTTTAAGAGTTATTTTAAAGAGTAACACAATCCAACATGTACAAGTTTACTAATACAATGCTTTTCATTTTTAAAACGGCGTTAAAATCTTTGACTACGCCAAAAAACTATCTTTGAAGATTTTTGGTCCTCATTTGTGTATCAAATAAATTTGGGTATTTACATTCTTTTTACTGTTTATTTTTTCTCAAGGAGAAGCCAAGAATGTGCAATCAATAAAATTAGAGATTCGTCAGGAACATTTTATTTATGATTGAGTGAAAGGGAAAAATCAAATTGTTTCCAGCAGTGGATTGCGTAGTTGCAGCTTTCAAAAATGACCAGGTAGCTTGCGCTGGTTGGAGCTTGGAGCTACCTCTTGTACTCAGCCATTGCAAAGAACCCGACTATAGCAAGGGGGATCGATCCCCGTTTTATTTCTCAAAATTCCCTAATTAACAATTGGCTACCCCTCGGTTTAAGGAAAGATTCCCAGTACACCGAAGCCCTCAGCTACATCGGCAATTCCTACGTCGAAGCATAATTGGTTCAAAAATGGAAAAGAGATAAATTACAAGTACATTCAAGTACAAACAAATTGAAAAAACTTGGACCTCCACACAAACCCAATCGAAGGTATTTGAGAAACTCTCCCAAATGACCGTCTGAAGGCTGAATGATCCCAAACCTATTTGGACAAAAAATGTACAAATATCTTTTATCATATTTGTAACACGAATTTCCGTTTCTTCTTTTTGCATCTTTGCGGAAATGTTACGCGGTAAATTCAAGAGCATGGGAAATACTCAAAACAAAGTTGTGTGAAAGTGTTTGGCATTGCAAAAACTTATTTTTGGAGGTTTGGGATTGTCGTACGCGATGTCTCTTTCAAATAAATAACAGTATTTGCAGGCCTTTCATTACGTTCTCTATCTCAAGGAGAGGCCAAGAATGTGCTAGCAATTTGGGAGTTGTTTGTCTTTACTGTATTTGAAATATAAACACTCGAAATTGCTATACAATCTTGTTAAATATCCCTGAAGTAGCACTATCCATTTCAAAACAGCCCAAAATCAAGTGTAATAGTATTAATACACATTACCACACTTTTAATTTTTTGGAACAGAGCATTGCCCTAATATGGGAAGTTCTTGGGGCACAATGAGACCAACTCCCGTATTTATACTAATTTTTTGGGGCAAAGTGAGACGAAATGCCTTACTACCTAAGTTAAATCTTCGGGGTCAATTGAGCCGGACCGACCTATCGTTCATCATGTACAGAAATGTTTTAATGAATGCTAATTTTTCTTCTTTCTTTGATCCACACGTCCCTCTTATTTAGGGATGTTCTTACAGAGCGGTTACAGTCGTGTATTACCTTTCATCTCCCATCTTTGCAGTACAAATGCAAGACACGCACTCTCTTGATTGCTTATTATTGCGTAAGGACAATTTGTAATTTTTAAATGAAATACGAGACCCTCAACTTCATACACAACTCCATTTTAACCATTAGCCATACCTTGGACTCTAAAGATAGCAAAGAACTTTCAATTTACAGTATGTAAATTATTGCACATTAATTCCACTACCAACTTGACGTGCCAAAAATCACTAAAACTTTCAAGTTTATCCATCAAGTGCTGCTATTACTACAGATATACTCTCCCATCTAAATACTTACTATATAAAGCAACAGCGAGAAAAATGATCAAATGCTTCTCAGAAGAATATATTTCTGTAACTTCTACACACATAAGCAGATCCCCCCTGATAAAAATACAATGGGAAAAGTCATGCCCCTTTATATACACTTACTGAATTAGATTTGCAATGTTTTGTTTGACAATGAATTGCTTTAATGATATATGTCCACAATAATTGTATGCCAGAAGCATCCACCTGACGAAACCAGTTGAACATAATCTTGTATTGGAGCAAGCTTTCAAACATTAAAGACAACCTGTAATTATTGCACGGCTATTTCTGGGGAGGAAAAAACAGGTTTTTCGTAACTGGCATTCCCTCAGAAAATTATTGCTTTAAAAATGCTCAAGGACGAGAGATTATTTGCAGTCTAGTAGCCCCGTACTTCCTACTATGATTTTCATTTTATATCCCAATTCATACTGTGAAGCAGTCTTGTCCCCTTCCAACATTCCCAACATTTGCCTGTGTTTACTAAATTGTATAGAAAGCTACTAGTCCGGCAGAGAGAATAATTGGGCCGAGTCTCTTAAGCTCTCAGTAAATCGTCTGAGACACTTCAAAATGAATTATTCACATTTATTCCTCATTTTGGTATTTTTTACGGGCTCTTCCCTTGCAGGTCTTTTAACGTCAAATAATCGAACACATAAATTTTTAGCTACACAAATTGATCTGGGGAGTGAAAACGTGAGATTACCTTTTAATTTTGATTTCTTTATTAGAAATTAACTGTGAAGTGCTTTCTTTTAATTCAATAATTATTATTATTGCTGTGTAGGAATTTCCTGCAGTCAATGTACGCAAGGGGTATTTCGAGGACAGGTTCTCATTTTATTTACTGAGCTTTGACCCTGAAAATCGACCTAGTAAGAACGTTACATATATCTATAATTTCTTGTAGATATTTTTTTATAGGGTTTTGCTTATTTATAAAAATATATATAATTATTTTTAGTATGGATGTCAAAATGGGGGAAGTTCGACATGGAAGAAATAGTTTCCGGAGGGAACAAAACCAAGATCCTCTTTGAGAAATACATCAAGCAAGTGGTTCAATTCGTGAGAAAGTCCACATCAATGAAGTCAACTGTTCAGAAGCCAGTGAATCAATCAATTTTAGTAATTGACTTCAACGAGTTCCTCCTCTATCCAGATGCATCCATTGAGAGTAAGTCTAAGATAATTTTGTTTTTTAAGCTGTCAGTACATTAAAATGTTTACTCTGTGCAATGATAAGAACAGCAATGATTGCAATGCTAAAGAAAAAAAAAGGTGTGATAAAGCATCTAAGGATGTCCCTTATTTTTAATTGTATGTGCTGAAATTCTGTATTATTGCTTATTTCAATTGACAGAGTTATCCTTCATTCTGAAATTGTTCCGTGACAATCGCAAGGACATTGAGGATCTTGCCGCACAAATTTACGTCATTAATAGTAAGTATACACTCGTTACATCAAGTCTTGTGGCAAACTTACTACAACTGATTAAATTAGTCATTACACTTACATATAGCTATTGCGTATTGCTCCGTCTATTTTTATTTGCCATGCTTTGGTGCTAATTGGAATCTAGTATGTACTCAGTTGATTATAAATCACAGCTTAAAAACATCATGTTTTGATTTTACATTTTTATAGCCAATCTGGCCTCAGAAGGATTGGTCTCATTAGTGACGCAAACAGTTTTTGACAGGGGATTTAAGAAACGGGTTCAAATATTTGGAACATTCAACATTCCCAGCTGGCTTCAAGAACTTTTAAATACAGTGCAGACGTAGTGCCATGATTTGTACAAATACTATATTTTTAATGATTTATTAACTCAGTAATAATAATCCAAAGGACTCTCAGAAATGAAACTTGAAATGACAATAAATAATGTGTTAGTCGTTTTTGTTTGTATCTATACATATGTGCACAATGTAATTTCTTAGTAAGCAGTAAATGCATTTAAATGTCCCAGTACAGCCTTAGAGTCTGTCTAAATTGATTGAGCATGGGACATGAAATCAAGACGGAATAGTTACGAAGGATTTTAAAATTAAAATTCAAAACAAAGTTCCTACTAGGACCTATGTACAAAAAAAGTTGCAAAACGCGGAAGGGAATCGTATCCGGAATGTGTATAAATCCTGTCCTTGTAATAGTATTTACATACAGTGTTACGTAAATTCTTGTACTACGCTTCCCTACGTGCGAGCTCTTTGAAGTACAATTTATCATCAAGTTCAACAGACTCTCGTCCAGGTATGAAGGGGAAGCTTAGGAAATAATCTTTATTGCCTGGATTAGGACCCGAGTTGGATTTTGCAAGGCTGAGACTCTACAGGAAAGACTTTTTGCATGATTTGGGAATTCACTATGTGAAAATAATAAAAATGTAGTGGGAATATGTTACACAATGTGTACGCCAGACCACAAAGCCTTGCAAGGTTTGTGGTCTGTTTTAATATCACCTACTCTAATTCCGATAGTTTAATTTGAATCATAATTGTACAATGAACTCTCACTATAAGGGACCTCCTCATCAGTGAATTTACTCTAAATGGTTGAAAGTACCTGGGTTCTGTTTTCCTTGAAAAAGTTTCCAACAATAATGTCTGGATTATTTCCTTTGTTAGAGATGCGGGTGTAGCAAGAGTCAACTGTAAAAATTGATACTCACCTTATTCATGGAATGAGTGTCAAAATCAGGAACTTGAATATATATAGATAGGTAAGCATATAAAACTTAATCCATTAGATACAATCAACCAAAACTGAATACGCAACTGAAAAAAGTGTCGAAGTAATTATCAGATACGAGATTTAAAAAAAAATAATTCTCAGAACCAGACGCCAGGAAATTTGCTAATGAAGCAATTCAAAAAATGAAGACATCGCTTCCGCGTAAAAATCCCTATAAAAATAGGCTAAATGGATGATATGAGCATCAGTTTTTTGCTGGGAAGCTTTATAGTGAGTATAGTTAGCTATAAGTACCTGTTTTCGTAAAATTTTAAAATGGCCCTCCAAAATCTGGTAAGATTTTTTTTAAACCAACTATACTAAAGTTCCATGTGCATATGGTATTTTGCTGCCTTACAGAATGCTTTTATAAGGAGAAAAAATATAATTTTGATGAGAACCTTTCACAACAATTTTAATAATTTTTTTGTGTAATAAATAGACGTATTTTGAATGTTTTGCAATTTACTGAGATATAGGATTATTTCTCAGGTTGCAGTAGCTGCCATAGCCTTGGTCCTGGTATTAACAAGCTTTGATCATCTGACTGGTACAGATGCCGTTACTTGCACTAAGTCACCTCCATCTTGCTGTAACAGAAGTAAGTCAAACACATTTGTATTCTCTTGCTGGGAAGTGTTAGGGAAGTTGATATCGCCCATTTGTGGGACATGATTTTGTACTATTTGAATATTTTAAACAAAATTTAAATAATTTTCTGAATGGCCTCTCGTATTCGGTAAGCATTTGACTACTTAAATCGATGCCAATGAACGAATAATCTGAATATAATTTAGATATGTACAAACTGAAATCTGTCCAGTAATTTTTGGGATAGAACATTTGAACTTGGAACAATAATAAATAAAAGGTTCTGAAAAAGAGCTATTAAAAGGATTGGGGGAAGTAAATACGGGATAATAATTTTTATTATTTTTAATGAAGCTTCGGCGGACGCCACACCGGACCATTGTACAGCAACAGGAACATACAAATCCCATTCCAAATGCTTCATTAACTTCGGAGGAGGTTGCACTGATAAGTGGGATTACTACACTTGCACTTTGTCTAATGGAAAATTAGTGATGGTACAACATAACTGCCCTCAACCATGCTTAGAATGCTACGACCAAACCGAAGGTAAATCTTACTGTTATAACTATTACACCGGAGGATCGCCGGTTTGCCCTAACACCGTCACATCTTGCGATCCACCACCAGAAGAAGTGCCGGAAACTACCACTACAACTACAACTACAACAACTTCCACCACAACAACAACTCCTACAACAACTTCAACAACAACTCCTACCACAACTCCAACCACAACTCCAACAACAACTCCTACAACAACTCCTACAACAACTCCAACAACAACTCCAACCACAACTTCTACCACAACAACTCCAACCACAACTTCTACCACAACTTCTACCACAACAACTCCAACCACAACTTCTACCACAACAACTCCAACCACAACTTCTACCACAACAACTCCAACCACAACTTCTACCACAACAACTCCAACCACAACTTCTACCACAACAACTCCAACCACAACTTCTACCACAACAACTCCAACCACAACTTCTACCACAACAACTCCAACCACAACTTCTACCACAACAACTCCAACCACAACTTCTACCACAACAACTCCAACCACAACTTCTACCACAACCACTTCTACTACTTCTACAACTCCTTCTACATCTACTACCGTCTAGCTAGTCTCCTATCCCACTACGAATTCTACAACCAAAATAACAATAGTTCCTTAAACTTCAGCTACTTTATATGAACTTCACAATGCCTGTTACTGGAGCTTGCCACGTTACTAGTACGCTTATTCATTTTTCTTCAATACCCCAATGAATTCACCAATGTAACCACCAAAACTTTCTTTCATCAAAACATTCTTGCAAAGGAGGAAAGTTGCACGTACACTGTTGCCCAACAAATACTATTCATCCGACTATTCTATAAATAGATATAAGAATATATTAATCTACAGTCATACTTATTATCGATAAAGGTCTGGACAGCATCTATTATAACCAAGTAGATTTTAAGTTTTTGTGTAAAAGTGTATGGTGTGTTTAAAATTTTGTAAATATATAAATGAAATTATAATCGAGTACTGCTATTTCGAGGCATTGTATGTTTAAAACAATAATGTTCTTATTAAGACTTTACCAGCAAAATTTTAAACGAGACAAGCTAAAGTTATAATTTCTTCGCATAATAGCAACCATAGAGTAACATTATAACAAATCCCGTTAGAAGATTTATTTTATTTATCTTCAAAAAGAATCCCATTGAGAAAAATGTTGCAATTGTTTTCAGAGAAAGATATCGACCAGAGGCCTCTTGTGGCAATTTCAATCAGAAACCACAATAAGTATAAAAACAGAACAATAACAATACTTCCTTTGTGAAAATTTTATTCAGATATTTGGTTCAAGCCTTATAAGCACCGTCTTTCAATACGATATCTTCCAAGAGTATTTTCCCTGGTAAATTTTGTTAAAACACTACTTCTGTTTTAAACAGAACATCCACTGAGATAGCAGCCCAATTTTGCTCATTTTATAAATATCCTTACAAAACGATATCATATAAAATAAATTCACTTCAACATTATGATTATCAATTTTTTTGGTTATTACTTCTGGGTCATTACTTCAAGAATCTTTCTCAACAAAAACATTTTTTCACTACTGGGCTTGGATCACCAGTGGCTTGTTCAGCATCATCTTCACGGGGGTAAAGATTACAAAAACTAAATGAAATCCGAGTTTTTTATTATGCCCCTCAGAACAGCCTGTAATTCTCCAGCGTAAAAAAAAACATCACAATTTTGGCACCCCCATTTTCACAAACCCACACTCCAAGACCAGTACTCTGCATTGTACGTTTGTTGGACCTAATCATTCGTAGAACATCCTGTCCTTGTCTGGAAGTATCAATGTAATCATTTGTAAAGGTAATTGTCCAGACCGTTCTGGGTGAGCGTTTGTTGGCGTCATCTGCGGCTGGAAAAGCGTTCCCAATTGCCCTCTGGCGGTATACTCCTTTCCAAATTCCAATATTGAATCTAACCCCGACCAGCCTGGTTCATTTAACCTATTACAAAATGTTCCAGGAAAAATTGTCAAAGTGAGTACTACAATTCGTTATAAATCCAACCTCCACCTTTCGACCTCATTCCGTACGTTAAAATGCTCAAAAAATATTCCTGATTTTGAGTAAATTGGGCTTAGCGATCATCTTCTGAATATTGATTCCACTCGCGCTTGTCTGAAAGCTGGTCCATGTAGAGGGAATATGCCACTCCGACATACTGACGATTGAATTTTCAATTACTATTATATTTCAATAACTATTACATCGAAATAATTGCTCCATTTATACTCTCAGAATCGTGGCGTTGAGGCAATACTTAGGAAAAGAATATAATTTACTGGTACTTTGAATCTCACCTCGTGTATGCAATTATTGTGCTAACAATAATTCTCTTTAATAGCTTGTGTCAAATTCTGCTGGTTTTTGAGCTACAGTAGCATCCAGAGTGCACTTAGAGATTCAGCTTGTATTGCAAATAATTCCGAGAAATTTCTAGCAAATAATTTAACCGTACAATTCTGTGAAATGACTACACGAGCTGCGGTCAGGAATAGATTTATGAAGGATCCTGCGGTTCATGTATGCAATGTAAATATAACAGTAATTATTTTATATGCAGTTTCTCCAAGCAATGTACATTCACAAATATTACTTCAATAAAATTCATAAACGCTTCACAGAATTTTGAATAAATATGAAACTAAAGTGTGGTTGCTACTTCGATAACAAAAAAGGCAACAAATTTAATGTCAGTTAAGAAACAGATACATTTTCACTTGTAACTTCTACGAGATTACCAATGCTAGAATAATAAATTGCGCTAACATAGACACGATATTCTCAAGAGGATTTTTAGAATACTTTTAATCACGGGAATTTATTTGCAACTTTAGAGGACCCACAATTTCTACACTTTATTTTGCACCTTAGAGTTCCATTTCCGACACAATTGTATGGTTTTGCGCCTTACAATTAGCAAAACCATACAAGTCATATACAACAAGTAATTATGGGCTTGACAAGCATATTCGTACTCCAGTAAGTTTGATAATTAGTCCTATACTTTGCCCAGGGCTATACAGAATGCAGGCCCTTCCACCTTTTAAAATAAACTACACCTGTATATATAATAATAATTACTTCGCTACTAGCGATTTTACCATCACCCTAATCTCTCCTTAAAGGTAACAAGCAATACATAGGTTTTGTCTCTTCGTATCTACTAAATTACTGTATCACATTAAAATAGTTGGCATTCTCAAATTTACACAGGTCGCTACCTCGTACTAGCAAGGACAATTTGCCCCGAAAAAAAAAAAAACTTTGTACACAAATAGCTGTTGAGATGCAGTCTGAAATTTAATTAAGTAAAATACAGCAGGATAATTGGCTCTCCACAGTATTGTGTCTCATAACATTCTTGCCTTGTCATAAACAATTTATAGTATTTTTTTAAAATGTTATTTTACTCCAAATATTACACAATCACCTGAAGACCACCGTCATATACATATATGCGAAGCAACTGTAGTAATTTCGCAAAGTGTCATGTATCCCACACAGTTGTAGTACTGTACGTACTATGAACGGCAACAATTACTTTTATAAAATTGAAAAGTACATTCTTGGGCCCGAAAGCTTCCAAAATTTCCCTTGACTTTTTAAGCAAATACATTCATTTGAAATTTAATCCCATGTATTTTAACATACGAGCATGTATGTAATTATATAATTACACATGAGTTATAATTACCATATAACTCTGTGTTACAATATAGTAAACCTCACAGTTATGTCACCTTCAGAGCTATTGAATTCATAAACAATTATAGTGCACTCTGACCATAAGGGACTCCCTTACCAGAAGATTCTCATCTTAGGAGCGTTGATATTTTTATACAGTCCCGTTTAACCCAATGTTATTTCTCCTCCTTACAAAACCTGTCCGTACAAATGTCACAAAATCAAATTCTACTTTTTTAGGGATTGATCTTAAAGTGAGAGTGCACTCATTCTTACAGAAACGCTCTTTACAGCAATACTCTTTCAAAAATTTGTAACATCAAAACTTGTTCCAGCACATATATATATATAAAGAGGGGTTCCGCACGTTACGTCAATACCCTTTTTTAAATTTAACCATAGAATCTAAATTCACTAAGTTTAAGTTTAATAGGAATTATTTATAAGTACACTATAACATTATGGTTATTTTTACGACCAGCATTTAGCACTGAAAATTCATTCAATATACATAATTATGTTTATATGTTGTTGGATAATAATAATAATAATTTATTACAGCCTGCGACGATAAGTGCAGGGGAAAATGTACCACATCTGAAAGCGCAACATTATTACAATATCATCTTACAATTTTAACATGAGAACCCCAACGTACGACAGATTTTGAATCCTACATATAATAACTATAGGTACAATTATTCTACATATATAAATAAATAATTACGTCATAGCGTGATGTGCACATTAAATATGCAATTAGAATATCACGTAAGAAGCTTTAAATATATTTCTCTGATATAACCAGGTATTTTTTAGTGCTTGGATTCTAATAACTACACAAGAGTCAATTTCATGCTAGACTTATATATCTCATTACTTGTAATGAAAGTACAGATTTTTTTTGTCATGACCAAAAAATATAGAGGAACATTCCCATACATGATTTTTGTCCCATTCAAAATGTCAATCTTATATTTAGAGTTGATGCTCCCCCACCATCCCATTGTTATTAGAGTTAGGTGTTTTCCCAAAGGCTGTCGCACTGCTCGGTGGAGGAGGGCTGGGATTCAGAGTGAAAGCTTGTTTCATTTCCAAGGTGTTATTCTGACTCCCTCCGGCATCCAACTTGATCTCCGTCCAACTTCCTTTCTCGTCATCGACGTCGGTCACCAGCAGACTATGGCTATTAGGCCTGCCATTCGTCAAAATTAACTTCTTCCCATCAGGCGCCACGGAATTGTCCGTGGTCACAGTGGCTGAGTCAGCTTTATTTATTTCTGCAAGCAATCCCAATCACAAGTTCAAATACATAGAGATCCTTACTGCCAATGTAATAGAAGAAGGAACGACATTTACTCTCAGAATTACACAATAATTCCCTACATCTGTCTCACAGTGCCCCAAAAATGACCCGAATCCCCAACCCTAAAGTAATTCCTACAGAAATTGCAGTTTGAAAGACAAGTTTCCGTGAGCAAGCATTTCCAGGGCCTAATGAGATCGTAAAAGATTTTATTTCTCTTCCGCTTTGACAGGAAGCTAAAACCAGGATTTCATCCTTCCACAATAATTGCAATCTCTTCTTTTCCAGGGAGAGGATTTAAAATTGTCTTCATTAACTTACAATTAGGTAACATTTTGACATTGACACACACAAAAAAAGGGACTGGGGAAAAATAAAATTCACTGGGAATCTAATTGATATAAATCCAGGGCTGAGTTTTTATTCTCAAAGAAAATTAAAATAACTGTATAGGATTTTAAAACTGACCATTATTAGTAATAGTTAGCCTCGTCAGACTTCGACTCGTCTCAGGAGAGGCAGGCACTGACGAGTAATGAGTGGACACCACGGAACGTCCTCGAGCGTTCCTATTATTCAGTCGGACAATTTGCCTTTGGCAGCAACTTCTTGAAGAATACTCATCCCTCAAGCGGGAGTACGTCCTCTTGAGGAGACTGATCACCTATTACAAGTATAACAAAAAAATAGTATATTCAAATGGTACATGTACCCATGAAACCTATTTACAATTAGTAAATATCTCTCAAAACCCACAATTTCCCTCCAAGCCTTCCCCTAACTTAACCTAATTACTTTTCCTTAAGAGAAATATGTATCGGAAGGAAGAATCTCCAGACCCATTCCCCAGAACTCCTTCCCAAACACAAAATCCCACCGACGTCACTCACCCCGGCCCAAAACATTCTATGGAAATTGCACTGGGACCAGCTGGTCACTCGGAAAAAAAGGGGGAAAAAAAATGCTTACCTCGCCGTTAACATAACAGAAATTGAGTGCGACAAGGAATCCCTGCAGACCGTCCAGGACGTAGTCGACGTAATTATAGAGTTCAAACCACTCACAAGTAGCCGCACTGGCCGGAGGTCGATAGATCGTAAAGAGGAAATGTAGTCCAAAAAGTGGTAACAAAACCACAGTTGCCCGGACAGCCTTCCTATAATCCCCACCCCCCGATCCAATTCCATATGACAGGGCACATTTCCCAAATATACAAGGGCCGGGTCCATATCCGAGGGATCGTAATTCACAAGAATTACACATGAACACACGTGAAGTAAAAACACCGACATTGCCCCAGTGTCAGAACAAGTGCCAAGTGCCAATGGAATGTCAGAGTTGTCGCAGTCCGAGATCCAACGCAGATGACATGGTCACAGGAGACATCCGCCCAGACAAAATTCCAGCGTTGGTGTAGCAATATGATTGAAGATTTAAAAAAATAAAATAAAACACATTTGCATTAAATTCAATCCTGTGCACAAAATATATCTTCAACAAATACAGCAAGATTTTTTGACGTTACAAAATTCAAGCCGCCCATTAAAAGTTGAGTCAATGTTCAGGCTCATTTCGAATAATAGCCCTGAGACCACAAGGTTTAAGACTTTGAAGTAAATAGTTTTATGACGAAATGCAATACGTACACATTTTGAGGAATTGGCTCAATCCAATTACGTGGGGATAAAATACCAGGAGAGAGAGAGAGAGAAAGAGAGAGAGAGAGAGCTTTGCCTAAATATTTGTGGAAGGAGAAGCAGCTTTCATTCACAGTGTCAATAATTGGAAACTACCTTCCTCAGCCCGTTAAATGTGTGAATCACCTCCAGGAAAATCCGGTGAGATGACAATGACTGTCTTTTTTTCTTGAGGCCGATGATGAAGGAATTACATTCCTATTTTTAGAGCAAAATCCAATATACATCGTCATTGTGAGTCTTAGAGCCGATATGTGCTGACACACGGGTCATAGTCCTTCCTTTAATTAAACTCCGTCCGGCCCCTCTCCGGATTATTATATTGACCGACGGAAAGGAAATGATATCGAAATCACTTCCCCTCATCTGAACTATATGGGCTGACTATAAAAATACCTTTTACTCTATTGACATCATTGACAAAACCGTCAAGATAAACTTTTACAGATCCCACACTCTTCCCCTGATTACCCGCATCGGACTCTCGGCCTAAAGTGTAAATTGGATTCTCTCAAGCAATTCATCTCAAAAGTTAATTCCGCGTGAGAGTTGACAATTATATAGGGTCCGCCACACACTTACATATATACTTATATGCGTAGGTATACACATGTGTACATATCTATATATATATATCCCCAATTCTGTGGAAGCTTAGCGTATATTTAAAAGCCAAATAGTTCCCTTGAAAACTGATGCTTTCGGGTTTGATCCGACTTTCCCATTTAGGTCCGTGCCTTATTACAATTTTCCCGGGAACCTTGCTTTGATTGATAATAATAAAATGAAGAGTGATTTCATTGATACAGGATATTCAATTAAAAGAAATTGAGTCGCAGCCTACTTTGAGTATATTGGAGGGGTCGGTTCCAGAAATCACATTGACACTAATTCCCTCGCACTACAGTACATCTCATTTATTATTATTCCCCCGATTCAAGGATTGATACAGTAAATCACACTCTTCACAAAATCGGATCAACGTGACAAAATCCGAGTCCGTGTCAAATAGTAGAGGAAACATTTCCCAAACCCTATGTCCCTGATTGCTACTACGAACCGTACTACGAAATTGTTTACATTTTCACGGCCAGCATCCAATCAAACCTAACTTAATACAAAAACGTTACTGACTCAAATTGCATACGCTTCGCAAATATTTTCTCTACTAGTCAAAATAACACTACATTTCCATGTGATTTTCTTATACGCTTCTTCGTAACAGCACACACATGTACATATTTCTACAGTAAACTCTCAATAAGATCAGCCCTCAATATACAAAATTTTAACATTACATTTTCTTGTAAGGAAAAAAATTCGCATTGTAAGGGGTGGGAATGTAAGAGTGTATTTTGCACCTTTGAAGTAAATGCTATTCTTAAGGACGTCCCTTGTAGGGAGATTGGACGTGTGTGTGTGTGTGTGTGTGTGTATGCTGGACCCTAAAAGATGGTTCTTAGCATTCAGGTCGAGATTCTCATATCAGAGTTAGTCTTGGATGCGGGACCAAGCTGGATTTGAGGACGTGTGAAAATGTTTTAATACACAAATTATGGAAGAGAGTCTCGTCTCGAAAGTGATGGGTAATTGTGATGGGGAGACATGAGAGGAGTGCAATAAGCTGGAATTGTATGTGTTGTTATGGGATGTAAGTCCCTAAATATAATTTGCTCCGTCCTACAAAGGCATGTCCGTACTTCCGGGATAATTTCATTAATGAAAATAATCGTATCAGGACAGTCAGCACAAAGTCATCAGTCTCGATATAAAAACAATCCACGTGGAAAGTACAGGGAAATCACATTTCCCCTTGCCTTTCATACATTCCACATTGTGTTGGATAATGTAATGGATTTTCGTATTATGTACGATCAAATTCAAAGAACAAAAAACAAAATCTCCAGGAAATTATACATATACCCCAAGCATTAGCAAGTTTCCCATGAATTTGCCTATAGCAGCAAAAAATATCACCTTGTTATTTGTAGCACTCCAACGAGAGCAAGCCTTATAAATTTTCCTGTACTACTGTACAAGTGTAATAATTACAATTAATTAATTAGATACTTCTAATACTATTTTATGACTTCTCAGAAAATAGGATCAATCCACGTAGGCCCGTGTACTGTCAAAACAATTGTGAGTGCTAATTGCAAATATTCCGAGAAATACAAGTAAAATCCTGGGAATAACTTTCAAAGGAAACAACAAATATCAAGTAGCATTTTTCTATTAAATTAACATCACCATTTGGAGGGCTTCCAAAACTTGGGGTGATTTCCGTTAAAAAGCAGAAATATCACTTTTGTAGAAGGGAAATTCCTTGAAGTCCCAGGGTTGTAATTGTGCTTGGGGGAAAAAAATGTCAAAAGTAAGAACATATTCTGTGTGTATATTTTTACCTACTGTAGGAACTTTCGGAAGAAATCCTGTTTTGTTTCTTAGCGGACAATTGAGAGATAAATTCCGAGAAGAAATAATTATCCCGAAAAAAGTTTACGACAGAGAAACAAAAGTGGGATTCTATTATACACTGTAGTAAATGCAAGTACGTATTCAATCTCGCTAGTTCTCAAAAGATTTTTCCCGAGTTGTGGTTTCCAAAAGTTTCCCACAACTTCATTGTTGAGTCTTCCCCCCCCCCCATACAGTGTACAGTACTACTAGGATGGGGAGAAGGGTCTATAATATGATAATGCTGGGGAAATAGAACGTGTGAAGGAGTAAGAAAGAAGATTTACTTATATGGATTCATATATGAAGAGATATCTATATACACAGACGTGAAGGAAACAAGAGAGACTTCCTTCCAGACAATAAAGATCAAAAAGTCTCTTGGGGGAAAGAACCAAGCTGGTTTTCGCATTTCCAAGCCTTCTCTCATTCCAAGAGTGAGAGTGTGGCTTGTGATAAAGAGCGGGAGGGAGAGTGAGGGAGGAATATATAGACCATCTTGAAAACATATGCACTCCTCAATAAGAATATGTATAAGAAAAAAGATTTTTTTTTTTGGAATGAATCAAGCTTTATTTCCCCGAGCTTCTCTAAATTCTTCACTTTGGCTTTCTTCACGTACAGTGTGCGCTCCTTTGACTTCAACGAGACACCCTCATAACATAGGAACTTACTTTTGGGGACAAAAATATTTGGAGACTTTCGTACACATTTCCCAGAATCTTAATTTTCCTCCTTACTGGAGCGAGTCATTCTTAAAGGTTAACATTACTTTGAGCAAAACAAAATAATTCATTGGGATGAATCGCAATGCTAACAAATACCTATACAAAATTTCATTATTGACCGTTATCATTATAAATTAAATAGAAAATCAGAAAGTCTATTTCAGCAAGAGTTCACTGTATGTATGTTTTCCTTTTTGTTTTTCAAGAAACTTTTCATTTAATTTTTTTTTGGCGAGGACTTTTTTTAGTTTCCAAGTTTGGTCCACTGGATTCTGAAACCAGAAATTCTACTGGTTTTGTAACAAACAAACGCGTACGTTGCTGAGAGGGTTATGTGGTAAAAAAAAAGGATGGCTGGAAGGAGTATGAAAAATGGACATTAATTTCCAGATTGTCTTCCCTCAGGAGACGAGAAAATCCAATTCTTAATGGAAGAGGAGGACGAGGACGAGGAGATGGAGGAGGAGGAGGGAGTTGAGTTGGAAAGGACAAAATTGTTTCTTAACATGTTTTTATACATGAGCCCTGTACTGTCGTAACATAGGAGTGTAATTGCTTTACGACTAAAATGTAAACCGTACCAAGGGACGGACGTGTCTCGCTAACAAACAACCCCGGTGCTCCACATGGCATATGTAGGTACTTATAAGTACAACAGGGGTATAAATTTTACATAAAAGTATTAACCATGTATGAGTCAGCTCAGTTAGGGAAAGTGCTCGTGTCAAAAAAAATCCAGGTCTACATACATATGTATATATATGCATGTATACTGTAGAACCTAGTCCTGTACACTGCAAACTTCTTAGAGTCTTCAACCCAAGCACAGTGCTACGTTCAGGTCAATTATTTTTTCTGAAAAGAATAATAGCTCCACCTTTAATTATTTAAAATATATAATAAACACTCATTTGTTTAAAAATAAGACAAACTTGACATTATCCAATAGAATCCGTAAGTTGAACTTAAATCTCACTTGGTCCGTACAAAAACATAAGCTGAAGCTGAGATTTATTTAGGATTAAATCCCCCAAAAAATGGAAGTCTCACCTTGCCCCGATAAGCTTCAAATGAAATTCTAATTGAACCGACAGATCTATAAATTAACCTAAAATAAAATAAAGTATGGCTATATTTTACAACTGGACTTGCAACTTGTGAAAGTATGACTTGAACATACCTCTAGAGGAAAAACTTGCAAGAGGACTGTTGCTCTCAGCTATACGAGAGACTTTACATTCAATCGTTGTCCACGTAATTATACGATGTAAGAATACACGCAGGGATGTATGTATATAGTATCTTCTCCTGAATTGACAGAACTCAAGTACACATATGTATCTATATATATCCAATTCCTATAAATGTATATACAGAGCAGGACACGAAGGGGAAAAAATGAGGAGAAAATACAAGTGAAAAAATAGGATTCCCTTGAGGGACTTAGGTTATAGCTCTTTTGTCACATGCATTTAAACCCTTTCAATGTGCTCCCTTCACGGGGAACTAAGTACTTTTATAAGCACGGGCTCCCCTATCACAAAATCCAAGCTTTCTCAATCCTATAAATAAATTCTGGGCAAAAAAAAAGGGATTCCCTTCACCTTTCTCTACACTTGACTCCACTCACTGTCATTGTCAGGGAGGAAAGTTGGTCAAGACTCCCGGCTCCTCCTTAAAAAAAAGTCAACATGCTGCGAGACCCATGACAACAAAACATGACGGAAATTCCAGCTCAGGAAATTGGAAGCTCCAAATATTAAACTCAATTAGCTTTGGCTCACTTCCCTACAATTTTCCTGAATTTACCTACCTTTTTAATATTTAAATTTAAAGTACACCCAGAGCGAAGGATTTATACAAAATCCTGTATTTCCTGTATTCATTTCCTGTGTCATGATGGAGTTACTCTGAAATTCCTGGTCTCAATTTATTCAAAACCAAATTCACTGAAAAATTCAGCAACGGATTATACATTGCAAGAATCCATAAATTTCCAAGCGAATCTCTGTCCTTACTAGATGGGTTTCGTGCTTAAAAATATTTGTTCATATTCAGAATCAAAATTGTATACTGTCAGTCCTTACAGACTAAAAAACAACAAGGGAGAGAACAAACAAAATAAGCTTTAAAAATTGACTCTCGCATTAAGATTCAATTTGTGAGTGTCATTAGATACAAACAGGGATTTTTTAGGATCTTCCCGAGAAAAGGCTTTGGGGTGGAGAGGAAGCTCTTTTTTATTGACGGAGGTGTGGTTATGATGGCACTGACCACTATTTATTTTCAAGAGGAAATCAATACATAAAGACTTGCCAGGACTAAAGTTGGCATTGTGGTGGGGTTTGTTGCATACGAGGAGAAAAAAAACAACTCCATGCAGGGCTATTATGTTTCTAACGGAAGTGGAAGTAACCCACACACATAGAGAAGCTCCAATGATACAAAAAAAAGATAGTGTTACAAGGATGATAGAACTGCTCCCGTATCTTCATCTACCCCTAGTACATATGTACATGGACGGAGTATCCATGATGATAAAATATGAAAAGAAAACAGCAAGTTCGGATCACATAAATCTTAGGTACATGACAAGTGTGAGACCTCCTCCTCATATGTACCTGACGGAGGGACTCGACAGCCGAGGCGACAGCAACTTTTATTGGATAACAAGAACAAGATGCCAAGTCCTCAAACAGTTACGGTTTAAGTGGCTGAGCTGAACACACAAGAGAAAATCATTGAGCTGCTTTCGGCCTTGTCCTTCTCTCATCTCATTTCTCTATATATTTTTTCCTATCTTGGCAAAAAAAAAAATCTAGTCTCCTATTACATGCATCGGACGGAGCAGCCCTGTCTGTATGTATAGTGCCCACGTGAGGACTCTACATATGTATATAGGCGTAGAATGTACATATATACCCCAACATCCAGGAAGAGACAGACAAACAGGTAAGAGGGAAGTAGTGTTCACACCCCAAGAGACAGAAAGAGTAACGGGCATTTAGACTAAAAGCAGGCGCGAATAAAGATATTAACATTACTTCCTTCCTTCAGCTTTCTCTCCCTCTCTCTCTCTCGTCTTCCTTTCTCGGAAGAGCAGATTTTGACAACTGACGGCAAAGAGGAAAGTAATGTCAATACATAAACCTTCCCTTCCTCCTTCCGCAGTTACGTATACTCACTCACAAGGCTACACCTTCCATCCCTCACTTACCTTGTACGTACATATCTACTCCTCACACAAGGAGAAAGCATACAATGGGTGTAGGTTTTAATGGAACTGTTGTGAATGCACTTTTATACATTGAAGGGAGTACATTGCAGGTATAAATCCCTCATTATAGCCCTTTTGTTCCAGTCTCTGGAAGTCCATTTGAATTAACTATACATGTGTCTATTTACATACGAGGGGATTCGCTAAGCAGCAAAATTCCCTGCATTTTCCCTTGCAAAAGTTATAAATTGGGATCAACTCCAGTCCTTATAAATTTTGCATACAATCAATATAAATTTCGTACATAGTCAATATTGCCTCTTATAAATTTCGTATATAGTCAGTATCGCTTCAAATAAATTTCTCAAATAGCCAATATTGCTTCTTATAAATTTCTAAAATTTTGAATTGTCCTTCTTAAGACATAAGGAAGTCTTGAAACCTTGAAACATCTTGAAACCACTATAAATCGTCAATTTCGCATGTTGAAGCCTCAGTAAATAACCATTCTTTTAGTATATTTAAAAACCTGTGAATATAAATTTTTACACTTTGAAATTTGTGTAAATAATAAATTTGTTTCGGAAATACTATGGAAATTTTATGTAATGTTGTATCCTACAAAATAGCATTGTGGAAGTAACAAATGCGTCCTCACAATTTCTGAGATACTCTACGCTGCTGTCAAGAAAGCAATTGCAAACATATGGGTTCCTTTTTTTGGGAATGATTTTCGGAAACTCCTTTTGTGTTCGTAGGACTGGAGCACATGTGTGTAGCTTTGTTTCTTAACAAGAGCTCTGGGGGGAGTTGAAAAATGCAACTGTTGAGAGTCGAGAGACGAAGGTAGAGGGCAATTACCATTCCTGGAGGTATGTCATTCCCTTCGCCGTCCCCGCTTATTAGAAATAGCTACTTCCGTGAAATGTGCCGAGGTTTTGACGGGATGCCTGCCTCTATGTCTGCTGTGTATCTATATGTTCATATAGTAAATGTGCCTACTTGTTAGATCTCCAGGATATAGTCAGCCCACCGGTGATTACATCTTACTACTTGACTAACTGGGGTAATTCAAGAACTATAGATACTCCAAGCACTCAGAGTCATATACAGTAGTCCTCAAAAGCCTGAGCCACCTTCTGAAGCTCTCACATCCCAGAAAGCTCCGGAATAGCTGGAGAAGTGTTCCGAAGCATTTGTACAATTTGCCATATAAGAAGAGCTACTTACAAAACAAGATATCATGATTACGTACACATTTATTTCCCTGAACGACCAACTCAAGGTATTTTCTAGCAACCCACAAACAACATCCATTTCCCTTTGGTACATGCTCTTTCTCTCTCCCCCTCCCCCCCCTCTCTCTCTCTTCTTTCTCTTCTTCTTCTTCTTCTCTTCCCCTGTCTCCTTTCCTCTTCCTCCGTTTGTTCTCTGACTCGTGTGTAACTTCCCTGATCACATCGTATCTTTCAAATGTCTACCTTTTTCATTCCAACTACAATAACTATTTCAAGGACTTTAGTTTCCACATGCCCATTATTGTGAGGATCTCTCCAGTTGTGGAACAACATCGTTACTTTCCATTGACCATACACATATGGCACGGAGACCATCCCAGTTGCATATAGTTTTCGGCACGTAACTATCTATCCCAAGATTTCTGAGAAGGTAACCGTCCCTGAGTAGACAGACACACACGTACCTTTCACAATGGACGGAGAGGAAAAAAGCTTTGAGGAGCAATAAGTTTTGAAGAGCGTAAACATATTCACTGGAACAGGCCCGTCGACGTATTGACACTCTACTAATTATTTTATATTTGCATGTCTGAATGCATACAGACAAAAAAAAACACACAGTCACATATCTACACATAGAAACACACACCTGTACTGGCTCGGTTCGTTTGTAGAATGACTGGCTCGGAGCTTCATCACAAGGACATATATAATGTGGATGGTGAATCCGAGATTTGCCTAGAAAGGGAGAAAAACAACAATAATATTAAAGAATGGTATTGGAGCTGAAAATAATTCCAGAGGAAAAACTCAATTTTAATTGCTCTCGTGTAGATACTTAAGAACGTCTCTATTATACCAGTAAACTGAGCAGACTTGGGATGTTCACCACCCATTCGTACGTCTCTTCAGGGATCACCCAACATTTCTCATTTGCGTCATACAACCGCAGACCCGCGTAGATGGCCGTGGGGATGATGGGGAAGACTAGAAAACAAACAGACACCAAAATAACATTTAGTGTTTCCTCCATAAAAAAAATAACATTTTGACTTCAATACCCCTCCATGACCGTACACCCTATGACAGAGTTACACATTTCATTTCCGGAACGTCAGATGTGTGACAATCACACCAATCAACTTCACTTCATCATTCCGACATCAATATGCAATTCCATGCATGCTAATACCTACTATGTGCTCTAATTATCAGCACAAGCGACTTCCTCTTCTATAACAATTTCAAAATATATGTTGCCCCTCTGTCAGAAGAGAATCCCAATGTGGAAGATAAGAGCCGAGAATTTGGCTGCTCTTGAACTTAACTAATGAGAGTGGGCTGGCTGCATTATTTGCATACAATTTCCTCTCGCTATCGGAACCTCTCCTGGAGGAAGTGCACCCTAACTTGAGCTGGACAGTTTGGAACACAATGTTAATTTGTCTTCATACACAGTGGGATGCCTAATGAGACATGTTTTGGTAATTTTAAGGGCAGTCTTGAAATCAAAGTGGAATGTGTGCATTACTTATTCCTTTCATAATAATAATTACAAATGACAGGACCCCCTCCTCCCTCCATATGAAGTTATGTTTTCCTCAAATTTTACTTGAAAATGTTTTCAAGCAGAATTTGAGGCAATAATATGCTCTTGGGAAATTTGGAATTGTCATAATTAGCCCAAGGGGTATATGAATGTAGTTGATATTTGTACTTAGTCCAGGGAAATGTTTACAGTAAACAATTGTGTTCCCAGGGATATTAGAAAAAAAACTTTCGAAAGTTGAAAAATATATTGTACTTATGTAAGTCCACTGAAAGGAATGAGATTGAGACATGTCCTGACAGAAGCTAGGAAAGGAAAGGCATTGCGTATTTAAGAATGTCAAAGCATTCCTCTTCTTCACATGTCTTAGTACATTGTAACCTGACAGTCAATCTTTTTTATGTACAAATATAGATACGTAAGAAATATACATGGACGTATGCATTTGTAAAAAGTCTACAAAGAATTCAAGGCAAGAGGAAATGTCAAATTAACTTCATTTTGTAATCCCTCCATTTAGCATGTGCTTCAATTCTGTGATGTCTCTTACAAAATCAAATGACATAGAAGGCCGATAACTGTACTGTGTAATAATGTCAATTCAATAGTGTAGCTTTATAGAAGATTGCATATACAGAGGCTATTGTTAAGAACTTGAAAGATCCCTTTAGAAGTTGTTACTCAGGGATGGAGATCCTTGGAGAAGAATTCCCAAGCCTGTGCTTCTATCCAAAGCCCTGTTTACATTAAAGCTTTGATAATTCTCAAGAAATGGGGAAGTTGCTCGGGAGCTCTGGATTTTAGTCCTAACTCATTATAACTATCTACGGATACATAACTAGAGTTATCTAGATACTTGTATAATTCTAGCAATGTCTCAAGTAGGTAGTCGACGAACTGTGAGTTACTTGACAGTCTGAACTTACCCCAACCGATCAAGTAGAAAACAAGGAGAGACTCTTGCTCCGCAAATGCTGCAGCAATTAATTTATGAAGGTAGTAACCCTCACAAAACATCCACATGTAGTTCGTCAGCCGAGAGTATTTTGTCATGATGAAGAGGAGACGACACCAAACTGTATTCTGTGAGGAGAAATGAGAGCAGGGGAAAAAAAAATCATGTGTCTAAATTCATTAATATCACTTACATATAAAGAATCACGAAACAGAAAATGTGTAGCAAATGTGAGGGAAATGGACTATTCTGTTGGAGAGGCCCGGATTTATGGGAAGGTTCACAGAATTGCTACAATCTGCTGATGGGGAAGCTTTCCTATAAGAAAGACATTGATCAAGCCCATCTGACACGTGAGGGGGGAAAGGGAGGATTACTGACGTCAGTAAGAAAGTGAATCTACAAGGAGCGGGCATTCTCACATTGAAGATCCGATTGTCTGTCAGTGTTCCTGACACGACGATTCAACAATTCATCCGTGATTTATTATTCTTTCCTCAGACTGACAGTAGTATCAAAAATCATTCCATTTCAATATCTCAGCACCAATAACTCCTACGTTCTCATTTCCGTAGAATAAAAAAAAAACCCAATCCGGACAATTCAATAGTAATTCCCCCACAATTATCACCAATGTTTATCAAGCATACGTTCACCACTCAACTGGAATAGGCTATATGCAATAAGTACACTCACAAAATATTAACTGCCTATGGTACATATGAGCTAGGATATTTTCTTGAGGACATATGTATAAAATTCCCACTAAAATGTATACACATAAATTTTATAAGGAATAAGTCCCAATCTTATATTCTCCTTTGGTGCAGGCATGTGTATCTTTGCATACAGGAGCTACGTTTCCCCAGATTTTAAATTAAACTGCGAAAGAAGCAAAAATTGAGTCGGAGCTCAAAACATAAACCTCTGGGTTCCATCCAAAGATGATAAAAGCCATTGTTGCGTTAAGCCTTTGCTATTTCCCTCCAACGGAGCAAAAGAAATCTGACAGTTAATTTTTGCAGACAAGAGCAATAAGTCTAATCTTTAAATCCTCCGACGATCTGAGCTAATCCTATCGTTCCTGTCCTGATCCCAGATCAGCCCTAGGATTAGGTTAATTTTCTGGGGGGAGGGATTCAATAATGTTAAATCCATGTCGGAGTCTCCTTTCACATTGTCCTATTCATAGTAGATACAAATTTTGAATGATAATTACATTATTTAAGCATATAGTGTCTGTGAATATTATGGAATTAAAATTTCTGATGTAAATCTTTAATGTAATAAATTCATTTTGTTGAGAATAAAAACAAACCTGGTTCGACACTTGAATAGCGTCCTTGTCACTATTCAAGTCATTCAGGATAATGAAAGTCTTCACGGCAATGACGAACAGGCCATTGATGAGGAAGGAAATGAAGAGATTCTGATGGAGGATGATACGATGGACCCTCAGCTGCCTGCAAATTAAAACAAACCTTTAGTAAAAATACTTTTTATTCAGTAGTTTAATTATTAGAAAGCATTTACATTACAGCCCCTCATATACAGAGGTCAATACACATTACACCTTAATTCCCTAATCCCTGACCTGCGAAAATATGACTAAACAGCTTTGTCGGCTCTGAGAGCAGTTGAGGGAAAATGCAGGAGAAAAAAAGTTGGGAGAAAAGTGAAACTAGTAAATTTGAAGTGATAAAAAATATCATTCCCATCAGATATTTTACGAGGGTCATTTAAAGGAAAAGATGGTCACTTCTTCTCGGTGTAAATCCTGTTCATAAAAGCAAATGTCTCTATTATGGAACGGGCCCTGGACACGCGGACCCGCACATCCCCCACTTTGTGTATAAATCTCTTTTATGTTTTCCCACCTCCATATGCTCTACAGACTAGAAAAGAATCCTGCTTCCTCATCCAGAGAGAGAGAGAAAAGACATGAAATACTTGTGAATCATATCCGCACAAATTCCCAGAGCTCATGCAATATTCTTTCACTTGGGTCAGTTCATTTATAGATAGCCAGGGAAGTTCCTTACTCTGTGGAGTAATGGTCAGTACATAAATAGTGTGGTGAAATATTAAGAAGTTCCTCCATAGGAAATAAAAAAAAACATCTTCATTTATTACAATCATTTAGTACTTTACATGCTCAAGGGAAATATCCTGCGAGTGAAACATCCTTCTGAGACTTTTGTTAATACCTATTAAAAAACCTGGAGTTGATGTTTAATACAGTGTGGGAGCCGGAGCCGAGTCAATAAAGTAGGAGGTTATGAGAGGAGCCTCATAAAATGTTTGACATGCAGCTTGTCGAACTTCCCATGATCAGGGCCTCAGCTCCATTTTTCCTTCCCATTTATTCTCAATTTTATGCCCTCTAAATTTAATTCTGGTGACATTAATTCCTCCTAAGTCACATCGTTGGGCTGATTTTGGCCCATGCTCAAAATTCTATTTTCAATAATAGCACACGTGTATATAACTCCTGAGATTCTCTTATGATCACGGACAAACTGTGAGACATGGGTTTTCTATGGAGAATGTTATTTCATGCTTGAGCTTATGCCTGAGTATGTATGTGGAACAATTGAATTTTGTATAATATAACATTTCGATCAATACATTAGCTCCTAATAAACGTCAAGTTTAAAGTGGAACCTACTCTTGAGGGCAGACGGTTCTCATCTCAACTAGTAGATTATTTTTGCTTTTATGTAAACACACACGGACGTGCATAGATATTTTTTAAGGGCTTCACTCAATTATAGGAAGGATTTACGCAGCTTTTTAAATTATATAAGTATGTCAAAACGTATTTAGGAAACAGTTCGGCCAAATTTAATCATCTAATTATTATGGTCCGAAGCACAGTCTAAAATTAAAATGTAGGACAATTGCTATTATGGTTGAGAGTTTATTTCATCAATCTTGTGTATAGGAGCTAGCATGAGTAAATTAAAAAAAAAAGCTATAAAGCAATTATTATTTTTACGTACAATGTAACAATTGAAAAATTCCAGTCCAAAGATGATATCTTCTAAAAAAAGATTCTATAATGAGAAAATTCTATTATTCTCGAGTCCAGATTTTTTTACTTTGACGTATGTACATATGTGAACAATAGCTTATTTTCGCATTAGTACATGATGGAGCTTTATGGAAGGATTTTCAAAAGAAATCAAATGGTCAGTATCATTAATTGAGTGTAAGGAAATTCAATAGAAATGTTGTTGCATGGAAGATGTTTGAGGATAATTGAGCGTGCCGAAGGAATTTTTTGTTACTCCCAAGTTTAATAACATGACTTGTATTCCTTCGCATTATCCCACAAAATCTTCATGCTTCCTTGGACAGATTCCGATCCTGATTTTTATGGCCAACGGACATGACATAAAATCAATAGGATTCGGGCCCCAGTTCCATTTACTGACCATATGCATGAATGCATGGACAGGCCTGTGATAATAACATGGTTTCTATAAAGTCGAAATTTTTGAGACATTTCCGTGACCCAGTTTTTACACTTTTTTTCTACAATTTCCCGGGAGTTCCGCTTATTTTACAGTTGTCATTAAGAAGTCTTCGTCGATTTTTTTGTGAGGCTCATAAAACATACCCCGCAAATAGGAAATGGAGTCCAAGAGCTAATTTGTAGAGTTAATTACAATAAATATATAAGGAACATTGCACATTTGCATCTCCCGTAATATTATTATTCCAGAGATGAGTTGATGACTTACGAGTATGAAAAAAATATGATGAGAGCCGGGATGAGGGCAATTATTGACACAGTGTAGGCCATCACGTGGACATTAGCTTTTTTCTTGTGAGTCTCCAGAGCATGATTGCTGCAAGTTGAGTAATTCGTCCACTCCCGATGAGAGTTCAGGTATTTGGCCCAAGTTCCATTGGCGTCACAGATTTTGGGCACGGAAGCTGCAAATGTCACACAAAAGTCATAAACATCAGAGCTATGTATACACCTCCGCCTGTACCATTTCGCATCCTAATTTAATCCAAAATTTGCTTCCCCAGACATAAATTTTATTTTGTCTCTGCTCTCCATACATCAACTCTCATACACTACTTCCTTTCAATTCAACTATAGGTATAAATTACGCTCAAATTTTTCCCAGTTTTATAACTAACCCTAAAAATTTTTACTACGTCAAAATAAACCAAACTTATTGGAGACTTCGAGGATCCCAACTATATATTTCATACTTAATATATACATAGTTCGGATCCATAAATGTATTTTTACGGTTCCTTTTTTTAACAATAAACTTCTTAAAATAAAACAGAAAAAGTGCATATTTGAAGCCAAGAATTATTGTGCAATTTAAAAAAAATGTTTACGCAATAAATCACATTATTTACCATTAATTACGCAAAAATTGGGGCTATTATAGCGCAAATACAGTATGTTTCCATAGAACAAGTATATATGTTTTAGCAAAATTTTATGAAGTTATTGCTAAAGTTAGCCTCGCATGTGGTTTGTTTAACAATGCCCCAATTCAGGCAAAAATTTTACGCAGCCCGTATATTTTGAGCAGAGTTCGCGGAGCTAAACCATGCCTGGAGTTCCAGATACGTGAGCCCGGGAGAGGGTTAAAAATGCCGAGTGACGATTGGATCCAGAAGTTCGGAACAGAGGAAGGCGAAGCCAGAGACGGAGGGGAATCTCAATTGAGAATTATAATTATTATGCGTTTAAAAAATAAAGATTCACAGATTTTTTAAGAAGAAGTTCGAATCAGCCCAGGACCCAAACCCAGGATCCAAATATTCAGGTATTAAACAAATTTTGTTGAACTGCGTCAAGTTTCAGTGTAATTATAAAAATCTGCCTTATTTTTTGTTTGTATTTTTTTGTATACTGGAATTATTTGGATAATTTGAAATTTTTAGGGGAAACTATCCAATAGGACTTAAAAATTATTATTGCTTGTATTCAATGAATTTCTAATCTATTTTAGGCTCCTACGATTGTGTGGTTCAAAAAGCGTGGAATTATTTTATGTGCTTCGATTTTGACTGGCAAGGATTCTTTTTTGAATGACAGCTAATTGTGGTTGTGTAAATTTTTTTTCTTATATTAATTAATGGAACGATTTTTGATATATTCTTTTGAAATGACAGCTAATTGTGGTTGTGTAAATTTTTTTGCTTATATTAAATAATGGAATAATTTTGATGTATTCTTTTGAAATGAGAGGAATTGGCGTCATTTATTGAAATTATTTTGAAGTTTGAATTTTCTAGCTACCGTGATATCGAATTTTCGTTTTTTGGATCCTTGCTTGAAATCAAGTGACCGAGGGCCCGCTACTGCTTAATGATTTTTTTGGACTGTCTGAAATATGTTTTGGAGATTGTTTACAAATGTATTTTTGATTTAATTACTAATTATTGCAGGTGTCCAAAAGGTCTAGCAGTTGACTTGCTGAGGAATTCACATGTGTTTATTAGCAATGTGGTTTGATTAGCGTAATTAATTAATTTGTATTTTATTTGGACCAAAGTTTTGCTAGACAAAGTTTCGTACTTTTATTTCTATGGGAGTGGTAGAGCGTATGGATATAGTTGAATCTCAACCTGTTTGTCATATTGTTAGTTGATTTATCAGGATATCAGGATGTAGGGTAAGGGAGTGAGAGTAATAATAATTGATTAGTTATACTTGGATTAGTTGGAGCATGTTGGGCTTTGTTAGATTATTAACTTGGAAGTTCTAAGGGAAAAGGTAATAATAGTTGGTAATGGGCACGCAAAATATTGAGGATGTTCATCCTATAAAATGCAAGACCATTCCATGGCTAGTGTTTGCTTTTTCGGTTGAATTAGTTCAGAGTCAAAAAAGTATATCAAAGGGGTACTCTATATATGAACAACATAACGGCGCGGGAGCATTCTTTAGGAGGAATGTTTTCCCAAGTATTTACAGAATATTTGATCAACATAAATTTCCATATCCCTACAGACCTTTGCCCATTTGTGGAATGACAAAAGGTGCCCGGGCCATATTTCAACTCGTCTCTACCGTGAACGCATCATTTATCACCTACTTGAGGAAAACAATATTCCCTGATTACAATCCGGCGATTGGGAAGAACAGCAGTGAGACAGTCATGTCAAGCCCGGTCCTCCAAAGAGCTCCAGCAGCTGAGCGAAACAAGGCTCCTATTCTAGAGACGCTCAAAACTATCCTCCCTGTGCCAAGCAACAATGAGAAGCTTCAAATTTTGGAAATTGCAAGTGGAACAGGTCAGCACATTGCTCACTTTGCCCAGTCCCTGCCACAAGTAGAGTGGCAGCCTTCGGAAGTTTCCTCGACGAGCTTGAGGAGTATTGAGCAATATATTGCATTTTACAATTTGAAGAATGTCAAACCACCGTTGATGATTGACATTGTGAAACCAACCGGGGAGTGGCCGTCACCCTTGAATTCACCACAGTCCCTGGATGCAATTCTCTGCACAAATATGATTCATATCACACCTTGGACTTGCACTGAAGGACTTTTCTCATCCGCAAACTATCTCCTCAAACCAGGGGGTCTTTTAATAACTTACGGTCCTTACTCCGTCAATGGCGTATTAACCCCAGAAAGTAACGTCAATTTTGATGCTGGCCTTCGACAGCAAAATCCTCTGTGGGGAATCCGGGACGTGAAGGATTTGGAACAACTGGGAGCTCAACAGAAACTTGAACTCCATCAGAGATTTGACTTACCAGCTAATAACAAAATTCTTGTGTTTCGTAAAGTCTTGTGAGTGAGTGAAACTCAATCACATCTAATTCTCTAACGTCAAATATTTGCAAAAGTTGCATTCCATTTTCCTCCAACTTCCCCTAAACTTCTCTCTCCCTCTTTCTCTCAATACAAATAAATACGCTCTTGACTCTCCACATTCCTTCGATCGCTCTTGCCTTATTTTCTCATCCCAGCTCATACACTAATTTATAGCTAATTTTATAGACATTAAGTTCTTAACTGGTCGTATCTTTTGTATGAATATCTATAGATATATCCATTGGCTCCGTGAAACCATGTGTACAGTATGAAATCTTAAACCCTTAAATGGAACCCACAATTCACTGGATGTTGTTTTGATGAAAATTCAAATGGACAAAGACTAAATAGTTCCTCCTAAACCCTGTCTTGAATTCTAACGTTCCCTTTGATCCTGTCTCCCATTTGAGTCCAACTTAAACCTAACTCCATTTGAGATTTTAAATGCAGTTGATATTGTTTAGAACTCCTCATTTATACTTTTCATCGTCACACCTCCCAACATATGTAATTATATGTGATCTGACCCAGCTGCAGTAACACAGTGTGAGCGCAAAACTGGACCGGGCTGGGCTTGACAAGTGTAGGTTCTAGGATTCGTTTTAGAATTCCGTTTGAATTGCTTTGGAGAATCAAGTTGACTCAAAGGTTCAAGTTCTGTGTATCCTTAAACTTTCCCAAGGTTTTTTTTAGACCTTGTAGCTTTACCCAATTCAACCGTCATGTCTCAAACTATTTGAAATCAGGTGGTGAAATGCAGCAGTCAATTTTATCTTATCCGCTTTTGTTCATTTAGCTCCTGCTCCTTTTTCAACCGTAGTCCCCGGAACTAGTATGAATGCCCTTGTGTGTACGTACTATTGAACTGACTACAAGTATCTATACCTATACTACGTGCGTATTTACCCATTCCCATAAAACCAGAATAAAGCTAGGCTTATGGGCCGGGTTGTTTAGCACCAGGAAGAAGATTCCTAGGAATTTCAATAAAATTCGATAACATGTCCTGGGACCTAGCAGCAGCAGGACCTCACGCCTACTTTTAACAACAACAAACAACTGCATATTATAGTTTGCTCACAGTGAGACTCAACATTAGCGTCGGAGCCTTGTAACGACGAAACGAAGCGCACCAAATTAAATTACTAGCAAGTAGAATTCCTTTGCAAATCGAATTCCCTTTTTCCTCCATTTATCCCCAGCTTTTCCCTTTGAACCAAAGCAACCGTATCAATTTCATCAGGTTTCCTTCCTGTGTATGTAACATTACAACCCTGCTTAGATATTCCGGCTCAGGAAAATGACGGAGTATCCTGAGCGTCACTCCTACATCATTATTTTTTCCCCTGTGGAGAAACAGATTCCCAAACTTGAGATAACCTGTCAATCAACCCGTTTCCCTTTAACTTTCTCCCAAGTTTTTTTTTTACTACACTTGCAAATTCCCTAACTTCCCTATACGCTTACACACAGGGAGTTGATTTGGAGCAGGACCTATTCAATTTGATCCCTATTTTCTCTCAAAAGAACTTGTACACTCCATCCCTTTAACTAACATGGGATGACTCTTAAGGCAGAGGGTTTCCTTCCATACACTATTACGTCCAAACGATAACGAACATGGTCTAATCCCATTGATAACGAAAGTAGGAAACAGAGTAGTTTTTACTCCAGTTTACAGTATACATACATACGTACATATATACATACATACGCATTCAACGTGGTTTGTACAGTCCTGAGGCCCAAGACACCGACCTCAGTGTTACCACTAATGCGGTTTCAGATCAAAGTGATGCTATTCTTAACTTACTACACAGTATGTACAGAACGTAGAAGATACATGATGCATGTCTTGCATACTATAGTAGGTAGGTCAAGAGCATGTATACACAAGGCTAATTGTAAGAGATGCGGAAGTCTTCAAACAACAAAACTGTAGTAGGTTCGTAAATGAACATTTTCGTCTTCAAAAATGTCGGGAGCATTGTCCGCTGCTAGAAGGCAAAACCATCCCAGAAATTTTGCTCTTTTGAGAAAGCTCTCCAATACAGAGAAAAAACTGTGCTTGTTTATAAAAGCATAGGAAATCTATGCCTGGGGAAAGTTCAGCTCTGCATCCATGTGTGGCACACACAGAGGGTGACACGTCCTGGAAGGAAAGGGAGATTTCAAAGGAAAAAAGTGCTAAGTAAGTGCCGGAGGGAACTGTGAGAGTGGGATTAAGTTTGAGAGAGAAGAGCAGTTAAAATCCTAGGTTGAAATTAGGATTAACCTGAGAAGTGAGTGGGAAGGAGGGAAGGATGATGGAGGAAGTGGATGATGATATGCGTTATGTGGTTGTGGTGGTTGCGTTGGTGTGTGGGGGCCTATCTCCAGTGTGTAATATTTATTTGCCAAAAGGTCCTGGCTGTTGTTCTTGATCTCTGGGTCGTAAGTTATTGTAAGTAGGTATTACATGACGACGGTTTGCATTATAAGACACTACATTACACTCAACCTTAAGGAGTGTGACGGAGGAGGAGGAGGGATTCAGGGGAGAAGTCTCTTCCTCAAACCTCTGGAATTCTCTACAAGCCTTTATAGCTCTTAGGAGAAGAAAACCACTTGGTTGTCTTAACCTCCGTGACACTCACATAAGTAATAACGAGGGACGATAAGTGAGTCTCTCTCACTCCTCATCTAGCTTGCTTCCTAGGGAGTTTAATCTTTCCAGGAAATGAAGAGGGAAACGATGGAGATTTCTCCGCTCGAAACCACTGAGTTTTCTCCGTCTATCCCAAATGCTCTGTGTCGAGTGTGCCTTTCACATGGCAGGAGTATCTATAGCTCCAGGCCCATAAAAGACTGCACTGGCTTAACTTTCAAGGGTTTAATAAACCCAGTAGAGAAAAACCTTACATAATGTGGAGACATATCCGGGGCTTATAGACTCATATTATGTATACATCCCTATAAGATAGCATCCCAAGGTTTCCTCATTAACAATGCGCGCTAAGCTCCTGGCCCTGTTTTTAAAATGTGCCTACATGTCTGGCTATTGTAGGTACATACATATAGTGTACAGTGGACCCTTATCAAAATAGCACGGATGTAGCATGAATGTGTTCAAAATATTTTTCCCCTATGGAAACAATCCTTACATAAGGGAGCATTCTGTAACGAGAGGATTCTGTACTGAAGCAGATCCTATACAGCCACCATTATAGTATTTAATTTTAGTATATACGACTATTGGGGAACCAAAGACCTTGATTTGGTAGGTTTGGGAATAAGTTTTAAAATAAATCTGAGCTTCATTGAAAATTAAGAAATATTTCTTGGAGTAGATCTTTAGCTTTATTCCCTATCTTGTTACGGTACTAATAATTATATAGTTTCATGATATCACAAATAAATTTGATACGACCGATTTTATTTTCGTATCTTGGATACGAGTATGTACAAATGATTAATCGTTTACCTCCCATCACTTTTGAGCCTGTCCTTTCGTCAAGGTATCAAATACATTTTAAAAAATCTGTCGTATCACATTTTGTTGTCATACCTTGGAACTATGGTTACTGACATTTGAGCAGAAGTTGGGCCCATGCAGTCAGGAGTAATTCGCTAAAAGTAAGTCGGAGTTAAAAATTGTATAAAAATGTACATAGATACATATATGGTTTTGCATGGAGGATCCTGCATTTATATATAATTACACATGTGTGCATACGCTTAATTATATGAATACATACAATTTTATATATGCACATGCAAAGACACACACACATATATGTAAATATCTAAGCTTGTCTTAAGGTAGTAATGGAGTCAGCTTATGATTAAGTATGGGATGAGGTTTTTCTCCCTCTTCTTTTAAGTAAAGTGAACTATCGATATGACTGTCCTTTAAACAATCTGAGTTTTATTGTTACCATTACATGCTTTAATAGAACAAAAATAATTAAAATTGAAGTAAATGGGAATTTACAAGACTCTTGCTGGAAGTGTAGAGAAAATGCTTAAGAAAGAAAAATACTACGAGATTACGCCGAGAGTCTACTGTATTCGATTCCCAGCACTGCTATTACTCCTATAGCTTTTAATAATGCAAATAGCTCTCAGTAGCTAGCAATACAGTTAACATTCTATTACCCAGCATTATCCCATCTTCTTATCATCCTTTTTGTAGATGTAAGTTGTAGCCGTAGAAAAATAATCATAGCTGTACAAAGAATGAAATCTCTCCTTGGAAGAGGAGAGATCTCTCCTTCATATACTGCAGTCAATTCCATCTGTTTAGATATAAATATACAGGAAAATCCTTACACACACATGGATCCGAGCTCCTATTCACTTTCATTTTATTTTTACGAGGCCCTTCAAACACAACCTGAGCATCTTACCTTTTTTTTTCTTAAAGGGAACTACAAAAATTCTCGTTTGCATATAATTTACGAGTTGTCGTACCATTTTGATTCTCTCCACACAAAATCCTACGCCTGAGTGTGCCTCCAAGTAGGGAGCATTAGACCCAGGCTCTTTTCTAATCGTACAGGAGAGTTTTGGTGTAAGAGCCCGTCTTCTAAAAGATTTTCTGAAATAATTGGTTTCACTTTGCCCCAATTTTATTTCTCCGCCTTACAAGATAGCCTTTTATAGCCTTAAAATTAAACCCATACGTTCCTGTCTATATTCCTACCTGGTGTCTAAAATTGTAACAGTAAATCACAGAGTTACTATTGGAATATTTCCAAGTTTTTCATTTATCATTTGTTTTAATTCCCATCCGTACTTTTAAACAGAATAGTAAAATTATTGGTTAGATTCATCTCAAGCCCTGCTCCAGAAACTACAAAAGCAAATTGTTCCGAATTTAGTACAGCATTATTAATGACCCCTGTTCCTTTGACAATGTTAAAGCCAACTTTGTTCTACAATACCAAAATAGTGACAACACTAACAATAAGGATATCACGTTACATTAAATGTCCCCCAGGAATATGAAACAAAACCCCTACATTTTAGAATAACGGTGAAATGTGCTACGGGGTGATGTTTTAGCAAAACAGAATTATTGATTTCTTAGAGGACCCCAGAGCAGGTTGCCTAATAACTTCAGACGCTTTATGTACATATGTAATATACTCCAATTGAAATAAATCCCCATATGGACTAAATTGACACCCACAATTTTACGTCCAGGTAGAGTTTCTCCTATGTAAATTCCTGTACTATCAATAATCATGTAATTGCCTATAGTTTGTTTGGGTCCTTCATATAATATGTAAATTGAGAAAGTTTTCTGAATGTTTTGAAACCAACACACTACCATCTGTAAAAATATCTATAAATACCAAATTATTTTATGGCACCGGCACAATGCTATTATTAATGCATTGTTTGCACATACGCCGTTTAATAACAACGTGACCTACTCGCAGGTGTGTGTATACATAAATAATTACTTAATACAGTCGATTCCCATCATCTATATTTCTACTGTAGCCCAAAACATTAACTACCAGCACACACATAGGTACACACACACACACACACAAGTCAGAAAAGTAACCAAGACGTATTTACCAAAGCCCAGTAGTGCCTGTACACGAGGGGAAAAATACATACAGGAGTTCAGTAAGCACGAATAATTCTCAATTGGAGGGAAAAGTTGTAATTAAGGTGGACGCTTTATATATCTATATATATGTAATTATGTACGGAGAGAGTCAACCTGCCATGAAAATTATTTGGAGAGATTTGCTACCCCAGCAATGTTAACATTTGAAATGTTACATTTCCCTCTTTACATAAATTCCTCTATATTTAGGAGACCCGTCCATGGACACAAACACACACAGAGAGAGAGAGAGAGAGTGGAATCAGTAAACAAATCAAACTTGTCAGGCTTTGCGGAGTCAGCATTGGAGAAAGCGGTGGCGGAAACGAGAGAAAATTTAAGGGGATACTAGACTCAAGTGAAACTAACGTAAATTAACAGTCAAGAATTTTCTACTTCCTTTCCCATATCTATAGGAAACTCCTGCCTGTGGAATATTCTATTGAGTGTTTATACCTTGTATTGTGAGGGTATTCTCCCGTAATGAATCATGGGACATGCTGCTTGGGATGATAAACCTGGACGTATGTATCTACATGTTATATACATACGTAGATACCCAAATATAGGTATAAGTTGTACCCATTGGGAAAACAAATAGTCCCATAAAAACTCCCATATCGAGCTCTGTGTCTATCTGATTAGTAAGGAATTTGTAGTAGTGTGTTATAAGGAAGTCGGAAATTATCCTGGGGGCACACCTTATATAGGGCATATTGGGAGTCCCACACATATCTATGTATACAGGGAACCATTATTGGGAAACCTAAACACCGTAAAGAGGGCTCTTTGCTGCCTCCACTCAGCCCAACCCCCCATTATTCCCCCAACTTTTCCAAGTAATCATGGTTCAATTGAGGAACATCAAGTGGGAGAGCCGTCGTGAGAGTTCAATCTAGTAAAAGGGGAATATATAGGAAATTGATACCCGGCGTGACGGTGGATGTGTGAAGCTCTCCACTACAATCAAAAGTAAATGGTGAGGAAGAACTGGCCTCCATAACTGAGCTGTACAAAAGGCTCAAGCGTAAAACACCGGAGCGAGAAAAGTAAACAAATGTGAAAACTATACCTACACTTTCGACCATATGTTATAGTACAGTTGGGAGTGCACAGTTGAGTGGAAGTGCAAATCTATATACGAACGAGCTTATATAAGCATCAATAATTATTAGGCTTTTAAAATCTAAAGCTTAAAGCAATGAACCCCAATACTTTTTAAACAATCTAGTCCCCCAAAAAGTTTTCTCTCCTACGCTCACCTATAACGCACCCGTGAAGTTAAAAGCTGGGAAGATTCTTCTGCAAATTAAAGCCTATTACGCTTTCTAACGGAACACTTCAAATACTTAATAAATCAGTAACAATTTTATTCTAAAATAATCCCTACTCAAAAACTGCTTAAAAACAGTCAAAATTCAAAACAATATTAATTACTTTCACCGGGCGCCTCCACCAGTGAAACAATAAGTATCTAGGTATAGTGTGTAACAAAATAATGTGACTATTCGTCTTAGAGTCCAATTAGTTAAATCTGTTGATTATACAGTTATTCGGATAAACTACGGATAGTAATAGAGAGGTTGTGGACTACCGTTTTTTGAGGTTTCGGTGGAGGTTCCGGCAGTGAAAGTACTTTCACTTTGATGTGTACCGAAACTTGCCTGACAGAATCGGGCTACACTCTCATGTACACCGGTTTAGTTTAGGGAAACAAGAATGCCTCTAATTGGATGAATTTTGTTACCGCTAAATTTCATAAGCGAAATCACGTGTATTTCTTCGGTGGACAGAACGTTCCAGATTTCCTTGCGAAATGATGGTTTAAACTCGCGCCTTGTCCTAAACCTGTTCTGTATCCCGGCTTAACACAACGACATTTTCTGTACCGAAACCAGTTACGGTACAACAATCCTTTTACCTTTACCGAAACCTAGTTTCAGTAGCCCACAACCTCTCTAATAATGCAATGATGAGAGGGGTACTGTCCCTTGTGCCATGGGAACTTTCACCAGTACAAACAATCCTCATTTCAGGGCGTCTGCTCTCTTAGCCTCAACCGACTCTGTAATGACTGTACCTGAAACTTTCTTCACTAAGGGCAGATACAAGGCTTGAGTTGGCTCCATCATAAACTTGCCTAAGTTCCTGCTATAATATGTCTTTATGCCTTTAAAGTATAGGATTTCTTTGTAGTGGGGTAACGAAACTAATTTGAATTTCTTGAGCATCCCATGTACGTATCTCCTTTTAAATGAAAATTACTCACAGCTACCTTGAGCAGCATATTATAAATAATTATTGTTAAGTGAAGCTCATGGGAAATTCCTTTAGTGTTTTCCCTTCAAATAATTACATACATATGCTTTTGTATGCTTTATCAAGTAAATCTCTTAACTAATGATACTAAAAACAAAAGAAATTACAAGCGCACTACGTGTTTACCATTCCAGTGTGAAACCCTGTTACAGATACAAAAAGAAATTAATCTCAAATATCACGAGCTATCATGAACCTGAGCAGACCTCTAATTTAAGACAGTATATATGCACTTTTGAAGAAAAACCCAGTTTATTATAACGTTACTGTAATTACTCATTGTTCGTAACAACAAAATCTCCGAACATCGAAGAATATTCCAAGATTTAAAGGAACATTCCCTTTCATATCTATTGAGTATGGATGTAGATTCTCCCTAATCCTGAAATAATAACCGGCGAAGTCACTACGAAAAGTACTTTTGTTTACATGTAAAGCTCCTACACTGTTACCTTGAAACCAGAGACATTCCCACCCACACACACACACACACATACACACACACACTCGTACCTATGTACGCTCAATGTTTACATTCTAAAGCGACCACATTTTTTCTAGTGCAATATAAATCCGTCGACACGATTCCAAACAAAAGTGTCTCTAGGGATGACTCAACATCCCACGTGTGCCTTTCATACGTACCTAACAATAAGTCATAGAAGATCCTTTCAAAATAGAACCTTCATTGGATTCTCCTTCAGAGAGTATAGAAATTGAAGTTAAAGCTATAGAGTGCTTGGGATATCAAAAATGAGTCTATCACAGGTCGAGGATTTGTACTAGAGTCTGGGATTTTTAGGGGTACGCGTCTCCACGCATCCAGTAGATGACATTGGGAGAATTGAAGTAAAAAGGGTCAGCTCTATACAACTATACGAGACGGAAGTCTTGAGAGTAATTTAATATCAAATTGAAAATGGTTGGAGGACAGCTGGAAAAGGCAAGATGAGGTTTTGAGACAAGTTCCTTGGACTAGGACGGAAGGGAAAGGCAGAGAGAGAGAGAGAGAGAGAGAGAGAGAGAGAGAGAGAGAGAGAGAGTTGACATAAAAGTTGGAAAGATGAAAGTAACGGCTCAAGAGCCCGTCAACAAGTTAGACGACTTTTGGTCATTAACACAAAGCCCCAGGACTAATACACAGCACTTAAATTGAAAGAGAAGGAATAATATGGTGGGACAATTAAAAGTCATAAGACTCAACCACTCAGCGGCACTTGAGTCAAAAAGTCAAGAGAAAGTCCCTCCTTCAGACCCCGCTCAAATTAGCTCCGAACATGTGTTTACAAAGCTTACACAGACATAGAAATTAATTGGATTTTTTCAATGAAATTGAAAAAAAAACCTTCCTTCATTACTAGCTCTTTATAAAAGACACACAAAGGATACTGTTGTAAATTATAGGAAAATACGGTACAGAGTACAGACCAGAGCTTCTCCTTTAATGTACCTATTGTACTGTCGATGTGGGGAGATTTTAACACTGTGTTAGATTTCCAATGGGCCATGTACCTTTTTCTCGTGTAGTTTGCAATTGACAAGCGGGCCGGAATATAAATTACATTTTAGGGGAGTACATTGGAGTCGACAGGGCACAATTGGGAACAAGTGTATTAATCCACAAGGTATAATATGCTTTCATTTGCAAATGTGGGAGAGCCGTCGGATTAGTCCCACTTGTTAGGATCCTGTTCCCAGAGTGAGAGTCATTTTGTGGGGGGGGGGGTTAGACAGAGAGTGAAAGTTACGGTGGGGAGGGAGTCCAATGAGTGCGAGAGAAAGGGAGATGAAATGAACTGAGGGAACACATTACCCCAAAAAGCCCTCTCTCACTATGTGTAGTGATTGGGCCGTCTTGTCTCTCTTTACATGTGCACTCATGAATGGAGTAGCTTCTATCAAATCGTTAATCTTGCTTGCGGTTTTCACTTGATTACGGGACCAGAAAGAGTGAGAGACAGAGAGAGAGAGTGAACGAGAGAGAAAGTCCCAGGCAGTGAAAGAGAGAGAGAGAGAGAAAGTCCCAGACAGTGAAAGAATCCCGACTTTATTTTAATCCCAAGCGGATTTTCTCCACTTGTAGCTGCTGACTTTCTCTCACTTTCTCTCTTCCCACTCTACATGTTTACAAGCGCTTGGGATAGCTAGACATTTGAAGCTCTCAAGATACAAATGTAGTCATCTTCTGTGGGAATATCTCAGGAGGCTCAAAAGCCTCTTAAGGTCTGAGTGGGAATTTCAAAATAATACTTACCATTGAGGTTTTGTCTTTTGGTTTCGTCGTGGGAATTGCATTTGCAAATAATGAATGTTATAGCAACACCATAACGTCAATCCTTTCAAGGAGTCCCGGAAGTAATTAAACACTTGGACAAAAGTCGACTTAAATTTGTTCTAAACATCATAATTATTATATGATTTTATTCCATACAATAAACCATATAGTTTATTTATCAATTGCAAATTCAGTGTTAGTTCAAAATATAAATTAATTATAGGCAGCCTGTACAGTAATTATTACCGCATTTGAATGTAATTTACAACCAAATTAAATTTCTCTTCTTGGAAAGCATAAAATCAAATTGTGAAAATATATAGGACCCCGGAAATAACGCCCTTCATTTATTGACGCCACGCGCAGCCCTTCACACGTTTACGTAGCCCATTGTCGTTCCAATTTTGTATCTCATTTGATGACGTCCACTTTCCCAGAACATTATTTTTATGGTACACAAAACAATGTTTCCTTTCTGCTCCGGTGGGTTTGCTGTTTGAAATTAATTAGACATTTCAAGTAGTACCTTCACCCACACTCTCTCTCTCCCAACTTAACTTCCAAGTTAAACCCTTTATTTCCACTTGGGAGAATAAGTATGTACGCATTAAATAATTATTTCTACTTTTCTTCTCTTCCTCGAATTTTGCTCAACACACCCAAACCACTAGCTTTCACTGTAGGAACATATAATTAATTACATGTAACGCAGAGTAACACAAATTTGTCCTCCACGTTTCCATGTATATCCTCAAATTCTCTCTCCTTTTTCATTTCATGAGAAAATAAAACCAAGTTACCTTAAAACTTGAGTTCTGCATTATAAATAGTACCAGGTACAGGATTCCATAATTATATCATGATTTAAGGTAAAACGTTTGAAAATGAGGTTTTTCCACCCCACCGGCCAAATAAATTTTTAAACTGCAGACAATGTAAGAGAGATTCATTGAAAGTATTCTCTGTCTATGTCAATTTGAATTTAGAGTCTTATAAATGAATATGCATACTTGTAAGGACGAAAATTAACATTGTATTTAATCAAAGCGTATCCAAATGGTTTTGCTCAAATACTCGAGAAAAAGCGCTGTTACAATACAGTATAATTATACATAAGCAACTGCGCATAGCGAAAAAGCACACTTCATTCTTTGAAATCGTTCCCTCCAGGCATGAAAAACTATTTGAAGGGAGAAAAAAAGCTCAGAAAGTAGTACTCGGTGAATGAACGTGTGTGAGTTGGAGAAAGGAGACAAAAAAAAAAGAAAGAAAGAAAGAAAGAAGAATAATGTGAACAATAGGTTTCATGCTCATTAGATTGAATTAGTAGAGGATATATAGCGGGAAATAGCACTCTATAAAGTTGGTCTTCTCATGCTGCCCTTGTATTTTATCCGGGTGACTGTCTACAAGCGTTAACTGGGAAAAAGAGTCCCTAACTCCATGAATTAGTCGGGATGAGTCTAATGGTTAATGTGAGTGACGTGGGAGGTATTTTTACTATAGTAAACGTCCCTCTCATTTTTCTTGTTTTTTCCTTCCTCTCTTTTTCCCCATCCGTCTCAACTCCACTCCTTTTGTTCCCTGAAATCTTCTCCATTTCCTTTCTCCCTCAATTTTATCTTACATTCTGTAAAAGTATTAGTCCCAGGACTCTCGGCCTGCCAAAGCCAATGCAAAAATGCATCAAGGAGGAAATGGATGGAGACAAAAGCATTATTTCTCTTCTATTGTTTCCACCCAGGCTCAGAGGATAAGAGTGGGTGCATTTGTAAACGAAAAGGATGTCACATTATTTTTTTTTCCATCGATAGCATCCATGGATGGATAGAAACTCTAGAGCTGAGAAAAGTCTGACACAGAGATAACACAAGTGTAACTACTCGGATATAAACTTTCTTCTCTGACACTCTTTGAACTTAAGATCTAAATCTTGTCAATATATCCACCATGTATAGGTACTGATCATGCCGAGAATGACTATGACGGGATTTTTTTAGTGCACATTCCCTCCCAGAAAAACAAAGCTCTGGTGGTATTTTACTGCCCATGGTTAAGCAGAAAAGCATCCTCATCGATAGACACAGAGACTTTTATCCCATTCATTTAAAACTTGTACATACATACATACATGGAGCTGTGGTGTATAGTGCATTTAACCAGAGAATGTTAACCAGAAATTCAGCGCATTTAACTACCATTACCCTTTGCAGTGGGCTCTAATGTTACATCTGGAAATAATTTATTTATAAGTCTTTACAATCCTTCCGGGCAGGTCCTACAAGTGTGTACGGACATTATAATGTACATATGTGATAATGTGAGCCTGCTGTGCTCGTTACAATTCCGTAACTTCATTAAATACAACGATAACATTACATGTATGCATGTGTTGATGTATCCCTGCAATCCTCTGGATTAACGTAATAAATTCGGAACAGAACATAATAATTCAGAACCCACAGTCCCTTTGAAGCTCCGAAGACAGCACAAATATAGACACACACGTGGGTGACAAATTGGATTTACAGCATTGTGCTCTTTTTCAAGCATTTTACACTCACTACAGACATTTCCTCAAATTGACGCAGGCTTCTTGGCATTATTGTCTGAGTCACAATAGGGAGAGAGTACTGCTTGTTCTTTGCATACAAAAATCTATAGTATACATAGCTCCATAGAAATTATACAGTGGAACTGGTTCAATATCCCTCGTAGGAGTCAAATCCGACTGTAATATTCAGGGACAGTATATAAATTTAACATTGTCCAAAAGGGAACGTGTCCAACTATTTTTGGTCCTACAGAAACAATGTCCTTCAGCATAGAGGGAGTAGACTGTGCGTAATACATGGAGCTAAACATGTGACTATATCCTCAAGCAGATTTATATGATGCATATGTGCACAATCATAATTCATTCCGGTAACATTTCCTACCTGGTCCCAGCTTAGGCATCTACGTTGTAAACACATACATATAAAGCCCACTTTTCATTTCATAGAGACTCCGCAGTATTGCTCCTAGTTCTGGAAGACTGGATGCGTACAGAGGGAAAAACCTCTGGAGTGGAATCCCAGTAAACCACGTTAGGTTGGACTAACGTTAAACCCTGACGTTGCATTGTTTCCATCGAAAGTTAATGTTGTATAAACGCAGGGCCAATAACGTTACGGTTTTAATGCTGTACCAATATTTGTGTTCCGCGTTAGAGCATCGTTTGAAAATTCACTTACAAATACCGTTTACGAAACATAAAAACATAGCGCTGCATAACCGTTCATAAACAAACGCTTGCATAACGCTTATTTAGTGCTAATGTTAGCGGACATGCGCGTTACCAAGAATGTATCAATCAAGTTGGAAGGGAAATCAATTTTACGGCCGTTACTGCAGTCAGTAAGCAGTGTAAGCACAGCAAACGTACGCTGTTTGTACAGTACTTCAAATTAGTTTGCTGGATCTTAACAATTTGCTAAAATTAAATTAAATTTGGTTCGGAGAAAAAGGATACAAGCGTTTATTTATGGTGCTCGTTTCGCCAAATAAGGTAAGTGTGTAACCTAAAATATTATGACATTAATTCCTATCATTCATTTAATGCTTAGCTAATTGTGGATTATTTTCGGGAGTTAATTAATTAAAATTATATAACATATACTTTGTATTTATGTTCTTATTTTGTTGTATCATTTCAGTGAAGAGGGTTGGTAAGCAGATTTTGATGTTGATGATAACCAACTGGCAACTGCGAGTGTTGCTCTGATGATTCTGCTGAACTTACAGTTTAAGTCTGGGACTGGAGCTTCAGTAGGCAATAATTGAAGGTAGACAGTGTATACCTAATTATTATTATTATATAAGTATTTATATAATTATTTACATAATCATATAATTATTTGAGTTCTCCAAAATAAATTTTATTCAAAAAAAGTATTTTGATTTTAATGTAGTTAAAAAAGTATGCTGTAGTTAGTATTTGGTGAATATGTGCTGAATTAAACCATTTTTTATTTTCCTCACGGGGCAGTATTTTGAAGTTCGCACTTTGTTTAAAGGCCTCTGTATTTCGTTGTATTTTGGGCACCTCTGTTACTTACTGTAATTATTTCTTGTAAGTTTTATTATTTATACATTATATATAATCTTTTTATTTTGCTTTTACAGCCTCATTCCTCAGCTGCCATTTGTTATGTTCGGGGATTCAAAAGGGACCAACCTTTTTACTGCTGTCGAGATTCGTGCCATCTTCGTTTATTTTAAAAGTTCCTTGTTTATGTCATTTCCAGATTATGGAATTATTTAGATTATTTTTTCAGATTATGGAGGTGGTATGTATGTATGTACATCTTATTATTAAATTGTATATAAATTGTTTTAATAAATAAATATAATTATATAATTGACAATCAAATGTTTTAGTTATTTTAACTCAAGTTTTTTCATTCAACGTAAATTCTTGTACTTATGAACAAAAATCTAGCGTTAGACTACCATTAAACGATTCGCTGTCCATGCGCTGTCTCAACGTTAGAATTTGACGTTGCGCTAATCATAACTAGGAGTGCTAGTTTAGCGCTACGCAAGCGGACATCTGAATGTTTCAGAAACGCTAAGTTTAATGTTAGATCAACGATGCTAACGTTAGAATTTTACATTGGTGTAATGGTTCTCCAACGCTTGTGGTTTACTGGGATGTGTGGCTGGGTGAGATTGATTTTTTATTGGAATTGAAAAACCACCGGAAATTGAGATGGGAGGAGTCGGCGGAATTCCTGGATTTTACTATCTGGAAATTGTATAACTCAAATTTTTAACTTCATGTCCTCGCATGAATCTAAGCTTTCGAAATCTGTCCACATGTTGCAGCATATACGATAGCATAGGGAATACATACTTACATAGGAATTGCGTACGTAATACTCAAATACAGTCCGTATGTAGAATGCTAGATATCTATAGCATATAAACACGATTTTAATATTGACATCCCAGGGATCCAAGTGTGTTAGTAATTTCTGTCCATGTTCTGAAATATCACCCTTGATTTTGCTTTTAGCTTATACGCTACACGTGTCCCTGAACAATTGCAAACCAATAGGAAATACAAAATGGGAATCAAATTGTAGCAAGTCAGTGAAATTGGAATTGTGGAAGGAATAAGTTGAAAATTTTAATTTCCCTTAAAAAACATATATACAGATATAATATAGATAGATACTTATATAGATAGATATAATAATAGATATATATATATATATATATATATATATATATATATATATAGCCAAGAAAATTAAATAGGATAGTGTATCCGTAAATGACAATAGTCACTTTACAGGGATTTCAATTGAGTCCTACATATCCCCTATAGCAGTATTCACACACACACACACACACTATTTTTACTACACAGGTCTGAAATAGGAATCTTTCCACAAACAGATTGTAAGTAACACAAAACCCGAAGCCAAAGAGAGAATACACATTAGTACACATGTACCTGCTCAGACTGAGTGAGCCTCAAGAAATAAAACGTTTCCTTTGTGCCTTCCCTGTACCCAACGATACTTGATATTCCTTTTAATTCTCTACATAAAAGGATTGGATTTTCTAATTTTCTTTTCTCCTCAAAAAATACATGGAAGGCACAAAAGCAGACAAAAAATAGATTTGAATTCTCATTTGATATATTATTCTATGTAATGGTACATAGTCAGTCAACAAGCAGGGAGGAGGAGACAGGGAGCCAAAGAAGAGAAAGCAAAGGAGAAAGTGAATGAAGAATCTCCATTATTTGGATATGTTATAGATGAAAAAAAAAAGAGTTGAGAAAATACAAATAGACTTTTTAGTCAAGCTTGACTTGATCCAGGAGAAAAGGAGAAAATGAAACCAACAGAGAGAGAGTGAGCGAATTTACGTCTCACTGAGTATAATGTTCCCTCCCTCTATGACAGCATCCCTGTACAGGAGATACAAAATATAATTATTTAAAAGCAGAAAATATCCTTGAAATACAGAAAAATAAGGCTGCAAATCAAAGCTTGCCAGAAATCTTGAGGGGATGGACAGGAAACATACTCGAAGGGAGGATCTCACACTAACCCTACACTGTATCTACAGATAACATTCTACTTGACGGTAAAGGAGAAAGAACTGGGAAAGGCAATGTGTGTGTGTGTGTGTGTGTTAAGACGGGCTTCATCGGAAATCCCATTCAATTCCCGTCTGTCCTCATATCCACTGTGACTACACACATTTACATATTATCCCCATCCTCACCTATTATTTTCTTTGAGCAGGGAGCGAAAGAGAGAACTGTCAGACAACTACTCCTCCATGCATGTACAGAACTGAGATAATCGATAGTCATCAATGCCCCTGTATCCCAGGTCCCTATCCCTCACGACATGATGAGAAATGAGCGGGGAGAGAGCTCCAGCAAAGAAAACACTGGAGAAAGGAGCTTTCTTATTATGACTATTAACAATGGCTAAGGGAATACAAGCTTTCTCAACATTCACCTTTACCAATCACGTATGATGATATCCATCCCTGGCACTACAAAGAACCCTACAATTTCAGGCTGTAGATTCCACTGTCAATATTTTTCCCTACGTGTACAAGTTCTCTATAATTACTCACAATTCCGAGCTCAAGGTTTCTCTGAATTAAAAACTACCCCCCCCCTCTCTACAGCTCAGAATTTTCTCACAGCTCAGAATTTACTCACAGCTCAGAATTTCCTCACACCTCAGAATTTCCTCACAGCTCAGAATTTCCTCACACCTCAGAATTTCCACACAGCCCTGAGTTTTCTCAGTGGGAGAGAATTATCCAGTTTTTAACAATAATTCCCAAAATAGCCCTAACAGAAAATCTTTTATCATCCGAAATAGCCGCCTTCAAAAGCGTACTCTTTAAAAGGAAAAAAGAATTCTAATAATTATTATATTCCTACTTTTTTCCCTCTATAATAATAAACGTAATTACTTCAACGTACTGCCGATTCACGTCCCTAGTAGTATTTATCACAATGTTATTTTAATTTTGAAAGCAAATAATAATTCTCGGAGCCAGGAACTGTTCCTTTCAATGGTCCTCTCATACTATATCTATTTATAGGGAGTGCATTGTACATAAACATACAGATATTCCAGGGAATAAATTGAAGCATCTCCAAACGACAGGGACACACCCACTTGGGATATAACCTCCAAAAGCTATTGTACGTATAGGATATACATATATAAATATATATCCGATACAAAGATATTTGTATAGCTTTTGCGGTTTCCATTGAAAATAATGCACACAATGAAATCATACTCTTGAGAGTTGCTTTTAGCACGTGAGGTCCTCCTTTACTACTGAACTCTATAATTGTATGGAAAGGAGGGGTATTATATCAAATTTTATATTTATGTAGAAAATTCCTATCCAGATAAACACTATGAAATAGCTGGGTTCTAGTACAAAACGACATATTTTATGGGACTGTCTACCCCGCCAAGGATACAGTCTGCCTGGACTGTGGGATACTCCTTGGGAGCAATATGCCACACACACACACACACACTCTCTCTCTCTCTCTATGAGATCACGAGGTCATTCCTTGGTGACAATCCTCCTGACCATCAAGTTCTATATAATTCCTGACTTTAGAAAGACTCTGGCTTGGGATCCTACGGAGAAAGTAACTAAGAAGAGTTTTGTGAAGGAAAAGGAGCGTCCTGGCATGAAGACCCTACTGTAGTAAGATACAGCTTGCTAGATTACGGAGAAATGTCCTGGGGAAAGTCAATCTATCATTTCTGAGTTGCGGGAAGGCTCGGGCTACGGGGAAACTTATGTAGGGAATTTATGCATTGTAAAAGGACTGACTCAGTATATACATATTAGAGGAGCCTCACCGGAAACAGAAGCACCGTGGAAGAGAACCAAGTGTGGAGTTGCCCTACACGCCTACTCTTGTATATCATTCCACTGTGTGTGTGTGTGAGGAGTCATAACTCTTTGAAGGAGCAAGACCCAGAGAGTGTAGAGATAAAAGGACATAGTTACACTCCAACTGGTAAAAGTTATGGGACATTTACATACCCGCCCTGCTTTGACACACAGAGGGGGAGAGAGAGAGGGAGAGAGAGAGTGGGAAAGAGAGAGACTCAATCGAAGTAAATGACAGATGACAAGAGGTTTATTTACGTTGAGGAAAGTTTTCTTCGATCAGTGAACATTTTATTTATGGTTTCAAGACCCTATCATAAACCATTGTATGTACTTTCTTCCCCATTATTTATTGTCCCCACGTGAACACCCACCACCTTGTCATATCTTCATTTGAGGGACTCATTCATCCTCAAAAAAGCTCCTTCCGCTTAATACTTTATCACCTAATACGAACCTCCTGTTAAGAGGCAACATTATTCATGGGGTGGGTTAAGTTGAGAGGGAGAATAATATCTGAATTCAGAGAGGGATTGAGACAGTCAAATTTATTATCTTCCAGAATTATTATTATTCTCCTGTAATGGGAGTTAAGACGGGGAATTTTCCTGGTTATCAAAATATTTCCCACAACATGTGTGTTATCAGATACGACATTAAAATTCAAATTGGAAAATTCTTCGGATTTTAAGCTTTGAATCCGAGAATTATTATTTGAGGTGGAGTAGGGAGTTAATAATGATTTTTAATTTCAGAGAAGCTCATTTTATTACAATATTGAGGTCAAGATAGGGTTATGAGATGGAGGGGGAAATATTTTACGAAGTGAAGGACCACTTTGCGGTAATATAAAACTAGGAAAGTATTTTCATTTTATTGGGTCAATTGCTTTTAATTTAAAGCTTCGTGGAAATTACATTCGGCTTGATTGAATTTACACTCTGGAGAAATTATTTTTTCTTGGAAATGCTTACACGGGATTGAGCTCCTCCGAAATTGGGCTGTGAGGAGGAGGGATGCGGTTGGAAATGAGGTTTTTCCTGGGGAAATAGTTGAGAGCTACGGAACTTTTTAGGAGGGGAGTGAGTAGTTACGTACAAGTAATTATTGTAAGGTTTGAAATCAACATTAGCATGGAGATTTTGTTAGGACATCCATTTAGTATCTAGGCTTGGAGTCTATAGGAGTATTTTGAGGGTCTATGTGGAATTGTGTGGGCTTCAATTTAAGTACACAAGTCGGCGAGAGGCTTCATATATAGGAACATTGAATTCCTCTTGGATTTCCTCCCCAGCTTAACATTAAGCCTCAAAAGCACCAGTTTGGATGGCACATCCGCCTAATCCTCTCCTCGCTTGTCTGCATATATAAAATTATATGTACATATATAACAATCGCATTTAATTTCCTGTACAGTAACTACCAACTGGAACTATGTTCTATGTAATGTTAACTAAACAAGTGCTTCCTTAAAATTCCATTAGGTTTTTTTTTCAGCTAAAAGTTATATACTAGAACTTTGTATGGCGTCCGCATCCCTGGCTGGAGGATGCTACAGCGTGGGATAAAACTATTGTCTTCTCTGAGACCATGTAAGGGCTAATGATTCGAAATATCGGATGCTCTTATTTTCAAGACAATTCCTTTTTTTAATTTTCTAAAATTTGTTTCCGTTACTATTTTGGGCCCAGGTGATAGAGGGAAGATAATCCTGCAGTTTCTGATCACGTGGCACAATTCCTTGTGGACTGAGTTTGTACCCCGACTGAAAGACCTGGATTGATTATCTGTTTTTTCAAGAAACAAATTAGCCAGTTTCGGTGGTCGCTTGGTCATTAGCAGCGACAGATGAGACAACGATTTTGTAGCTTCAAAATTGTAGCATCGAAATTGCTGCATTGAAATTGTTGCATCGAAATCGTTGTATCGAAATTGCTACATCGAAATCGTTGTATCGAAATTGCTACATCGAAATCGTTGTATCGAAATCATTACATCGAAATCGTTGTATCGAAATCATTACATCGAAATTGTTGCATCTATCATGATAATTTAAAAAGGGGTTCTGCGGTCACTACTCGTTGTGAACGTTCGTTTATAGTTTATAAAACCCAGAAAGCAGAAATACTTTTTATTTAAAAAAAACCTCCGTTCATGGATTTCAGCTTCAACTGATCATATCAATCCCATCTTACAAGAAAACCCACCCAAAACTCCAATCTCCAGAAGATTAATAAATCCGGAGTTAATTGTGTGGAGGTCCTATGAGCAAAACCTGAGAGGGAGATGATGCTTGGGTTCCCGTACGCTCATAATTACTGTGTGGAGCCTAAAACTGCACATCAGGAAGAACTGAAAGTAAAAAGTGTAAATTCTGACTTCTTTTGTACACTTGCCGGATCATATGCATAAAAAAAAAGAGTTTGCATGTGTGAAACTGCTTCTGTTCTAAAAGGCAGTTTCAGTTGCAATATAACGTACACTGACGGGAAGAGACGCCCTTTTAAAACACACTCACTGCAATAGCAAAAGCCTCTGAATGCATCCCTACACCCACATTAAAATTCCTCTCTCATTTGAACAAACACCTAGAACATTCAGATCTTGCTCCAATTTTTACAGGACGCTCTTTGAAACAGAGTTGACTGTACGCGGAAGTTGAGAGGGATAATGTGTATATGGATAGGGGGAAGGAAATTACGGGGAGTTTTACGAGGAATTACGTAAGAATACTTCATCATTCTAATGGGCGATTCGGGTGAGAACTTTTCTACTTAAATCTTCTCATCGAGTAAAACTATATAAGCTGGGAGCTTTATCAACACTCGTAAATGTGAGGAGCATAAGTCTTTCACTTACTTTCCTCCATATACCATCCTTCACCCAAATATCCTTGAGAGAGTAGACAATGAATCAGTGACTCTATACCCTGTCACTTTTAGGGCATGTTATTAGCAAAATTTTCAATCAATATTTCCTCCAAAGTTTCAATTTTTCTCTTGTAATTCCTCCAATTTTTTTAAAACAAAGTTGGACAAGAACTTCCAGCCACAAGCCATTTACCTTAGTTGTAATACTCATTAAAGTTTGTTATACGAGCAGGTACTCTATATAGATAGATACCTATAAGTAATTACTCATGCAAAAAAACTTACTGTAGCAAGTTGGCCGTTCAATTCGGAAATAAATGTACTCAGGGCAAGTATTAAGGGCAGTTATTCCAGCCTCTGTCTCGCCCCAGCATTGCCAGCCGTCCCAGGTTGGGGGGCAATATCCAGGCTGGTCTGAAATTAAAGTTCAAAAATAAATCCCCATCAATTTCCAAATATTTTAAAGCAATTATTATTAACCACACAATTTATGTTTAAGAACTATTGACACAGGGCTATGTTTGATACTTTAGATATTTACGCTTGGCTTAAAACTTAACACTCATCAAGTCTTTAAATTTAGTTCCAGCTCAGCTGTACTTTGTACACAATTTCAAGTCCCATTCAGGAAGTTAAACTCGAATTCGTATGTTCAGATCCAATTTCCACTTTGATTTCGAAAACTTTAAATAATCTGCGGACCGCTTCCGAAGCTTAGCCCTGCTTTGACGCTTTTTTTTTTGGCAACAAAACAAAATTTTGCATGAGAATATATTCCAGGGATCCTTTTTTTAGCTGGAGAAGCCTCAGGCTACAATTTCCATACTTGAAAAGTAATCCCGGATGCAATTTTCCTAATGCATGTATTTAAAAAGAAGAATGGGCTGGAAGTGGAAGAAACAGCGTTAGGGGAGATATTTTTTTTCTGTTGGAGGGAAGTTATAACTACGGTAGTTATCACCCAAAGAAATGTTGGGGAAAAGAGGAAGGAAGGAAGCCAGTAACAAGTGCGTAGATATACAGAGTGAATAAATAATGCCTGACATGTTTTCCAAATGATGACTCCCGGTTGGTTGGCGTTACATATTATTTTAAGTCCATGTGTGTGGAGAGTGGTGGGGCTTCTCAATGTGGTTAGTACATAAACTTTAGGACTGGCTTCCAAGCGGGAGTCCAGGAATAGGAGGACATTTCTCAGGATTTATGATGTTGGCTTGATGCAGTACAAATGTATCTGTAAGTATACAGAAGGTACCACAAAACCAAGAACTCATCCCCTCCTCAATGCTTGGCCCACTCCGAACACAGGAGGATATGGGTCAGGTCACAAAATTAAATTCACTCTCAGATCACTTAACTACGGGTCCCTTAATTCGATTCCAGATTCCCTGTTAGCATCGCTGATGATCACCGTCAATATTATTTTTAATATATATTCGGTTATACAGGATCAATCAAAAACAGGAAGCAGAGTCCAGACTGTACAGGATTTTGATATTCAAATGCACTCTAATCGGTCTTAATTATTTTGCAGATTCCGATTAAAAATTCTTGGCCTGGCTTCTTTTTACTCCTGTGATCGCTGTATTCTTGAAAGGCTTGACCTAATAGATTTAACAGAGATGTAAGAACAGCTTTACAAAATTTCGAAGTAAATTATTTGAGATATGAGATCTTGAATATTCTTACAATTGATACAGGAGTGGTCACGGATGGAGAGGGGGAAGGTCTGTTGAGACTCTCCGCATCGGACGCCTATAAAAATATGCACTTTCGGATTAGGAACGGAATATATCCCATGGCAGACTGTAGATATTAATTTAATTATTTTTACGCCCCTATATATACCAAAGCCGAGACTGGGACTTTCCAGTAGTCACCTTCAGTCAGCCCTCACGTTCCCTATTTATCCTGGTGGAGTCGGAAATGCGGTGTTGCTGGCAGTGTTTATGAATATTCCTCTCATCTCGGGATTTTAGATTGGCAAGGAGTCCGGCGGTAGTGTGTCTTTTGTCGTAATTTATATCCCCCTGTACTAATGTTGGGGCTGTATCCATCCGGCTGAATTATTTCCCGATATTTCCACAACTATACTATGAGGAAATCTGGAGCAGATTGTGGCTCTCGGAGCGCTCCTCTCAAGGAATTCTGATTTATGTCCCTTCCACCTTCTAAATTCATTATCAGCCAAGTGTCCAGGGCCTGTTCGGATATTCCGCAATTGGTGAGGCTCCCTGGGATATATGATTCAAGGACAAACTTCTGTAGGGGGGACCAGACCTACTAATTGTTATGTCAGGTCTATAGGATATTTCAAATGAATTTCGTGTTTTTAGGCAAAACTTCCGCAAATTCGGAAATTAAAAATTAATTTGAAAGTAATTACTCCCCAGTCGGCAAAAAATTGTCCGGCAACATCTTTGTAACATTACATCACCAACATTGAGTACGTGTTCACCGTGAGACAAATGGCGAGGAACTACCAATGTCGCCACAGGCAACGCTAATATTCCGCTCTTCCTGCATCCTAGCACTTCCCATTTAACATCGCCCATCATTGCCCAAGCGTCGCCGGGTTGTTTAGTTTTACAAATTTCTTGAAATGTCAAATGATTATTGCCGGCGATGCAGCCAATGCATTTTTTCCACGTTAGTTAACACAACGAAGCGACCCTTAAAAATTGGATACGGTAAATATTTTTGTTTGTAGTAATTTATTACCAGTATTAGATTATGTTACTGTTTCAAATTACAATGTTTTTTAACAGCATTTGATACCATTGGTACAATAACAAAACTACCAGTAATATTTAAAGGGAGAACTAAACACTTTCGTAAAATTTCATTTTTTTTTAGAGTACGGAGTGCTGAAAACGTTACATTGGTAACTTTTACTATAGATAGTACAGTACTTTTAAATGGAATTTCAAAAAACGAGCTAAGATTAAGATATTCTTTGCACCAAATTACATTCTCACCACCATTAATTTCACCTGCTTGGACTACTTTAATCAAAGTCCCGTCAATTGTTAAAAATGTATCATCACCTTGTTTTGAACTTACTTCTGCGTCAATCGACTTACAAATGCTCATTGATTGTACCCCCGATTCAGAAATTCTACGAATAGCCTGGGATAAATAACTATGCTTACCTCTTAGCATTCGCTTCAGCATCTGCATATAATTCTCAAAATTGAAAGCACTTATAATGTCTAAGCTTCCATACAGCAATGCATCATCCGCTAAATGAATGAGATTGTGAATGTTGTAAACCAACAATTCTTCAGAGTATAATATTGAAACTAAATTAACAAAGTTTACATACATAGTACGAGCCATTGCATTCCATTCTATTACATTAGCTTTATCACTTAAAAGTATATACGTAGCAACACTTAACATCAAAAAATGATCATACTTGTCTTTAGATAAAATATTTTCTAAAACTACGCTTCCGTAGTAAAGTAAAAATGACCTCAGTTCCGTTGCTTTCCAGCGATCAATTTCTAGTAGTGATCGGGGCTTCCTATGAAATTCTCTAGGCACAAAAGGCTTTATTGCTTTCATTCTTGCATCAACTCTTTGAATTTCACTGCGACCTAAGCCCCCATCTTTCTTAGAACATTTTATCCAAATTCGCAATAATTTTTTCATTACGCCGAGACATACGAGGTGCATATAGTCTATAGGTATCTGTGAGACTAATCCGAATTGTAATTTATTAAGAGGTGAATCAGAAACATGGTGATTTTTATCTACTTGAAGCTTAAATGAAGAGTTAGTTCGTTTTCGGCAGTTAACATCTTTAAAAATTATTCGGCCTTTCCAACTACCTTTTACCACACATCTTTCGCATCCAAAATAGGAATTAAAATTTACACAACCCTTCACGAATGATCTAGCAGGAGCGTCAGCTATAATACTAAATAGATGGACTGGAATTTTTCTATCATTAATTTTTACACCATCGTTTTCTAATCTGTACATTTCCTGAACAAACTGATTAAGATAAGAGTGGATATCATTTGGTTTGTTGTTTCCGTAAAAGATGCCCACTACAAATATGAAAATTGAAACATTAACAATTATTTTTCCTAAAATCGGCCAAAATGTTTTAGAACTACTTTTGCACAGGGGCAAACCGTCAATACCAATAAACAACTGAATGGATTTTACATCTGCAAGATAGTCACAAAGTTTCTGTATAGAGGCTTCAACACCGAAATGATAATACTCTCCTCCAGATAATTTAATAATATCATAATTAGTTTGAGTTCTTAACAATGTTCTACTGTCCCTTGGTAGATATTCACCTGGATATTTTTGGGACAAAATTTTTAGCAACTCGTTCATTCCTTCTCTAGTGATGTTAAAAGATACGCACCAAATTCGCAATGCCTCTCTTAAATCCATATCATTATTTGCTTTATTCTCACTGGAAGAAATGGCAACTAATGCATCATCTGAACACGTAGGTTGGCCTAATTCAAATATTTGCTCGCTACAACTAATATCCTCATTTGAATTACTACAGCTATCTATGTGTTCATTGATAAAATACTGTTCACTAATATTACTTCCTTCACCACGCTCTGATTCATTTTCTAACAAATTGTCGTTCAAATTATTAGTTGCTAACGAATTAACATTTGCCACAATGTTATTACTTGTACTTATAACCTCATTTCCTAGTTCAATTAACATAGATTTATACAAATTAGATACTCTTCTGTAATGAGTCGACCTCGAATTTGCTGCCATTTTATGATTTATGAAGTCTTCTGGACTTGTATTCTCGCTCCTTTTCCTCCCAGATTTTCATCACTTTTTCTTGTGCGATCTACGAGTGATTCGGTCAGACGCAAACCGAAGCCAATCCATTATACAAGAGTTGATGTCAGCCTCCCGCTCGTCTTTGCACACAGTATTCTTGCGTGCAGCTCCTAATGCAAAAATTCCATTGTGAAAATCATTCAATTGACAACACAAATTATTATAATTATTACTTCTTAGCACTACAAACAAAACACTATCAAATGGATGTACTTACTTGTAAGTAACTGATTAACAGCTATAAACTTCCGAAATTCAATATGCCCTTTTCCCTTTCCTGTGAAGCTGGTTACTGCCGCTAGTTGATCAGAAATAACTCGAGAAAGAATCGAATTGACAGTTTTCTTCAAGTCCTTGCCACCAAAACTGGCTAAGTACCGCTCCTGGTAAAAAAATACAAATATAATGTCGCAGATTGAACCTAAAAACTGATTAAAGAACATAACCAATTCTACGTTTTTCGAAATTGGGATGGCAAATACGGTGGGGCATTCCCAGTAGACCAAGGTCATTTCTAACCACTCAATAATTTTCGGGACATTCGTGTCTATTAATATACATGAATATACCATGTAAATATATTTTTGCCTACATTTCTCAATAACACCTACAGATAAAATAAATAACAAAGCCATGCAATTTCTTCTGTAAAAAATCATGTATACTACAAATCTCTTGGGAAATTCCTAGACAAATATCAACAAATCAGAAAAAAACAGCTAAATTTAGTCTTTGACTTGAAAGTATCACTGATCTCGCAAAATAAATAGCTTGGATAATTTTAAGTAATTGTAATTTAATCTTAAGATTAGAATTTGTAACTTATCATATTTGAAGAATTATTATTACCAGTTTCTGGAAGTATTCTGATTCGTTTAAATTGTTTTCAAGCTCCTTTAGCTCTTCTTCAGTTGTACATGGTGTTACTGGAGGTGCAAGGTCCTCGAACACAAAGTCACTCAGCTGATTCTGTTTAATCGCAAACAGTATGCTATCCTGGTTCACTTTCAATTCGGCCAGTCGTTTAAGAACAATCTCTTCAAATTCTAATCGCAATAATGTTAAATTCATAACCATTAAAAATAAAACATTTTTATAGTCAGGAATTTGTAGTTATTAAAAGTGTAGAATTTGTTGCCACCAACTTCCATTAAAACCTCAGACATGCTCTATGCACGTAAAATTCTTACTGTTAACAATCAGAGATGTCTGTGTGGCAGCGTCTGCGGTAACACAAGGCAAAATGTCGCCAACTATTTTCCCATTTGTAGAATGGAATGTTATGTGCTGGATTTCCGACTCGTCAAACACATTAGATAACTCATTCAAATCCTGTACCTGTAAATTTTCACCAGCTTCGGGGTGGCTGATTTCATTAAGCGATTCAGTTGCTAAAAATGTGGTAGTAAATATTTAGTTAATTCAATGCAAGTTCCAGAAATTACAAACCTGTATTACTACATTCTATTAAATAATAATTTTCTAAAATGGTAAAAGAAATCGGTAAAAACCATGTATACTTGAGTAAAGCCCCACATGAGGAACTACTAATTTCAGCTGCTCAAAAGTGTGGTTTCCCTTTTCCTTCTCCGAATTTTCAGAATCACAACCTTCCGATTCCTCCTCCACCAACCGATTAGGTTTACGTCGCAACCGTCGTTTTGGACTGACTTGTTCCTCCTCACTGCTATCACTTTCAATTCCAGATGTGAACAAGGACTTTTCTTCAGCGTTACGTGCAGACGCCAGCGTTTCTAAACAAACAATATAAACTAATTACATTTGATATTTACAAAGAATCTGAAAACAGGAAAACGACTTGATCATAAATATATGAGCTTAAGATATTTTTAAAGCATGTAAGTAAGTTTACCATTCATAATTAATAGATATGCCTGTGTTCGTCTTGAAAAATAATCTTTATACTTAAATGCAATTTGCTCACAGTTCCTTCTACTCATTGTTAGTAGTAATTATTTATGAAAACTAGCACATGTAAATAGTTATTTAAATATTGCAATTATATAACTTACTGTATCTTCCAACGATGCGTGCGTTTCCAAGTTTTTCCCAAGAATCTTTAGGTGTGGAATTAGGGTTCGTGAGAATTGCACCTAAAGACGGGCCAGATACATTGGGCCAATAACACTTGCTTTGATCCGGCAAAATCCAACGAATTGGAACAATACACGTTTCCTTTTCGTTAAAAATAACCACAGCAAATTTTTTATTGCTCACCTTGCCTTTGCTGGGACCTGCCATGTTGACCGCACTCTCATTTTGGAATGACTGATGAAATTTGAGTTAGCACATGCATTCAAATACAAACGGAAAGACATGAGGTGAGCAACAGCTCCTTAATAGCGCCGCGAAGTCAGTATTAATTTACTTGTAGTTTGAATGGAACGTTGCCTCCACAATAACTTTGGGAATTCGTACATGCATCTTGTGTAACCTCGCCAAGACAGAGTTTTAACATTGCCGGGCGATGAAATGTTATAATTCACTTCTTTAGTTCCTTTAGCAGCGCCTATTATATAATTGCAGACACGAGGGCGAGGGCGAACAGTAAAACAACAAACAACAGTATAATTACACGCAGGCGAGGGTGATTTGCCGACTGGGTCTGGAGTACAAGCTGAACGTATGGTTAGACCTGAACCTCTACTTAAAGCTTAACATCTACTTCGACCTGAACCTCTACTTAAAGCTTAACATCTACTTCGACCTGAACCTCTACTTAAAGCTTAACATCTACTTCGACCTGAATCTCTGGTTAGACACGAACCTCTAATATTAGATCTGAACCTCTACTTAGACCTGGACCTCTACTTAGACCTGGACCTCTACTTAGACCTGAACCTCTAATAATTAGACCTGAACCTCTACTTAGACCTGGACCTCTACTTAGACCTGAACCTCTAATAATTAGACCTGAACCTCTAATAATTAGACCTGAACCTCTAATAATTAGACCTGAACCTCTAATAATTAGACCTGAACCTCTAATAATTAGACCTGAACCTCTAATAATTAGACCTGAACCTCTAATAATTAGACCTGAACCTCTAATAATTAGACCTGAACCTCTAATAATTAGACCTGAACCTCTAATAATTAGACCTGAACCTCTAATAATTAGACCTGAACCTCTAATAATTAGACCTGAACCTCTAATAATTAGACCTGAACCTCTAATAATTAGACCTGAACCTCTAATAATTAGACCTGAACCTCTAATAATTAGACCTGAACCTCTAATAATTAGACCTGAACCTCTACTTAGACCTGGACCTCTACTTAGACCTGAATCTATAATAATTAAACCGAACCTCGACTTAGATCTGTACTTGAACATGAAGTCCAGCCTTGACTAAATACTTTAAAGCCCTAGAACCTGCTACCAACAACGCTTCTTCCCGTTTCACACCTTCGACTCCTCTCACCCCGAAAATTGACCTAGGTCAATCAGACAAATCCTGACAAATTTCAAAATAAAATTCCCTACAAACTACAACGAATTGAAGTATTTTCAAGGGTAAGATCAAAAGGGCGACAAACGTTTCATTAAATCCTGCAAGCTTCTCAAAGACTCAAACTCCCCGCTTGAAAATTAACAACATGGCGTGAAGCACGGAGCTGGATTTAGTACGTAAGCTCGTCTTTCCTTTATTCATAATTTGACGCTTTTATCTAGCTCAATGGCGTAATATCCTAAAAAAACATTCTGTTCATAAATGCCTACCCTTTCAATGTAAATCTAGTAAAATGAAATAATAACATTTCGTTAAGCTCTATTTTGATGAGGATGAATAGTGAAGCCACTCCAGTATCGTAATTCCCGGCTCGGAGCAGTTGTAAGCCCGTAATATTTTTGAAGCTCGTGTGGAAGACTCATCAGATGGTATATTGTGCCGATGAATTAGGATTATTGCTGGAAAGTAATTGCTATCAATTAGCCCAAGATTTTTTCAGCTCCTTCACCCATACGCAGGCTACTGTTTTATTGACTGGCGTCTTATTAATAATTGCTCCGAGGTTTGCATCCCTTTTGATGTTTTCAGACCATAAATGCACCGGCCTTTGTGCGCCTGATATATGTTCCATGAGCGGAAATAATCTCACTTTGATTTCACTTATTGAGTCAAGCATATAATTACATATATATGGGGGCTTTGCTTTTGCTCTAGTAAATTTCTAGAGAGCTCCCCCAGCTCCGTACATATCTTAGATATGAGATGGTGCTCTTTTGATGATCAAATCAAAAAGACTCTCGCCAAGAGCCATATTTCACGGGTGCGAAGACTCCGGACTCACTTCCTCATCATCATCATCATTCCCAACTTGTGTAATCATTATTTGATTACAGCCTTTTCTCCCCGTACACAATTTCTATTAATTATTCCCTCTTTGTGTCGAGCATGTTAAGGCGGGATCCCTTGTCAGCGGAATTTACAGCCCGCACATTACAAATTCCATGTGCTTAAAATGTCTAGCCGTATTTGTACAGAGATCTCTGACTATACCCGACCCTTTTTCAGGCTTTCCCATATGCTACAATCCTAATATTCCTCACAACTTGTGGAATACTCTGTCTTACACTCGTCCTCCGTATTGTCCCAAATTGTCTTCTAAATTGTAAAGACAATTTTGAATTTTGAAGAAACTTTCACAAACTAAAATTAAATGGGTTTAGAACACTATTTCTTTCCTCAAAAAAGTAATTGTGACGGATATGGGAAACAAAATGAATACATTTTGGCTGGCTCTCCTAATCTGACCAAGAGCAAAATAAATTGAGGCATTAAGGGAGGGCGTTTTTAAGATGATTTTATAATGCAGTCAGTTCTGACAAATTTTCGAAACCCTGGACTTGCGATTTTAAGCGGATTGTTCACATTTTTATGATTTTAATAATTTTAACCATGAGTCATAAATTGCGGCTCCAGGAGCCAGAAATGTGACGCCAAGGTAATTGGAAGATTTGTGTGGAACGGAAAGCCTAGTATTGTTAATTAGTCCGACAGCATTTTCAATTACAATAGTATCCCCGTAAATATAAATGTCACAAAAATAATTTTGGGGTATCTGAAGAAAATACAATAGAAGATTGCCTGCCATATGCAGTGCACTGTATATAATTATTTAAAGCTACGCCTATTTACATCCTGACGGAGCATTAATTTCCCATGCTAAACCGCTTGGGGTTTTAATCGGAAACCCCTCCGAGCCCCTTATTCGTATTTTCCTTCCAAACACTAAAATTCTGTAAACTCAACAACACTCCAGAACTCTAATATTTTTGCTCATTAGTAATTTTTAAGCCCGATACTAATACTACTTAAATCATTTGGAAACTTTTTGACAATTTTTGAACCAGATTTCATCAAATTGTCTAGAAACTGTTGGATAACAAAAATAATTCTCTCTCTCTCTCTCTTTTTTGAGGAGGGTTCGAGACTTTATTTCAGCTGGTCCGAATAAATCATGAGAAAACAATTCTCTGATAAAAACTATGAAAAAAACTTTTGAGACTCTTGTGCCACCTGTATTTACCAATATTTTCCTTCCATGTGTGAACTATATTGCAATCCTAAGCTTCTTGCCCTTGAATACCATTAATCATATGTATGTGGGAGTCCTAATGGACATGAGGCTTGAAATGTACAGCTATTTTCTTCCTCACATTACAAACAGAGATGGATTCCGACTCTATGGAATCACACTTGGCAAGTGTAAGTGACGGATGAGTGCCAGTAAGACAATGATTGATATTTTGGGTAATTTGGACAGCTATAATTCTCAGGGGTCTCATTCCATAAAGTATCCTTGTGCAAGTCTTTTGCCTGTGTGTCTGTGTCTGTCTGTGTGTATGTGTGAAGATGAAACCATCTTCTTTATTGTGAGTGGCCGGAGTTTGGAAATTGTGAAAAACTCCTTCTGGCACTCCCGTCTTTAGTTCTCTAAAGTCCACACTCTATCTTAAACCACTTTCTCCGCCAAGTTTTTTATTTTTCAAGGGGTAACATCACTCTTTAAAAACACACACATAACTCCTGCAAAGATGCAGTATATAGATCGCTAAAGGTACAGAAATATTTGTACAAATTCCCACATATAGATACTAAATTGTGTGCTTACTAGAGCAAATCAATATACGAGAAAAAATTATTTCTTTCAAGGGTTACTTATGAGCGGAGCTGTACTGTACATTGCTTATGTGGTAGTACTCAATGCAGATATAGATTACCCTCAGAACTGATTACTTTCTCCAGGAATTGCACTAGGGATCCAAAGGCTTGAAAGACATTATTATTCTCTATAAATACAAGTCAGCTTGAATTAACATTCGGAGGAGAATTGAAATGCTAATTCATTTGACAGAATACATTTCCCCTTATTAAACGTTCCTCCACTGAGATGTCTACAATCAAAACAGTGTGCTCTTGCTGTTGGAGCGTCCGTACAAAAAAATAGGATAAATCCTCCTGAAATTCTAATTATTATTATTATTTATTATTTGTCTTTATTGCAAGTGTCAAAAAGAATCAATATACAATATTGGTTTTCATCCCAGACACTAAATAGTATCAACTCAATTTTAAAAACAATCCTGAGCACGGACCGGGTCGTCACAACTTATTCAGTTAGTAAAATCTCATCCTTGCGCTTCATTAAGATATGCTTAATGAGTAATCCCTGAAAAACATTATAAAAGCACTTATGTATACGCATATTGCATGGCAGAGAGTTCCACAGTTTTACACAATATTACATTCTAGGTAAATTACTAGCATTGAAGAACTTTCTAAATGCTACACTTATTTTAAAAAAGATGGAGATTTCCTTGAGAAATTTACTTTCACCAGGGATCTCTTATTTTCTATAAAAAGGGAGGAGCTGACTGTTGAAGGAGCTCCCACTGTACTATTGGCTCGTGGTCTGGAGGGCAAACAAACCAAATGAGTTTTTGGTTGAGCTTTTATTGATTCCCATAATTATATCTATGCCATTGCAATTTCAAGTTTAGATGCTCCTCTTCATTTCCCCCCGAATTGGTTCCGTTTAGTTTGCATACATATCTGAAGCTTTCAATGAAAAAAGTGATTACAAGTTCAAAGCACTATTTTATGCATGGAGACATTCTCATGGAGAAAGTACAGGAAGGATTCTGAAGGGGAGGTTTTTCTTATGCATATAGATACATATAAGGGGGTTCAGAAGTTTTATAAGTTGTTAGTTTAAGGGCAATTTAAATAAAACAAACTTTATTTAGCCCTCTTGCCCTCCACAGATATAAAGGCACTACTGTCCAAATGCATGGAACATAACCCTCACTCTTGACCCCGAACATATGGGGTCAAAGGTCAAGGGTTTTTTTTTTAGAAAATCAATAAAAAAAATCGTGAAATCATTAAAAAGAGCTTGTACTTACCAGAGAGTTTAAAAATCTTCTTGCAGCAGCGCTCAGCCGCCAAGCAGCAATCCACCCATTTATTTGTTGACTCCAAACTTGAAAAGGTACTGTACACGGGGCTGTCGGAATCACTAATGTTGGCTATATACTGAAAAATAAAAAAATTATATGAACATCTTAACTCCACACGTTTAAATTATTAATCCTGGGATCATATACAGTCGGGATATTTTGGAGGTATTTGAGAAAATTCTCCTGGCGGGTTTTGTAATATGAATGTAGCCAATTCTTAGGGTACAGTTATATAAAGACACTGTTGTAGGTTTTATCTTTGCAGTAGTTTCTTCCGGTGAACCGTACCGACATAAATTGCAACACAATATATTGAGGTTGACTACTTTACTGTTACGGATAAAATCGTCAACATTAGTGTTGGCTTGGTTTAATAATAATAAACAATTCCCAGTGCTGTCCCTGGGTTCCAGCATCCCTTAGTAATCGAATGGGGGAAGTTGAGACAGTCTTTTGACAAACTTTGTATTAAAAGGGCACCCTTAAATAGAGCCTCACTTTGTAATGGAAATACTCCCAGGTTGCAGAATGTGTAAAGAGAGAATTAAAATGTATTAAATAGGAAAATGTCCCAGGGCCCTAAAGTGTTGACTATATTGAGGGGAAAAATTTTTTTTATGGTAAAATTGCATAATTGAGGGGGTTCCAAAGAGTGAGGCTGGACTGTAGTCCAGGAGTAAAAGCTCAAATGGAGGGACATAATTTTTAGAGTGAGTGTAATAGTAGAATTCAAAGGGAAAAAAAATGATTGCGTCTGGATAGGATTTCTCATTTGAAAGTTCCAGACTCCACGTGGGGAAAGTCTCAGAGAATAAGTAAATCTGAGTTGGGAAAGTCTTTACGCGCATTGCCTCTAACACAAATATTGGTTTAACAAGTATATTTTAGGTCTGTTTTATGCCTCGGTGCATTTAGGATGTAGCTTGGAGCTTTCGTGGGTATAGTTTCCCTCTGGGCTTGGGAGAAGAAGATTTTATCGCTGGAGATGGGATAATATGGGAGGCTCAAGTTCATGAATACCATTTGAATCCGAGCTCACTATACGGACTGGGAGAGATAATAATGGTAGTGTTTTTAGGGGTCCCTTCTGAGATCCTGAATTTAAAGACTTGTTTTATATTAGCTCTGTCTCGGAGTCTCATTTGCGAATTTTTGATGAGGACACTGATACTATTTAGCCTGTGGTATCTACACATAGAATAGGTAAGGAGGGATCTCAGGTTTTATTTACATATGTGTCAGAATCATATGTTCCTGACAGATCCATTAGTCATGGAGGAGGGAAGGAGTTGTCTATATTGAAATCATTTACATTCATGTTCCAAGGAACAACAAGTGGCTCTTTGGAGTATCATCAATCTCCTAAGTTGAAGAGGGATATCTTGTGCAATGGTTGAAAGTCTCCTATTGGAGTTCGTATATAGTATTAAGTTACAGTCTCGACATTTGACTTGGACAGCTGGAGCTAATTGTAAAGTATATGGTAGCAATTTATGGGATATCATATATACTGAGCCTCTCTCATTGGTCTGCGTATCTCATTTACAGAACTTTTCATTTTTGAAGGACAATTTCTGACTGTCCAATACAATTACTTCAATAAGTTTGGGGGTTTGAGCGTATATCTTGAGTTTGTGAGTAAATCTCATATTACATTTCTTGGTTGTACTTCAATAATTATTATTGACCTTGGGCTTGTTGACGCAGTTCACTTGGAGCTGAAGCTAAAGTTTCCCTTGAAACTTTCTCAATATTAAAGTTTGAGCTAAGTTTAAAATTTTGGTTTAATGCTAAGGTTAAGTTCGACACTTAATTCGAACTTGCATTGCAACTTTGGGGTTGAGCATTAATTTTCCTATTTTTAATTTGTAACTTTGGGATTACTTTAATTTTGAATGCCTACTTTGACTCAGGTTTTTGAGGTTTAATTTTAATTATGTATGGTTTTGAAGAAATGTGGTTTCAAATGTGACATGTACTTTCGAACTTTGCGTTCATCTTGAACATTCTATTTTTAATAAGGTCCAAAAGGGATGGGATTTCCCAAATAAAATCCGGAGTCAATTATAAATAAAAGCATGAATTTTGAAAAAGCTTCAATCATACTTGTAAATATTTAAAACCTCTGCTCTCCCAAAGTGTCATGAGGAACTCACGTCTACAGAAATGCTAATTTCATTGCAGTAACTCGTTTTGCTTTTCAATACCGTATGTATATGGACTGTGCTTCCAAAGGCCGTTCTTATTACGTACTAAACTCCAATGTTTGAAGGTTCAAAAACCCCTGTGAGCTAAAAGCCTATTGTATGCTTTGAAAATTAGCAAAATGCTCTGAAATAGGAGTCCCTTCCCTTCAATATGCCAATCATATTTAGGGAAAAAAGACATTAATGGATGACAAAAAGCTCCTTTGTTTATTTATTCATGCAGAGTTTCTCCCTGGATTGTTCCATACATTGTTTATGGGGCCCCACTTATCTCTGTATCATTTGAGACTAAAAAGTCCCGACACTTGCTAAAAAGGTGAGAGTCAATAAAAGGACTGGAAATTCAAGGGCATTCTCAGCTCCATTAGTTTAATTGACCTCCGACGTATAGTACAACAGACCTTACGCAAATATTCCTGTTTACAAGTCCCGTAAAATATTTCCCTTTATAAACACACACACACTCTCTCTCTCTCCACTTCAAACAAACGGGAGTTGCAAAATATTTCATCCCCAATTTTAAAACAAATTGTTTGTCCAAATTTCACTCAGCTCTCTCAATATTGACGATTGATTTTTCCACTCGCTTAAAATGGAAACCCAAGTCAATTTTTCCAAGAAAATTCAATCAAATCCCCCAAACATTTCCCTACTTTCCTTCCCATTAGCTCAAATTAAAAAAACAAACAGGTGTTAGATTTTATTTCAAAAATTTATTTTATCCTCGGGTCACAATCATTTTGATGAGGACAGCCCCAGTCATATTTTTGTAAATTGTATTTGCTGGGATATTCAAAAGTAAATAAAAGTCTGGTTAAAATTCTAATATCCGTGTAAGCTCTTTTGACATTAAATCCCCTTTGATTTCCGGTGCAGGTCTGCCCAAAAGGGTTTCCGGGGAAATCTCATTTCCGAACCCCTAAACTTGTTTATTCCTTTAAAAAAAACAAGAAGTTGACAAACACGGGACATCCGAACATTTATTTTTCACACACACACACATTTCTGATACAATTGAAAATTCAAACCATATTTTAGATTCCTTAGATTTTTCCTTCCCATAATTTTTCCCTTCAGCATTTGAAGTAATGGACAAAATGTACACAAACATTTATAAACAGACATTTTATTTATTGTCAGTGTAAATTTCCCATGTCCCTTTGAAATCCCTCTTTCATATTTCTCTCAAATGTGTCCTCAAATATTTGTGCACACACTTGGGAGGAAATTTGTTCCAGTGTTTTGACAAATAAGAAAAAATTAATGAATTCTGGAAATTAAATCAAACCAGGAGAGGAGCGAAGACTACTCCAGAATTGAGAATACAAATATTTTGGAAGAATGCTGAAAATAAAGAGAAAATAGATACTGTTTGAGTTCAAATAAAGGATTCTTTCCAAATATTGATGGGACTTGGGTGCAGTTCTGGGGACAAGATTTCGAGCCAAAACTGATAACAACATTTTGAGGGGAGAGAAAACGCGAGAGAAAAAAGAATAAAAAAAGGAGTGGAGATGAGGCAGTCAAAGCTATAAAAGGGCAGTTCATTCCCTTGTCTATGTTCTGTCTCTAGAATTTTTTTTTTTGAGGAAATAAATATTTTACTGTGAGCTCCTTATATTTTGAGCCTATTGTAAATCTACTGTCTGCACTTCCTCAAAAAAATCTGACACAATATTCCGTGAACTTTCCTCCCAATAATTTTTTTAATTAAGACAAATTTTAAGAATCCTGTAATCTCTTCCTTGTACAGGGATAAAAATTAAAATTGCGTTAAATCCTGGAGGTCTCTAATCCCTAGAGCACACTGTAATAGGGCAAGGTTATATGTGTGTGTGTGTGTGGGGGGGGTGAAAATCGCTTATACTCAAAGGCTTGGAAGCCTGACAAAAAATCCCTCTTATCACTTTAATGTCTTTCTAGTTCGCACATTTTATTGGGCAGGACATAGAGAGGAAGAAGAGCCTGGGATTTTTCAATGTCCCTATATACTTTCTCCCAAAAGTAAAATCTCCCATTTACTCTCATTATTTCAAATTCCTAGAATCTCCCTGGCTCTGACAGGACAAAGGAAATGTATTGGGATATCTCAAGTGACTTGAGATATATGGGTGTCAGTAAGAGATATTATCACCCCTTGGAAATATCCCACCTTTGTATAAATATAGTTACTTCCCTCAAAATAAAATCTTCTGGGAGAAGTTTACTCTTTCAAAAAGAGGAAAGAGTTTTTTTTATTACAGCTGATAAATGTCCTTTAGAATAAATACGACTCTTTGGTGTAAAACCTGGAGGACAGGGACAAAAATTATTGAGTACTATTCTTAAAAGAATTCTTTTAAAAGTCCCAGATTTGAATTTTAGAATCATCAAGCTTTGTAAAGGGAAAATATTAAAATTGGGGCAAGGTGAGAATTTTTCCCTCACCCCACAAAAAAAATTCCTTCTCTGGCCAAATCCAAAAAATTATGTCAATTTAAATGTAATAATTATTTTATGACATAATGAAAACTCTTTGGAGGATCAAAGGGATCCTTTCTTACATTATGTCACAATGTCCTATATTTTGAAGAGACTTTCCTCAGAAGCCCTTTATTTTTCGGGAACACTCCCCCCATTTACCACAATATTATTTTTGAGCACCAGAGCCTGGAATTTAAAGGACATTTGCTCCTTTACAGACCCCCTCAACATATTACAGCAACAGAGCCCACTATCAGAAATTGAGTCTAAATATGTATACGTGACTGGAAATGAGGAGTGTTTGAAGTTGTTCCTGTTTTTAATGGAAAGATGAAATTCATCTTTGGAACGGAACCGATTCAAGTACACCAAAAACCTACGTATAAAGAATACAATAGGCACATGACTGTAAAACATCCTGTTCTTTTTACTCTCGCTCCAGAAAGGTTCCCTATAACTTGAGTAGCCACTTGCTCTATTCTATTGTAAGTGCTCTTTTCCTCTTCCTCTCTCTCTCTCTCTTTTTCTCCAGCTCTTGAACAAATGGTTTCCTTAATTTCGACCACATAACGGAAACTGAGTCTTTATTTCCCTCTAAAAATTATTCCCCGGCTACAACTTATATACACTCCTAAAAAATAAAATACCCTTCCTTCTGGAAATTGTATATTGCGTCAGAGCTGTAAAAATATTTGGACATGTGTGTTTATATCAATATTAATTTAAAAATTAAAATGCTTTCCAAATCTCTCTTGTCTAATTAAGTATCTTCAGGAGTGTCCTTGTAAAAAATAATTGGGCCCTGTAAATTTGGTTGGAAAAATTCTCAAAACAATTTTTAAAGAAATTCTAAAAAAGAATCTAAAACAATTCTCAAAGAAGTCTTGGCCCCATTGCATGTTTCCCTTCATAAGAGAAACTTCCGCTACTTTGCGGAACCTCTCACGGGTACAAATTTAATGGAAACAAAACAAATGACGCAACACATGTATACATTTAGCTTCCCTTGAAAATTCCCAACTCTCCAAAAACTCGGATATAAATATAATAGAATTATTGTAGGAAGCAATTTCCTCATTTTGACAAAACAATTGGTAAATACTAACAACCAGAGGTTATTTCCCGGAGACAGGAGGAGAAATGAAATTGGGAGGACTGGAGGAGACACACTCCCTTTGAAGAGAGGGAACGGCCTCTAAGTGTTTACTGCTTATGTATTTCTACAAGTAAAATGTAATATGCTCCTCTTGAAAAAAAAGTACGTATATTTTGAGGATAGTACTTTTTTTTATTCCTTTCCCTCAAATTGTATTTCCCTCAGAAATGAGATGCGGCAGAGGATGAGGAATAAATGGGGCTATACATTTTTCCACACGGGAGCAAAAAAAACCTAGTCCTTTATTTCACTCAGATCTAATTCTCTCCCGTAATTTTACTAGTGCTAAGGGACCTCTCACTCCACTATTACAATCGTGACTCATAAAATTTCGAGGGGATGAATTAGGTGAGGGAGCATTATGGAAATTGTAATGGCTGACCTATTCACATATCATTACACGTGTGGGAGTTCCTGAACCTTCTCCCTTGCTTATAGGCAAATGTGCGTAAATATACATAACATACATATACATATGTACGTACACGCCTGTACATATACTTGTGCATTACAGAGTCCCCTCAAGTAAGGGGCTCCTTAAAAATTTGTATCTTACTAGGGAGAAAAAATTTGGACAGGATCCCATTTGTAACAATGCTAATTTCCTCCCGTTTGCCACAATGTTAATTTCGACCCGCTTGCTCCAATGCTAATTTGTCTCATAGAATATTTTTTCCGAAATACATTCAACTCTCGTTCATATAAGAATCTGGAATGGTATTTTCATGGGATGAATATTTTGACTGTCCAAATAATTTTTGAGTGAAAAATTTTACTCAAATATTAATATTTACAGAGGATCCTCATAAAAGAAAGGTGAAAGGACCTCAAATTAGGCTCAATGGTTTCTCCTACCTGCTTTTATTGTTTATAAAAAACCCGCTTTTATTGTTTATAAAAATGTACTTTCAGACATTTCCTGTTTATTAAATTTCCCCTCTTTTTTCTTCTGAATGTTGAGGGACCAGAATGGTTTAACTCACTAAACATCGTCTGACCCGTATTTATTTTCGAGACTCAAAAGCTTCAAATGTTTTGAATATTCCCTGATGAGGGAATATATTTTACGCCACACAGACCTAAATTTGTGACAGAATTTGCAGAATTTGTCAGTTTCAGGGCATTTTGGGAAAGAGACTGTAATAATTGTGAGAAAAATTTGGGGTAACTTTTTTTTTGGGGGCAAAGAAAAAACAATTGTTTGGGAAATGTTTTTTTTTTATGAGAAATGAAAGACTTACTGGGATGTTGGTTGCTGGATCGACGAGATATTTAGTACGATACTTGCCCCATTTTTGGTCCTCAATGAGTGTTATGTTAATAAGGAATTTGTCCTCCTTCTTCTCAAAGGAGATGGGATGGAGGTATTCATAGCACTCGGCGCAAGTACGGGTTTGGTAGTGGAAGGGATTGAGCTTCCCGACATTTGATATCCGACATCGGGCATCGAGAGGGAAGTTGTAGGCCCATCCGGGATCAATTTCCCTCTTGAGGGTACCGACTTGAGGAGGAGGAGGAGACTCTCCATCTACCTCAAAATTATTCCCATCGTCCTCTAAAGAGGAGGGGCTGCTTGTGGGGGGGAAGGGGGAACTTTCTCCACTGGAATTGAGGGCTTCATTTGAGTAAACTGTGATGGGAGTGACGGCGAGTGACACGTCCCGATGATGTCTCCTTGAATTGGGGCTCAAGTGTCTGGGAAATCTCGGGAGATTAGACATGTTAAGCGGAGGAGGGGGGAACACGTGAAGGGAATTGCTGGGATTTGTCCTCATCACTCGGCCGTGTTTCCTTGGGTGATGAGGCTGGGAGTTGATTGATGGGAAATATGACGAGCGGGATAATGATGAGTCGGAGTCAATCCGTCCATTAGGTTTGAATCTATGGGAGACGTCGGCGTTGGGGGATGACAAATGTGACCAGGTCCGCTCATCCCCAGCCCTGTCATTTGTCCTGACGGAAGTTGTGTGGTGCTTGGTCCCGGAAGACACGCTTTGGGGAAAGCCTTGGAGGAGTATTAGTGTAATGAGAGGAAGGATCATTCCCAGCCAGCTTTCCATATTAGCGGATGATCTGGGAGGGATTAAAGAGGGCACATTTCCATTTATTAGATACTTTCTATTTTTAAAGGCTATTATATATAATTACTTTCATAACATGCTCTCAGAGGGGTTTGTAGGTCTGAGTACAAATTTTAGGAGGTGTCCCATCAAAAATTCATATTTAGGGAAGGAAATGTGAAGGTTAGGGAAATACAATAAGGAACGTGGGATCATTCCATAGGATTTTCTTGAAATTATTTTGGAAATTATGAATTTTATGTTAACTAGAGGATGCGGGAGGAGGAGATCTTTGTGGGACTATGGAGAAAGTAGGTTTATAGTAATTATACGTCTGTGTTTGGGATAAATTGCATTGTAGTTGTAGTGTAGTTTTTCTCATTGTTTACATTTTGTTTATTTACAAGGGTTTTGGTAATGTAGTGTCAGTTGATTACATTGTCTTGTATTATGGATTTATTGAGTGGGTTTATTAATAGAGTGTGCTGAGTTCTGTGGTAAGGAGGCTCTATAATCCTCCTAATTGACCCGTAAATAGTTTTTATTGATAATTTTAGTCGTTGGACATTTCCAAGTAAGTGGGGTATGTTGGACGCAGTAATTATTCATTGTGCTCTATCTACGTACATATGTATTTATTCCATAAGGAACTTCCATTAATACTGGAAAGTTAAGTCTGTTATGGAGTTCCACTAATTAACTTCAATCATTTTCTGATCAAGTATGTTTGTGCTATTACAGTGGTATTTATTTTTATCTTAATTATAGAATCGGGCAAGAGTATTTAGCTATTACGGGTAATATTATTAATGAAAATTCATTTAATATTACCATAGGTGAAACTTGTTTATTGGAATGAGGTTGTGGTTATTGGGAAAGACTTGATCGGCAGGAATTCTTTATAGAGAGGTAATTTTGTTGGACAAATATTGAATTTTATGCAAGAATGGAGAAACATTTTCGGATTGGTTGGGATTGTTGAATAAATTTGCTGTCTTGGAATAAAAATTTTAATCGTTAGACTTTTTATGAACCACACTGTAGGTTTGAACGTTTATTTGTATTTTGATGGTTTTTTAGTTTTATTTTGGGAAAGTTGAATATATTTATGGGAAAATCTGACTTTCAGTTTGGTGACAGTTGGTTTTCAGTTTGGGGGCAGTTCAATTTTATTTTGGGGAAAGTTGATTTTTACTTTGGAGAAAGTTGATTTTTATTTTGGAGAAAGTTGATTTTTATTTTGGAGAAAGTTGATTTTTATTTTGGAGAAAGTTGATTGTTATTTTTGGGAAAGTTGAATTATATTTTGAGAAAAGTTGGTTTTAATTCTGGAAAAAGTCGATTTTTATGTTGGGAAAAGTTGGTAATTATTCAGTTTAGGTCAAGTTGGTTTTCATTTTGGGAAAGTTGATTTTTATTTTGGGGAAAGCTGACTTTCAGTTTGGGTAAAGTTGGCTTTTTATTAAGGGAAAGTTAATTTTACTTTGAAGAAAAGTTTTGTTATAATATGAAATTTGAATTCTATTTTGATAAACAGTATCTATTACTTAAATATCAATTTCACTTTATTTACCTCATTTTAATACTGGCAGTAGTTAACTTTTACATATGAGAAATCTGACTCCTGCAAAGCAGGTTTTAATTTCCCCTGGAGAAACGTAACTTTCACTTAGCCAATTACAGTAGCCACCAGCGGGCAATATAAAGTCGAAAATCAGTCCCATCAATAATGTACACATCGCCAGCATCCTGCCTCATAATGAAATTTGATACTCTAAAATCTATCACTTTTTAAACAAACGCAAACCCCAAACCAAAATTTCCTGTCTCCCATACAGCTCCTTCCCGGAGGACAGATTTTTCCCATGAAGCTCATCCGCTATGAAATTAGCTGTTATACCAAAGCCCGTGATTAATTTGTTGAGGAATACCTCCGCCAAACAAATCTTCCCCGATTAACTTTCATCTGACCCGGTTCAAAGGATCCGAAAAAGCCGTGATCATTACTGTCATTACACTTGATTGAATATTCTTGATGTGGACATGCACTGGCTCTATTATTAATGCTCCCAGCCATTTCCAGAAAGGTCACTGGATTTTGACAGCTTGTCCGCTTGCATTAGGGCTCTAACTTTTCCCTTCCGCTAAGCACATTAATATTTAACAGGCGTGTAGACATAATAGATGTTGTGAGTCCTAAAAAAACCTTCAACTTTCACCGCAAACTTTCCTTCCAAAAAAGATCCCTAGGAAAAAAATCCCACTGTGATTGTATTATGATGAAACTTTCTCCGCCTTTTCTATTAGCAATCTCATGTGGAAGTCTGTCAGGAGGGAAAAAAGCTACAGTTTCATTTTCCTAATGCACAAGTGTACAGACACACACAATACAATGTTAATTATACAGGAAAACACTACAGGAAAGTTCCTATCATTTTCCCACCTTAAAGGCCTTCACTTTGAATGCAAATCCCAGACTTTTTCAATCAAAAATAAATTTTAAAATCAACCCCCATTGACCGTCAAATTTTCCCCGTTAATTCCAACAACTCTAGGGACTTGCATTTATTTAATCACTTGGAGAGCCCAACAAATGAAAGGAGCCAAAACCCGTGTAAAAAAAGTGTAAACTCCAAGAGAAAGTAATCTCCAGAACTCTCAACCCCTGAAAGAGCAAGGCGTTTGAACCTGGCACTAGTAAAACCGCGAGGAAATAAAATTCTTTCATTTAGTAGTCTCTGTAGAAAATAAAATCTGGGAATTTTAATCTCAGCATTCCATGCCTAAATACCCATCCATTGTGTATACACATATTTATTCAAAGTATAAATACTTTTCTTTTTGAAGGGGAGAAAAAAAAGGGAGCAGGCGAGGTCAAAGATTGACGCAATGAGCAAAAACGAAATGTGTAGTTCCTATTATTCACTAATCTTTTTATGTACTCAGAGACAAAGGGAAACTTAAGTTTATGAAAGAAACTATCGCAGAGAGAAAGCGAGAGAGAGAGAAAGCGAGAGAGAGAGAAAAAGAAAGCCCAGAAAAAAACGAGTTCCTTAAAAGTTTTCCCTCCTCTTTGACAACCCCGGAATTTCTTCCCCTCCTTTCACCATGCCAATTCCCAAAGAGAGAAAGTCAAGTCAGGGAGCAGCTGGGAAGAAAAATGGCGTGAAGATATTTACGTCAATGGAGGGCAGAGAATGGAGGAACTCTCCTTCGAAAACAACAGTCTCTCTCCCCAAACATCTCACAGTCCCTTCAGACTTTTCAGAGACAGAGAATACAAAGCACCAGCAGCTTGGGAGGTCCAACGTGACTCATATCCATCATATTTACATAAACCACATAACTTGCATAATGACTTTTGTTTCGGATTTCCTCTCCTTACGCCACAATCCCATGTTTTCATTTCAATATATGCAAATCCTAAAACCTCAATCTGAATTTCTAATCCTATGGCCTTTCTTAATTTAAATCCGAAATTAGGGAAACTCAAATTCGACTTGTTTCATCTTCTGCTTAAGAAATTTAATTCCACAAAAAAATTCTAAACATACAATCCCGACTCTGAAATTACATTAAGCGTTTTCCGAAAATTGCGGATTCTCCCACGATAGGAAACAAATCTTAAATCTGATGTTTCCAAGAGAAAGCTTTATCATTTCTGGTTCAAAAATTGTTTTTTTAGAATTCCTACGAATTTATTTCCGAGCAAACCATAAATCCTATTTAAATTCTCGCCCACCCCCCCCCCCTTGTCACCACAAAAAGTCTTTGACATTTTGGTCTGGGAATATTCAGGGGATTGTATGAAATTTAAATTCATTTCTGAAATTTGTGCGGAGGAGTGAAAGCAAATTAAAATTTAGTTAATTATTCTAATGGGTTCGGTTGCCTAACATCTGTAAGCATATGCACGTGTCTGGGAGAAAGTTGTCCCTGGGGAAAGTTTGGATTTTTTGTAAAGACCTCAGAGATTGGGATTTCCCCCTTTTGGAAAAAGTTACAAGGGAATAATGGGCCTGTGGAGTGATAATGATTCCGGATTTTCCAGACTTGTGAGCCCAAATAAAAGTAGCCGAGCTAATTACGCCGGACTGCATCTGTCCCTAATGTCCCTGAATCCTCAAAACTAAAGACTGGAGCCTTTCCCCATCCATAATAACACATCGTTAATAAGGGGGGTGAGGGAAATTAAGTGTAAACTTCCTTCCTGACAGCTGCGACCCACTCCAGTTATAGATATAGTATCTATAGATAGAGGGGTTATATACCCTCTGTGATGCATCCATTCACGGAGAAAGTTATCGCTGGTTTAAGAGTTGGGCTTGTATAAAAGGCTAGGAATTAATATTGCGGTAAAAGTGTTATTTGTCACTTTCATTTTTCTCATATGAGGAAAATGCTTCTCGGAGAAAGTTCCCTATTTGGAGAAAGTTCCCTACAACCATGGAATACTGTATTTTCCTAGGAAGCGCTTTCACACCTACACAAACCTCATAATAGGCTTAACATATGATTCTCGTATACATGGTGAAAGTAAGGGGAAAGGAGCCGTTCCTGTTCCTTCTTATTCTTCTTCTTCTCCTAATAAATCCAATTAGTCACACACCAATGCTAACCTTCCCCTATTCTTAGAATCGCTTCCTTTCCACAAGTTAAGCTGTCACTTTCTCCAATACAGCCCACTCCGTCTATATGAGACCCTGTTAAGTTCCCAATAGCCAGGTGTTGAGAGTGAGATCCTCTTGTACGAAGGTAAGGACAATTGTTAGCATTCAAATAGATTAAAATCAGTTTAACTCCCTAGAGAAAGTATTCCCTAGGGATTTCCTCTTGAGCAAGAGCTCGCACTGTATAAAATCAGTGGGTTTGGGATCCGAAAGAAAATCCGGAAAAGTTGATACTATTGTCAGAGCCCGTGTAATTAGGATCCTATGCCAAGGTCTTGTGCCTTCGTAGGAATTAAAGAAATCCAATCTTCCGCAAGATCTCTTCCTAACTTTATCAAGGGATTTTTATCACTTGGAAATTTTCCCTTGACTCCTTGTCTTTCCAGAGTTTTCCCTTCAAACATGGCTTGCTTTGTTATTAGTATCTATCCCCTATATATTTTTTTATATTGCCCAATTGTGGATGCGTGGTATTTGGGGAAAGCTTTAAACTTTCTTTTTAAACCTCGAATATGAAAGTGATAAATTAATTTCGGAAGTCAATTACGGGGTTGCATGAGAAACTTGGAAGACATTTTTAAAAGAAATTAAGCAAGGATTAGAACCCAAGGATTTTTTACAGGACGGGGGAAAGGGAGGGGTGAAAATTAGCTACTACTTTCTCCAAGCTGTCAATTTTAATTTAAGCCATAAAAGAAGATTTAAAAAGTTAATAGCCTGGGAATAATTATTGGATTAAAAATTTTAATAGTTTTGGGGTTTTAATCCTCGATTTGGCCATTAACTTTTTTTAAGTTTAAAAACATATTCTGATGTCCGGCACATGTCGAGGGAAAAAAGTCTGGAGGGGATAAATCCCCTAACATAGCTATAACCCAGCTAACCCCATAGCTATCCTCCATTAACTTTGAGCATAAGTTATCCCTTGCAGAATAATAATAAAAACTGTGATTTTTTGTTGGGGAAAAAAATCTCCCTTGAAAAATCCTACTTTCACCCATAAAAAAAATCCTCGCAGGGCAAGCAATTTGAAGAATTGAGTAAATCAATTCCTTTTTTTGTGTGTGCCTTTCCCCTCCCAGAATTTACGGTCCTTTACAAGTTACTGCATATGTATCTATATCCAGGAGCATTGAGTAAGTCCTAAAGTTAATTTGGAGGTTTTTTTCCTAGGGCTTAGGAATATGAAAAAGTTTCCCAATAAAACCCATAGAGAGACATCCACATCAATGTTTATTTTCCTTTCTTTATTCTCGGGCCCTGTCCAAGAATTTCAAGGTCAGGACTCCCAATACATTTCTGGGTGGAGTTGACGGAATGACCAGGTATTATATATGGGCATGGTCTCCATAAATTATACAGCTGCTGGTCATAATAAAAAGAAACCAGCAATCCCGGAGCATAATTGAGGGTTATAGCCCTGACATTGAATATTTGCTGACTTTACACCCCATAATAATAAAGCGGGATGGATGATGTGACCCAAGGAAAAAAATGATACAGCCTGGAGACCAGTGCCATAAAAAGTGCTACTGTAAATTCTCGTAGTCAGAGCACCCCGCAAAATTAGGCTGGATCAAGAGCAGACTCTGGCACGAAGGGAAATTAGCATTGTCATAAATAGGGATGCTCCCAAATCTTTTTCCTTTGAAAATGCTCTCATAGCCTGAGCACCCTGTATTGAGTTGCTAAAGGGCCGAAAGGGAAAAAACAGTAGTGGGAATAACCATTGGATTTAATGCTGTATCCTTCCCTTTATCCTTCAATAGCCTCCAATACCCCTGTAAACTCCTTGGGCAAAGTGATGAGCAAAGAGTGGTTTTTATTGGGTTTAGCCTTAAAAATAGCCCTATACAGTAACTTTCCCTCTGGAAGACCATCCCTTGTAAAACCAAATTTGACTCGGAAACCTCAATGGGCCAGGAAGAAAGCTACCATTGTGGTAAACGGGAGTGCGTGTAATGTTAAGCCTTTGGAGAAAGTCCTGTTATAAGGGTTCATAAGGATCATCGCTCCCTGTATTTTATTCATCCGCACTTTTTATTTTACTGGCAAATATACAACTCTCATTGCTTTTTATGCTGAGGATTTAAGCCTAAAGGAGATATCAGCAAAACTTCCAAGGATCCTTAATTAGGGAAATCACAATCTCTTTTTCTCACAAACTCACAAAATGTTTGAGGACGTACTGTTCCAAGGGTTATAATTATCTATAATTGACAGTGTAATGACCCAGCTCTATCATACAAGGCTTTTAATTCATACATTCTAATTTTTACACTGTATTTCCATAAATTTTCAGGTTCAGCTCCCTTACAAATGATACCTTCAATAATATGATAATTATATACGAACGGATGGTAGTAAAAAAATTATCCACATATTGTTGGAGGCTATTAAGTGCCAGGATTATAAACCAGTGGTGAAAGTGTGGAGGGCCAATTGCTTTCTCCACAACTTGACAAACATAGTGCATTAAAATCCATTGAGGATACTCTCTCTAAGAGGGACCCCCTTAGAGAAGCATTGTATCAGTGGGAGCCAAAATGTGATGCCACATTTTAGTTTCATAATTTCTCAATAAATCTTGTTACTTTAAAATAGTTACAGTAAAAAGAACCTGGGAAAAATCCCTTGTACAGGAGTCTGTTATAACAAGATCCTGTAAAGTCGGAACTAGAACCGGAGCTTTCTCCAGTGAAAGCTCAAATCCTAGGATTGTTCCTCATGTTTAGTTATATCTATCCCATGCTTAATTAATATTAGTCACTATGAGTTTCCACATAGGGACGTAGTTTTTCCCAAGCGGAACTCCACACATAGATAAGGGAAGGAGGAAAACGCCAAAGTACAATGGAAAGAGGAAGGAGAGAGAGAAATAGAGAAAGCGAGAGAGAGAGTAAAATAGAAAAGGAAAAGTAAAACTCGCCAAGAAAACTCAACTGAACTTGGTTCCCTTGTCTTTACTGTTTCAATGTACAAATGCCTTGGATGATCCTTCTCTTTTATCCAAATACCTTCATTCTATGTATCTATCCAAAATGTACATACATAGAATATACATACACACTAAAAGATCTTGCACACAGTGTGCCCTTCTTTACACAGCAGCCCTCAAAGTAAGGAATTTTGAATGCAAAACCTTCTAACAGCAAAATCAACATTCGTTTCAATGGAGCGCCCTTCAAAAAAATGAATCCTGTGAAAGCAAAATTGTTCCAAGGGCGTCCCTGCCATGGCAAGAGTACACTGTACAGTCATATATCTACATACGTACACATACACAAGTATATACATAGGTTCAGAAGACAATGGGAAAGCTCCTTGTAAATATACAACTCATATGTTGGGCTACAAGTTGGTGAAGCGAGACGCACGGCATAAATTGTTCTTCCTCGACGAAATTCCAATGTCTTGGCAGAGAGCGAGGGAAAATAAATAGTCGACATTTTTGATATTTTCATTTACCATTGCTCTGCCATAGTCCTCTGTTTATTCCATTGTGCTACTGTAGAGTGTCCAAATGTACAGTCAAGGTCTCAATAATCCTACTTTTAGTATTCTCCCTCCCAAAAATAAAAATTTTAAAAATCCTCTACAGAATATGAATGTAAATTAGAATAATTATTTTAATTATTTTAATGTACAGTTCCTTTGGAAGAATTTTTATTTTAATTTTTTTGTGGGGTGTCAAAAAATAACGTTTTATGTATAGCAAAATGTTAATTCTCTCCTTGGGCGAAAGAACATGTGATGAGGATATTACGAAAAGATTTTATTGTCATGTGGGATCTACAGCTATACTGTAGAATGTTGGGTATTTTTTTTTTTGAGGATGTACGGACACAGCCTCGTTAAGATTTGACCTTACTGGGGACGTCTCCAAAAATACAGATGACTGTATTGGGGGAGCTGGGTTCTTGAAAAAAAAAATATTGTTGACTGTGCTGAGACAGGGACGTTATAAAAGGAGGGATTGTATTTACGGAGGAAGATTTACCTGTGAGAATGTTTACATTCCTCTAAATTTAGCCCCCTATTTTTTCTAATATCTTGTCCCATTTCATGTTTTCGCGGGCTATTAACCTGAAATGGAATCATGGGTCCAAATATTTGTTGAAACTTTTGATCTCCAAGTAGAACTTTGCATGCTTAGACTTACATATGTATATACAAAGCTTCTGTTTATTTTCCTTATGATTCCCTATTCCTCCCTGCCCCTGGATCCTCTCTGTCTGGAGTCTTTATTTTATGATTTAAGCTTTAGTTTCTTTGGGGTTTTTGCTGTTCAGGATACAAAAAAAAAATCCTCTACTTTTTATTGGCTTCTTAGAAGTAACAATTCTTTTAGGAGTGTGGCTAGGTAAACACAGCCATAAAAAAACTTTCACACAGACGTACACATCCATACAGACGCAATCCCATGCTCCTCTTAAGGATGGGAAGAGTCTTGTGGAGGGGTTATCCATTTGTAGCCTTTTTTGTATGTCTGTTTCCATACGTTGAAAATCCTCTTAGAATCTTGGATTATTTTTTTTTTTTGAAGGGAGAATAAAATTTAAATCCACCCTGGAAAAGTATTTTTTTGAGTGCATCTCACCATGGAATATTTTTTGGCTCGAAGGTGGAATATAAATGAAATCAATTCTCAGCTTTCCCTTGAATCCCACTCAAAAAGCCATCATGAGGGAAATCCAATGAATTTTTCATGTAACCTTCTTAACTTCCCAAACTTTTCATATTGGCACTTTTCAACATGCTCTGTGACATTTGAATAGACGCTTCGGGAATGGTTTCTTTCAAAAATCCCTCTGAGCTTGGGACAGGTTCCGAAAATAGTTCCACAATTTATTAAAGGCCGGAAATAACTTGGATTTGGGAGTCAATGTTTAAGCAAGTGGTTTTATTAAATTCTATTTATGACCTTCGGCCGCTGTCAAAAATATTTTTTTTACAAATAATTGCCCTAATATATCTTTGTAGGTAAATATTAAAATCTCAATTTTTTTCCTTTTACTGTAAAATTATGCATCAGAAATTATTTTCAAAGGCGAGACGTGAGGTGTGTTAATTTTCTATACTTTACATTTTTGTAAGGATTTTTTCTCAAGTTTTTTTTTTGACGGACCTTTTTAAAATGATTTATGGGGAAAGTGATACATCCTTACGTTTTAGAGGTTCTCTGTCTACAAGTGCGCTTTTAGGGTCTGAAATCCTCACTCAATTTATCACAGTGGTAATTTTTGAAGTAAAAGAAAAATTTTACTGGTTTTAAAGATGCTCTTGTAAAAACAGTGTGGTTTACAAGCTGATGTGTATGATATGGGCTGTTAGGTGTTAAAAATATTTTAATGTTTGGACTTGTTGTTTAGGTAAGATTTTTAGAAATTCAGCGGAGCTCTGGGTGCTAAATTATTTAGTGTATTTTTAAAATAAACCCTTAAAATTGGAGCACCTCACACCTATTTTCTTAATACACAGGGAAATTTTTAGTCTCTCCACTGAAGACTCTCAGAGGATTTGTTTCTTTGGAATGTTGTTTGTATTACTTTTTATTTCTCTTTCGGGTATAGAGAAGGATCTCAATGGAGTTCCTTCAAAGACAAGTTTGTTTTATTTTGAATTTTTTCTAGACAGATATTTCAATATTTTCTCAGGGATTTTATCCCTTATCCACTTCTTATACAATATTTACTCAAGTCTTTAGATATTAAATGTAGATATTATCCGAACTGTTTTTTTGAAGAATGGATATGAAAAAGGAGCTTGCTGGGAAAAATGTTATAGAGAAGCCTTTGAGGACGGACCAATTTCACACAAATACTACCATTTGCTGACATGCCAGAAATAAACCCACGCTTTGCATCTCTCTCTCTTGGTTCTTGTTAGTTTTTAAGTCTTGGCTTATACATTCCCAGCCCTTTCATGTTCCTTCCAGGCGAGGACTGTGAGCTGGGAAATTGTAATGAGTCAGCCGGAATTCTAACCCCATAAAGTGTGAATTCTCACTGTACAGGACGGTCCCTTAAAGAAACTAAATTCTGTGGAGGGAAAAATAATTATCCCGTTTGTATTTCTCCTCAAAAATACCAGAATTGTACCTTAAAATCGGATTTGAAGTGAAACCTTAACCCAAGACAGGACTGTCTTCGTAAATGCATCTCTTCAATTTAAAACTTCATCTTTGCCCACTGATTTTTCTTATTCTTAAGACCAACAAAAAATGAATTGATAAATTCAGTGTATTTTTCCTATTCCTAGGAATTCCTCTACAACAAGACTCTACTGTAAAGAAAGCAATGTAATTGTCAGTCCAAAGCCTGAGATACCCCTGAGGATCTATTTCCTGTGACTTAAACGCTCCCTAATGACTCTCAGGCCTGAAATAGTCTTCGGGAACGGTGTACTAACCCAATGGGGCAAAGTGAGAAAAATTACAAAATCCCAATGAATGTTCTATATAAACTGTGAAATTACACCCTTAAAATCGTTTCTAATAAAAATTTGAAGGATTTCCTAAGTTTCCCAAATATTCAATTGATTTTTGATAGGAAAAGGAGAATCGGGATTTTTGAGGACAATGATTGAGAAAAGTATTGTAAATGTGTCGTAACTCACGGTAATTCTTCAATGAAGGATGAGGAAGTTTCCCTTCTGTCACTCCTGACGTGACACAAGTCCTGGATGAGTATTGAGTGGGAAATAAGTGCAGAGACACATGTTCACATAAATATACGCTCATATGACTTTCTCCATAGTACTTTCCACACGCATTACTTTTTTTTCCCCCCTGGAAATATTTTTTTTTCTCGTGAGACACCAAATTAATTCAACATATTTTCATACTAGTACAGTTTCAATCGGGCCTTTGCGCATATTGAGTTGAACTGTGTGGACTAAACCCTGGAACATATGTTGCGAGAGGGGCTGAGCCCGTCGTAATTAATTAAATGGAGTATCCAAAAGTTGCATTTGTTTTCCAACACTTGGCTCATAACCGCATTAGTAGGAGAGTCTTTCATGTAGTTGTGGGACTGGGAACATAGTTTCTATATTAGGAGACACTGCATTAAGGACAAGCCCCACTATTTACACCCAGTCACTGGGCGAATGTCAACTGACGGAAGTTAATTGCAAGTTCTGGAAAAGAGTAGGGACTTTCACCTACTTTCCCCACTTTTTAATGAGAAAGCTCTCGACTCTCTTTCCCCTCCCCCTCCTATCTCAAGTTGGAATGACGTCCCTGATTGATTCCTATATCTAGAAACTGGCCCTCCCAATTTGTAACGGGCCCTAATTTTCCGCAGGACAAATTTGCTGGGAATACACAAATTAACGGTGAATTAGCACGTTGGGGCTGGGAGCATTCCTTTGGGATTTTTTTGGGCCCGGGTGAGACCAGCGGTTTTTCCCATTTTGACAGTTGGAACAGAAAAAAATCGTTTTTCCCACTCCTGGCAAAACACACGAGTTTTTTCTATTTTGACAGTTTCTTCCAGAACTGGTTTGTTTTTTAAACCCACATCAAAGCCTTTATTTTGACAGGAGTTTTACGGGATTAATCCCTTTTTTGAGCCTCTCAAAGTAAATTTGGTCACTATTTCCAGTTTTAGTAATTCAGTGTTTTTTTCCGTCAGTACACCCTTAAAAACCATACTTGTCTGGAAAGTTCACAAGAAAAATTTATTTTTGTCTGAACAAAATATTTACTACCCCATTTGACACAATGTTTTACTTCTAGACATTTTTAATAGAGTTTGCTTTAAGTTTCTCAGGTTTTGTTGTGTAAATTTTGGAAGGTTTTTAATAAAATTTGAAGGAACATTTTGAACTGAGAATTTTGAATTTTTATATAAAGTTATACTTGTTTTTTTTAAAGGGGTTTTTGGGAAATATTACCGAAGATTGAGGGGAGAATTTTATTAAGTCCTTGTACACATTTGAGAGAAGTCACATGGAGTTGGAAGGAGTGAGATCAATTTGTCCGGACGCCAAAGAAGACAATGGGAATTTGTCCCTTATTTCGTGCTCTGTCACCATTTAGAGAAAGGACACGGGTTGAGGGAAAGCCCAGGACAAATGTTGTTCCACAAACACCACAACACTACAATAAATGCTGGAATCTCTGTGGAGAGAGAGTTGATGTTGACAAAGTGGGGAGCAAAGAGTGACTGAAGGTTGGAACGCTTCCATGTCCAACTTTTCTATTTCCACACACACACACACACACACACACACACACACTCACACACACACATAGCCCAACTCACACACACACGCTGCCACCCCACACGTCCAAACACCCGGGCTTTCCCTCTCTCCCATTAGAAATCCGTAGCCCTGGAAGTCACATTGAAACATACAGTCCTGTATTTTCCAACAAAAAGAGTGTGCATGGAAACATTAGCTCCAATTCCTAGCATTTGACTTCAGCTCATCTGCTCCGTTTTCCTCATATCCTCCTTTCCACGAGCATAAAGTGCACTAACATTACAGTCAACCCTCTCCTGGAGGAGATACTTCCAAAATGACTTTCTCCACACAGACAAAAAATATCCAAAAATCCCCGGAACCCTGAATATGAATTTCTTTCCTCACAACAAAAATTGTCATCGTGGAGAAACATATGGAACATTTTAGGACTAGCCTTTATAAACGCAGGGCTCTGTAACTCCAGTCCCAGGAGACACTGAGGATATGATAATGGCTTGAGCGCATTTGACTGACAGCTCCATCCGGGAAGATTTCACCAGAGAAACGACAATGAGTTCTGGTGTACTAAAAAATTACAAGGAGTAAAATCCAAGAGCGTGTATGTTTGGAAGACTGAGAGTGTGCTATTTGTACTCTGGTTGTACATATATAAATGTATATACATATGAATATGGAGTGTTCCCTTGTTATGAAAGATCCTTTTGAAAGGGATTTTGTTTTGGGAAGGGAAAGAAAAAATATCCGAGGATGGTACCATTTGACAGAGTGTTAATTTTGGGCTGAGATCTGAGCGCTTCATCCGTCAAAATCGGGGAGTCCGGAGGGTGTTCTCATGATAAGGATTGACTGTAGAGTTACCACGGGGATTTCCTATATGTTACTCACTCAGACTTAGTGCCATGGGGAAAAGCGTGTAAATTATAATGGAAATGGTTCGGTTTCCGCTCCCCTGTCATCGCTCACTTATTGTTTACTCTTTGATTTTCCAACTAAATGTTTTCACTCCTTTCCCTTCAGACTCGGGCTAATTCTTGGGAGAAAGCCTGTCATTTTCGGTTTTAGCTCCCTCACAATCCCCAACGTTTGAGTTAACTCTTGCCGTGGCTGGGGAAAGTGAGACTACTTTCTCTTTTGTATAGGCCGTGGATTTAAGAAGCAAAGTGAAACTTTTTGACAGAAGCATTTCGTAGGGAAAACTGAATTTAAAACAATTTTCTTTTTACTAAAATCATTCCAAGAATTACCTTTTTTTTTATACCAGCTTTGAAAATATTTTACTCTTAAAAAACTCACTAAAAATTCCTATTCCTTTAAATAGAAATTTTTAATGATAGTATGGTTAACCCTTTTGCAAAATGTTTTCCCAGAGATTCCCTTTCACAGTGAGCATAGAGATTTCCCAGAATCTCCCAAGTGCTTCTTAGCCCATGATGGGAAAAACGTCATATATGCTCAGCTGATTTCATTTCCACTCAACTGTTGTTTGTGAATTTCCTCCTCTCTAATTAAGTTGATTGTTTTAATTAAAAAGCTGGAGGTAATAATGAATTAAACGCTGTTGCAGGGATAATAAAATGAGTACATATACAGATGGGGACGAAGCTCCAGTAATTATATGCGTACGTTCTATTGTAACTGTAACTCAGGGGGAGTGTAATGACAGGAGATTTCCTTCTATAAATTGTACAAGCACATGTGGATATTTATGTAAGAACGTGCATATGCACAATTACGGGAACGTCAACTCATTGTGAGTGGATCCCGTTTGTAAACACATTGTTTTCCTTTATAACTACCTCTGAACTGATCAAGGAGGCTTGCAATCAGTGCTAAGGCCCGATCAGAGTGTGAGTAAGCAAATACGGACTTGTTTTATGTATTCTCAAGCCCTTGCTGTAGATACCTTCCTTCCCCCCTTCCTGGCGTCGATATTTACGAGGGGAATCCGAGGAAATGCGAAATATTGACACGATACTAATTAATTCCTGTAACTGGGGGATTCCTGTCAGGATTGAGCGTCTACACAGCAGTAGTATAGTTTTGCCTGAAGATGTTTCATAATGAAGTAGGTTTTTCCCCATTAAAAACTGCCTATATTTAGTAGACACAGTGCCCTCTTGCTATAAAATACGGCAGGCATAAAAATCATTTGTTATAATAGGTGTGTCCCTTTTGAAAGCTAAAAAATTGATTGGGATTGTAAACCAAATGTTTTTACCTATTAGGAGACAATTTCCAAAGTTTTACATTATATTGTATAATGAGAGTATATACTGCTTGTACTTCATTTCTGTCCTGAGCGGTTGCTCACTGGTTGAAGAAAAAGAAAAAACAGAGCAGAGCTTTCAGGATATTTGTTGAGGGGTAGACTTTGACGGGAGGATAAACAAGAGCGGGAATGAGATAAAATCCGATTTCCTGTGTGAAACATAATGTACATATTTACATACAGTCGACTCTCTCCGTAAGAACACAATTGTAACGTTTTTTAAAAAGATGGGGCAAATTTTGTAGTTACTTTTTCGAACATGATTTTGGTATGAGAAAAACATTATTGGGATATGGTAAAGGGAAATGTGCTGCAATAATTTGATCACTTTAGAGGGAAATCGGTGTTAAACCGATTTGGTAAAGTTATAGTTAGAGTAAACTGTATGAGGATACAAGGCTTGCTTGTAAATATCAACTGCTGCTGTAAAAATACAGGAGTAAAAATATATTATCCCATGTGTTGTATGGCTAAAATAGACTAGACAGTTGTTCTTCTGTAAGGGGTAATTATGGGTCTAGGTCTATTTATGCTTCAATTTCAATGCTACTCTATTTTTTATTCTTTGTCATGAGAGGTCAAGTTTCTAGGATTTTTTGGAACAGTATCAACCTCTAGATTTAGTCAATGGAGGCTTGGAAAGGATTTGAAATCATACTTCAATACCTGTGCTGAGCAATGGTCGTGATAAATGAATGACAAGCACAAGTCTGCAATGGTTATTGAGATTTAGCGTTGCTTATTGCACCAGTATATTCAAATGGGTGATAACCAGTGAGCTTATATAAGCATAGCACGTATCTATATTTGGTAATTATTATCACATATTTAACTGTAAAACAAGCTGTAAATTAGTGAAGCTCTACAATCTAGAAAAATATAAAACTTGACGGTGAACTTGAACATACTTGAACATGATCAAATATCTATAGTTAATATGATTCTTTTCTTGACCATGACATCCCAAACTTGAGCTTGAATTTTTTTCAAGCTAGTACATTACGTCTTGAAATGATCGCGGCGGGGTTAACAAGATTATTTTACTGCGGACAGATTGTTGATGGATTTGAAGGAAACTTATTTAAATCCTGACTATATACTCATATAACCGTGTCCTTTGAGACACTTATCAGCGAAACGCAAACATTCTAATACAAAATTCTAGGCACGCATGCAGAAATTTCTCGATGAATAACAAAAAACGTGGGCTGAGTATCTTTGAATAGGAATTTACTGCAACAATTTATCAGAATGATGACATTTGAATCCTAATATCTTCGAAAGTATACGTTTCTTGGGTAACGTTCCTTCTAATCCGTGATCCACGTGTGAACTTACCAAGTGTTGTTTAAAAAATCCAATAGGTAGTAGATTGAAGTAAATATTAAGAATAGAAATATATGATTATATAAATAGTAATCTGATCTGTTTTATAACAGCTCATGTGCAATATTGTCGAGCATTCGTAAATATTGTTTCTTCATTTTTTACATTTGAATTGGCTTCCGGGGAATCCATTCTTTATTATAAATAGCAAGCTTTCGAACAACAGCTGCGTTCATCTTCGGGTTATCTATAACGAACTGCTAAACTATCAAGACTAACTTCCTTTTATATCGTAATAACCTTTTGTTACAAAAAGCTGAGACATTAAATTACATTAATGTTTTTGCAGGATTTTAAAACTGGGTTATTGTTAAAGAATTAGATTCATTTTTGGAATAATTGGTTTCCAAGCATCACTTGTCGTTAGTATGTAACCCTTATTAAGGTTCATCAAGGAATGTTTAATTCCCTGAATTAGTAATCTTCTTTAATTTGTTTTGATAATGACATGTCCTTTTACAATAAACTTAAAATGTGCCCTTTTAATCGGATGGTCCAAATTTGTCTTATGTATTTGGCTAGCTACAGCAGATTCCTTGGAATAGTTCTTTTCTACATGTGCTTTGAGGAGGACGTATGTAAAATGAATTTCCTTAAATTGGAAATCACGTTATACAAGTGTATTAACTCTGATTTTTGGATTCCCCGAAACATATGAGCCATCAATCACGGACGGAAGTTCCGAAATTGAAGATCCGATAAAAGCCTGGCTGAAGAATGATTTCGCGCCTAAACGTTCAAAGCATTCTAGCGCAGACTCTGTAGAGGAAAAATTCAACGAGTACTGAAGCATCTTTGAACTATCAAACTTTCAAAACTTTCAACATGTAGAGTTTAAAATAAATACAACATTTCTGGTATTGTCAGGTCGAAATATGAGCACTGGACTGTATTTGAATTGCCTTACCAAGTTAAGTTAAAGTATAATCCCCTAAGTTCGAAAGTGTCAAACCAGTATGCGCTTTCATGTCTCGCTCTCCTAAAACTGTAGACGACATTTACTAGAGAATTATTAATTAAAGAAATCCTTGAGTGGCAATTCCAAATTCTTTATGTAAGTGTTCTTAAGAAACGTTAGTTATAATAACTATAGTGACCCGTCTTCTATAAAACATACATTGAAGTTACTCTCATGATTGTGAGATACAAATTCTGTCTGATGTGACTCATACCTCTTCTAAATTTAGGAAATGCTCTGTGATCATTTCATGGCAATCACAGGACTAATACGCAATCCCCATTTAACGAATTTGAGGTCTTCTACTTCTGAAACTTACTCTCTTTTCATGTGTAGCAACCACACCCTTTTCCTTTTAAAGGAGCATTCTTTTGTCACACTAGAACGACATTTCGTACACGGGCAATTCTATTGCTCTACAGTTTTAGATTGTTGGAGAATATTCCAGGTCGTATTTAAGTTAAACTAGAAATGCGTATGGAAAAATTGCAATCGTATACTCTGAGTACGGAACAATCCAGACTTTATAATTATTACAAAGAAATGCAATTTTATTATCTCTATAATGTGGTTACTCCTTAAGAGACTTCTAAGCAAGTGTCTTCTGTACATATTCGTTTGCATGCATCCTGTTTATAATATCATTGCGGTATTGTTTGTATGCAAACTTGAAGCAATTGGAATCATTGGGCTGTTAGATAGATAATTACATAAGCACCGGAAAGCAGTACAGATTGGTCTGCAAAATTCCTCATGATCAAAGGATGTACATTTCCCTTTCAAAATCTTTTTGTTAATACTGCAGAATAGCATATCCGACTTACTTAACATGATCAATGTCCCCGTCATCTACCGTCCATTGAGTATAACTTGTACTATAAGCCTATAACAGTCCTTGTTCGAACCACACCAAATTAACATGCGTGGGGGGGGCTCGTCAAGTGATCTTTAAGGAGCTAAGCATAGCATGCATAGCTGTAATGACAAGTATGTATTGTTTGCGTTGTTTGTTGAAATTAAAATATTTTAAACAAAGTACATACATGAGTAAGTGGTGGATTTAAATGAAGAGGAATTTTGAAATATTTGTAGGAAATAGAATTCTTTCACAAGCTCTGTAAGTTACGGTCAGAGGTGTGGAAAATAGATGAAATTTATTATTGAAATACAAAATACAAATACATTTTCAGAAAAGTTAAAATGCAAATATAAACTACAAATACCAGATGTAACTTAGTTAAGATACAATATAAAATACAAATATCCAGAGTCATTTGGGCAAGATACAAAATAAAATACTTTCCTTCTAATAAAAAGAGAAAATATGAAATAAAAATACCGTATTTGAAATACGAAATACATATTCAAAATACTCTCATATTTATCTCAAAGTACATACCTGAGATGTATCTAAAGTTTATTCTCCCAAAGTATTTTGTATAATTCGGCCAAATAATACCATATTTAAAAATAAATACTTAATAAAGGCAACTTTATGTATTTATACAGTAATTTCTTCAAACCCGTCCAACAGGTTTCAAAAACTCGTTTAAAAATGTTTTAAATTAGTACTTTTACATTTAAAATATTTATTTGAGCATGTTTTAGAGACGACCTTAACAATTGCCAGAGTCATGTAATTTAAAACTACATTTTTTATTTGAAATACGGACCAGTGCTCGGCACGGGTATGGGTAATACTCGGGTAAACGGGTACGGGTACGGGTATGGGTACTACCCGGGTACAGATTTTGTGTACCCGATCAATTTCGGGTACTACCCGGGTACACTTTGGTCGGCTCAGAATTTCGGGTACGGATATGGGTATGAGTACGGGTACAAGGATTTCAAAATGGGTATATACCCACCGGGTACGGGTATAATGGAATAATTTACTCGTACCCACGATCATTGTACCCGAGTATTTGGATATGTTGAGAATTGAGATATTTTAAAGAACTTTATGCCATCATGCCCGTACGTTGGAAACTTCTGTCCATATTTTTAGTGTTTCTGAATACATATAGCTTACAAGGTAAGATTTTGGGTTGGTACAAGCCGATTCAAACAAAGCATAGCACATGTTTTAGTACTCACCTAGTATGTTTCAAAACTCATGTAACTCGAGTGCATTTTGCCCCGTTCTCCTAGGACACGTCACCAAAGTTTCAAAATTTAAAACGATACCACAGGTATCGTGTCTTATGTAAACCTGTCTTTTCAAAAAAAGTTAATGTTAAATCCCATAAGGATTTTGAGTTTTTGAAAGTCGATGAAATTTTGATTTTCGCTATTTCAATGAAATTCAAGTTTTTACGTACACATTTATATATCCTTCAACAAAATTCCCCAAAAAGTAATCCCTCCATCATGGCGCATCTGTATTTATGTTGTCGATACGATATATTCACTCCATATTTAACCATTTGTACATACCATAAACTGGACTATACGCAAACGAGGAATAATATTAAAATAGAAGTGGAGAATAGGATTCAACTAAATTTTGAACGGTTGGTAATATTTTGAAGAATCCGCAAGTATGCAAGCTAATTTTATTTCTAATCAAAAACGCTTCTAGTTTTTCTACTCTTCAATGAAAATATACAATATCGAATACGGCTCTAGCTAGACAAAATTATACACTAAGGTGTCATACATCATTATACATAACGTGCTATGTACTGCATTTAGAGAAATCTGGATATAAAGTACCCGAGTACGAGTACGGGTACGACACTGAGATACCCGAGTATGGGTACAATTTTCGAGTATTTTTCGGGTACGGGTACAATGCGGGTACGGGTACATAGTTTGAGATTACATTGCGGGTACGGGTATGAAAAATTTGTACCCGGATGCTCGGGTATGGGTACGGGTATAGATACCAGATATTGCATTACCCGCACTTCGGGTACAGATACGGGTACGGGTACCTATTTTTTGTACCCGTGCCGAGCACTGATACGGACTGGGTAAATTTTATAAGATAAATAAATACAAAATACTATCACGTTCGTAATCTTCAAAATACGAAATTTAAAATACAGTAGACATGTTGGTGTTGAAAAACTACGAAATACAAAATACCTTAAACAATTCACGGCTAGAAAAATACTAAATACGAAATACTAAATGTATTTCATATACTATTTCAAATACAATATTTCAAAATATTCCACACCTCTGGTTACGGTAATGTATTCTGAAGAGGGTATGGAGACACACATGCTGTGCTAATATCACTCTGATTTTAAATACACAAATGCTCCCGTCTGATCCAAGAGCTGACACGTGGATCCTTCTGCATCTATACTCCTTATAAGCCCATATGGCACTTCTGGGGAAACAAAATGTTTCTTTTCCCAACTCGTATTTTTATTTACGCAGCCCATTGAGCTACAAAAATTGACATAAAGTTGCTAACCTTCCGGAGCCTCCTAAAATAGTATCTCACACCCAAAACTGCACAAACTTGCTCTTTTCTGACCTAAAAAGCCCCGTGCGTATTTCCTCCGTAACAGCATAAAATGTTTTTCAGAGTGGAAATAATACACATGGGTATATAGAGAAGTTACATATAATTATGCGATATATTAAATAAACAACATTTATGTAATTATATATCTATCTCTCTGCACGCGGTTTACAGGCAAAATCGTTCCATTAGAAAAGCCCCTTACGAGCCCACAACGGCCCTAGCTAAACTATTTATCCACAATCCCAATTAACCCCACGTTAATTTCTCTCCCTCTAAAAGCAAGCAATACTAACAGTCAATTTTTGATCCTTTCCGTGGTGCTCTCATAACATGCATGCTTTTATGTAGGAAGAGGCTCCACTTCAATTATTACAGGAAACATAAATGTAATGGCTCGCTATTTTTGTTCTATTTGTATAAACTCTACTTTTAAAAATTAATACTGTACATCCATGGTTCCGAAAATTACAAACACTTTTTTCAAGACCTATGGAAGCACAGCGGACTTTTGTACGAGAGATCCAAGAGCATTTTCACTATAGGAGCCGAAATATCTGAAAATTTTCCTGAACAAAATCCTAATCATTTTTCTCTTACCACTATATAACAAGGAAATGCAAAAGTCAAAATATTGTAACATTTACGGGGAAGTTTCCACAGAGTGAGAGAGTGCACTGGTTCAGGACATTATTGCATGTAAGAAGGAGAGTACATCCAAGAATTAGCCCACTATACATATGTATGTAAGGTTTTATATAAGGACTCATTGAGAGGTTGCATGCTAGGCCGGAATCAATACTGACTTACCGTCTCCTTTGCTTACTCATGCAAGTCCGTCCAACATAAATAAATACACGTACACTAACAAACATAAACTCCTATCCGGGGGTTACGTCAGGGAGGAATCTCAGTTGAGGAGCCAACCGCAAGCAATACTCACCAAATGTTCCTCCATAATAAGGTGGAAGTCAAGCGCTCGGAACTCATCCCATACCGTCCAATCTCCTTATAAGGGCACCCCTCCAAAGACCAAAATCTTACCCTTCCACTACCACACTTATTTTTTTACTACCATAAAAATTAGCATTGTGTCACAAAATTCGATGAGATTCCAAACGAATCTTACATTACCCCAATGGGGGAAATATCCCGTAAAAAACTCTTGCCACAGCAAGGCTGCACAGCAAGAATCTTGTTTGTTATGCCCAAAACAAAATTTTTTAAGAACATCTCTAAAAGGAGAAAAAAAAATTATTTTCACAAATCTCAAAATGTTTTAATCTTAAATATGTTTGTCTCAAATTATATTTTATTGTAAATATTTTTGAGCGTGTGAACAAAATTCACTGGGACGAGTATCCTTAATAGTAGGAGCACACTGGTTGTAGCTCCTCAGAGTCTTTGAAACTTTATGGATTAAGTGTATATCAAGGGTAATATCTATGCATAATTATATATAAATAAACACTATAAAATAGCAGAGTTGTGCATGTAAACTTCCTATGGAGAGTGTCCCCTTGTTGTAGGAGCATCTCTAAACTGTGCATGTGTTGAGCTCCTGTTTGGAGGACTGCAATAATTATTTATACACTGTATTAATAGGGAAGGAGTCAAAGGATTGCTTGTGGTGAAAATGCTGTTATTGGGATATGCTATAATGCTATCTATATATAATGCCGCTACTGGAAGTGCACACATACATAGTACAGGTTCATATGCACAACTTCCCAGCCACTTATTCCATAGGCAGGGGAAAGTCCCGACATATTTCTTATTAAAGACTCCATTAGAGGGAACTTGTTCCCGACCTTTTGCTAGCAGTTAGACAAGATACCAAATCAAGGATTTTCTACGGAGCAGAAACCTCCCGCCGTCCAAAGTAACCACGTAATGTGCTTGTTCAACAACTTTCCCTTTAATTCGTTTATAATGCTCGATCCTACTTGTTCTCCAGTTTTGCTTGCCTTTGAGCATGTTTTCATGCTCTCTGTCTCTTCGTAAGTTCTTCACGTTTTGAAAATGTACAAGCATTGGAGTAAATCTCTTCCACGTATTTATACACCCCCTCAAAAATATTTCCTTGGGTGATACACAGTACACACACTATATGGTCCGGTAAGAGGCAAACATATGGATGTATCCGCTGAGCTAAAGAACCAAAAATATTCCCAGAAAAAAATTCCCACAAAATAACTTTTTCAGAACAAATTTTGGAGAGGAAAAATAATTTCGAAATGTACAATTTATAATAGGAAGAAATAAAGTGAGACTTTTCGTACAATTTGTATGGAAATTTATTGGCTTCTTAGTCGTTATGGTATCTATGTATATAGGCAAGGGAGATATATGTACATTACATATAGTAGTTGGGTGTATTATATGTCACATAATTACCCAGGACGTTATTTACCCGCTCAGCTAGTTCTGGTCACGAGTTTGGTTTCGCCGGGAGAAATATTTTACCGCTTATTTCCTCTCCAATATATATATTAAAGCCAACTCAGCTCTTTTGTCTCGGCCCTATTATCCCTTCTTATGTTTTGGATCCTTTGGAGCTCTTGAGCATTTAATATCTACTACAGTGGAAGATACACAAATACATATGTAATACATACCTGTGGTTCAAGCTTACGTGACTTTTTTTAAAGGATGACCCAAAGACAGGCATTTACTATTTTAAAAAATCTGATTTTTGATTTCAAAGCAAAGGAGAAAGGTACAATGAAAAAATGATCTCTTGACTGATATTCCCATTACATACTATGGAACCATAATTTAAGTCCAATCTATTTTATTCTAAAAAATTAACATTTTACGTAAATACAAGAGTTCCCTGAAACATTTTGCTCTTGAAGATAAATTAACCCTTTAGAGGTAAAGAGCCCCTGAGATGAGGTGGATGAATACAAAGTTAAATTGAGTGGTTCCCGGGTCCCCAAAACCATAAACAAGAGAACCTGACTTAGAGAGTCATCCACAGCTTGAGTAGATGACCTACACAAAGTGCACGCTCTCTCATGCACCTCAGGAACCAGTAACATTTTATTGTATTCATGTAATTAAATAATTACTTCAAATTAACTTCCTAATATTAACTCCAGTTCTAATGGACAAGTGCCCAAAATATCTTTGTCCTGTGGAAATTTGATCTTTTATGGCAAGAGACTCCCTGAGTGTTAGTTAAATCTGTTGTGGAGAAAGTTCCCATTTGATAGAGAGTATAATTTTGGGGAATATTAATAATTTAACCTTTCAAAAAATTAGGAATCTTATACAATGTCCTTCAAATTTTAGGGCCTCGGAACGAGCGACACGTGGCTCTTATCAAAAGATTTTCTCCTATCGAGAAAAGGCTCTTGTAAGGTGTTCCTTTCTCCAGGAACGGTAGATACACTACTGTACACGCTTTACGAAACTGAAATATTGAGGGACGGTCTTGAAAGGGAATAAATTGTGACATAAACAGTAGCAAATGGAGGAAGATGATGATGAGAAAAAAAAACCTTCTCCCCATTACACTCCCCTTAGTCTGCATGAATGGGCCAGCTTCGGGCTAAAAGGATGAATGGAACCACTTGGGACACGGGACGATTGGCAGACTCGCACAAATTGAGCGAAAGAACACATTTCCTTTTGTAATCTTATGGATAGATATATATTTCTATATCCAGCCAAGTAAGTAAATGGAACAGATTTGAAGTTACATTTCCAACTGATTTCCGAGAGTCTCGAGTGGAGTCCGGACCACTCAATAATAACAGCTCCTACAACAATTGTTTACAGTCAACATTTAGATTTCATCCCAGACGCACACAAATATATCAATTTCAAAAAGAAACCCTTCTGTATGATCTCCTGAAGAAAATTTAAATGGGAGAAAATTTTGAAGGAAATTTCTTCCAGACAAACCTTTGATCTCCAGAGGACATTGGAATTTCCCCCTGGGTTTATTGTATTGTGTAGATAATAAAATATTTCTCTAAAAAATAATTCCAGCAAGTTCCAAAGAACCCTTCTTCATGGGATAAAATTTCAAATGAAATTTAACTTAATGATATAGTAAATGTAAATTAATGAGTTGGATTTCCAAGAGTTGTAAAATGCATGGGAATTATCCCCACTTAGAAAAACAAGGGGAATTATGTTAATTAAAAGGAAAGAGAAAGGTTCATAAATTGTTTAGTCAAATTACATCTTACGCTTCCCTTCTCCTCCATATATACTTAACAGTATTAAGGGAGGAGATAAAAAAGGGAAGTGACAGTGGTTTTTTTCTAGTTTTTTTTTGTTTTTGTTTACATTACTTTCCCCACTTTTCCCCTTATTCTGTAGAATATAGAGAAACATCAGAAAGCTTTTCCTATCACTTTGCACACGTTATAGGTCCTTAATGTATTTTTGGTGGAGAAAAGTTTTTTTCTTTCTCTTTCTCTCTCTCTTTCTCTCTCTCTCTCACTTTCTCCTCCTCCCAGAAGATAAATACAAACGTTTAGTTGTTAGTCGGAGGCCTGACAGACAAAACAAGATGGATAACTTTCGTCGTTTTTGTAACCTCTCTCCGCTTTATTTATGTGAGTTCCTTTCCATCTCTTCTCTTCCTCCTCTCGTTTCAGGTACAGTGTGTAAAAAAATATTTCCCTCTCCGTAGCTATTACCAGGAGATCCTTTAGGATTTTCTCATTCTTCCGTTCTGCTGGAAATTCTTTGAGAATGCTCCAATCGTGAGCTAATGCTAGGTCAAGGTTTAAGGACACAGCAGTGTTCAAATGAATGAAGAAAAGCTATTTTCTCTTTTTTTCCACCAATGATTATTTTCCATCAATTAGACCTGGAATGCGTTTCGAATTTGAAAACGTGAGTGCAAAAATTTAATTTTAGCAGGAGAGGTTTAGATTTGTGTTAGGATCGTAGGAAAACAATTTTGAAGTGAATCGTACCATAAGTTTGAGCTCTGTTACCAGATTACGTTTTGGGAAGACATTTTTGGAATCTTATTTCAAAGCCTATCAAATTTGCGGTCACAAAAAAATGTAGATTTTGCATTTGTTTTCTAACTTAATAAAAACAAATAAGTGGCAGGAGCATTCTTTTATAAAGAATCCCAAAGAATTATGAAATTTGTTGTAATTTATCAGGTGACCCTGGGCTTGTAGTAGCTGTGATTAGTTGACCTAGGTCAATGTTCGTTGTTCTGTAAAATTTTGCAAGGAATTCTTTGGAAATCTGGGAAACAAAATTATTTTAAAAGGGAGACAAGTATTTCGAAGGGCCTTGTAAATATGTACGCCTATCGCAGGAGGAAAAATGCATCAAATTGTGCTTTCTCCCTGAGGAAAGTCCTGCAGAGAGTCCGAGTGTACATATTTTATCCCTCTCGTCCGGAAGACGTGGGGAAAGGGAGAAGATGAAACGTGGCAAAAAATTAGGGAGGGGACAAATGTAAATAGGAGCATTTAGATAATAAGTTGCTTTTTATTACAAGCCCGAGCTCTAATGCATTTCCACATTCTGGATATATCTATACTTTTCCAAGCGGCGCCATTTCAACACGCTTAAATAGCCCACTAAAAACAATAACCATTATTTAGGTATTAGAATTATTTTCATGGTTTTGGAAACGCTCGCCCTTATTCCAGGGCGATATATAAATAGAAACAATGCAGAGGTAAAAACGTTGATGTTGTTAGTCTGTTTTAAGGAGGGGGGAACGCAGTGCACAGCTCATAGTACTGTTAGTGGAGGATCCCTCCCTCTAAGTAGCTACCATTCATTCATGGAGGGATAATAAGGAAAAAATGGGAATAATTTAGGGAAATTACCCAAGATTTATTTTTTCCTTTGGATATATAGGAAAACCCAAAGCATCCCATAAATCTCTTTTAGTGCCGTAGATTACCATCTCAAGTACAAGTCGTTTTTGGCCTTGCTCCGTGAGTAATTTCTTGGACAGGAAATTGGGGTAAGCGAACTTGCCAGTTTGGACAACATTTCTCTCAAAAGGGATTTCTAATCGGTTTTGGCTCCAAGAGCTTTTATTCTCAGGAATTTTTTTTTTGAATGTATAGATAAAAAATTCTGAAATCAATAGGCCAAAAATCTCAAACACTATCCACTGGTCTTTGGGCATATATTTTAAAATTTACAACAATGTTTTATAAAAACGTATTGGGAGATCTTTACGCAATTATTCTTAAATTGAATGAAAAAATTTATAATAATTCAATTTGAATTTCCTTCAACTTTTGAAATTTATTTAGGAAAAATTGAGTCCTTTGGAAATCCTTGGGAAGAATCTTCAAATAATTCAAGCGGGATTTTCAAAAATGCTTGACATATTTTCTTAAAAATTCAGGAACTCTCTGAAAGAACCCGTGAAGAATCTTCAAATAATTCAAGCGGGATTTTCACAAATGCTTGACATATTTTCTTAAAAATTCAGGAACTCTCTAAAAGAACCCGTGAAGAATCTTCGAATAATTCAAGCGGGATTTTAAAAATTGCTGGGCAAATTTTCTAAAAATTTTAGGAAATCTCTGAAAAAAATCAGCTAAAATTTGTATCAATTCATTAAAGAAGTTTAAAAATTCTGGGCTAAAAATCTTTCTTGGAAATTTACTCAAAATTTAAGAGGAACATAAATTTTCCCAGAAGTTATAAAAAAAATTAAACATTTTCAACATCAACATTTGCAAAATGCTTTCTCAGTGCAGAAAAAATGATATAAGATTTGAGGGATGTTTTGAAAGTATTCGTACTTTCACTTTGCGGTTTTAATTCTCCTACGGATTTCTCCTCAAAAAAATCTCCAGCTCCAGAAGAACTGTTAACTTGTAGATTTGAAATTGAAACCCAGAGAGGAAAACTTTGTCAATAAATGAAGCCCAGCTGTATAGAATCCGTTTTTGGGATTTGAATGCAGAGGATATGCAAGAGAGAGAGAGAGAGAGAGATGAGAGAAAGGATGAGGAGGAAAAAACCCTCGAGGACAGGAACAAATGTGGTCTCTGGTCTCCTCCAAACCTTCCCTCTCTATCCTCCTCCTCCTCCTTGAATACTAATTCCAAAGGGAAATCCTCTGCATACTTCTCTCATGCACACAAGTCCCTCCACCTTAGTCATTGTCAGTCACTGAGGCAATTCCAGGAGTGCAGTGCTGGGAGAGAGCCCAGCCTTTTAACTATCTTCAAAGGGACAGTCCTCAGATATGGAGCTCGAGAGTCCTCCTAGGATTTTACGGACGTGAGGAATTTTTCCCCCGTATTATTCCCAAACTCTGGCCATTGTCAGAAGGGGACAGTCATCCATTTCCGTCAATGAATGGAGCCACTGGGAAGCTATCAGGCGTGTTCTGCATCTTAACTCCTCCATTGCTTCCCTATCCCGCCTGGGTTCCCAAGGCTGAGTCAATTCTTACAGCAGCGTCAACTTAATCGAATTTCCGAATGAAGGTCATATAATTATTTTCTGTTTTGAGGAGATCTGCATATTATTTTCTGCACCGTTTGTTCTAATATCACACAATCGAATTTCCTTAGAACACACACCCTATATAATACACATATCTATGTATACATACATATGTATCTACTGCTTCCCTCTTAAATTGAAAACCATATGTGATTCTATGTTTCAAATTTCGATTGCCCTCGAGGTGCTCTCAATTAATTGGTGTACATATGTATTGTCAAAATGGAACCCCAATTTGGTTTCCTTCAAATACATTTTTTGCTTAAAAAAAAATTTAAATTCCAGTTTTCAAATTAAAATTCCCAATTTACATCAACATTTACGGCTAAGCCTAGTGTATTTCTTTCATTTATTTAAATAGATATTGCACACATTGTCATTCCGCTCAGTCCAATTTCTCAAGCCAATCCCAGTTTCAGATCTCAAGGCTAGTAATATAAACTCGTCCTTGTGCTCTCTTTTCTATTCACACGGAGCATCCCTCAAAAGATCAAAATTTTAGACTATTACACTACAGCACGCTCTTATTGTTAGAAGATGCTTTCTGAGAGTGAACGCGTTTTTAGAAAAAATCCGCTCAAAAATCCTTTTTACGAGTTACAATTGACACTCAAATATTTTCGGATTTTTCCCTCCACACAATTTGTTACTTTTTACAGAAATTATTATTATTGTGTATAAAAAATATTTTGATTTATATTTATCAATATGCTAGAAATATATAGCTAGTTTATTATCTTCGGCGATAAAAATTTGATGGAATCAAGACCGTACAGGGGTTGAAAAACACTTGGATATTTATTGAGACTTTTTTCACATTTCCTTTGATGTGTTCTGAACATTTAATGTTTCAGATGGAAATGATTCTATTTTTTGGAAACACTCCTTCCTATTGCAAGAACGGAGCTCTGGAATGTAATATTTATGAAGGGAGGCTGGGGATGAATGGCGAAGACAATCAGGGAGACAGGAGTGAAGGGAACAAGGAATAAGAAACATTTATGAAGAATTTAATTAAACCAAATGGATGACATTCCCTGAGCGAGCCCATCTTATGGGATGAGATCTCACAGCCCGACACTTTTCCCTATGCTACCACATATGTATGTATAATTACATAAGTACCTACATATAGGTAGACGTAGGCAAAATATATTCCATTATGCATCAGCCGTCAGGAAATCCTTTCATACATGTCTCCCTTGTTATACAAGCACCCCTGAAATCTGAATTTCCTCCCTATAATGGAGGCTCTTTTGCAAAAAATTAACATTAAGGTAAATGGGAATGTCCCAAATATTTTTTCCCCTACACGAAAAATACCCTTATAACTATACATGGATGCGCCTTTGAAAAAATCCACTGCCAGTCCAAGTCTCAAAGCCTTTGAATCTTGAATATTACATCAAGCATATTATTTACAGTGTGCTATTTTGAGGTGTGATTTTTTTCTGAGACGTATGAATTTCTCACATATGCTCCCCTAAATGTAAAATTCCTATAAGCAATTACAAGCTTAATATCTGGAAATGCAGGTAGAGTGCATTAATGTAGATACACAACACACTTTGCATTACAGCACCCCTTGAAAGTAACAAAATGTAACAAACGTAGCTCTCCAAAAATTAACACTATACTGTAGTTCGATGCAATTTGTGTCAAAAAATCCCTCCCCAAATCCAAAAAAAAAAGGATTGAAATGCCCCTGTAAGAGAGTGTTTCTACAATAGAGAGTCCCCTGTATGAAGTATACATTACATTTGTTCCTGTATCTACGTATGTACATATGTTCACACAAATACATATCAAACATCAGATTACAGAAGACTCCGAGTCGTTTCACATAATTGGAATTATGCTGATTCCGCCTATCCCAAGCATTTTTATGGTTCTGGGAGTAATTTCTTACATATTGTATGAGCATAAGGACGTATGTACATACATACATATATATGTACTCAGCTACAGTAATATATCAAAATTTGTCCTTGGAAAGCTCCACAGGAAACACATTGAAGTTACTTGAAAATTGATAGCATCAATCATAGCCCGAGTCACATATAGTCCTATATGATAGAAAAAAACGAGTTTTTATAACTTGAAGGGACACATATCTAAATTTAAGCTTCTAACAAAATGGCAAGGGTAATAATTCCATGAAAGGGAACGTAATAGCGAAGGGAATTGAGGATCATACAAAAAGGCTTAATTTACTCTCAAAAATGCTTCCTCTCCAGACGGATCATTTCCATGACTAATTAATAGACACGAAAGCTAGAATTAAAAATCGGACAAGTCCCTTGACATTCTCGGGTTGATTTTTGAACAGTGCTTTGTATTATTTATTGTATGAAAAAATTGAGTGTGGCTATATGTACATACTAAAGGAGTCTCTCCTCCTACTTACAAGCTATTTACTCAAGAATATTCTTTTTAATACCTCCGGACAGGGCTATAGTACACTGAGGGAATATATCCATTATAAAGAGGGCAGACTGTACTACTTGAAGTGTATATGAGCTCTGAAAGGGGGAAAGCCTAAGCTTGAAGTACGTGTTAGGAGGTAATTATGACTCCCACAGAATATTTTTCCTATGGCAAAAAACAGGATGTATAATTAAATGTTCTATTACTTTATGGACTTTTACGACTTATTGACTTACAATTAAGGATACATTATATACTTGTGTGTATATACTGAGCTGCGCTTGTACAGTATAAGGGTGTCCAAACAAGAATTAAATTCTTACGGGGACGTCTAGTAGTAGAGAAAATTGAATTTGGGGCAAAGTGACACACTTTTCTTTTTTTGCTTTAACAGAGACATGATATTTTCTAAGGGCTATAACAAGAGTGTATATTGTAGTGGTTCACTAGAATATTAGCTTCTTATAGCAGTAAGTATTTTTGTACGGATTTGTAAATATGTATGTTCTGTATACAAAGGCTTGCAAGTTATGTATGTACATAAGGAAATTCTATTCTTCTACAATCTCGTTGCGATTACCAACAGCTCCGGAAAGTCATGCTTCATGATTTTAATCTGGATTTTCTTGGGGTCTGACTTCTTGAGGATCTGGAAGGCACAACAAGTAGATGTATAAATACAGAGGAGGGAAATTAGTAGTAGAATCATTGAAGGGATGGGAGATAACTTCATAAAGGACCATTACACGTGAGGATACAAAAGGAGGAGAAGACTCTTACCGAGCTCACGTTGACACTAGTCATGCAGGTCACGAAGCGGCCACCGGAAGCGAGCAATTTCTTTACCTGGAAAACCAAATGATAATAATTCCCGTACCTTTTATTTAGTTACCATTTTTTTTTAAGCTACTAGAAAAGTTTAGTACGCTCATCAGCATTCCCAAAATGCCTGGAGACTCTTTGGTCAAGTGTACAGCGAGGCTGGGATTAATTCCCCCTAACATTTTTCCACTGAAGCTCACATAAGGATCTGAATTCTGAATTAAATTTGATTTTGTAGCTTTCGTGGAAATTTATCAAAATTATGGTCAGAGTTAAAAAAAAATGTAAAGCCAAATAATATCAACCATGTTGAAATAATTGGAATACGTGGATATTGCTTAGAATCAATTTATTTGCCAAGCTTTCGAACTCAAACAGTGTTCATCTTCAGGGCTTAATTATGACTAACTATGCTATCCTTGTTTGATGTAGTATTTATAAAAATTTTACATTATTCTAATTTAAAATTATTGAGTTGTGAATATTTTGCAAAAAATAATTATTTTGTTTCAACAATCAACTAAAGCCAAATTTTGGTATAATTAATTATACTAAAATAAAATTGCAATTAATTTCATTCCAGGATTTTGTGTTAAATAATCCTTGTGGCAAAACATTGAACATGAACAAACGCTCTGGTAATAAAATAGTTTAGAAATGTAATAATTGAATCCTGAATTTCTTTTAGGTTCCTGGTCAATCCGTGACCATAAGTGCTAAATTATTTTGATAATAAAATTTAAAAATTGATACAAAATCCGGGAATTTTTAATTCCTCAATTCTTGGACGTACGAGCTATACAGAGTGAAAGCAAATGGGAAATGGTGTGGAACACCTTCTGAAAATTCCAGGAGGAGTTCGAAGGGAAATGTAACACAATTTTGGAGGAGCCAATTCAAGAAGGATTGAAAAAGTAGTATTTTATAAATGTCCAATAATTACTCACCGAACTCAAATCCTGCTCCACATACAAATTGCAAAGAATCAAGTCAAAGGACTGCTTCTCCAAATAGCGTACTTTTTCTAATAGTGTGGCTGTGGAAGGAAGAAGAAAAAAAAATCAGAGTCAAAGGGACTAGTGAGAACAATTGAGACAAGAGGATTGAGACTCAAAAGGAGAGTCTCAAGTTATGTAAGAGACTATTATTGTGTCATCCCTTACATGTCTTTGTCTGCTTCGGAGCCTTCACCACCGGAATCTCAATGAGTTTCAAGTCTACTTTCCCTTTCTTAATTAAATTCTCATCATCACTCGTTAGCTGAGCCTTCAACAGGTCAATTCTAGTCTCATCCGAGTGTTCCGTGTCGTAAACGGCTTTGATCCTGCTGTACTTCCCCATCTGCAAGCAAATTTGTTATCACACATGAATCTAAAATATCTGATTCTCAAAGTACACTAAAAATTGTACAATTTTTTGAAATCCAATATTTTCATGAAATAAAAAATTGCCAACTTAAAAAAAAAATACTCTACAACTAATGTAAAATCTCACGATAATAATTAAACTATCCTTCAAAAGACTATCCCTTCAAGAGCAAAAGTGTTTCATAGTGCCCCAGACCTATCTTCTATTTAAATACAAGACCATGTTTTTTACAAGGGTCAAATCTAGATACTTTTTAGAATAAAAAAAAATCTTCACAAGTTATGACAAGCGAAAGGGAATTTTTGAAAATAAGGATCTCTATTTTTTCTCAATTTTGCTCATTGATTTGCAGTAGACGCTAGACCTATTCTGAATTAATTAATTATAAATATATACAATAATAATAATTTTACTAAGTAACGTTGACTTACCATAAAACTCAGCATACCCAGTACATAGGCGTCCTGGTTGACGGCCAGAATACTCAAATCATTCCGCTCTAGTACCTTTGAGAGCACAGCCTCCAATTGGTGAACTTGCTGGAGAAACATGAAAACAAATAATTATGAGGGGTTTCCGAAAAAATCAAAAAACTCCAAGGACCAGACAATCACAAATAAACTTCCAGTCTCCGAAAGCATAAAAAAAGTACAAACACACTTCGTTTGTATACAATCAGGGCTCCAAAAAAAAATCAACAGTACCATTGAAATCTGATGGTTTCGAAGCTCCCCATCGTACTCTCGAATATAAGGATCTTCATCGAAATAAATTCCTCGATCCGTCCCTAAAATGGCAATTTCCACTTCCTTCGTCTCTATAATCTCCTCACCTACACGAAATAAAAAACAAGTCTTCCAGCACTAGATGCATACATAACGTAATTTGAAAGTAATCCATTTGTTGACAAATGCTAACCCCTCCCCAAATTGATCCCTTAAGATTTGACAATTACCTTTAAGCCTCCTCACAAGCCCAATATTTTTCTCCAGTCTCAAAATAGCCCTATCCGAGTCCCCATGGGTTAGCAAATACCTATGGACAATCTTCCTAGCTTTCTGAATCAAGGGCGGGAACCGATGCAATTCCTTTGCTAAGTCTTCCGCCTGAAATTTTGTGAATCCCTGACAATCTTCGAAGATCTTCAAAAGAAATTCTACAGCATCCTTGAATTCAAACTCCCCCACTTTTATCACCCGGGCATTATTCCAGTTATTCTCATTCCCGGAGGTCACCAACACATTTGGGATATGGCCGAAGGGGGCGAGTTTCGGGATGAACTCTATAATGTCCTCCTCCGTCCTTGCATTGTCATAAATGAAAAGGGTAGGATTGTCTTGGAAGATCCGATTCCTCAAAATAGATGCAATTTTCTCTTGGAGCTCTGTCTCCGGGTCTGATTTTTTCTTCCCTTTTTTCTCACTCTTGCTAATACTGGGCAACTTGTCCTCCGTCTCTAGATCCAGGACTGAGCCAGGGTCAGGGTAGAGCTGGGCAATCGGAAGGAGCTCTTTTTGCTCCAGGAGGAGCAACGCCTCTGTAATGCTCTCCTTTGATGATCCATCTATCCAAATAACATTTCCCTTCCCATTACAATCTACATAAAATTTGAAGGCAAATTTCCTCGCTATCTCTGTCTTCCCCATGGATGGCTTCCCCGTCAGGACTATAGCTCGGCTGATGGGTCTCACGTCCCGGCTCTTCTGACCATGGACCACTTGGTGGATTTGATCTATAATGGTTTGCCGGCCGGAGAAATTCTCCACGGGATATTGGTCATTCATGTTAAACCAGAGTCCTTTGGTTTCCAACTTGGCCTTGTTTTTCGGCTTCTTGAGGCTGGACTTCCTCGGGACGAGGCTCACATTTGACTGGGTCTTTGTGGGGGATGTTGGCAAGGTCGGTTCTGGAGACATTTGACTTAAATTTGGACTCCTCCCTGGGGACGGTTGATTTAAAGGACTTTTCCCTGGGGAATTCCCATTGGAATTCGAACCTTTCACTGGAGAGCTCTGGAGCACGCTTGGACCCTTCCCTGGGGAGCTTTGAATTAAATACGGACTCCTTCCCGGGGATGATGGTAATTGTTCTGGGGAGGTTCCCTTGGATTGTTTTGCAGGGGAGGATTTCTGTTTGGGAAGGTCAGGCTGTTGTTTTTTTTGCTTGGCTACCTTGGATTTGGAAGTCTTCTTTTTACTTTTTCTCTGGACTTTCCCAACTTCGGCTTCTTCAGACTCTTCTGTGGACTCGGGAGGGTCGGTTGTGGGGAGGGCTGGGGGTTCCGTTGGGGAGGAGGGGGGTGAGTCGGAGGACTCTTCTAAATGTATTATTTCAGCAATGGGACGTTCATCCCCGTAATAGTCCCTGCTGATGTGGACCAGTCGAGGGGAAGTATTCAACGGGGTTTTGAATACAAAATTGCTGGCCTCAAATTTTTGGACAGTGGTTAATACGGATGCGGAGGTGGTTGTGATTTCTTCAGCCATCATTGTAAACGTTCCGAACACAAAATGTTTTTTAGGAACGTAAATTTTTTGAACTATCACCTTTTTTTTGCAGATGGGTGTATCTTCTGGGATGTAAATATTGGGGGTAGCAAATTTTATTTAATAAGTACGATTTTTAGAATCTTTTTTTCTTTTTGCTGTTGAGACGCAGAAAATGTTTTGAATGCTCACGGATATAAAAGTGGACTGAGCTGGAAGCGTTGATTAGCGTGCAATCAGGGCAGGGAATGAGGTCATATTTGCTTGTTTTTTTTACTTTAAATGAGGTTCCTTGAAACAGTTTCAAATTATTAGATTGTCATGGATTTAGTAGTGTAGGTGTGTAATATTGGAGCTGATAAGACTTCACTATGACTGTATCCCTACAAAAGAGGAGACTATATATGGCTTTGTGGGCATGTCCCAGGCTCAATATCTCCTGTTATCAGGAAGGTCTTCAATTATTGGGACTTATTTGCAGGCTGACGTCCCTATGTGTAATTATATATGTAGATGCATATGCTTTATATGTATCTACATACTATATGTGCATTACGTATTAGATAAATGTGCAAATCTGCCAAAGGGTTTTTTTCCCCCAACACCGTGCCTGTGTGTATGGATGGAAAAAATTGGGATGTAAATACATACATACGTGGAACCTCCGAGTACTTGAGTGTGTTATTTGAACGGAGGAAACGAGTTTGAAATTTGTAGATAAGATAAAAATATTTGTCATACTTTGCCATTTTTACTTTGTGTTTGTCATCTATATGCAGGATTTTTTTTAGACTGGTGTCACTTTGAGTTGTTAGCTGTTTGTTATTGTCAGGGAAGTCGGGATGAGTTACTAGTCCAATAACGGCTAGTATTGTAATGGGTTTTGTGACGGGGGGATATGTACCTTTGTATGTACATATGTACATAGATATGTGCATGCTCTTTACAGTTGATTGGGAGAGAAAATAGCAGGCTATGAGCTACGAGATGTTTTTATGCTTGCTGCTGCTATTATGATGCATGGAATTAAATTGGAAATGTTCCTTCCTTCCTAGAATTGTTATGATGCTTTATGGGAAATTGCCATTATTTTTGTGAGATACCGAATTCTTAGAAATTTCAAGGCAAGATGGATTTTGGATCTATTATCCTTTTTGGAGAATTGCGTGTTTTTAAAAGGATCGGAGCATTCTAAGCCTTTCTCTCCTTCGTAGCTAGGGTTACTGGAGGAACATAAGTGTGATAATTTTCAAAGGGGTAGATACATATGGTTTGAACACTTATTGTGACATTTTTTTATTTACAGTCGGATCTGCGGGCGTGAGAGCACTGGAAGAAATACGATTTCATTACACAATCGCATATGCTCTTTACAGAGGAGAACTTAACATGATGTAAAAAAATTTCTGCTCTTGTAGAGACAATGGTCTTGTACGGGGTCTAACATAACGAGCGTACACTTTTTGTATGCATTCATGTCAATGTTGGGGATCGTGGGATAAAGTCCCCCAAAGGATAATTACTAAAAATTTTTGAAGCTAAAAAATTCATGTATAATTGCTTCCATTCCTGGAAATTTTAACTCTTTACAGAGGAATCCCAGCTTTTATTGTTGTTGGCATGACAAAAAGGTAAAAAATGGATTAGAGAATTTTCGTACGAATTCTTATTGGAACGTTCAGGGGCAGAGTATTTTAAGCAAAAATATGACAAATATTTGTACAAACTCCCAAAATATTTTCAAGGGAGATGAATCGACTGATTTTATGAATTCTGAACTTCTGTTTAATAAGAACTTGACTGGAAATTTCCAACATGGATAACAAACGGTAGTAACGACATTTCTGGAACTCCCGTTGCAGATCTTGTGAAAATGATCTCTGAAATCAAATGCCAACAGCTCTACTTTGAAAACCTCAATTAAATTGAATGGTACGAGCTAAGTCCTACTTACAGTAAATTACCAATCCATTCCCGAGCGGAGAGTCACTCCCACAACTGATTGGGAATTATAAGCCATAAGTAGATATATATGTATCTATGTATGTAATTATGTATTTCGTGTTTCTTTAAGAATTCTGAGAGGGCCTAGAAAAGTTTTTAAATTTTCATGTGTAAAGAGTGTCGGGGGAATAGACATTCCCTGGATTTTGTCACAGAAAGTAATTGTAACGTTGTCCATGTATGTACATACATACGTGAATGTGATTCCGAGTGCAGTTGGACATCGATAAGTCACTGGGAGGATTAGTCTTGATGTTTAATGATCTCATTTAAAATTGATAGCCCTCCCTGTTGCAATACTATTTACTGCTTATTACAATCCGTGATTGAGCTCCAGAGCTTGCTCTACTCTTGAAAATTAAATGAAGCTTCTTTAGCTTTTAGGGATCCACTTGTTGGAGACAAGTCTTAGAAGTGGTTCTTCGTCAATTGATCACCCGGACCGTGTGAAACATCCCTTGCATTGAACTTCTCAGGAATTACAGTAAAAGAATCATAAGGTTTAAAATCTAGGTTCCTATACTTTGTTTCTTTCTGGGATTAAGTCTAAATATTTAACTTGAATGCCATAATGCATCCTATAAAGATTAAATTTCAAATATGGAAATAGTCCATCATTCAATTCGATTTGGCATATAGTTCAGAGACAGATTGTGATATTGCACTTTTGCAGTAATGACATTGCAATTCCCGTGCACGATCAAAGCTTTTTATGAATAAAAAATAACTCCTGAGATGGTTTCCTCGTATTAAAGGAAATAATTTTACAATTGCAATAAATTGATCTGAGTATAAATATTTTATGGAACAAATGCACTTCGCTTACATATAAATATTGGAACACCCCTGAACAATTATTGCTAATGGGGCATCTTGCAAAAACAGTTTTTCATTGTATTTTTTTTAAAGTTACAATTAAACCACTACAAACTTTTTTTTAAATTATTTTTGATTCTTTGCTATTCAAAAACTCACACGAAAGAGCAAGGTCTTGTTGTCACAATAGCGTACTTAAAAATACGCTGGATAATTATACATAGTGTTACGAACAGCATGAGTTATGGCCTTACACCTATGGTTCACACTTTGTTCCCTGTAATTTAAATAATAGCATGTGTATCATAAAAAGTGGACTTTTAAGGAGTTCTTTTGCAATAAAATTTCTTAAGAAATGCTGTAACCAAGCGTCGGTCATCTGCATGCTTTAACGTATGCCAACCAAATCAAGGCTCTAAACACATTCCAGCACAAAGGCCCTTAATTACCCCCTTCTGTGCCCCACTTAGATAACTGTACTGGAGAAGGAGAAAACCCAAATGAAGACACTCCTATTGTAAACAATAGGATCACTACCTCAAATGATTAATTTTAATAAAACTTTTAATGTAAAACAATGAGTCGATGACCGACCCCTTGTTTTACTGGAAATATTTCCTTTGTTAAAAAACCCACTATAATTATAATTATTTAAATATATTTAAAACCAATGATAAAAATTAGTATAAAAAGAGAAACTCCAGAAGCAATAAATCAGAATCATCTTGAGTTTAGAACTGTGAAGTTGTATCCGTACAATCTTTATTTTTGGCGATCATCCCGGCTATTTAATACAATTGGCAATAGTGAGCATCCCTGTTGGCCTGACCTTTGAAGTGATCATCTTCCGGTAACCGAGTATTAGGTGAGCGAAAGTATTATAAAATATACATCTTGCATAGTACTAGGTTACAAATGGCGCCCAACTAGTTTTACCCTCCCCTTTAATTTTTTTTTCAAAATTTTGAAACTTTGACGCTCTTTCAAAGTAATTATTTAAAAGTAGACAACAAATGCACTCAATTTTCATGCGAACATTTCATGATAATATTGTGTTGTGTTTTGTTGATTACAGTTACTAACCATGCCCCCACTTAATAGAAGCATCCAGCATCGGTTAGTAAGGTCATCATCGGTAGAAATAGTTTTCGAAAGGGTCCAGAATGGTAACATTAATCAACCACTTCCTGACAACCCCGACCAATACTACTTTCTACAATCAACCCCACCACGACCAGGAACCCCACCACCCACTTACTCCCCTGAACCCCCACTGATTGACGAACTGGGATTTTCTCGAGGGATCCACTACAACCGTAGTACTTCTGATCCACCAGGAATAATACAGTTGTCCCACGAAGGACGTCCTCAATCGCCCACATCGGAAACATTGAGTACCTTCTCGATCCGATCCTGGCATTACTCCGAACCAGATCGATCCTTTATAACGGATAGATCTCCCAGTCCTTGGTTTGAAGAACCGGAGGAGGTTCAACCACCTCATCATCAAGATCCAGCACCATTCTGCGGGAGCTGCGATTTATGTCTGCACCGAGCAGAGGAGTTTATAGCCAGATTGGTGGATCATTTTCGTTGGAGAAATATCCCCAATCATCTTTGGACCATTTCCACACACCCCTATCTCCATCAATTTGCAGAGACCTGGTATTTTTCCCTGTTACCAACAATGAATCATGCGATGGATCTGCAATGGCATCAATTTGTAGCCATATTCCTCAATGAATTTATTCGACTTCGATCTCTTCCTCCAACACCGATTTCTCCACCAAATCATCAAATGAATTACCCACCTCCACCCCCACCATATTTCCCATAATAATCAAAATGGTTGATTTTTTGTTAGTAAATGATTGATGTTAATAAATATCAACAAAAATCCTGGTACAATTATATTAGTTTGGTCAATTAGATTAATTAATTATTTCCAGTCAGAACCTAAATTAGAAGTATTACTCACCTCATATAAATTATTATTAATTTTTTTTTTATAAGATAGATGCCCATGTTTAAGCAGTAATAGGTCCATAACAATGGTTGCATTGTTAGCTACATTAAATAAAAGGTACCACAAGTCATAGGTGTCCATATATGACATTAAAAAGCTATAATCCGAAAATCGGAATTTTACCCACCCGTGACAAAATGGCCCCGAATCGAGAACCGGGCATCGTAGAAACATGGGACCGGTGCCAAAGGTCATAAAAAGTGCTTGGGCCTTACGGAGCAAGCAGGTCATAGCCCATGTATAAGACATATACATAGTGTCCCAGGCCATAAAAATTTTCAAAATTTCGAAAAATAAAATTTTAACATAGGCTCTTATGGCAGGGGCCATCCAAATATTACAAGGTGCTTTCATATGATTAAGTTAAGATTCTATAGTAAGGTATACCCCCAAAATGACCACAAATATCTAGTCATGCCTCAAGTAGCAGGCCTAGTCCACAACTTAAGTTCCCAAATTAGTTAAATATAATAATATTAATAAAAATCAAAATTAGGTTTTGATCATCTCCGTGCTGATCCTGCACGCGCTCTCCATCGATTTTTGAGACATCCAACTGCCCTACAATGACGACCATCACAAAGGCCGATTTGGACAAAATCGAAAAGGCTTTTCAAAACAAATTAGCTGATTTGGAAACAACACTTAAGAAGGAAATTACGGATAAAGAAGATTTAATCACGTGTCAAAAAGCTGAAATTGACACTCTAACCCAGAGTTTAGCTGTGGTTGAAACTCAGCTACTTAAAGTCAACCCTGGATCTGCAAATTTGAGCCACTGGTTGAAACCTCAACCACCACAATTTTCTGGCAAACATGATGAAGATCCTCAATTATTCTTGCAAAAGTTGACCCAATATTTCAAGAATATCAACATCAAAGAAGCCACATGGTTAAATAATGTTACATTCACTCTTAAAGGACCCGCTCAATCGTGGTTTGAAGCAAATCACAAGAAGACCTTTCAGACTTGGACTGTATTCAAGACTGAATTCATCGACAATTTTGGTGGAGCCATCACTGACGATGAACGATTGATCAAAATTGTTGAACGAAAACAAAAGCCTCAAGAAGATTTCGCAGAATATGCTTGGCAGGTTTACGAAATGTTCAACGGATTTAGATCGAAGAAAGATGAAGCAACACGTGTCCTACGTGTAATTGAGAATTCTGATCCTGCAATTCGCATTCATCTACGAGCAACTCAAGATGTAGGTTTAAACATGAAGGCGTTAATTGAAATTGAACGCCGCATACGCAAAGACCTTCCAATGTCTCATCCTTATATTAAAGCAGCAACATCAACTGCTATATGTAACACCGAGATCCAGTCTGATGACAGCGACACCGAGCCCACAATTCAGAAAGTTGAATCTCCAGGAACGCAAAAACGACCGAAAGGGACGTATTTTTGTCATCACTGCCGTGAACCAAATCACTTTGCCAAGGAATGTCCTAAACGTCAAGCCGGAGAACCGAGAACTAAGGTACAGAATGTTCAACCTACCAATAATGGGTACCGACCTCCAAACCAGTACCAATATTATCCTCCAATGTACAATCATGGATACGTACGTCCGCCTCCAAATTACGGATATCCACGACATTCACAGCAGTGGCAGCCACGACAGCAGTATCAACAACGTCAACCTATGTATCGACATCAGTATTCGGGAAACGGACAGCGGGCTGGTCCTCCAGCCCATCAATATCGACAGTCGCATCATATCGCTCCATCGACCGAATCCGATCGCCACCAGGAGTATCCTCAACAAATGATGGACGACTTCCAGAACGAGGAATATTACGAAGAGGATCAGGATTACCCTCCAATGGATTACGACTACATGAATATGTAAAATTCTTTTCAAAGGTACATAACAGATACTTTCCCGTTACTAAGTTCCGAGGACTACCTCATTTATTATTGAATATTGGCTCTGAACCTGTTCATGGATTATTAGACTCAGGTTCAAAATTTTCTGAAATTACTAAACACTTAGTTAATAAATTAGGAGGCGACCTTCCTCTTAGAAGTTACACTGGTCCAGATTTTATTACAGCATCTGGAGCACGTTTTCGTCCATATGCTATAGTTACATTAGACTTAAGACTATCACCTTCACACATAGTTCCCCAAACATTTTTTGTTTTCGAGCATCTGTCTAATGACATGCTTCTTGGAGATGATTTCTTTAAAAAGATCAAAGGATGGCTCCAATATTTTTCAGACCCTCCCCAAAAATTAATAAGTCCTCATGTCAATGCTTTTGATTCTATTGACCCAGTCGGATTAGATCAAATTGAATCAGTACTTCAAGAATTTCCAGATGTCTTTACCGAACGAATCGGGCGAACTGACTTAATGGAATATAAAATCGAATTAACTGACGAAATACCCCGAAAACAAAAACCGTATCGTACCACACCCTTTAAACAAAAGATCCTAGAAGATGAGATTGCAAAATATTTAGCTGATGGTCTCATTGAAGAAGCTGATAGTGACTGGGCTAGTCCATGCTTCCTGGTTCCCAAGCCAGGCAGTAATCAGACGTTCCGACCAGTACTCGATTTCCGATACTTAAATTCCAAAACTCGTACCGTGTCATTTTATATGCCAACAATCCGTCAAATAATTAATCGTATAGGACCCAAAAAGTATATCTCTAAAATTGATTTGAAGAAGTTTTACCATCAAGTACCACTACATCCTGACAGTAAAAAATACACAGGTTTTCAAGTAGGAAATAAATTCTATGTATTCAATGTAACTCCTTTTGGTGTCAAGAATGGAGCAGCAGTTTGTCAAAAACTGATTGTTAAAGTCTTAAATGGTATATTGGAGAAATTTTGTGACGCTTACCAAGATGATATTATTATCTATTCTGACACACTTGCTGAACACATATCACACATAAGACAAGTTTGTCAACGTCTACGCAGAGCCAAACTAACATGCTCTCGAGACAAATGTGAGTTTGGAAAGCAAGAACTAATTTATCTTGGCTATCGTTTAAACTCGGAAGGCGTACAAATGAACCCTGACAAATTGAAAGCAATCCACGATTTTCCAGTACCAAAAGATATCAACGCTATCCGTAGATTTGTTGGATTGTGCAGCTGGCTACGAGAATTCATACCAAATTTTAGCACGATCGCCGATCCTCTCATCAACTTAACTAGAAAATCAACCACATGGAAATGGACGAACAAAGAACAATCCGCCTTCGAAGAATTAAAGCAAACTCTTCTTAGTGGAAAATTACTTAGCTACCCCGACTTCAGTAAACCTTTCATCCTTGCTACTGATGCCTCTCTCATTGGAGCTGGTGCAATATTATATCAAGAATATAATAATAAACGCCATGTTATTGCATTTGCCAGTGCGACTTTTAATCCTAGCCAAAGAAATCTTGATGCCATGCAACGAGAACTTCTTGCTCTTTTATTTGCTACACACAAATTCCGGGAATATCTTGACGGCCGCGAATTTATACTTTTGACAGATAACAAAGCCCTCACTTGGATGTACAAACTTACTGATCACAACAAGAAACTAGCCAGATGGGCACTCCGCCTTCAAGAATATCATTTTCAAATTCAACATATTTCTGGAAAAGAAAACATAGTCCCTGATACCCTTAGCCGCAGCCCTTGCGCAGATATACTTGGCGATGATATTGATGACTTGGATTCATTTCTACCATATACAAACTCCACTAATGTAGACAACCTTACTCTGGACCGTATTCGCGCTGAACAACAAAAGGATGGAGAAATTCAAACCATTTTTCGAAAATCAAACGCATTAAATCAACCATATAAAGTGATGCAGGGTATCATTTATCGTGATACATCTCATGAATCCGACATTAGCACTTGGCGAATTTATTTACCCTTGTGTTTACGCCCGTTTGCTCTCCACGAACTCCATGATCAACCTCACGCTGGTCATCTAGGGCAGGACAAATTATTCCGTACAATTAGTGATCGTTTCTGGTGGCCCGGTTATCACTCTGATGTTTCAACATATGTCCGATCGTGTGAAATTTGTCAACAACAGAAACCTATAAGACGACGACCACCAGGCCAAATGGAACCAGCCCAACTTAAACCGACATGGCATACTATAACTTTAGATCTTATCGGACCATTAGTCAAATCCTCTAAAGGCAATACAGTTATACTTGTCTTAGTCGACAAATTTTCCAAATGGATTGAAGCGTTTCCAATGCGACGAGGAACCACTAAGGAAATTCTTAACCATCTACATAAAACGTTTACTCGATTTAATTGGCCATCTACAATTTTAACGGACAACGGATCATGTTTCACATCTAAGATTTTTGAAGAATACTGCTCTAAATGGAAGATTCATCATATGCTCACACCTCCGTATTTCCCTTCTGGAAATATGACCGAAAGATACAACCAAGTTCTAGAAACAATGATACGATCTTTCATCGAGTCAACCCACTCTAGATGGGATGATTTCATCGACGACCTATGTTTCGCCATACGTTCGACACCAAATGACACAACAGGCGTATCTCCTGCTGAACTATTTCTTGGTCGCAAGCTCCTCATACCATTAGACAAAGTGATTTCGATGTCTGACACACCAGAAGACATCCGACCAGAAGTATATATACGACAGCAAGCTCTGATTCAGCAACAAGTCATGGATCGGGCCAAACAATCAATAGAAGGTGCCCAACGAAAGCAAGCTACTTATTTTAATTCACAACATAGAGAAATTAAACTTCAACCTGGTGACTTAGTTTTGGTTCGATTACATCATATTTCATCTGCAGACCAGAAATTCATGAGTAAATTAGCCCCGTTGTGGTCCACACCGTATCGTGTTATAAAAGAATTAAGTCGTAATATTTACGAATTGGTTAGCCACCCTGACGAACAACATCATGGACGTCAACATATATGTAATCTTAAGCTGATATCATCTCGTCCACCTCAACTAAATCGGCCACCGACTGAACAGATAACCGACATGGTTACGCCAAATAAGCGCAACTTACGCCCTAATCGGGGCGTATCTTACAGACAGACAAGACCATACCACCGACAAGTTGTTACAAGCGTCCTTTTTCCACCGGGGGATGTTGTAACCAAGCGTCGGTCATCTGCATGCTTTAACGTATGCCAACCAAATCAAGGCTCTAAACACATTCCAGCACAAAGGCCCTTAATTACCCCCTTCTGTGCCCCACTTAGATAACTGTACTGGAGAAGGAGAAAACCCAAATGAAGACACTCCTATTGTAAACAATAGGATCACTACCTCAAATGATTAATTTTAATAAAACTTTTAATGTAAAACAATGAGTCGATGACCGACCCCTTGTTTTACTGGAAATATTTCCTTTGTTAAAAAACCCACTATAATTATAATTATTTAAATATATTTAAAACCAATGATAAAAATTAGTATAAAAAGAGAAACTCCAGAAGCAATAAATCAGAATCATCTTGAGTTTAGAACTGTGAAGTTGTATCCGTACAATCTTTATTTTTGGCGATCATCCCGGCTATTTAATACAATTGGCAATAGTGAGCATCCCTGTTGGCCTGACCTTTGAAGTGATCATCTTCCGGTAACCGAGTATTAGGTGAGCGAAAGTATTATAAAATATACATCTTGCATAGTACTAGGTTACAATGCAAACTCACTGCAGGTGACGAGATTTATTGCTTGATTCCTATTTTGATCTCGTAATCAGCTACATGCTATTTTGAAGTTCCCTTTTGTTTGTCGTTGATTGATTGATATTAATTCATTCGGACTCTTTGTAAAGGACTAGGAGTCAAATTTGACTGGGGTTCTCCTGGAGGGAAAGAATGTTATACTCGGTTTAAACAAATGCAACTGCCAGAATAACAACCATAAGACTGTTCTACACCACGTAAATCCCCTTTTGTACCTTATCACCTTCAAGAGTAACAAAATTTAGATGCTCTGGCTGTTCCGTAACTTTATAACAAGCGATTCTATACAGAATAATTTTCAGAGAGATTGTATATGTGACTCATACCATAAGGGCCTTTTTCCTACATTGCAAATATGAATTTGATATTTGTACTAAAGATATTCCTCCAAATGACTGAATATTGATTTCCAGCAACTGTACTAAAATCACGGGCTGATTTGCTGGAACAGGTCTCAATGTATAAGCTGAAAGGCGTAAGTAAAGTTCAGTGTTTTTCATTACCTTACTCAAAGTTCTTGCATTATTTCAAGGGGATTTTCCCAACTCATATGAGGGTTCCAAAAACTGGAGGCGTGTCGGCTGGCATGAATTCATTAGCTCCTATTTAGCATGATAAGGTGACAAGTGAGGTGAAATTTTGAGTATAAATAATAATCATAATTGTACATGACGTTTTGAACTCTAATAATTATAATGTTCCCTCAAAAGCTTTTACCGAATATGAAATAAATGGACTGCAGTGGTTTGAACCCCTGGTCATTATTGCTACATGTACACTTATATGTATAGAGTAGGTAATTATTCAGAGATATGCATTTAATGTATTAACTTCCGCTGTCATTTAGTTCCATGTTTGGAGTATGATTTTGTGAATTCAGTGAAATGAAATCCTGGAGAGTTCAGGTGGAAAGCTATTATTAGCTCTCAGGGCAAGCAGTCCTTTGGTTTAGAATTTTGACATGATGGTTACTATACAATGCGTTAAGGCCTTGACAGAATTTCACTATTGTGCCCCAACTCATACGGAAAACTTTTAATTTCGTCCCAAGTGTATATATTTACATACTTTGCTTGTACAGGGCAAAAAAAAATACATTTTGTATCACCGGTTCAAAAATAAATCATTCAAGACATACATTTTCAATTAAGAATAATAATCCTCAATAGGACAAAATATCTAAAGGCAAGTCTCCTTAAAATCAAATGATGCCAGTAGCTTATAATGCTCTTACCTTTTCGATGCACTTACAATCTATTTTAGTCCTGTCTTTTTTCTTTACTTTGTGTACTTTGAGTACTTAACAATAATCCACTTTGTTTTGAATTATAAAAAGAAAATATTAGCAAACTCTTGCTTTGATTTTTAGTTTCTTTTTCTGGCAGAGTGCTACGTACATGTATATCTAACGGCTATTATGGAAACAAAAGCTATGCAACTATCTGCAGGAACTCAAATCAACTTCCAAAAAATCCTGATTTAGTCAATTATCGGTACTTATAACATTTGTAAAAATTTAATTTTTCACGGAGTAGCTTTGATCAAATTTAAAAATATATCTCAGGAGCTATCCCCTTTTCAATGAATAATCAAATGGATTTTTCCTAATCTTAATGTATAGTCATTTATGTAATTCAAAGGAAAGCATTTTAAGATGAATGTAGGAGGACAAAAATTATGAGTCATGGTGCTCAATGAGTTTGAATGCTAAAAATCCTCCGAAACCAGGGCGGGACTTGTGATAAATCCCGACTCCTTTCAGCCATTTGGGTTCCTTTCGGATAAGTTTTTGAGTATCAAAAAATGGGATGGTTTGTTGAGCAGCGTCCTTGTGCAAGGAGGATCCCAAAAACACAATGTACTGGTTGCTTGTGGTGTCGGGTAAGGCTTTACCAACTGCCAAAATTGGGTCATCCGGGCCGTCTAAACCAATGGATTAAAATGTACAATTGTTTCAATTTATTTTTATAACCCCACAATTTTGAATTATAAGGATCTGTATACGTACCTGGATCGTCGGGATACTTGTAAAGCACTCGATTAGCTGTGCTATTAGCATTCTTTGCTAATTTCCCCACAAGGTTCACAATTTTCCCGGCTGGAGTGATCTCATGAGTCTGGAAATTTATGGAAAAATAGCATTAAATTTTTATTAGGGAATACTTACAGTGGAGATATTTGAAAGGATTTAAGCCCCGGCTTCTGTATGCGTTAGGATCCCAGGAAATTTTTAAATTCGAAATAATTTCGTTTTACATTTAATGTGATAAATTTCACATAAGCCTTCATGATCGTGGAAGTCGATTGTAGATAATGTTTTCGTTAGTAATAAGTTCTTGTATTAGTGGAATATCAAAACTCACTCGAATTTGCAAGCCCAAATAATTGTACTGCACATGCCCTCTGTACGTAGCACTGACGAACTTGACCCCCGTCACGACCCGATTCCGCTCTTGAGTGACCACATCGTCCAAATTGACCGAACGTAGATCTCGATCCAACCGGACGGCTTCTTTTTCTTTTTTCTATTAAATAATATTAATTATTCCAAGAAACTTTTGGCACAGCTCGCATGATGTTCTTATTAATCAAATTTTAATTATTTATTTAATCAAATGAAATATTCCAAGGAGCTCTTACAACTGGAATCCATTCGATGGTACTCGTATTGACTTTATAATTCGGTAGAGCCACAGCTTGGGCGATACGGATTGTGATCTGATCGTCGACCCGCTCGAATTTCACTCCCACGATAATGTAGTTGAACCTGCATGGCACATAACAGAATTTTACTTGTTTGTATAAGTATAGTATTTGTGCAATAAAGGAAACCTGGGAGGATCTAATGTCAATCTGGGATCGGAATAAAATTTCGTGTGCAGATAAACATTATAGGCCTGAGGTTCAAAAATTCTTGACGCAACGGTAGAGGCTATACCCAGTGTTAATTTTTCTCATTACAAATACATATAAGAGCCTTCCACTCTAACAGTCAAATTTTTCCCTTTAAACGTATTTACTATGACCGAGAGAGAGAGAGACAGAGAGAGAGATAATGCAATGAAATGCCTACTTTATTAATGAAGGACTTCCAGCAACACTAAAGTATCGGACGGAGAAAGCCCCCAACAATGGTTTGAGGGGTTCAAAACAATAGCAAGCACAAATATCGCAGTAGTGCGGAGTGTCCACGAGAGTATCAGGCTCCATATTCCATTTTCCTTTGAGTGTCGTAGTTTCATTCTGGCAGACATGGTCCTTCGAGCCGTATCTGTAATCCTCCCCTTGAATGAATTCGTACAGGCGGTCCTTGCGGGCTGAAGGGCACGTTGTGACAATGGCGGATGCCGTTTGACACTGGATATTTCAAGACAAACATAAGTAAAATGCCCTGTTCCACTTAAATAATTGCATTCATAGAGGATCTTAAATGTTGAGCAGATTCCATTGTAAATATAGTATGATCTTGTTATAAGCTTCCCCTTTAGAGTAATTATTTGATCTGGGAAAAATATTCTTTGGAGCGTTAATTGCCAATTAATCTTTCACAATATAAGACTTTCCCAGAGCAAGTCAAATTTTGCTACTCCCCGGAGTGCTCTTACAGCCAGAGATAGCACTGTATACGTTACCTGATAGGCTCGTGGTGGGCAAGGGGGTTCGTACTGATCACACTGTTTTTTCTTAGTAAGACACTCCATCTCTTCATCGACGAGGCAGTCTGACTCGTTGCTGTGACAGGGTCTGTAAGTTGCATCCAAAAGATCACAAGTTTGCTTGCAGTTCCCAGCTTTATGAAGAGCTTGCTCCTTTGCTACAAAAACCTAGTCAAATGTTTTGGTTTATTTTGAAATTAGGAAAATTTGAGCATGATTTCAGATAAACTGTAACTTTTCACTAGGACATTGTTCATGGACGATTGTATATATGGATTTTGTACCTTCACGAAATTCGTAAGCTGCTCATAAGAATCTCCATATTCCCAATTATCCGGGTCACAAGTGCTCACACCCGGGTAGCTCTGATAGGAAGGGCCGGTGGAGCTCATGAATATATTGAAGGCCTCATCGAACATGTCAATTTTCATCTGTATGGTACTTCTCATGTTACTTCGTAGTGACGCCAGGGTCTTCTCATCAGGAACAATACCCTCTATGGAAATTTACAGTTTGTACTAGCTGTGATATTTGTTTTTATAAAATCCTACATCATCTTAGGGGAGTTCGAACGCATTTCCAGACCTTGTCACTACCAACTGGATTTTAATTACTGTAAATTATCAATACTCTCTCTACAGTACTACTAAAAGCTGCAAAATTTTAAACTTGAATTGGAATGATTGCTGATGAGCAAAAATGTTGGTGTGCTAAACGGGAAAAATATTTTTGCCCTACAGAAAATTGTTGTAGAGAAAGACTATTAGGATTTATATTATTGCAGCATACGGGGATGCTAGAGTTTAAAAAATACCGTCACCATCCTTTCAAAAATGTTAAGCAGAGGGAGCCACTAGGTGTCAATAAAAAGGATTTTCAAAGGGGTGAAAACAATAGTTCAACTTGATCCTATGGAGAAACACGTGTTGGGACAATGAAGTCCAGGAAGGAAATGTGTCCTCAACTCTGTCTATTTTCGTCTACTAACGGTAAATTTGTTTGTAGATCAAAGCAAAATTATAAAGGACGTAGAATTTGATGTCAGTCAGACAGATATAGAAGAGCACATAGTAAGGTCCGTCCAGTCCAGCGGGCTCCATGCTGAAAAGCGTGTCATTGGCCTGACAAATTTTCCCATCGTATTGGGCCTTCATGGCTACGTCTGGCTGTAATCAGGGTAAACATTTCCGATGTAGATGTGTTAGCATTAACCCTAATCCTCAACGTTCATTTTGGAACCAATAATAATTGACTCAAGAAAATGTTAACGATGTTTTGCCGAAAATTCCTTTCAAATAAGAAATTCTAATATTTTTAAGACAAATTACAATAATTATTGCAAAGTTTTGAGCTCTCTTATGCAAACACTTCTAGAAATATCATTTAATTATATCTCACTTGAGACTGCAGTAACTCCCGGATTCCAACCCAAATATCCGTCAGGTTTCTCGTAGACGCCCCATTTGTTGTATTGTTTCGCTCCCAAATCATCCGATCCCGTGTGATACCAGCAGTTTGGAGGTATTCTGAAAGTGTAACTGGAAGTGACAGTATGAAGCAATTAAGGACCCTTACCGAATCCGAATATATAATGAAGACACACTAAATACCTGTCGGCTATGGCCAGGAAATTTGAATTCGATTAACTCATAAATTAATTGTCTTATAGGTACATAGTTATATTTAAGTTTAAAAAACAAACGTAATCGTACATGCACTCTCTGAATAATTTGTGGTACTGGACCAAGTGTAGCCTTTGTAAGTGAGAATAGACAGGGCCACCATTCCGATGCGGGGCTCATCTCGCTGAAAAAAAAACCCCCACAAGAATTATTGACCTTAAATCCAAGTCGTCTCATATAATTTTGATTCGTAATATTTGTAACGACAGAGCTTAGTTGATAAGAGACATTACCAAAATATCCCGAATCCGTTTTGCATAAAATCGATGCATTTGGGAAGCAGCAGAGCTAAGTTCGAAGTATTGAACTGTCAGCATTTCCACATTAGATTTGCCTCGTTTGGAAATAATATTTTGCAGATCTTTCCTGCACAATGTAAAAACACATAATAAAAATTCGTACATTTTTGAACAAAAAATTGGAAAACCCTTTCCAACTCACAACGACTCTATTCGGAAAAGAGCGTCCATTAAAGCTGAAGGTTTCCTCTTGAAGAAAATTTGAGTGTCCATTTCCCGAATCCTAAAGTGAGATTCCCGAAGCTTGAGCAGAATTTGGGGCCAAAGTTTATCGTCGATGTGGTCTCGATCCAGTCGTTGGGCAGGAGTCAGCTAAATTCATATTTTGGAAGATTAACGCTTTTATATATCCCTACTGTAATCATACATATATGCTTGTACAATTTTGTTACTTACGTCATTCACAGCCTTCCAAATATCCTGGATTTTGAGAACCACTTCGTCTTCAATGTCTGTCAAGTCCGTGTATTTGGGGAGGTCCATCAGTGGATCCTCATAATCATCCCCTTTTTTGGGTTTAGGAGCCGCAGCCCTGCCATGAGAAGTGTAGTTATTTTTGGGACTGGACGAATCCCACTCAGACAAGTAATCAGTGCTGGGTTCCAGAGGAATATCCTCCCTCAATCTAGGGAACATTGGGTTATTCGACTCACTCAGTCCATTCTCAGGTAATTGAGAGTGGACTTCGAAGGTAAGCAACAAAAGTAGGAACCATTGGTTTGGGATCAACTTCCTCAGGTAAAAGTACACCATCTGTGATGATGATTCCTTCGTAGATTATATTACACTAGAAAAAATCTTCAAAGGTTCTACAATTAATGGAGGATTGAACAGGCTTTCCAAATCCTCAAGGAAAAGTGAAAACTCTTGTTTCCAATTTCCGTCATCAGTCAAATATCAATTGTCCATTGTATTTGTAATTGGTAATGACTGGCTTGCAAATATTACCAATACAATACTGTAATGCTGTAGTTTGATGCAATTGAATGCAACTTTATATCCATACAAGTATGTCACATTGTAGATATTGCATGTGGAATTAGTGCGTACACATTTCCCAAAATACCTTAAACTGTGTTTATTCAAATCCATTCATTACGAGTAATTCTTGGATGATTTTTATTACCCGGAAAAAATCCATAAAGTCCTGAGAAATGCATGGAAATATTTCACAATTTTACATTGCTTCCGAAAATAAGAGGTTAAAATCTTTCCTTGGAGGATCCTTCCTCCTTTAAAGTCTAAATCCTTAAAGAAAAGTAGGATCTTCCATAATTTCCGTCCTTACAGGAAGGGAACCATCCTGAAGCTAAGCAGCATTCCGTGCCCATATTGAACCTCTTGAATGATGGTAAATCCAAGGGAGGAATTCTTTAGGGGGGAAAATACATTAATTAACACCAAGCCTGATAAAACTGCCATAATTTTTTGTAATCTCTCTGTGGGGGTTTCGTCCAGGTTTTGTATACAAATTTACATACCTGTATTTATTAGAATTAAAATGACAGGGCTCACCAGTAACACGGACGTAAACTCCAGGACGCTTAGGCTTCGCGCATTCCGAGCCAAAACTGACGACTCCGATTAGGACATATTTATTTCCTTCCTTCGTCACCAGAGGACCCCCTGAGTCACCCTATTTACATATAATTAAAAAAAACGATCTGTACAAATTGAAATTGCAGAATTAAAATATTTTTTTTGGACCCCGCTCCACAGTTAAATAAAATTGAAATTTTTATTCTGATACTCACACTGCACGAATCCTTCTGTCCATCCTCGTAGCCGGCGCAGAGCATATTTTCTGTGATGCTAATATGGCCTTCCTTGTACCAGGTGCCACAAGTGGTCAAATCTATGACAGGGACATCAACCTTCTGGAGCAGTCGAGTGGAACCACCTGCCTTAAAATGGGCCTTCCCCCAACCACTGACTATTCCCACAGATCCTTTATAGTCCTTGAAAGGAACTTGAACATCTGGGAGACAGATTGGAGTTGGAGTGTTCTCATCTTTGAATGACAGCTTGCGTTTCAGGTGAATCAGGGCAATGTCACTGTCGTCGCTGTAAATAATCAACCATATTTTATAGCGGTCCTTATACGTTAGTACAAATTTCAAAACTTAAAATATTTTCAAACTACAAGTGTTACGAAAATATTTAAAATATATCCTTCTTTAGTAGAATGCTAAATGATTTAAGAAAATTCTCAAGAAGCAATGCTTTAAAAATATTGATGGTTTGTAAGTACTTGATTATTGGTGCTATTCCTAGAATTTGGCTTAATTTTGACTATATGTTCTGGATATTATCATTGGATATTCTAATGAAAGAATGACTTTGAAATCTCTAACTTCTCAAACATGTCGTAGAAAGGGTGGATCATGATTTCTTCGATTTCAAGTATCATTTCATCCTTCCTATCTTCAGGATCGTCGACCGCATCCCAACCCGCGCTTTTCTTTGACTTAACTTCGCTAAAGAAGGCAAACATTTTCAACGTATGTACATATTAATACGAACAGCATGATATGTCACATAAGGCGATACTCCAGCTCGGAATACGTTTTTTTTACTTTGCTTCAGCATCGTGATCAACATCATCTTCTAGGAACTGATCCAGCAGGTGACCGTTCAGGAGGATGTCCATGCTGGACGCTGGGAACAGTTCCAGTTCTTCGAAGTTATAGACACAATGCGCAGCTGTGACTATCGTTCTGTCGTTTATGAGGCTACCTCCACAAAATGGAGTCCTTGTATCCTTCAGCACTAGCGCCACCTGCCATGGGAACTCCCCTTTCTTGGCTGTCTCCCCTCCCACTATTCTTTGTTTTCCTTCATCAAACTGCCTCCCACAAACTTCAAAATTAAAAAAAAAACTGGATATAAACCTAATTTTTTTTTTGTAAAATTATTACATCTTAAGTCTCCATTGGCAAGATCAACTCACGTCTCTTATATTCCTCTTTGTGCGGGGGTACTGGGGTGAGGTCCACCTTTTTTAGATTTTGGATCCTTTTAGATTTCTGACAGTGAAGGCTGCAGCTAAACCCTTTGTACAACCTATCAAAATGAGTGGAGTCACCGGTTTTGAAATTTAAGTAAAGATACGTGGATTTTTTGGGGGAACTATAGTGACTGAAACCCATGTTTGGACCGCAGAACCGTTGCTCCGACCAGGCTCCATCCGATATCATGAATTCATCCTCGGAGCACTCCTCCCCGGTGGACTTCCGAATGTCTATGATTTCACAGGTGACTGCCGGGGAACAGCCCCAAACACCGATTATCTCCCACTCGCATTCCAATCCTCCTGGATAGGCCTTCATTCCATGATAAGGGGATATGATTTTTATATTTATATTCGGCTCCAATTTCAATGTTTGATGGCAAGTCCCCCGGTATTCCACCTCAGAGTAGTCCAAGCTCCCGCGTTTTTGTCTTCGCAAAAGATCCTGGCGATTAAATATCTGGGGTTTTCTGGACTGTTCGGAACTATTTATCCCGGACTGGCTCACACTGGTCGCGTGTGTCTCAATCTCAACATTCAGCTGACCATAAGAAATTCGAATCATTTAGAGTATCGCATATAGACGACAAAATATCCCTTTTACACTATACAAAAATAAATACCTGCGAAAATATCAGGAATATTATCGAAGAAGCTATGAAATTCGTCAGCATGTTCAGCTGCGCTCGGTTTGGAATTTACGCCACGGCCATATTTCCTCGATTGTTGTTTCCTATTGAGTCCCATCCGAGGGATCATGGAGAGATCATTGACATGCAAAAACACATGGGGGGAATGAATTATGAAAGTAGAGTAATTATGTATAACAGGGGCTTTGTAGGATCATTCAGGAAGGTCTCATTGTCTCGGGAAATTAATATTTGTTTGTTTGGCAACTTGTTAGCAATCCTGTATGGAGCAATATTATTTTCCAGGTAACCAGCTGTGCTTTGGAACAACTGAATGGTTTGTCCTTTGTTTAACTGTTGTTGGAATTTTTGCGCATGCCTGAGGGGAACGTACGAGTGTAATATAAGGGCAGGTATTGGCAGATAATTCACAAGTGTGTACTCAGGTTAGCCGACAATGCGTTAAAAACTAACTTGGGAATATTTTCGATGGCCGAAATATTAGGGATGATTCAGATATTACATAGTTACAATTAATGGCAAAATCCTGGGTAACTTTTATTATTTCGAGATTAGAATGCTTTTTTATTTACAAAGACATTAACACATTATTTACATTAGTATTTACAAGGCATACTATAATAGGAGGAATGGTTGTATCAAGTGTCCCGACACTGTTATTCTGTCCTGGGCCATTTCGCGCCTAGGGTTTTATGCCGTATCCATGGAAGGTATTCTGTTGGTCGAACATCTGGTTTAGTTCCAAAGAATCATTTGAAACTTCTAAAAGTTAGGGATAATTTGTTTGAGCTTACTGACAACATTGACATAGATTCCAGGACTTCTCTCCCTGGCGCAGCCCAGACCAAAACTGACGATGCCAACTTGAACCCAGTGGGTTCCCATCTGGGTTACCAGCGGACCTCCAGAGTCACCCTGTGAAATACCAAATTGAGACGTTTAGTGAAACGGAATTCCAGGAACAAGCATTTACACTCACACTCTAGCACATAAGAGAATGACTTTTAAACATTCAAAATCCCTAAATTACAGCATCTCTTCCTGATTTTTCAAAACTGTCTTTAAAGTAAACCCGAATCTATAAGAGGTAAATTTCGGGATGACGTAAGGAGGAAATGTTTCGGAGCGCGTTAATACAAGCTAAATGTAAGTTTATTTAGAATCATTAGGGATTACTAGTAAAAGCCCTGTGCTTCACAGGGACGATTACTTGAAGAGGTGGTAACGTGATTGTAGAAATTAAAAGCCAAACGGTTTACGAATCAAGCCCTGTCGTAGAGACTTGTTGTATGCCTAAATCGTGCATGATTATATTAAGAGTAGCGATTTAAATAAATGGAAAGGTAGTGCTCGTTAATAATAATAAGGAGTGCTTGGCATGCCACCTTTTGGGCATTGTGTGAGGCTGTTGAACTATGAAAGTGCGAAACTTTAAATAAACGGACAGAAAGTGCTCGTTAATAATAAAGGATTTGAACGTCGTCTCCATCCGCCCTTCAAAAAATAACTACTGGAATTAACTCACTTGGCACGCATCCTTCTTGCCTTCGTCAAACCCAGCACACAACATCTCATCCGTTATTTCGAGGTACAATAATTTCTTCAAGTCTTCATTACATTTATCCCTCGTTATGATAGGTAATACGACCTTCTGTAAGGCCCTGGCCGTATTTCCAGCATCTTCAGTACCCTTTCCCCAGCCGCTCACCGTCGCATTCTTACCCGCCCACTCCTCTGAGTAATATTTCATGTCGGGTAAGCAAATGGGTGTCGGAGTTTGTTCATCCGTAAGGCTTAGCTTTGTTTTCAGTTTTACAAGGGCAACGTCGCTCTCGTGCCTGACAAATAACAAACCATTTGATTATTGTTAACATTATTTACCGTCACTTTTCCAGCACCTTACTTTGTGAACGCACCCTCGGTCTTAATGCCATCTTTGCCCTCTAAAGATATCAAGATTTTTACCTCTTAGGAATTTTACTAAGTAGGATTAAATTTTTTAGTGCTCATTCGGGTAAAACATCTGGACAGATTTTTTATTTTCATATCTTCTATAATAAATTCTAGTCCTGACTGTAAGAACATGTCTTTAGTAGTTTAAAACCAAAAATTTCCTACTTTTAGAGGAATCTTCTAGCGGGCAAGCCCACAAAATTATTATGCGTATTACTTTTTTATTAAATTGTTTACTGCTTTAAATGCCCTTATTCAGAACACTTTATCGAAAAATGAAAGTTTGAAATTAATTTCAAATAAATAACCTTTACAGCTGAAGTAATAATGCATAAAAAGTCTGGAAATAGTAGGTACATATGTATGTAAATGATTAATGGTAATCTTACTCAACAAATTTACTGTAGAATGGGTGCACGTATATTCTCTCCACTTCCAATATGACTTCCTTCTTATCTGAAGGAGTATCCACGGCGTCTTTCCCAGCAATAAAAGTTTCCGCGTTCCTGTAATAATTAAATAAAGCATGCAATAGAGCATTTCATGGGTTTGAGGGGTGAGCAATGAAAATAATTGTTAAAATCCCATCTAACAATAGGGTGGCAAATGTGGTGTTAAAATTTTAAACGATACATATGAAGGTCAAATTACTCTTCACCAGTGTACAAGATGTCCAGGATGTAACCGCGCAAGAGGATATTGAAGCTGGACGCGGATTTCACGCTAGTGATGTCCTCGGGAGTTTCGAGGACACAGTGTGCAGCAGTTAGGATGAAACGATCATTAATTAGACTCCCGCCACAAAAAGGCTGGCGGGATTTCGGATACACTAGAGCAGCTTGCCAGGGGAACTCATTCTTTTTGGCGGTTTCCCCTCCCACGATCCTATGACTCCCTTCATCAAACTGCTTCCCGCAAACTGATAATGAACAAATTATAGCACAATTGTTAGTAGATGCTTTTAGTATATGGTTCCCTTCAAATAGGACCCAATAAAAAAAATAATAAACATGGCTTGCCCTATCCATGAATTTTTCCCAAAAAAAAATCTCTTTACACGGAATTTGCAAGTACGGTTTTTTTTTGTCTCTAATAAAAAATATTACTTTGAAAGCATCACTATAGTTTTGATGAGACCGCTTTGAAAGGTGTAATAATTTACCTCTTTTATACTCCTCCAGAATCGAGATCTGCTCTTGCAGGATCCCTCGTCGTTCTGGCAGCTCCTGGGATTGACTGCATCGGACCTCGCAACTGAAGCCCTTGTACAGGCGTTCGAAATAGGTGGAGTCACCAGTTTTGAAATTGATGTACAAATAGGCCCCTGCTGAGACTTCTAATGGCTCACTGAATCCTTTATCTGGACCACAAAATTTCTTTTGACGCTTGATCCCATCCGAGATGATTAGGATGTCTGTGCTACAGTCCCCCTCATCCGATTTACGAATGTCGATTGTCCTGCAAACTATGGCTGGGGAACACTCGGAAGAGCCAATTATCTCCCATTCACAGTCTAGGCCTCCGGGGTATTGCTGTTGACCTTTGGAAGGAGTGATGACCCTGATGATTTTGTCGGGATAGATGTCCATAGTATGCCGACACGTTGATCTATAATGTTCCATGTCGTAGTCGGACCTTTTGATTCTACGGGAATGAGGCTCGTCCTCAATGTCAAGGGTTTCATCGAGTACGAGTTCATATTGATATGTCTTGGAGGCCCCTGTGTGAATCAATTCTTCCTCCATTCTCATATGGAGTTTTGCTAAGACCTATACATACATACATACATACATACATGGAGATTTAATTTTTGGAGCTTTTGTCTTTTACATCATTCCTTAAAATTAAAACTTGTACTGAGTATAATTAAAAATGATGATACTACTCTTGTATGAGCATAGTCCTACAAGGAGCAAAATGTTTCTTATATTTGTATGATTTCCTATTGGGAAAAATAATTGAATTAAATATGAAATGGTAATACATGTCCAAATATTTTTCCCCCGGAAGAAATGCTCTTTGAAAGAAGTCTCTGATTACAAGAGTGCACTGTAATGATCAAGCCCTGTTACTCTGTTCAAGGATTTACCTGAAGTTACCTGAAAGGTCAGGGATGTTAGGAAATGCGACGTGATTAAATATTTTAAATTCATGTTATGTGTATGGGAAGAGTCACAAGAGCAACATAAGTGTAGGTTTTTAATTTCTATCTCTGGTTCTGGCAGACATCATCGAAAAATTCCGAGGAAATACAAATAATCAGCATGTGTAGTAAAATTGATGGAAGAGTTTGCTTTGATGAACTGTTCCTTGAATGACAATAAAATTGAAGCTACTGTTTATATTTACATATTGCATAATAATTGTACATCCCACACATGACTACATTTTAACAATTGAATGCAACGTTACAGTTTAAAATGTCATATGGCTTGAAGGAGTTTTCATTGCCCCAGTGCCTTTTATACATATATACATGATTTTATAACCCTCGTAAAAATGTACAGACTTCAAAATTGGACTTGCAGAAAAAAAACAAAGCAAATTTTTGTTGTCTGGGTTTGAAATTTTGACAGTACATTTCGTTAACAATTCTATTTAGCAAAAATCTCCTGGCCAAATACGGGAGTGGATTGACTCATAAGCTCAAATTCCGCCATGATATCCTTGTTCAGTTGTTCCACAGCCAGGTCATCTGGGAGTATGCTCTTATCGCTGTGTGTGACAATCCTGATACCTCCTGCGTAACTCAGAAGTCCGAACGCCAGTCCTGGAAAAAACAAATACGTAATCTCATTACATTTTCTAAATTTTTACAATCAAATTTTAATAAGCATAAAAGCCAAACATTTCTAACAATTATTATGCAAAATATTTTGCATCATAATTAAAATGGAGGGAAACTAAATCCCTTTGATTTTAGGGAGCCCTGAGTTTTGGGCTCATTAAAATTTCAAGACAGTCTTACCAACTTTGCCTGTGCCAGTCCCTCCAGAAAAATTTATATCCGTCAGATGGTCCCCTCCTCCGCCCGCAATAAACTTGAGGGGATTGACAGGTCCCGCAAAATTTGAGAAAAGTATAGTTGACATTTGGTTATTCCCAATGGGCTTCACCATCCAATGGAACAATGCATGAGTTAGTGGGATGGTACAGTAGTACATGAATTGATTGACAAAAGAAAATTTGTGATTGTTCAAGTTCTCCTGAGTCTTGATCAAGCGTTCCCAGGGATCCCGGATTCCTATTGGTAATGGGATGAGGGCAATAATGCTAAAAAAAAACAAGACGTTAGAAATCAATAATGATAGTTATTAAAGTTTTTTAAAAAATAATAATATTAATAATAATAAAATTATAACAACACTTACAAATGATTTCGGAGACGATTTGGATGCTTCCCAAAAGGGACGGGAGTGACAGCACTGATAGTTCCCGGAACTGGGATCCGCATCCTTTCCATTGTTCTTCTCATCCCGCCCACAACAGCCGCCATAACTACAGCAGTAAAAGTGACCTTATGAGCATCCTTCAGCCCTTGGATGTACTTCATGGAGATCCTTGGTGTAAACCCGAGACTGAAGGGTTTAGTAAATTCTGTATCACTCAGGCGATGCCAGTCGTTGTCATCCTTCGTTTGGTAAATCATTTGGAAGAGTTGATACGGAGCTAAAATAGGGAACTTGATCAGGTCCAGTGCGGTCTGAAAGCCACTCTTCCTCACAAAACTGGGCTTGGCATTCAATTCCACACTGATGTTATTCATATCTTGAAGCAAGAGTCGTATGATTTTAGTCCCGTCACACAAGCCGTGATGGATCCGGTATATGAGGACGCTTTTTGGGAAGGACGTATTCGCATCTGAGTCGGACTGATAATTTTGGAGGAGTAAAAATTCCCAGGGACTTTTCCTAGGCTCGAAAGGCTTCCACATGAGCTTCTTGAGGATCTCTTTTAGCTCGGGTTCCGAAGTAGGACGATTATTGGATTTTTTGATGAGGGTGAAATGTTGATTGAGGTTGAAGTTCCGGTCCCATTCCCAAAATAAGAAGCCGAACCATTTGGAGTAAAATTGTTGATATTCTGGGTCGACGAAGGTCCCATCCGGATTTTTTGCCAGGAGCATCTTCTCCCGGAATGTTTCCTTAAAACTGTCCAAACTCATGTTCCCATCCGCGACTAGCCAAACAACGAGGTTCCATTTGGGGTTCGAATCCCAGTCATCCAAGGCAATTAAAGTGCTCCGACAAGGCACTAACTTGGCTAAGTTAGGATGGAAGATGAACTTTAACTTCGAAACTAGGAGTCGGAGGATGTATATTGGTGTGAGGATAAATAGTGATGGGAGAAATGCCACGAGGAATATAAGGGCTGCTATTGCAGAGTAAAATTTTATTCGGCGTTTTTCTAAGATTTCCAATAAACCCATTTTAATTTTTTGAGTTTTTTTAAAGTAATTTTTTGGTTTGTTTTTTCAACCAGAGAATTTTCTTGTGTTAAAGGGCTATCCGTATTACTATAATTATTTACGTTCTCGGAATTTTTCAAGGGACGCAAGGAAAGTCTCGGAATGAACTGAGACTTTTGAATGTCGAACCTAAGTAGATACTCAAAAGTAATTATATAAACGCATAAGGAGAAAGGAGCCGGGGTTAATCCTTTGGGGTGGCAGGTATTCTCAAAATCTGGCTGGAGACAAGTAAAAATAGACCTGATGGCGAGACTTAATTCAACCTTAGACCATGGGTTGTTCAGGATGTCGTAAAGCCGTTTAGACGGTCCTAGCAAATATATATATATATATATATATATATGTATGTATATATTTGAAGATGATAAAAATATTCCATTCTCCAATTTCTACGGAATTCTCACTCGGATTTGTCAAGCTTCATCCCGGTAGCTCCATAAGTGTAAATACATCATGCATACGGTGGAGCAAAGTTAGAAATGGCTTTAAACAAGTTAAATTTCGAAAGGTTTTAATAATTTGCTAAATTTTAAAAAATTTAAAAATAAAATATTTTGACTCCCGTTTTAAAGTTTTAAAGTTTTAAACTATTTTAAACCGTTTTAAAGGATTTAAAGGGGGTATCAAGAAATACAACATTACGTCCCTGAGTTGAATATTTAAGGCACACGGTAAAAAAATGTGATGCAAGATTTAACCAAGGATTTAACCCGAAAATGCTAAATCAGCTTCATAAATCGAAAAATAAAAACTTTTTAAATTGGTGCAGTTCTTAAATGCTTGTTTAATTTTCAGAAAGTACGAAGACAATTATTTTTCTTTGGTCAAGTCAAGTCAAGTCAAAATCATGTATTTACGTTGAAAGTCCTAGTCAAGTCATTCTTGGCTCCTAGTCACTTCCCTGTTATTGGAGCAACTGCAGGTGTTTTTTATTATTTGTTTTATTTTTATTCATTAGCATTAGTTAAATAAATTCAAATCAAACCCTTAAACAGAATATCAAAGTAGTCCTTGTCTTAATAACTACTCAAGTATTTATGAAGGAAATGTTGCATTTTATTGGACGAATTGAAAAATTTAAAGTTGAGAAATTTATTTGTAAAGCTACTAATAAATTACATGCCCGAAACCAATTTTAGGTTCGGAAGAGCCCTACTGTGATTTTCTAAAATTCGGTCACGATTTACTGGACTGTATTTAAAAAATTATGGACTTTTTTACGTTTAGTTCTGCACATGTTCAAATTGTATATTTAGAGGTTTCAAATAATGGTTAGGCAAAATTAATGAATTTAGACTATATTGTGAGTTAGATTATACATATATATGTGGTATAGTAGGAAGATTGCTAAGTAAGGGAAAAAAATTCGCAAGTATCACTACATCTGACCAGAGGTTGGATTTCCTCAACGATTTAAAAACTCCCTGCTGACAGAAGGTCAACGATTTTCAGAATCCCTGTTGAAAAAAATGATTTACCTACAAGAGGTGAAATCCGTGCAAAAATAAGGGCAAATAATCTCAAAATTCCTGTTTGCATAACAAATTTCCCTGAAACAATCCCATAAATTTGAAAATCCCTGCCAAAAATGGTCAACGTAAAAATCAATCCCTGTTCACAAAAGGACTCCCTTCCCTTGCCCTATTTTCCCCGCTAGAAATATTTTTTCCCTGGGAAGAATCTTCCCAATTTCTCAAAATTCAATCCCTGCATTTTAAGTTCCATTCCTCTGAATTTCTGATTCAGTTTATCAAAACAACCTGACATTTGAAACTTTCGTTATTTCCGTAACTGGTGTAGGTGTATATAAAAATTCCAGAGGAAAATGTGTTGCCATAATTAATACAATGGACTTCATCATTGTCCCTTATATGGGAATGTGCGGGGAGAGCAATCTATTATTATTCTGGCTTTCTATACGCATTCTCGCATAGATAGAGCACATGTCATTAGGTTTTGCAAGGTAATGTATTTCCCTGGCTGAGGGAACCAGTTCCTTCCCCAAAGATATATAACTATACAATGTATACTAATACCTTTGAATGCCGTGGAAACAAGTTTACAGAATATGAGTTCTTTATGTACATCCAGGATAAATATTTTTCAGCCAAAACTATAACTACACAAATATTGCCGGAATAAATATAATTATTCGAAAAGTGTTTACAATTAACTTGGAGTACTTAGCAACTATTGTTCCTTTGATTTCTAGCACTTCCTTGTTATTTTGCTAAAAATTAAAAATTTCCAAAGTGATGTATTTTCCTGTTTGTGAGAAAAAGCAACTTTTTAAAGCGTGTTTTTCACAAATTGAACATAAATCCGTGACAAATCGGTAAACAAAAATCTAGGAACCTGTATTTAATTTTCAATGGCCTTATTATTATACGGGAGTAGAGTAATTCCGACTCTCGCGTACTCGTTATGACATGCAGTATGTACGTAGCAAATGAGCCAGATGTCTTCCCTGGGATGAATCCACATAGTCTGCTCAACTCATTAGTAATATGACTAAAACTAGATATACATACTACAGTATCACCCCCACAAGAAATAAAGTAGTTATTTTCCTGTTACGGAAATCAAAAGTTACTGGATAGCAGTCAGAGCTACACAAAATAATTGGTATTTGATGACAAAATACAAAATAAAATATCTGAAAAAAATATGGAAAATACAAAGTAAAATACCTCAAGTTACATACATTTCTAAAATACAAATAAAAATATAATGCATGGTAGGTAATTTAAAATACTCAAATTATATTTTAAGTCGTTTTAACTGTTAATGAAGTAACGTAGATTAATACGAAATTTTTATTTATAGTAATTAAATGCATTTTCGGAATAATTATTATAAAAAGGAGTTATTTTCAAAAATTAAATCGAGTCAGTCTTCGGCGTATCTTAAATATCGCTGTTGAAGATGTAAAATGGTCTGTGTTGTACAAAAGTATGCGCCCTTAGACCATTTTGTCTCTTCAGTGACGATATGTAATACCAAGAACCTGAACATGTTTGTTGTAGTAAAGGGATTCATTCCAACGTACCTATGTTATTCCAATGCTAAAATGGAATTCTCACAGATATTGCATATCATACAAGCTACAAACAATGTCGAAGTCAGAAATCATATAATTAGGTGAAACATATCTTGAGCCGAATACTTCATTTGAAGTACATTTCGCATGTCACTGAGAGTAAGTAAATACCAAATACTTTAGTAATTACTGGTTCTTAAAATAATAAGAACAAAATACTTACGCACTGCTTGTCAACTTTGAAATACAAAATAATTTGTGGTCTGAAAATACGTACTTTAAAATACTGTATTTGAAAATACTGCATAGCTCTGATAGCTGCAAATGGTTTTTGAATGGTTGCGTTTTTTTGTTGAACTTAGAAATGGGTTGGGATTATTTACCTATTTTAGACTACACTGTGTAAAATTTACATGTAATTACATATATACATATTTGTGAGAAACAGTAATTTTTCAAAACATGTTTTTCACAAATTGTTTGTAAGCCGTGGAAACTTGGTAAAGAAAAGTGGGAGGCGAAAGTTATATCAATTAAATATAATTACATAATGTAAAATAACTTTGGACTCTGAATTTTTAGTAGAGCATCTCTACATCTATACCGAATCAAATTCCTGTCCCTCATCCTCCAGGTTCCTCGCATGCCAGTATAAATACATCAATTGTATTGCCACTACGTTTATTCAATTTCATTAATCAATACAATCGCAAAACGCAAGATATTTATTTTTGGGTATGATCAATTAATTTAGAATCAAATATAAGTAAACATCTCCAACAATAGTAAAAATTAGGGCCAACAGTTGAACAAAAGGCCTTAATTCTCAATAGTAAAGCAATACCCCGATTTTTCAGTTTGTTACGGGCTCTAGTAGGAATTGAATATGATATTTATTTAATGAGACAAACGAGAGCCTCCTCTCGTTGTGTCATTATGCTCACCCCCTAATGTGATTATGTAGGGTTTTGCTGAGGTTAGGAATTTGTAAGGCGATGCATGTGTGAACACTTAATTTCCAAAACGTGTTTTTACAGATGATTTCTTAAGCTGTTGACACTTGTTAAGGAAAAAGGAGAGGTCTGTATATACTGTTCGATGGTCTCACTATATTGCATTGAAATTAACCCTGCAATTACATCCATATATGTAATTACAAGGCAAATAATTATACTCTCTCTGCAATATTTTATTTCTTTATTAACTCTAGTTCATTTGCCTCATCCTCGAAGTAAATAGCATGCAAGTACATTAATTTTATTACCATTGTACATAGGAAATCAACAAAGGTAAGCTTCCACTATCTCATAGTCATAAGTAATAATTTCAGGAGTACAGCAGAAGCAAGTGCCATATTATCGTATTAAAGAAATCCGAAGATATTGGATAACTGCAATGATTTTTGAATTGCTGGTTTTGTTGCTAGCCTTGGTAATTGGCTGGAATGCCTACGAAAAGCGTGTCCGGAATTTTCCCCCAGGTTGTGTCACTTTAAAAAAATTAGCTACTCATGTCGCATGCAGGAATCATTTCAGTTTATACGAATTTAATGACACAGGTCCCATGAGGCTACCTTTATTGGGTCACCTTCCACAACTCGGAAAGTACCCTTGGAAAACATTATGCCAGTGGAAGAGCACGTACGGACCTGTAATTGGGGTTTGGTTTGGGAGCTATAGGTACTTTGTATCTTACATATACACTTATTTTGTTATAAGAATTGAATGCTTACAATTGTCCGAGTTTATAAATTGGTATAGACAAAGTAAGGAATTTTAAATATTTAGATTATTATTATGTTTCATATTAATTTTCATTTAATTTCCTACCCCTGAGTATGAAATTAATAATTTCAGAAATTTTACCCATCAACAAAAATTTTTAATGCTAACAATAATCATCAAACAATTCACTTGGTTTACATTCTTGTGAGCTGTGACCTCAATAATTGTTGACCTGATCAAGGAAATTAATTTTGAGAAATCTAGAAAATATTTTGGTTCCAAATAGGAGAAACACTTGTTTTGTTTTCGGATAATGAGGAAGAAAATAGGAAACGTTATGGGATAATGTATTTAGAATTGATACAGAGGTATTAGTACAACGAATTCCAATCAGGTAATTTTTAATTTGCTTCAAAATTCACGGCAATCGTTAAAATTATACGATGGTCAGAATCAGAAGCGTGGACATTTTGATGATAATGCCATGCTATAGTAAGATCTGTAGACACATGTGTGAGGTATCGGTTTATAACGGAAGTTCTCCATGCAAATATGAGATTAAATTGGTATATAATTCAGTTCTGTTGAACATTTGAGGTCATAATCAGAAATAATTATAGATAGATGCTAAAACGATTGTCGTATAGTCTCATGATATCTACATGTGTACTTCGTGTATGCACTTAACTTTGGTCTTCCTCTTTAGCGTTCCGGATTAATGAAATACAAAACGTTTTCATTTCTAATAACAGAGCTGTTGCCATCAATGATGCTAAATTAATACGCGAAGCTCTGAACACGAGTGTTACTGCCGGCCGACCCCAAGTAAGCTTTTTGGCTTCCATCACACACGATAGAATCCAACGAGGTTAGCATTTGACAATTAGTTAAAAAAGGTTATAAACGGTCATATCGAAGTAAAGTAATTCACACTCAGGTTATCTCTGTGCAGGCATTATATCATCATCTGGCTCTCACTGGATAGAACAACGGAGGTTTGTAATAAAAAACCTTCGGAATTTTGGCTACGGAACAAAAACCATGGAATTTAAAATAACCGACGAGATTATTGAGCTGCTAAAAACCTTACGAGCAAAGGAAGGACAGGTAATTCAGGTGAAAGGTTTGTTTCATACTGCAGTCCTCAACTCCTTGTGGAGCATCCTATTCGGGCAGAGAATGAAGGACAAAGATCCAGACTCAGTAAAAGCATTTCAGAGTTTAGCGTCGTAAGTAACAATTGCTAAGACAATCGCTCAGATTTGGGTTGATAAAATAAAGTATAATAACCGGAATTCAATACTTAAAATCTCGTTTAACTTGTTTCACACAGAGTTTTTGACAGTTCAAATCTCGCAACTCTGGCCTATTTTATGCCCTGGATTGCCAAAATAGCTCCCAGATTATCGGGGATCGAAAAGATGACTGAAGGGTTTGCGAATATAAGAGAGTTTCTCCGGAAACAGATTGGGATCCATAATACTGGGTACATAGAAAATCAACCAAGGGACTTTGTAGACGCATACACCGATGAAGTCCGGAAAACCACCGAACTAGGTTCCAGTTTCCACCCCAAGAACGAGTTCATGCTTTACGCTTTAATTGATTTATTCACTGGGGGAACTGAGACAACAAGTACGACGTTGTCATGGTTATGTGCCTATATGATCCATCACACGCATGTGCAGAAGAAGTTGCAGGAGGAAATCGATAGGATTATTGGGATGGAACGGGTTCCCGCCTTGGCTGACCGTTCCTCGATGCCATACACGGAAGCAGTTCTCAATGAGGTCATGCGCGTCTGTATCCTATTTCCTTTCGCTATGTTCCATAATGCGACTGAGGACTTCGAATTGCATGGTTTCTCTATACCGAAAGATACCATGATCATTCCGAACTTTTACGGCGTCCATTTTGACGAAACAATTTGGGGAGACCCGGAAAACTTCCGACCGGAGAGGTTTATTGATTCAAATGGGAAATTTAGTAGGAATGACAATAATTTCCCCTTTTCCACCGGCAAGCGCGTTTGCCTAGGTGAAGGTTTAGGAAGGGATGAGTTGTTTCTATTTACAACGAATTTGTTCCAAACGTTTAGTGTGTCAGCTGCGGGACAATTACCGAGTTTGGAACCGTATTTGGGGATATCCTTGGCTCCCCATCCATTTGAAATGGTTTTGAAAATAAGAATTAACTAAAATCTGAAGAATTGTATTGTCGATAATTACTTTCAATAGTGCATCCCGCACTATATTTTGACCGTTCCTAGTTGGTACATGTTGAATTTAAAATAGGAAGAAATCGCAGATGCGCAAGACAATGCAGGCAAATGTATTGAACATTCCTTATATATTCCAAAAGAATGAAAGAAATAATGTGATGATGGAATCGTTTCTGCTCCATGGAAGTTAAATAAATGGCAAGTTCGTTAATGTAAGTACGACTTCCTTGCACATTTATGTCACTATTATAATTTTTGATGCTTAACTGAAGCAAATTAGTTACTCTGTTGGAGAACTTTCAGATGTTCAGGTTAATCCTATCAAGTAACGTTGGCTGATTGACTACAAGTCAACTGATTTTATATGATTAATTTTATGTTCGCTAAAGCTAAATATTAAGAAAGGAAAAATAATAAGCTAGTATAGTGCTGACTGGTAAGTGTAAAAAAATCCATTGAAGTCGGTGGAACAGTTAGAAGTTTTTGTTTTTTTACGGACAAACACGCATTACGATTTCAACCAATAACAAACTCGTCCAAGAGAGTGGCCTAAAGAATGTTCACAAAACGTTTGAACAAAATTGGTTCGGAGGAAAACGTCGGGACAAACAGCCACAAGCATCCATGGACAACACTATTTTATACGGGGGCTGACGCTACCCTAAAAATATTACCACATTTTCAACATTCACAAAGCTGGTTACATTGACGCAAAGAAGATGCTAAACTTATCCTTACAATATCGGTTTAGATTCAGCCTGAAATTGTTCTGAATTGGAATTCAAAGAAAACATTACAATTCGATTCAACAGGTCAATTAAATTATTCGGTTCAGTAAACGATCGAATTGAATTGAAAAATCCCTGAATTGAACCGAACTGAATTTTCTAAAATTGCAATTGCACTGAATTGGTCCGGCCACTAATTACGTGTGAATGTAATGCTATTCTTCCATAAGAAATTACTGCATTGTCGTTGTAAGGAATACAAACCGGGTTAAGAAATTTTTCAATTTCCATTAGAAATTATTAAAATACATTTCAAATATCTATGAATTGAACTGTGTTGGGAAAAGTGGAAGTTTATTTCATTTATTGTAGGTGCATTTCGTCTTCTCTAACTAGAGCAGTTCTTTCATATACATACGTCGTATCTCCAATCAAAACCATGTATGTATGTCAATGGAAAAATACTTGGACCTGTCACTGGACGCTTGTAGTATTTTTTTAAATACTGGAACCTCTTATTTGTGCAAATGATTGAGATAAAAGCTATTTTTCCTGCATTTTGAACCAAGTGGTTTTACTGGATTCATTAATGCTGGTTCACTGTTTATTGCTTTCACTATTCACTGAACATTTGAAGATGTATTTTCCTCAAGGGAGTGTTATTAATCCAGCCAGTTAGCTCAAGGATAGTAGAGTTTCAAGAAGGAAACTATAAAATTGTGGATCCCTAAACGTTTTTTTATTTTTACCAATTGTACAACCCAGACTAGTGCAACGCATGGGTTCAAAACAGTCGAACCTGTACCTGAACCTGGACCCAAACTTTGGGTACCACAAAAGTGTGAACCTGTACCTGAAAATTTACCCATTTAACAGGTTAAAATTTTTCGATCCTGAACCTGACCCAATTGCATTTTTGTAGTACCCGAACCTGATTAGTACCTGAACCCGAAAAAGTACCCAAAAGACGACCTGAACCCGGGTATTTTTGAACCAGACCTGAACATGTTTGGGTACTTGAGAATCCTAACTTTTTTAAAATTTTATCTTGTATTAAAGTATAAATTGGGCATTTGTAGTACAAAATATATTTAAAATGAATAAGAATGCAAGTTCATTGGTTCCTGGGACACCCTGCCATTGGTTTTGCGATGGAAATCATCTTGGAAGCTGGAAATTCTCCGGCCTTTAACTTTCAATCAATGAACCCAAAGATTTCAGGTCTTTTGTGATCAGGTTTAGGTCTTTCATGTGTTACACCTGGTCGTGACAGGTAAAATCAAAATGGGTTTTTCTCGGTACCTGGCCCTGAACCTGAACCTGTACCCAATTTCACGGGTATAAAATATTGTACCCAGAAAGGACCCAAAATTATTGGGTCCAAAATACATGCACCCATACTGAACCTGAACCTGGACCTGAACCCAAATACCCGGGTGCGACCTGAACCCATGCGATGCACTAACCCAGACTGTCGTAAACAATGTTACAAAACTAATTGTAAGTCGAGAGGCTGAAGATAATAAGTGTTGTTTATGGATGACTGAGGATAAATATAAATTAATATTGCCGCCAGTAAATTTAATTTCTCCATAAGTTTTTACAATTAAGACGGAGTACTTCACCATTGTTTCCGTCATTTCTAGCAATTATTTGTTGTACGGTGATGTATTTCTCTATTTGTGAGAAACAGAAACTTTTTGAAAACTTGTTTTCCACAAATGGTTTAAATAGCCGTGGAAGCTCCAACTCTCACACACTCTTAATTATATTGTGTATGTACAGTAACTATGAATTCTGTCTGCGAATTTGTAGGGATATACAGAACATATCTGCTGAATAAATAACTTCGTGTAATAAAACCTCAGGAAAAATACAGATGATCTCACTATTACATAAAAGTTAACCCTACGCTCACATCCATATGTAATTACATGAAAAATAAAACTGGACTCTCTCTGCGATATATTATTCGTGAAATGAGCAGTTAGTCTAGTACTTTTAGATTTACAATTTGGGACGAAGCAAAGCTCAAGATTCCTTTTACCAAAGTCTAGGTTTCTGACGCCACAATACCTACCATAGACTATACTGTATAAAATTTACATTTATTTCCTTGTTTGGGTGAAACCCTAATTTTTCCAGAACATATTTTTTCGAGATGGTTTTAAAAGCTGTGAAAACTCGGTAGAGAAAATGAGAGGTCTGTATTAAATTATATTATGCAAAATAACCATGGACTCTCTCTGTAATTTTTAGCAGGTATTCGTTTAGTAATTAAACTGTATATTCTAAAATCCCATTGCTTTGCAACTACATTAATTTGTCGTTTGCATTGTTTATTTTTCGAAAGTTTTTAATTGTTTGCTAAAATTACAAATTTTAAGAAGGAAATATTATGACTCTCGTTTAGAACGGATTAAATAAGGTTTTCAGGAAATACAACATTGATGCTCTCTATTGAAGGTTTGGGTCACAGGAGACAAAAGTGTGATACAAGATTTAACCCGAAAATGCTAAATCAGCTTCATAAATCAAAAAATAGAAACCGTTTACATCGGTGCAGTTCTTCAATCCTTGTTTCATTTTCATAAAGTACAAAGAAAATTTTCCTTGGTCCAAGGACATCGTTGTAGTTTCTATGATTTTCGAAAAATTCTGTATCTGTACAGCTTTCATTAATGCTATTTAAATACGTCAGAAAGAAAAATTATTAGTACTGGAAAACGTCAGATTTGGGAAGCATGAATTTTTGCAGGATTGGCCTAAACATTAATGAGAAAATTTCTAACGAATCAGTTTTTACAAGCCTACATCTCTGACTCTGCACAAAATCAAATATTTTGACATTTCTCTCTCATCGCAAAATAAAACCGAACTATAAATCCAAGTTTTCATCACGGCATTCTTCCCAAGGAGGGACAACCTACTTCCAAGATTCGAAATTGAATCGATAACTTCGTGATCGATAAAGCTTGTTTTATAATAATTGATGTACAGATAGGTATTGCGCACGGAGACTGAGTATAGAAAGTTTGAACTAAATCGGATAACTGGTTGCTTTTTAGAAAGTGAAACTTTCTTATAGACGAGTCATTTCCGTCCGTCCGTCCGTCTACAAACTTGTGAGTCGCACAACTCAACAACGGAATGACATATGGACCTGGGACTTGTCCCAAAAAATCAGACATACATTCTAGATGTGCCTTTTGATATTTTCCCTGACCCAGGGTCAACCGTTTGACCTCTGAAAAGTATTTTCTGGATACAATTATCAAAAAATCTTGAATTTGCTATACCTTTCTACGGACTGACGTATGGACATGCGTCCTTTACAGATAACAATCAAACTCTATTCCCTCCCTACTAAATCTTTAAATATAAGTTTCACTTTCCTGCACATGCAAACAAAGTTTGCCCAAATCAGTGCAGTGCACGGATTTTTGATTTACAAGAGACCCTGGTAACTCTGAGACGGCTTGAGACCGATTGAGCTCATCTACACATTCATCCAAATTTTATGCCTAAATACTATGTGTACCAAGTTTCAATAAAATCTAAGAACGGATTCTTGAGGTCGTAGCGCTGCCCGCGAAAACCCGGGTAACTCCGGAACAGTTTCAACGAAATCTAGTAATGGGTTATCGTGTGCACAGACAGGTGTACAGGCATTGCAAATTTATAAGGAGTATCAGCATTGCCACCAAAAAGTAAGAAGCCTTTGTTTTTGAATGAAATCGGGGCATTTTTGTCAGGCATCCTGAAAAATACAAGGGGTCACCTATGAAATGTGTTCCCTTATAGGGAGTTTTACCTTATAAACATCCCGTGTAGGCTATTAGTCTTATATGTACATATAGTTATGGGCATTTTGCCAGGACTAACCAATTATGTATTTATGTTGAAGGAATAAACAAATAAACCATTAGCCCAGTCCTGTGTAGTATTGCTGGATGTTCATATATAGTATAGTAGGAATATAGTCAATTAAGAATGGAAATTGGCAAGTATCGCTACATCTAACAGTGTACTTGCATAGATGGGCATTTTTCTCTCCCTCTGCCTCTTTGTGCGAGGGATGAAATATAGCCTACTGGCACTCCCTCGTCATCAATCGAGAGACACGTTATGGCTTTTCCTCGTCCTCACTCTCGTGAGATGCTAATTTTAAAATACACCCCTATCCCTCGCACTCTGAGTGAGTTCCCTCGTTATTTTATATTACATGTAAATAACCCCCCTAAAATTTCCTACATTCCCTAAGCTTTCAAATAACTTTTTCACGCACACTTGGTTAAAATATGACAGCTTTAAAATGTGTAGAGCTCATTGTTAAATTTCGGTCCTGAAGCAAATTTGAAGCAACTTTGCTTGGTGTCTTGTTTGGTATTGGCCACAATCTCGGATTGTATTAAATAGCTCTCTAAAAAGCACATTCAAGTCGCTGCAAGCGATTGCTAAATAATTTTTAAGTGGCGAGGGAGTAAATAATTGTTAATTTAGAAATAATTAGACACGTTTGACTTTGCTTCCTGTTTCTTTCAGAATGTCTCTAAGTTGTCATTTTTGCGCCTGATACAAATGTTCTTAATCTTGCTCTCCGTTCATACCGTACATACTCCCAATTCTAAACCTAAGGAACTTTTGTATAGCTTAGACAGTGTATACAATTTCCTACAACTTGGCGTTCAAAAATATTTTGCTAAAAATGTTTTGTTGAAATAAACAACTCCTATACTCAAAATAGTGCCCCTCATTGACACACGTTTTACCCGTGTATTTGGGCACGGGTTTTTGTACCCATCCGATTTGGGTACAGGTTCAAATAGATACCTGAAAATTATGGTTCAGGTATGTGTGCAGGTACAAAAACAAATATTTTGGGTATTACCCATCAGGTATATATACGTACTCACTGGGTAAATAACTGTACCTGAACGTAAAGTATAGCTATGAAAAATTTAGCTATGCAGTTATTCGTTCCAAAAAATCCGGTTTCCCATTGGTATAATTTTTAAAAGTATAAAAATCATGAAAAATCGTTTACGAAAAAAGTTTTTTTAGATTTAGTGCTAGTTTGTCCTGGAAATATCGTGGAATTTCGAAAGTTCTAATTCATTGGTAAAAAGTGATTTTCTTCCTTAAATTTTGATCTTCGGCGAAATGGCAATATTTCAGTAGTCGAACTACAATATTTTGCGTTAAAAGACAACTTTGTCAGTATTTTTGACAATAATTTTTCATTTTAATCGGTTCAGTGGCTCATAAAATGAAATTATTATTGCTGATTACAAATTATTGTTGATCAAAGCTGTTTTCTCAACCTCAGATTAGCAACTATTAGTCACAAGTAGGTCCTTAACCTTAGATTGGCAACTATTAGTCACAAGTAGTTCCTTAACCTCAGAAGAGTAATATTGAATATCAAAACAGTATTAATCAAATATAAAACTCCAGTAGAGTTCTTGCGGTTACAAATTACCAAGTCTCGCTGACAACCTAAATTGGAAATTTATTCTGGAGTTTAACATGAGAAATTTTAAGATAAACAGGAAAACCTTTTACATTTTAAAAATTAAGTCTGGAATTTTGTGCCGGGTAATAGACCATGTACCGAAGCTCGTATAAAATGTCATCCTATCCCATGGAGAATGGGGCTACGGTTACTTGTTATATGTATTACTGTGAATGAAGTTGCGTTATGCAGTTAGTGTTGCTGCAGAACAATGTATGTCAGATTTTCGCATAAAGGTCTATGTAAGATGTATGAGGGTCATGAGGGCTTATATGTGTACTCTGCCTCCTCCTTTTTCGTTCACATCCTCTTCATTGGTCCTTTCCCTCATGTTCATGAGGGAGCCTAAAATCAACGTATACTCATCCTCACCCTCGCATTTCGTGAGGGCAAGGGAGAGGGTGAGGCAACCCTCATTTCCTCGCGAGGGTGCCCATGTATGTGTACTTGCTCTGGTTTCATTCTTCTGAATGTCAGATTACAGTCCTGACTTGTGAAACTTGTCACGACTGGAAACTTGTCACTTTAGTTTCGTAACTGCTGCAGGCATACTGACATAAAAATGCTTAGATTTTCGTTATAGGAGGAAGAAAATCCGTTGTAAAAGTTAATACGCTGGACTTATTCGTTTTCCCTTGTATATGGGTATGTGCGGGAAGAGCAATCTGTTGTTCTTCTTTCTGTATGAAGTCTCTCATCGATAGAATACACTATGATAGCATTTTCAAGGTGATAAATTTCCCTGACTGAGGCAAACATAAATTTTCCAAAAGTAATATTGTAATTAAATTTATATGCTTGATTAATGCCTTTTATTGCCCGGAAACTCGGTATGGATTCCCTCTGCAAAAATTGCCTACAATTAATACGGCTTACATCACCAGGATTCCAGGTTATATGGGCAAGTTGGGGTGACCTTCACACTTGTTTATTTGCTGTCCTTTGTAATTTGTGCTTCTTTTACGTGTTTGTGTATTAGGGGTGAGTATCTGATTGGTTTTAAAATTCTCGTTTTTGAAAAAAAATACGAGAATGATATTTTGAAAACGAGAGTAGCGAGAGTAAGTAATTAAAGAGACTAGGGAGACAGGACAAAAACAGGGTGTTTATTGAACCACATATACAATACTTCATAGCAATTTTCACGAAATCTGGCGATAGAACATACAAGTTTATGCAATTTCATTAATCGATATAATCACAAAACGCAAGCTATTTATTTTTGGGTATGAACAATTAAATTAGAAGGAAATAAAGATCTTGAAAAATTTAATTGAATATCTCCAACAATAATAAAAATTATACTCAAGAGTTGAAAAAATGCCTTAATTCTCTCAATAGTAAAGCAATAAACCCGATTTTTTAGATTGTTACGGACTCCAGTAGGAATTGATTATGATATTTATTTAATGAGACAAACGAGAGTCTCCTCTCGATGTTTCATTATGCTCACCCCTATTGTGAATATATAGGGTTTGCTGTGATTAGGAATTAGTAAGATGATGCCTTTTTTCCCGTTTGTGAGAAATACTTGCTTTCCAAATCGTGTTTTTACAAATGATTTCTCAAGCTGTTGAAACTTGTTGAAAATGGAGAGGTCTGTATATACTGTTCGAAGGTCTCACTATATTGCCTTAAAATTAACCCTGAGCTTACATCTATAGATGCAATTACAAGACAAATAATTATAGACTCTCTCTGCGATATTTTATTCCTTTATTAGCTCTAATTCATTTGCCTCATCCTCGAAGTCAGTATCATGCAAGTGCAATAATTGTATTGTCACTGTACATAGGAAATCAACAAGGTGAAGCTCCCACTATCTCATAGTCTATATCGGATTTGTAATAATTTCAGGAGTACAACAGAAACACGTGCTATAATTTCGTGATAAAAAAATCCAAAGACACTGGATAACTGCAATGATTTTTGAATTCCTGGTTTTGTTGCTAGCCTTGGTAATTGGCTGGAATGCCTACGAAAAGCGTGTCCGGAATTTTCCTCCAGGTAGTGGCATTTAAAAAAATATTCATGTCGTATGCAGGAATCATTTCAGTTAATACGAATTTTATGACACAGGTCCCATGAGGCTACCTTTATTGGGTCACCTTCCACAACTCGGAAAGCACCCTTGGAAAACATTATGCCAGTGGAAAAGCACTTACGGACCTGTAATTGGGATTTGGTTTGGGAGCTATAGGTATTTTTTATCTTCCATGTAGATACACTTATTTTGTTATAAAAATTGAATGTTTACAATTGTCCGAGTTTACAAATTGGTATAGACAAAGAAAGGAATTTTAAATGTTTAGATTATTATTATAATTGTTAATATTAATTTTCATTTCATTTCCTACCACGGAGTATGAAATTAATATTTTCAGAAATTTTGCCTATCAAAAACAATTGTTAATGCTGACAATAATCATCAAACAATTCACTCGGTTTTAAGTTCTTGAGATATGCGACCTCAGTTGTTGACTTGGTCAATGAAATGAATTTTGAGAAATCTTGAAAATATTTTGGTTCCAAATATGGGACACTTGTTTTATTTTCGTCTAATGAGGAAGAAAATAGGAAACGTTATGCGACAGGATAATGTATTTAGAATTACTACAGAGCAGGGGTCGGATTTATGTGGGAATACGGGAAGAATCTTCCCGGGGAAAACAAATTTCAGCAGGGAAATTTTCAAACGGGATTATAAACAGGGATTGCCAAATCTGTTGACCTTTTTTGGGCTGGGATTTTCAAAATTGTTGAGGTGTTTTATGGGAAACAATTTTTGTCGGCAGGGATTTTTGAAATTGTTGTAGTATTCTTAAAATCTTTCAGGGAGATTTACAAAAATCCGACCCCTGCTACAGAGGTATTAGTACAAGGTATTCCAATTAAGTAATTTACATCAAAATCCAGGGCAATCGATGAAGTCAGCTTGGCTACTAAAATTTTACGGTGATGCTGGTGGTCAGAATCAGAAGCGTGCTGTCATTTTGGAGATAATGCCATACCATAGTAAAATATGTAGGCATTTGTGCAAGCTTTAAGCTTGTAACGGAAGTTCTCTATATAAATGAATCTTAATGGATTCAGAATTTAGGTCATTAGAAAATAGTCATATTAAGAAATTATAGATTAGTGTTTAAAAATGTTTATATACATATTGGCATAAAAATCTACATAAGTACTTCGTGTTTGCATTTGATTTTCTGGATTGATGCTATTAATTTTAAATTTTTTTGGTTTCTAACACCAGAGCCGTTGCCATCCATGATGCCAAATTAATACGAGAAGCTATGAATATGAGTGTTGCTGCCGGTCGACCCCAATTAAACCTTTTCGCTTCCATGACACACGATGGAATCCAACGAGGTCCTTTTTGACAACTGGTTTAAAAATGTTTGCGATAACGAATTACAGTAATTCACAATCAGGTAATCTCTATGCAGGCATTGCTACATCATCTGGATCTCAATGGATAGAACAACGGAGGTTTGCAATAAAAAACCTTCGGAATTTTGGAATTGGAACAAAAACCATGGAGTTCAAAATACAGGAGGAAATTTCTGAGTTGCTAAACACATTGCGAGCAAAGGAAGGACAGGCAATTCAGGCGAAAGGTTTGTTTAATGGTGCAGTCCTCAACGCCTTGTGGAGCATTCTGTTCGGTGAGAGAATGAAGGACACAGATCCAGACTCAGTAAAAGCGTTTCAGGGTTTAACGTCGTAAGTAACACTTGCTAAGACAATCGCTCATTGTCTGATTTGGGTTGATAAAATAAAGTAGAATAACCGGAATTCAATACTTGAAACCTTGTTTGACTTTTCTCACACAGAGTTTTTGACAGTTCAAATCTCGCAACTCTGGCCTATTTTATGCCCTGGATTGCCAAAATAGCTCCAAGATTATCAGGGTTCGAGAAGGTGACTGAAGGACTTGCGGCTATAAGAGGGTTTCTCCGGAAACAAATTGAGGTCCATAGTGCTGAATACGTACAGAATCAACCAAGGGACTTTGTAGACGCATACACAGATGAAGTACGGAAAACCACAGACCTTAGTTCCAGTTTCCACCCCAAAAACGACTTCATGGTCTACGTTTTAGTTGATCTATTCAGCGGGGGAACAGAAACAACAAGTATCACGTTGTCATGGTTCTGCGCATACATGATCCATTACACGCAGGTGCAGAAGAAGTTGCAGGACGAAATCGATTGGATTGTGGGGAAAGAACGGGTTCCATCCTTGGCTGACCGTTCCTCAATGCCATATACAGAGGCGGTAATCAATGAGGTCATGCGTTTTTCTATCATGTTTCCTTTCGCTATGGTACACAATGCGGCTGAGGACTTCGAATTCCATGGTTACTTTATACCGAAAGATACCATGATCCTTCCTAATGTCTACGGTGTCCATTTTGACCGGGAAATTTGGGGGGACCCAGAAAACTTCCGACCGGAGAGGTTCATTGATTCAAATGGGAAGTTCAAGAGGAGCGACAATAATTTACCCTTTTCCACCGGCAAGCGCGTTTGCTTAGGCGAAGGTTTGGGTAGGGATCAATTGTTTTTATTCACCACTAATTTGTTCCAAATGTTTAATGCTACGGCTGCCGGAGAACTGCCGAGTTTGGAACCGCATGTGGGTATATCCTTGGCGCCCCAACCATTTGAAATGGTTTTGAAATCACGCATGGAATAAAATTTATTTATTGCAAATGATGGTGCTGTTCCCTAAATTTTTTTATAGGATTTATATGCAGGGCCGAGGAAATGGAAGGAGTTATTCAATGCATTGTTCTACGTCGAACTGTAGCATTGAAAATGTATATAAAATATAATTGTTGTGATTTATGCACTTATTGCTTAATAGCATCCCACATTTTATTTCAATCATTCCTAGATGGCACATGTTGAATTGAAACTATAAAGATATCACAGATGTTCAAGTCTACGTGGAAACATTATTGAATTTTCCATATTTATATATACCAAAAGCATTGAGAGAAATAATGTCAAGGTGGAATCGGCTGCATGGAAGTTCCATCAGAAAAACAGGATCGGTGACTTTTTCTACAGATGACGACCATTCCTCAGATTCAATCATAAAATTGAAAATAAGGCAATATCAAGTTCCATATGCCACACTGTATTTTAATTTCGAAATATTACAAATGTGATTGTAGTTTTGTTCTTATACGCGCAATAATTTTTTGATTCAATTTGAACCAAGTGGTATTACCAGATTCATAGGTACTTTTTACTCCTTCAACTTCATTGATTTCATGATCATTCAGATTCATTGATGCTGGTTCACCGTTTATTGCTACCACTATTCACTGAACATTTGAAGATATATTTTCCCCAGGAGTCAGTTATCCCTAGGATCAAATATTTTCAAGAAAGAGACTTTAAAATTGTTTATCCCTTAATGTTGTATTCAGTTGGTTTTTACCTACAGTACAAACCAAACTGTCGTAATCAATGATACAAAACTAATTGTGAGTCGAGAATCTAAAGCACATGAGAGTTGTGTATGGACAATAAAACACGTTTTTTCAGCTAAAACTAACTACATATATTGTGGTCATTAAATAAAATGACACGATAAGCTTTTAAAATTAAAACGGAGCACTTCACCATTGTTGTCCGTTCATCTCTATCAATTCTTTGATATAAAGTGTTGTATTTCCCTGTTTGTGAGAAACTGAAACTTTTTGCAAAACTCGTTTTCCACGAATGGTTTAAAAAGCCGTGCAAGCTCTTACTCTCAGACACTCGTAATTACATTATGTATACACAATATATGAATTCTATCTGCAAATTTGTAGTGTTATTAAGTAACTTCATGTAATAAAACATCAAGGTCAAAATTGGCCAGTTAATATTAGCACATTAATTGTTAATTGTCTATTGTCTTGTTGGTATACGTAGCAAATGAGCCAGTTTTACCTTCCATGGAATAAAGCCACGTAGTCCGCTCAACTCGTTATTAATGTGAACATATAGCTACTTATGACAGTATCGGGATATATCTATATATAAAGGAAATCACAAGATACTGGAAAGTTGAAATGATTTTTAAATTGTTGATTATTTTTGTGGTCTTAAAAATGTGTTAGCTTAACTTACCATAGACTATCAAAGGTGTCCACCTATTATATTTATAGGCCTATATATAGGATAAAAATAGGCAGGATGCAAAATCCAAGTAATCACAGGTAGTAAAATAGGATGCAGTAATTACCGCTAAAATTAACCCTATATTATATGTAGGAGCTGCAAGTGTTCACTTTTTATTTAGGAACAAGGTAGGCAGTTTGCGAAGGTAAAAATAGGCATATTTAATAATCTATTGACAAACTTGTCAAGCAATTATTTGATTAAACCTTTTAGTCGTTCGATTTTTTTCATGTGTTACGATTGCATACATAGATGATTTTTAGTTGAAAAAATTAGCCTTTATAGGCTAAAAATAGGCCTTTATAGGCTAAAAATAGGTGTTTATAGGCTAAAAATAGGCCTTTATAGGCTAAAAATAGGTGTTTATAGGCTAAAAATAGGCCTTTATAGGCTAAAATATAGGCAGAAACATTACAGTCGTATATATGTAAGCAAATAGGTAGGCAATTTATTTTTGATAAATAATATAGGTTAATATGTAGGGAAGGCAAAGCTGCAAAACATATGTTGTATTTTAGGTAGGCTGAACCTTTTGGACACCTTTGTAGACTATACTATGTAAAATTTACATGTACTTTAGTTCACTATTTGCCAGGATTAATGTCATTTAATGCAGTACAAACTCAGTATGAATTCCTTCTGTGAAACTTTGCATTATTTAATACGGATTACTTTACCACGGTTCCATGTCATTAGGGGCTAGTTGGAGCGACCTTCATCATTGTTTCTTCACAGACCTTTATTATTCATGCTTGTTTTATGCGTTCCTGTGTATACATAGGATTTACTGTGATAATAAATTTGTGATTCGTGTGTTAAAGTATCTTTTACAAGCAGATCTAAGAAACAGTTTCCTTCCAAAACATGTTTTTCAATAAGCAGTGAAAATTAGAAAATGAAAGGTCTGTATCTAAATTTTAATGTTCCCAATCTTACGTGGGAAACAACCAAAGACTTACATACACGTAATTTAACATAACTGCGGAATCTCTACGAATTTTCACTAGTGTATTCGTTTATTGGTTAAACCTTGCGTTCTACAATCCCATCGTTGTACAAGTTCAATAATTAGACGATTTTGTGGTTGCTTTATTTGGTGCCAGGTGTAGCTTTCCTTGGAATAAAGCCATCAAGACTATAAATCAAGCTAACATTTTTGTATTCTATTCAACTCATTAGTAATAATTTCATTGGTACAGAAGAATCAAGTGAATTGTCTTACTCTGAAGAAACTGAAAATTAGCACCAATGATACTAGAATTGTTGACTCTTTTGGCGGTCCTTGTGAGTTGTTGGGATTATTTCCAAAAGCGGGTCCGGAATTTTCCACCAGGTTATAAACTGATTTTAAACTTAATTATACTAATCCACGTCCCGGGAATCATTTCAGTTTACACCAATTTAATGGCATAGGTCAAATCGGGCTACCTTTACTGGGTCACCTTCCACTACTTGGAAAGTACCCTTGGAAAACATTATGCCAGTGGAAGAGCACTTACGGGCCTGTAATTGGAATTTGGTTCGGGAGTTATAGGTATTTTGTATCTATAATTTATTATTCTATGTTTACGAAAATGGAATGCCTGCAAACGTTTAGGCTTACAAATTCCTTAGACCAAGCGAGGAATTTCAAATATTTCAATTATTTGTTTTGAGATTAATTTCAATTTAATTTCCTACCACGAAGTATCACAATACATTTCAGAAATTTTGCGTATCAACAATCATTTTTAATGCAGACCATAAACCTAATATATTTTTTTCACGTTCTTAAAGACTGTGACCTTAATTATTGACCTGGCCAATGAAAGAAATTTAGAAAAACTGGTAAATATTTTTGTCAAAAAAGGGGGAATTCAGAGGTTGCAAAACCGGAGGATTCTTCCCAGGAAAAAATATTTCTGGCAGGGAAAATTTTGAAGGGAAGAGATGAACAACAGGATGTTTAACAGAAACAAGGTGTTTAAATTCGTTGACATATTTCGGCAGGGATTTTAAAGTTTGTTGGAGTGTTTCAGGGACATTTGTTACGCAAACATTGTTTGCGTACAACACACGAGTTTTAGATTGGTTTACCTAAGTTGGGAGGGATTTAAAGTCTTGTAGGGAAATTATTATTTGTAACTGCCAACAGGGATTTTGAAAAACATTGACCTTTGTTTCAGCAAGGATTTTTGAAATCGTTGAGGACCTGCCGCAGGGACTTTCAGAAATGATCTTCCAGGGAGATTTACATAAATCCTACCCATGGGGAATCACTTTGTTTTGCCGTTCCTTATTTGGGCTAATGTGAATATAAATGGGTAGAGAAAGGTAAGCGACAATATATTTTATTTAATTTGCTTCAAACTCCACGGCAACCAGTGAATTCTACTTAGCTGCTGTAACAATGATGGTCAGAACAGTGGTAATTTTGAAACAAATGCTGTAATCACAAAATCAAATTCTGAAATCACGTGTATCGGGTATCGCTTTATAACGGTAGTTCTTATTGTAAATATGAGACTAAACTGGTACTTCCCCGGGTATCGCTTTTGTGTACCCGATCAATTTCGGCTACTACCCGGGTACACTTTGGTCGGCTAAAAATTTCAAGTACGGATACGGGTATGGGTTCGGATACACGGATTTCAAAATGGGTATATACCCACCGGGTACGGGTATAATGATGTTATTTACTCGTACCCACGACCATTGTACCCGAGTATTTGGATACGTTGAGAATAGAGACATTTTGATGAATTGTATGCCATTATGCCGTACGCTGGAAGCTTCTGTCCGTATTTTTAGTGTTTCTGAATACATATAGCTTAGTGTTCATACTCCTTTAACCTTAAAACGTACTGTAAATGTATTTTAGACTGTAGCTAAAATATATGCTTTTAGGGGAAAAGGTTTTAGTATAGATAAATAAACACAAACGAGGAATAATAACAAAATGAAAGTAGAGAATAGGATTCAGTTAAATTTTGTACGGTCGGTAATATTTTGATGAATCTGCAAGTATGTAAGTTGGTTTTATTTCTAATCAAAAACGCTTCTAGTTTTTCTACTCTTCAATGAAAATATACACGATCAAATACCGCTCTAGCTAGTCAAGATTACACACTAAGCTGTCATACATTTTTATACATAACGTACTATGTACTACATTTAGAGAAATCTGGATATAAAGTACCCGAGTACGAGTACGACACTTAGATACCCTAGTATGGGTACAATTTTCGAGTATTTTTCGGGTACGGGTACAATGCGGGCACAGGTACATGGTTTGAGATTTCATTGCGGGTACGGGTATGAAAAATTTGTACCCGGTTACTCGGGTATGGGTACGGGTATAGATAACAGATATTGCAATACCCGCACTTCGGGTACGGATACGGGTATCGATTTTTCGTACTCGAGCACTGATCCAAATATATAGGAGCGCAGCGATATAATTTATCTCTCCTATGAAAATCCATTTCAATCATAGCATGATTGATATACAGGATACAAATATATTCGGCCCTAATTACTGGAAAAATGATTTGAGTAAAAACCAATGTACATCCTCCACACAGGTCCCCAAATATTGTTTGTATAGTTTACATGTGTAGACAAAAAATTACTGTATGGGTTGTAATTTGAAGAGAAAACAAGTTTCTGATCGCCCATCAGCAATATAAATACATGTATAGGGATATATATGTATGCATATTTCCAGGATGGAGAAGTTCATTTTACGTCGTTACATAAGCCAAAACCAAAACAATAAAAATACCTGGCAAGGCATATTTGACATTTTCAAGTTGACTGCCAAATTGTACCAATTGTAAAATTTTATTCCACTATTCTGCCCAAAATACCCAATTGCCCTCGAATGACATTGTCTAAAATGCCCTTGCGCAATATGCCCTATTGTGCCGCCCTCGCTCTGAAATAAAAATGCCGGGTATGTCCAAATCGACATACCCTTGGAAGAAGTGACCGGCCACATCTTTGTTCATTCGATGACTAATTTAAAAACCAAATTTCCGGGTTTTACCGATTTCTCGGTTTTAACCGTAATTCGGTGTCAAATAACAATGGCAACAATCTACTCCCTCTAAACTACCTATTAGCGTTGTCTACTATTGGTAGTCGAAAAATTTGATAGGAACCGATTTTCGGTTTTAACCGAAATTCGGTTAGCTTGATTTATACTCATTATTTATAGAATATTTAGTGTTTTGATATACATTTCAGCATGTTTCACGCTCGAAACTTTAAATAAGCGAGTATTAAAAATTTGACTTCATATGGTAATATTTGGAGAACCCCAGCTCCTATTCTTATAATGGGAACATTTTGTCCTCACGTTGGGCCCAGGCTCAATGGAATTTGTTGGGTATACCAGAGTTAATTGATTTATTCGCCGCGGGAACTGAAACCACAAGTATCGCGTTGTCATGGTTCTGTGCATATATGATCCATCACACCCAGGTATAGAAGAAGTTACAAGATGAAATCGATGACATTATTGGGAGGGAAATGATTCCTTCTCTGGCTGACCGTTCAATGTCATACACAGAGGCGGAAATCAATGAGGTCATGCGTTTTTCTATATTGTTTCCTTTAGCTGTGGTGCACAATACGACTGGGGACCTCGAAACATATGGTGTTTTTATACCGAAAGATACCATGATCATTCCCAACGTCTACGGTGTTCATTTTGACCAAGAAATTTGGGGAGATCCAAATAACTTCCGACCGGAAAGGTTCATTGATTCAAATGGGAAGTTCAAGAGGAACGACAATAATATACCCTTTTCCACGTGCAAGCGCGTTTGCCTAGGCGAAGGCTTGGGCCGGGATGAGTTATTTCTATTTGCAACGAACTTTTTCCAACCGTTTAGTGTTTCGGCAGCGGGAGAACTACCAAATTTGGAACCGAATTTGGGAATGACATCATGGCTTTAATCATTTGAAATGGTTTTGAAAACACGCATGGAATAAAATTTGAATAGTTTTAGTGTCAATAAAGGACATCTTTGGATGTTTTGTTTAAGAGGAAATGCAACGAGTATTTCAATGCATTGTTTTACGTCGATATGGAGCATTATAAATTTACAGAAAATATAACCGTTGCCATTCATCCGCATCAGTAGCATGTTTTAATCATTTAAGATTATTAATAATTATTTATTAGATATTTTTAGTTATTTTTATAGTTTATTAGTTATTTTTATTTTATTTATTTTTGTATTTAGATTTAATATTAGACAATTAATCATTAGATCATTACAACGCGCCAAAATTGAGGCTTCGAGTAGGGTGGCATCAGCTTCCGTCGTCAAGGTAGGGTGAAGTTTGAGTTTTTTTTTCGAAATCCCTGATCTGTTTTCAAGAAAACTATCGGGTCGATTTCAACCACACATGCATTAACCATTACTAATGATTACATAAGCAATATTCACAAAACGTTTCATTGTAATCGATTTAGTAGTTTTGAAGATAACTGTCATTTGACTTCAAGTCTGAAATTTAAAGTATTATTTTTTCAAATACTGTTCGGTCGATTCTAACCAAATACGAACTCAGGCTAAACGTCGACAAGAGAATGTTCATATAACATTTCATTGAAATCGGTTCTGTAATTTTTGAAACATGGTGATAAAGAATACACGGACATACGAACAAGATAATTTTACAACGGGCCTGACGCCACCCTAAAAACAATGAAAGAAGTGAAGATGGATTCGACACCATGGAAGTTGGATAAGTGACAAATATTTTAAAATGTAAACGATTTTCTTGTCTATTTATGTTACTATTATAATTTGGGATGCTCAATTGGTTTGCACGTCTCTAAAAATTAGTAACAGTTTGGGCAAGTTTCAGATGTTAAGATTAGTCCTCTCATGTTATATTAGCTGATTGACCACAAATGCAATTTGTAATTCATTTTACATGATTAATTTCACATATTTGCTAAACCGAAATAGCAAGAAAGGAAAATTACAAAAATAATTTATTTTTTGTATGAAACGGTACCACTACTACATTCTTGCTATAATGTTTCTTACCCCGTAAAGTAAGCATGTTCCTAGATCCATAAATACATACACGTACTTTGTGGGTATGCTTGAATGTTCACAAAGATTTATTAATTACCTCAAATTCCTAGTGAAAACAATTCCAAAGGGAAAATACCAAACAAGCTAATTTCTCAGATTCAGTAATTGGGGGACTCCAGGATCTTTATATTGTTGCCAATTCTTCATTTGTCATGGGAAAGGGCCCAGGTTAGGCATGTTTCTGTTCCCACGCATGTTGTTCCTAGGTTCGACTTGGGTACTATTATCATCTCCTAAAAATACTCAAAATTAATGTAAGAATTTTAGAATTCCACACACCGATCCTTGGCCTTAACTATCACAAGGTTAGAACTGTTTCCGTATGATTCCAGTAGTGTCTACAGTAATGCAACAAGTTACTACAATATTATTTTGTGTAAAGTCAGCTCTATTAAGATTTTTTTCAAACAAGAATAACAAAAGGAAACTAACTTGACTTGATATATTTTTCAAGCATATCATCGGTGAAGAGGCAAATTGGTGTGCAATTTACAAAAGTTCAATTTTGACTAGAAGCAAAATGGTCTACATGCGTGTATACTTTCATAATGACCATTCTGATTTTAAGCGAAATTGTATGTAGACCATTTTGCTTTTAGACGAAATTGTGTGTCGTCGCTGAAGAGGCAAAATGGAATACATGCGTTTACGATTAAAATCAAAATGGTCTACATGCGTTTACGATTAAAATCAAAATGGTCTACATGCGTTTACGATTAAAATCAAAATGGTCTACATGCGTTTACGATTAAAATCAAAATGGTCTACATGCGTTTACGATTAAAATCAAAATGGTCTACATGCGTTTACGATTAAAATCAAAATGGTCTACATGCAGTTTTATTAAATGCAAAATGGTCTACATGCAGTTTTATTAAATGCAAAATGGTCTACATGCAGTTTTATTAAATGCAAAATGGTCTACATGCAGTTTTATTAAATGCAAAATGGTCTACATGCAGTTTTATTAAATGCAAAATGGTCTACATGCAGTTTTATTAAATGCAAAATGGAATAGATGCATCAAGTTTTAAAAGCAATATGGTCTACTTACAATTTCGTTTAAAAGCAAAATGGTTCGCATAAAAGTTCGCTTTAAAGCAGAATGGCCATTATTAAAGTATACACGCATGTAGACCATTTCGCTTTTAGTGAAAATTGCATGTAGTTCATTGTGCTTTCAGGAAAGCTTGCAACTATTCCGTTTTGACTTTAAGGAAAAAGGCATGTAGACCATTTTGCTTCTAGTCGAAATTGCACTTAGTCCATTTTGCCTCTTCAGCGACGATGTAGACTATGTTGCTTTTAAAACTTGATGCATCTATTCCACTTTGCATTTAGTAAAACTGCATGTAGACCATTTTGATTTTAATCGAAAATGCATGTAGACCATTTTGCCTCTTCAGCGACGATATTGTGTATGTAGAATATTTATTATCTTTGAGCCAGCAATTTTTTAGTGGGAGGGCAATATAAATGCTTTTTAATTTTTCCACCCTTTCCAATGATGCAGTAGTTTAAATTGTTGATTTTTGGTTAACTCGGTACAAAATCACTGAAAAATTGAACAATCGGTTATTAAGCGATTACCTTTCGCTATGGGGGAGTGGGGTTTAGCCGCCCTGCAGATTGTCTGTATTTCATCTGCAAAACCACTGGTTTTTTAACAATCGTGGTTATAATTTTTACCACACTTCAGTACAGTACGACTTGGACCCTGGAACTGGTACGGGTCCACATTTTCAATTTTTGGGTACGGGAACAGGAGTACATACCATTTCGGGTAATGAACGCCTAAAGGGAGTACCCATTCAGTGGGAACAGGAACGAGGACTTTTTCTACCCATGACGGCCATTGGTTTTGTATTTTAATTTCGACATTACATTCGATTGTAGTGTTGCTCTTATACTGTATAGACGTAATAATTTTTTTATCCATTTTGAACCAAGTGACATTACCAGATTCATAGATACTTTTTACTGCTTCAACTATTGGCTGAATATTTGAAAGCATATTTTCCTAAAAGGAGTCTTATTAATGCAGCCAGTTATCCCTAGGATCAAATATTTTCAAGAAAGAGATTTTAAAATTGTTTTTCCCTTAATGTTTTATTCAATTTGTTTTTACCCGCAGTACAAACCGTCGTAATCAATGATACAAAACTAATTGTATGTCGAGAATCTAAAGAACATGAAAGTTGTGTATGGACAATAATACACATTTATTCAGCTAAAACTAACTACATACAAATATTGTGGCCAGTAAATATAATGACAAAAAGCTTTTACAATCAAAATGGAGCACTTCACCATTGTTGCCCCTTCATTTCTAGCAATTCTTTTCTATAAAGTGATGTATTTCCCTGTTTGTGAGAAACAAACTTTTTGCAAAACTCGTTTTCCACAAATGGTTTAAAAAGCCGTGGAAACTCCAACTCTCCCACACTCGTAATTACAAGGTATATGCACAATGTATGTATGATTTCTGATTGCAAATTTGTAGTGATATATTCGTTTATTAAATAACTTCGTGTAATAAAACATCAGGGCCAACATTGGCTAATTAATGTTAGCATATTAATTATCTGTTGTCTTTTTGGTATACGTAGCAAATTAGCCAAGTGCACCTTCCATGGGATAAAGCCACGTATGTAGTCCGCTCAACTCGTTAGTAATGTGAGCATATAGCTACTTATGACAGTATTATCACCACAAAAAATAAATGTTATTTGTTTGTAAAGGAAATAAAAAGGTACTGGATAGTTGCAATGATTTTTTAATTGTTGAATTTTTTTGTGGCCTTAACAATGGGTTAGGTTAGCTTACCTTAGACTGTACTGTGTGCAATTTACATGTACTTTATTTCACTATTTGCCAGGATTAATGACATTAAATACAGTACAAACTCGGTATAAATTCCTTCTGTGAACGGATTACTTCACCACTATGTTCCATATGTCATTAGGGGCTAGTTGGGGCGACCTTCATCCCTGTTTCTACCCAGACCTTTATTATTCATGCTTGTTGTATGCCTGCCTGTGTACAGATAGGATTTACTGTGATAATAAATTTGTGATTCGTGTGTTACACTATTTGTTAGAAGTAGATCTAAGAAGCAGCTTCCCTCCAAAACATGTTTTTCACCGATGGGAGTTCAAGCAGTTAAACCTCGAAAAATGAAACGTCTGTATTTAATTTTTAATGTTCTCATTCTTACATGGGAATATACCAAAGGCTTGCATACACGAAATACACAGTTTAAAATAACTACGGACCCTCTCTGTGAATTTTCACTAGTGTATTTCTGGTACAATACCATTGGTTTGCAAGTAATACATACATTATCCAGGAGTAGCTTTCCTTGGAATAAAGCCGCCATGACTATAAATTACGCCAACATTTTTGTATTCTACTCAACTCATTAATAATAAATCCACGGGTACAGAAGAATCACTTGAATTGTTTTACTCTGAAGGAACTCAAAAATAGCACCAATGATATTAGAATTGTTGGTTCTTTTGGTGGTCGTTGCAAGTTGTTGGGATTATTTCCGAAATCGGGTCCGGAATTTCCCACCAGGTTATAAAATGTTTTTAAGCTTAAATAATTATAGTAATCCAGGTCCCGGGAATTATTTCAGTTTACACCATTTTAATGGCATAGGTCCAATCGGGCTACCTTTATTGGGTCACCTTCCACTACTCGGAAAGTACCCTTGGAAAACATTATACCAGTGGAAGAGCACTTATGGGCCTGTAATTGGGATTTGGTTCGGGAGTTATAGGTATTTTCTATATGTATTTTTATTTTGTTTAAAAAATTGAATGTCTACAAACGTGCAGGTTTACAAATCGACGAAGTTCAATTATTATTATTTTTAATGTTATGTAACTTCCATTTAATTTCCTACCACGAAGTATCAAAATACAATTCAGAATTTTGCACACCCATTTTTTGTTAATGGCGATACTAATTCTCAAAAATTCCATTGGTTTCACGTTCTTGCGAACTGACCTCATGTGTTGACCTGGTCAATGAAATAAATTTTGAAAAATATGGAAAAGGACTTAATTCTAAATGGCTACATAATTTATTTTGTTGTTTTGTCCCGAAGAAAATAAATAAAAAACTTATGCAACGAGGTATTCTGTTTATAACTACTACAGAAATGTTAGTACAAGGAATTCCAAATTTTTAAAATTTAATTTGCTTCAAATACCGGGACAACCGGTGAAGTCTGTTTGGCTGCTAGAATGATATAACATGGATGACCGGAAGAGTGTTGTGTTTTTGAAGAAGAAATTGGCTCAAAATTTAAATAGCTCATTACAAACTTTTAGATCATAATCGAAAATGTAGATTGGTGTTAAAATATATCTACTTATGTACTTGGTGTCTGCATTTAACTATTAATGAAATATAAAAATATTTTGTTTTTAATAACAGAGCCGTTGCCATCAATGATGCCAAATTAATACGGGAAATTATGAATATGAGTGCTGCTGCAGGCCGACCCGAATTAAACTATTTCGCTGCATTGACACACGATGGAAAACAACGAGGTTAAATTTGACAATTAGTTAATAAAGCTTGTCATAACGAAGTAAAGTAATTCACAATCATGTTATCTCTGTGAAGGCATTGTTACATCATCTGGCTCTCATTGGATAGAACAACGGAGGTTTGCAATAAAAAACCTTCGGAATTTTGGAATTGGAACAAAAACCATGGAGTTCAAAATACAGGAGGAAATTTCTGAGTTGCTAAACACATTGCGAGCAAAGGAAAATGAGCCAATTCAGGTGAAAGGTTTGTTTAATACTGCAGTACTCAACGCATTGTGGAGCATTCTGTTTGGTGAGAGAATGAAGGACAAAGATCCAGACGCAGTAAAAGCGTTTCGAGGTTTAACGTCGTAAGTAAAACGTATCTACTTCAACAAAATCGCTCAGACTTTCGTTGACAGAATGAAGTAGGATAACATGAATTCAATATTTACAATTTTGACTAACTTATTCGCTTTTTACCGTTAACAGAGTTTTCGATAACTCAAATTTCGCATCTCTGGCCATTTTTATCCCCTGGATTGTCAAAATAATTCCCGGACTGTTGGGGTTCAAAAAGGTGACTGATGGTTTTGTTAGTATAAGGTGGTTTCTTCGGAAACAGATTGAGATCCATACTGCTAACTACGTAGAAAATCAACCCAGAGACGTTGTAGATGCATACACAGATGAAGTACGGAAAACCACCAACTATAGTTCCAGTTTCCACCCCAAAAACGACTTCATGCTTTATGCTTTAATTGAATTATTCGGCGCGGGAACTGAAACCACAAGTACTACATTGTCATGGTTCTGCGCATATATGATTCATCACACGCAAGTGCAGAAGAAATTGCAAGACGAAATCGATGACATTATTGGGAGGGAAAGGATTCCTTCTCTGGCTGACCGCCCCTCAATGCCTTATTTGGAAGCGGTAATCAATGAGGTTATGCGTTTTTCGACTATATTTCCTATCTCTGTGTTTCACAATGCCACTGAGGACTTCGAATTCCATGGTTTCTTTATACCGAAAGATACCATGATTATTCCCAACGTCTACGGTGTCCATTTTGACCAGGAAATTTGGGGGGATCCAGAAAACTTTCGGCCGGAGAGGTTCATTGATTCAAATGGTAAATTCAAGGGGAACGACAATAACTTTTCCTTTTCCACCGGCAAACGTGTTTGCCTAGGCGAAGGTTTGGGAAGAGATGAGTTGTTTCTATTTGCGACGAACTTGTTCCAAACGTTTAGTGCTTCGACGTTGGGAGAACTACCAAGTTTGGAACCGCATTTGGGAATGACACTGTCGCCCCGACCATTTGAAATGGTTTTGAAAATACGCGTGTAATAAAACTTGACTAATTTCATTGTCAACAATGGGCGGTTGTTGTAATATAGGGATGCCAATTATCTTAAATTCTCATGCAAAACAATTAAACAATTGTAAAATCAAATCAAGCTATTTTTTTAGAATCGGTGATCTTTATTTTGCTTTCAATTCTTCGTTTCTTAATCGAGATTTGGACAGGTACAACATATGCATTATCCCGTTCCCACACATATTGTTCCCGTGTTAGTTTTGGGTACTTTGGCCATCTCCTAAAAATACACTCGAAATTGATGCCGTAAGAATTCTAGAATTCTACACACGGATCCTTGGCCTTAACTATCGCAAATTCTAGTACTACAAATACAAGAAAACATGAAAATAAACATTAGTTATTGCAGATTCTGCACAAAATGAAGGACCACGACCCGCACTCATTGAAAGCTGTTCAGGGCTTAAAATTGTAAGCACTGTTTCCAAAAATAATCATTCTCCTTTTGGTTTGAAAAAGGGGGCCACCCAAATTGTCAGTGACCTTACAGAAGTGCAAGCATACAGACGTGCCACCAGAACAAATATCATAGACATACATATAATATCACAAAAATTTCATAGATTACAGGGATTGAACTGAAATTTTTGTAAACGAAAGTGATGGTGGATAATATCATAGAACCCAAAATAGGTTTACAATTATTTCAGTCCTTCAAGTTCTAAGTTAACTTTCTTCTCTGAAACCTTTTTTCTAAATTTATTTACTTTATTTTGAAGTTCCAAGTTCCTGTACATAGTCGAAACTGATTACCCAAAATACCAACAAATTAAAATACTGCCATACCGTTGTCATTCAGGAAAACCACGATCAGAACGTAATTTGTCTGTACTGTTGTAATAATAGTGCTGGGCTGAACTTCATACTTTTTTGTGTATTTCATTAGCGTAAAAATGTGTTACTTGCTTTTAAAATTATTTTCCACTAAATATGTAAAGAGTATCTTATAATAGCCAAACCACTATCCCAGTCTTTCGAAATGTATAGGATCCTACATGTAAAATCTATGGGATAAAAGTATCAGATTTGCGGACGATATCTCAAACGATTTTACTACAGGATCCTATACTTTCCCGTAGTTACTAGTCCCCACCTCGTACGGGATTTTCTCCAGCTTGTCCTGTAGTTGAAAATTTATAATTATCTTATGGACTTGTCTAGCTCTACTCTATTTTCCTTCAAAATTTCAACTACATAACTATCTTTACTACAGTTAGTTAATTTTTAGACAATAGTAAATAGTATCAATATTTGCAATAGTCTAAACAATTAAGCTAACTGCTATTAACATTTGCATACATATACATCCCCTCAAATTGTCATACACTCTACACTGTAGTTCTATGTGGAAATAAAATAACACTTTACAAAATAAAATCGCATCCACAAGTAAATAAATTCACGTAGAAATTTAAAAAAACAACAACAATCACAGTGGTTATATTTTCCACTTGTCTTACTATTACTAGTTGTAAGTTAAAATTGAAATAAATGAATGGTTCGCATTGAAAGCCTCATTCCCGTTTCGGAATAAACGGCGTGCGAAAATTCCATTGAAACGATTTTGAAAACTCTTGTGAAATACAATTTTTAAATGTAATATCAATTATAATGAACCGCATTTGGTGACTTTACTGGATATGTATAGGGTTTGTCGATTGAAAATGCCCTGCAGTATTTGCCCGCCTATAGCTGAAAATCCCCAAAATGCCTGCCCAACAGGTCCCCCAAATATTGTTTTTTAAGTTTATCTGTGTAGACAAAAAATTGCTGCATGTGTTCAAATTTGAACAGAAAACATATATCTCTGATCACTCATCTATAATATAAATGTATGCATATTTCCCGGATGGAGGTAGTTCATTTTACGTCGTTACATAAGCCAAAACCAGAACTATGAAAATACCTGGCAAGGCGTTTTCGAAAGTTTTCCTCCAAAATTGCAATGACGTTTTCAAATCGACTGACAAGTTGGACAAATTGTGTTTTTTTATGCTTCTGCCCAAAATGCCTAATTGTCCTTGAATGAAAATGCCCAAAATGCCCTTGCCCAATATGCCCTATTGTGCCGCCCTCGCCCTGAAATCGGAAACTGTTCAAACTCACTCCTGTGGTCAACAGTATCCAAATCATGAATTGGAACCCCCGAGGCTTCACCATTACAGTACGCGTCTTTCGGTCCCATTGAAATGGTAGTACTTTCGTTAGCCACCTAAATTTAAAAAAGAATTCAAGTCCTTTAATACTTTGGGAAGTTAACATCGTCAGTGGACAAAGCCGTAATTTGTCAGGCGGTGGAGTCCGAACAACACTAACCCGTTCTGTTATTCCTTTGTATAGAGAGTACGAGCCAGCTAACGTTATCTATACTTATTATCTCCACGATGATTCCGTACACAGGTTTCATAACCTGGTTACCTTTAGTACATCGCATGGGTTCAAAACAGTTGAACCTGTACCTGGACCCAAACTTTGGGTACCTCAAAAGTGTGAACCTGCACCTGAAAATGTACCCATTTAACAGGTTAAAATTTTTCGATACTGAACCTGACCCAATTGGGTTTTTGTAGTACCCGCACCTGATTAGTACCTGAACCCGAAAAAGTACCCAAAAGAGGGTATTTTTGGACCGGACCTGAACATGTTTGGGTACTTGAGAATCAGAACGTTTTTTATTTTATCCCTTATTAAAAGTACAATTTGGTATTTTTAGTATAAAATATATTTAAAATTAATAAGAATGTATGTTAACTGGTTCCTGGGGCACCCTGTCATTGCCTTTGCAATGAAAATCATCTTGGAAGCTTGAAATTCTCCGGCCTTTAACTTTCAATCAATGAACCCAAATATTTCAAGTCTTTCATGTGTTACACTTGGTCCTGACAGGTAAAATCAAAACAGGGCTTTCTCTGTACCTGACACTGAACCTGAACCTTTACGCAATTTCACGGGTATAAAATATTGTACCCAGAAAGTACCCAAAATCATTCAGTCGAAAATACATGCACCCATACTGAACCTGGACCTGGACCTGATCCCAAATACATGGGTGCGACGTGAACCCATACGATGCACTAGTAAGTTACCTTGGTGTCTGGAAACCTGTTAGTTATCAAACTCCTTGATTTTTTTCAGTCTCTTGATTGCTACACTTGGTTTGCTAGATCAATAGTTGCCATACACTTATAATTTTAATTATTACAATATTCGTCCTTCAATAAAAGATAGTGTTTTTGTAGAATCAAAAAGTCAATATTAATACAACACAGTTCATATACATAGTTGCAAATAGAGTTGGTTTCTGACTTTGTTTACTTATTGTCATATACCATTTTATAATAGCAAAACCTTCCAGTTCTGCTATACTTCCAATTTGCTAATCCTCGCAAAATTTCATTTACTCTATTAAATTGAAACTTTTAATTCTCCGTAATTGCCTCGTCAACTCGATTGCTGTACACTTTTTGAAGCTTAATAATTGAACGAAATTGATAATAATATTTGTAATATTTATCTTTACTTCAATTTAGAGGTAGGTATTCTAGAGGAGAATTTAAAAATCAATATTATTACTGAGTTGATGTACAACTTACGAATAGTGTGGATTGCTGAAAACTATCATCTTATATTGGCAAGCTATCGAAATAGTTGCAGTAAATGTGTTTATAAATAGATACACACGTAATTAATACACGAGCAGTTTCATTAGTTATTAATGATGCTTGTTATATACTCTTTAAAACAGGAATTAAGTCCCATTTATGAGTTATTAATGAATGTCAACTAAGGATTCTACTGGGAACAGTTTTTTTTGTCCCGCAGTAGATTTCCTACCGACCCGAAATGATTTTTCGTTTTAGATTTATTCGATGTCGCATCCCACAATCCGGACATGGGTTTAAAATTTTTGTCCCTGGTGCTGTTCCCGGTCTCCTCCCACAAACAATTGCCAAAATTGTCGGAAATTCAAACATTTTCATTTAATGAATTTTATAAATAATATTTTCAAAAATTTAATTAAGTAAGATTATACTCATTAAGGAAATTAATTTAATATTAGTAGGACAATAAGTACCTTCTTCTAGCCTAAAACATATTATCCGTAAGACTAGCATCATTGGGAAGCTACTAGGTCGTAGGTAGAATTTATTGAGTGCCATACTATTGGATACCTATTCTGCGTGATGATTATTTCAGCATTCTAAACCTTTCCTAAAGTCACAACACATGCTCTCTCAACAGTCTCTACAACTGATGGTTAAACTAAACGGAGTTAATTGTAAACAAATTCGACTCTACAACGTAGTGCTTGTTAAGCTTAACATCATCTTGGGTACCAACACTTTTATACCGTTGGCGTTTGCACCGGGGTCCAGAACTAAAATTATCCATAATAATTGTTGACCTCAGATTGACCAATTTTTGCTACAACTGATTTCTTGGCCACATATTAGCTAATATTATTTAACTATTTGATTACCTCAGTTTTAGCAAATTCGTTTTAAAATTGGTAGTCATGGGCAGCAAATAAATTTGGATATTTTGTTGTTGTTGAATTCAGACGTTAGTTATTTCAGGAAAAATTTAACTTAACAAAAATGACGCGAATTTTTTACTGACATGACACATTTTACATGCCCGATCGGGATCGGACTGAAATTTTCTGGGAGCTTAGGTACCTGCGAGACCAAATCTTTGGGCCGTCTCGCCCTGGTTTACGCGGGAAATCGCGCAGAAGTTTTAAATTTTAATTCGTGAGCAAAGGGTCCTCCCTGTCCAACTTAAATTTTCCAAAGTTAAATCCCATACGGAAACTTCATTTTCAAATTTCACAAAAAAAACAAAATTGCTAAAAATGCGTAAAAGTTCATTAATATCTCTTATACCACAATATTAGGATGTTTTTGGTTTGGGCCATCTCGCCTGGAAACAGGATTTACGTTAGAAATTTTTTAAAAAAAGATAAGGGCTTCAAAATTGTGCATATTATATCCCATATGAAAACTTCATTTTCAAATTTCGCGAAAAAAATAAAAATGCGAAAAATGAGCAAAAGCTCATTAATATGCCATACAACATTATATTAGCACATGTTAGCCAACTACATCAATAGGACAATATTGGTGGAAATGTCTGTATTGATTTTAATTTTATACGGTAAGTTTCATAACATTATTTCCACCCAAACCCATATAAGAGACGTTGACGAAAAATATGTGATTATCCCATTTAAAATGAAATTGTCCAGATTTTCAACAACTGTTTCATTGACTCATGCCCCCATTCAGAACTTTTCCTCAAATATCTTTTAAGCCTTTTGTAGAAACATCCGTTGGCTTTCAGATTAGCTATTCAACAGGTCTCTACGTCTCGAATTGTGGTCATGACCTGTTAGAACAAACAACTAGTTTGGGGAAATTCGTCTTTGGGGGCAAAGACCTCTGCAGTCTGCTGAATATCTCATCTGAACACCCATGGAATTATTTCTTACAAACAACGTTAAAAATTGCTTGAAACAAATCTAGAAATTTTTGAGTGAATAATTTTATCCTTTGAAAATCAACTTTTTTTAAAAACGTGGCAATGATTTACATACTTCCTCATGTTACGAGAGGAATTAAGTTAAAAAGAATCTTAAATTTTGCAAAATTGGATATAAGAATTGACGGTGAATATTGAGAAATCGTATAATTATTTTTCGCCACTGAATGTACCGACTGCGTGAGAGGAAATAAATACATATGTAACTTAACACGAATTTTTAGCATTTTTATTTTTTTCGCGAAATTTGAAAATGAAGTTTTCATTTGGGATATAACGTGCACAATTTTAACATAGACGGGGATCCTTACCTTTTTTAAAAAAATGTCTAAAGTAAATCCGGTTTTCACCGTGAAACTAGGGCGAGATGGCCCAAATCAACTTTGCAAACATGGTAATATTGTGTTATAAGGGATATTAATGAGCTTTACGTATTTTTAGCAGTTTTATTTTTTTTGTGAAATTTGAAAATGAAGTTCCCTCTGCTCACGAATTAAAATTTAAAACTTCTGCGCGATTTCCCGCGCAAACCAGGGCGAGATGGCCCAAACGTTTGGTCTCGCTGGGACATATGGCCAGGTACCTAAGCTCCCACAAAATTTCATTCCGACCCCGAGTGGGCATGGGGCGAGGGTTACTTGTGAGTAGCTGACGGCCGGTTCCTGGATCTTTTCTGCGTGTTTTCTCTACTGATGCTGTCAGATGATTTTGATAGTTCCACAATGGCAACACAACAGTGTTTTGGTTCCCTTCTACCAAATAATTTGTATAAGACATGCAAAACCAGGTATAAAACCAGAAGTAATTACTAAGTAAGTGAAGCTAGGGAAAAAACTGCCAATTTTGATCGGTTATTTTGAAACACCTCGAGGATTTTAGGAATTATATACTTACCATAGAACCAAGTGTGCGTTTTGGTTTTCAGTCTGAAGGAAATAATTTGATGCAAGTTCGACAAGTTATTGTGGCCATTTTTAATTTTTTGTGATACCTAACTTGAATTATCAAGTTCAAGTCGCGTTCAAGTCATGGTCAAGTCAAATTCAAGTCAAGTTTGGAACTTTAACTACTTGATCAGGTTTGGGTCTTACAAAACTTACTTGATTACTTGAACTTGACAAGTCAAGTAATAGCACGAACGCGAGTTATCAAGTTCAGGTTGTGTTTTGAAAATTACTTGAAGTTTCGTGGTCAAGTCAAGTTCATGGTCAAGTTTGGAAATTACTTGACCCGATCGCAGCACTGGTTACAGTACATTATTACAGTCATTAAAGTATACTCGAGCGTAATGTAGATGTTGCATACATGCAATACAAAGCAATTATTAACAATTTTAATTAATTTCGGTATTGCAGCAAATTCAATTGATCTAAAATATAAATAGGCGCACCTACAGTTAATTGCCGACTTTTTGGGACTAATACAAAGTTGGTACGTTAAATATTGTAGGAAATATCGAGCGCACAAACTTTTGGGTGACGACCGGACATGGATGTGTATAAAAAAGTTTCACTTTCTAAAAGCATTTTGGGAGCCTTTGTAAAATTCGAACTACTAATCAATTTTAATTTGGAAATCCCACCTCGATCAATAATTAAAATAATCATTAAAAATCTGTACTGGTGCAATGGTTTAAATTGAGATCAGGTACAGGTACAAAATAGTTGGACCTGTTAATATGGTTACAGTGACGGGTAAAGGCACACAATTTTAAAGTACCCATTAGTTGGGTCCAGGAACAGGTCCAGGATTTTTGTTCCCATGAGGGGCACTATACAAAGGAGCGTTAGGAAAAAAACTACTTTATTGTTTCTATTATTTTTGTTTTTTCAAATAAAATGATGTTGTAGCGAGAGTTTATAATACACGCGAAAAGCAATTTTTGCAGCGCTTAAGTATTTCATATATACATTTGGAAGGTAACATGACTTTCTTGTTCACAGCAGATCCTTTCAAAGGGGAAGGTAGTTTTCAATTAAGTAAGTAAAAACTATTTTTCAATCTTCTTAACTTTTGAGGCTGAAATGAATTTTCCCGGCCTTCATGTATTGTTACAAGGATCATGTCCACAATCAACGTAGAGTCATGTTGGATAGTTTGCCAGAAAATGTCCTGCAAATGTTTCAGTATACCTGTTTTCAAATAAACAAATTCTAGATTAAAAATCCATGAGAAATGTGCTTCCAGTATGTCCAGATCCAACAAAAACTGCATAAAAGAATTTGACGGTGATGATACATTTCAAATTTCGCTATCATTCCTAAACGTGTTCCGCTGGCTTGCGAATACCAGCTAACAAAAAGGCTATAGATCTAACAGTATCGTACAGCGTAAATACAAATATATTTTCAATTGGCGCAGCTGTATATACACTTAAAACAATAACTACCAACATACTTTATTCCGACAACACTAACACTCGCAACAAAACACGTGCGTGTATATATTTCCTTACTACTATATAGTTTCACAGACAATAATGATTTAACCCTGATTTAATACAGAAGCAAGCAACTGAGAGTTGTGTTTAAACCCAAGTGTATGACCATAAGAGGCGTTGTCTTCCCAAACTGAAACAAATGACTTATTTGAACTGATAGAGGTCGCATTGCTCGAAACTGTTTTTTCTTATCTGCCATTTTTGATTGCACATGCCAGGTTCGAATTAGTTCCCCCGATCTCTCCTGAATCCTCCCACCCACAGGATAAACAAAATAATCCATCGTAAAAAGACAGATTGACCAGGCAGAGAAAAAGACAAGTCCAACTGCACCCAGGGATTCCCGGAACCTTATGCAAATAAATGTGGCCAGGACTGTATAAAACATATTTGCTCCGATATTCAAAGGCCACATAAATTCGGACATGCAATCATTGTAAATCACCATGAGGACTTCGAGCTGCCTGTAAATGTACACGTGTTCCGCTATTTTTTCTTCGCTCCTGTCTTTCTTATTTACTTCACTGTCAACACACAAATTCGAAGAACGTTAACATACAATAAGAGGAGACAAAATGTTATAGGCGTATTTTGTTAGAGAAATGTGAATATTAGTTTTACATGAGGAATTCAATCCAATATTTAACGTTAAAAGTAAAAACGACTGGAAAAATGATCCAGAATAGAGCACTTTGAGAGAGTACTGGAAGATAAATAAAACCCTCAAACGAAGCCCATAGTACTAAAGGTACGCTCAAACGGCTGCTACGACTGAAATAATGCCAGCTAAATCTGCGATCTTGACTGTCCATCAGGAAAAACGCCATCAAGATAAAAACATTAGTCCACTCACAGGGCACCAGGAATGGGATAATTTTATTCACCCAACGATACGCCTTTTTCGAATTGAGTTCAGCCAGAATTTTCTTCTCCCGTTTAAACGTGCCTGTTGCAAACAAGAAAACAAAATTAAGCCTCCACATGCATAAAATGTGTATGCTCTACACGTAATGAGTTTTGAGCGTGCCGAACTCTCGCTATAGCAGCATTGTAGGTTTTAGGAAAAAATCTTTAAAAAATATCTTTTTTTAAGTCCGCAAGGCGTAATATTATTATTTTCCCCTACGTAATTACAGATACATTAAAATTTTGGTCATCTCATGATCAGGGAAGCTTTTATAGTGAGAGCCCATGAACCGTACAAAATTTCTAAATGCAAATACATATATGAACCAACTCCATAGAATCCTATTGGTGATTAACAGCTGGTTGATCCCATCCACGATTTCATTCATTTTCCTGGTCATGCAGCAACTGTACAAGAATCCCAACCAATGTGACGAACCGAAAACTAAATGCAGAGCTAGTTTTGAGACCGTATAGTTATGTTTAGAGTCGGATTTCAGAAATATTAAGCAATAGTCAACCAGACTTCGGAAACCGTTTAAACTCTCCACTGCGCAAAAGAGTACCCAAAATATAATTGAGACCTTTCGAGGCTTCACCTGAACAGTACATGTCTTCGGATTCCATTGAAATGGCAGTGCTTTAATTAACCACGTAAATTTGAAAAAGAACTCAAGTCCTTTAATACCTCGTGATGTTAACATTTTCAGATGAAAAAGCTCAAATTCCTTAGGTTGGAGGTAAAAACTCTGGCCGTCTGTACTTTTACAGAAACTGAGCTAGCTAACACTACCCGCATGTGTAACTATGTATGTATACCTATTTTTTGCAAGGTGATTTCTTTCATTGGTTGTTTCAAACTTCCGGGCAAATCCTCTCAAACGTCATTACTATATTAAATTGAAACTTTTAATTCACAAATCTCTTTGATTGCCTCGTTAACTTGATTGCTGTACTCTTTTTGGGGATTAATAATTGGATGAGATTGCGAATAATATTCATAGCATTTATACTTATTTATACAGTTGGAGAATTGAAAAATCAATATTAGAACAATAGTTCACCTAGTCAGAGAGTGTGGGTAACTAAAACGAAGAATATTAAAATAAACAAATTTTGCAAAAACTGTTTCATTAACCCTTTTGCGATGTTACCTTGGTACTTTCCAAATCCGTAATGCCACCGATGTCTCTCACTGCGGCCATAATCACTTGGAGTTTTACTCCAGAGTCATCACTCATGTACTTAAAATTACTTGAAATTCTTTGCTTTCCCATAAATAGCGTGATTCTATCAAATTCTAAATGGCTGAATAAAAATGGATGAAAATAGCAATAATAATTATTATACTTTTATAAGACATGTGTACATTATCTTGTTTTGCATTTATTTTCATTGAAATATTTAGGAGCACAGCTGTCACCCCGATATTTTAGTGGCTGCAACTTATGCTCCTGCAGAGAGCTGAATAAATATTATCCGAGATTAGATGAGCTTATATGTGTAATGGGACTTGGTGCTTGAAGTATTTGCTACATTCAGCTGTCCTGAATATAAATTGTTATTTATTATCCCGAACTATTATCAAAAGTTATTACCGATAATTTTAGTGTTGCACCCCGATGCAAAAGTATGGTATCCAAGGTGATGTTGTTAGGCTTAATAAACTACATTTTCGAGTCGAGTTCATTTATAATCAATGTCATTTAATTTAATCAGCAATAATTGTGGAGACATGCATATGTTGTGACCTTAGAATGTTAAAATATGCATAACGCAGAGTAGGTATTCAATAGTACTGCATTCAATAATTTCGACCTGCGACCTTGTAGCTTCTGAAATGGTAAATGCTAAATCCAATAAGGTCAATACAGATAAATCTAGAGCACATTAATCCTGCACAGTGTCTGATACTGGCAATACGGATTTTCCCCTGGTGGAAGGTACTTACTGTTTTATTTAAGCTTAGCTTTGAACGCGGATACCATTCGAAAGCGTTTCTGATTGAAGGCATGGCTGAGAAAAAAATTTGAAACGGTTGTGTAAAAAATGAAAAGCATTGCAGCAAAAATGACTGACTGTTAAAGTTGTAAATTAAATCGTATAATTTCATTTGGTTTTCAATAGTAACACGCTGATGACTGCTACTTAATTAAATGTTTAAGCATATTATTTATAAATTTCGTTCGATGAAAATTTTTGCATTTCTGGAAGTCGCGCCGGGACGATATTGGGACAACCAGGGACAATTTTGATTATTTTTTCGAGACGGCACCCTTTAGCATATTTTTTTGCGAGCATTGACTAGTGACAAAAAAGATGAACCAATGTCCTGATTGTCGGACGGGACTTCGAACATTTTAGGAAGTTCATTTCCGGACGGAACGGAATCCATTGAGGGACAAAAAAAACTGTTCCCAGTAGAAGCCCTAGTTGACATTCATTAATCTTATAATTGGTACTTTTAATCCCTGTTTTAAAGATTTTATAACAAGCGTTATTAATGACTCTGAAAATAATCTGATTATGTTTGTCTAAATAATCATATTTGCGTCAGCAATTTTTATCACATGTCATAACTTGCCAATATAAGAGTTTTCAGCAATCCATACTAATTGTGACTACGTGAACTATTGTCCTAATATCGATGTTTCGATCCACTTGTATAAATAAGCATAAATGTTATAATTATTATTAGCAATTTCATCCAATTTGTTAAGCTTCAAAAAAAGTAAAGCAATCGAGTTAACCAGCCAATTAAGGAATTTGTAAATTAAAAGTTTGATTTTAATTGAGTAATTTAAATTTTGAAAGGTTTGGAAAAATGGAAGTATGACAATTGATGTGGGAAATCCCCGTGCAAAAAAAGTATACAAATGCAGACAAAATTAGCCGGCTCAGTTTCTGTAACCCGGTCAGTATTGCAAAATCCAACCTAATGAATTGCAGTTTGTTCACCTGAAGATGCTAACGTCAAGAGGTATTAAAGGACTTGAGTTCTTTTTCAAATTTACGTGGTTAACTAAAGCATTGCCATTTCAATGGAATCCGAAGACATGTACTGTTCAGGTGAAGCCTCGGAAGATCTCAATTATATTTTGGGTAATGTTTTCCGCAGTGGAGAGTTTAAACGGTTTCCGAAGTCTGATTGACTTCGCATATTGCTTGATATTTCTGAACCCCGACTCTAAACATAACTATACGGTCTCACAATTAGCTATGCACTTAGTTGTCGGTTCGCCACATTTCGTGGGATTCTTGTTCAGTTGCTGCATGGCCAGGAAAATGAATGAAATCGTGGATGGGGTCAACCAGCTTTTAATCACCAATAGGTTTCTTTGGAGTTGGTTCAAATATGTATTTGCATTTAGAGATTCTCAACGGTGCATCGGCTCTCTCTATAAAAGCTTCCCTGATCATGAGAAGACTATGAAATTGTAAAAGCTGTATCTATACTTTCGCATAGGAACGTAACAATTTAATACTCGTGACAGACGTCAGAGAACTAAAAAAACTAAATAAAAATGCTCCTCTGGCATATTTGTTTTTTTCTCTAAACACAAAACACAAAACAAATGCTGGTATAGCGAGAGTTCGCCACACTCACAACTCGTATCTGTAGAGCTTACATATTTCATGCATTTGGAGGGTTAATATTATATTTTTTTTGCAATAGACAAGTTTAAAGCGGAGAAGAAAATTCTGGCACATCTCGATTCGAAAAAGGCGTATCATTGGGTGAATAAATTGATACCATTACTGGTGCCCTGTCTGTGGAACAATGTTTTATTCATGGCGGGGTTTGTCCTAATGGAGAGTCAAGATCGCAAATGGAGCTGGCATTATTTCAGCCGTAGCAGTCGTTTGAGCGTATCTTTAGTACTGTGGGCTTTGTTTGAGGGTTTTATTTATCTTCCAGTACTCTCTCAAAGTACTCTATTCATGTTCATTTTTCCAGTCGTTTTTACTTTTAACGTTAAATATTGGATTGAATTCCTCAGGTAAAACTAATATTCACATTTCTCTAACAAAATACGCCTATATCATTTTGTCTCCTCTTAGTGTACATTAACGTGCTTCGAATTTGTGTGTTGACAGTGAAGTACATAAGAAAGACAGAAGCGAAGAAAAAATAGCGGAACACGTGTGCATTTACAGGCAGCTTGAAGTCCTCATGGTGATTTACAACGATTGTATGTCCGAATTTATGTGGCCTTTGAATATCGGAGCAAATATATTTTATACAGTTCTGTCCACATTTCTTTGCATCAGATTCAGTGGCTCCCTGGGTGTATTTGGACTCTTGTTTTACTGTTCATGGTCAATCTGTTATTTTATGATGGATTATTTTGTGTATCCTGTGAGTGGGGGGATTCAGGAGGGATCGAAGGAACTAGTTCGAACCTGGCATGCGCAATCAAAAATGGCAGATAAGAAAAAACAGTTTCGAGCAATGCGACCTCTATCAGTTCAAATAAGTCATTTGTTTCAGTTTGGGAAGACAACGCCTCTTATGGTCATGCACTTGGGTTTAAACGCAACTCTCAGTTGCCTACTTCTATATTAAATCAGGGTTAAATCGTTATTGGGTCTGTAAAACTAGTAGTAAAGAAATGTTTACACGTGCTTGTTTAGTGTCGAGTGTTAGTATTGTCGGAATAAAGTATGTAATTATTATTGTTATAATTATAAATGGTAGAAAGACAAGGATATCAATATATGTTGTTTCGGCCATAAAAATTAATCGGCTTCATTACTTAAAAATACATATATACACCATATAAACCTGTTGGAACTAGCGTTTGTGGTAATGGATATTCACAATCCAATATGAGGCTTTTAGGAATGAGAGTGCGCAGTTTAAAAATGTATCATTACCATTGTTTATGTACGATTCAGTACGATTAACTAAAAAATCCGATTTGTGATAAGAAACATTGTCCGTGATAACAGTACGTGCAAGGTCACTAGGGGGTAGAACTCCACACGGGTTTGAGTACCTACTCGAGTTTCAAGTACAAGTACGGGTCGAGTACGGAGTCACAACAAAATATGTACTCGTTCTCTCGGGTCGGTTAACTCTATCCGTATACTTGTATCTGTATTTGAGTAATTTTTAACCGCGCGTCGGAATAATTACGTGTTCTCATAAAGTACTAGAAGCATTATACGGGTACAAGTTTAAGTATTGCATCTGAAGTTACTTGGCGTACTCGTACTTGAAATGCAAAAAGAACTCCAGTACTTCCATTTAATCATACGTAGAAAAATCATGCCTTGAATCCTGTACCCTTCTGATTGTGAGTATTGAGTATCTACCCGTGGGATATTTTAGGACCGTGGCCCGTAAATTTTTACCCGTACCCGCCCGACCCAAAATTAAAGTTCACGACAAAGCCAGGCTCGTCCCACAAAATTTTAAAAAGCCCGACCGTAAATTTTAGTTCAGATTATAAATTCTTAGCTAGACCCAGAACAATTTACTAATCAGAGCTGCGTTCAAGTCAAGTTATTTTAGATAACTTGACTTGAACTTGACTTGAACTTGAAAAACTGACTAAACGAGGTATCCATACTTGATGAATCAAGTTTCTCAAGCAACTTGAGTATTCAAGTACGCGAATTTCAAGTTCATTTTGTAGAACTTGAACTTGATTAGAACTTGACGTTCAAGTTGGACATATAACTTGACTTGAACGTGAACTTGAACTTGATTATTCAAGTATTTTTTTCGTAAATGAATAAACCGTACTAGAAGTTTCGTCCACAATTGTTATTATATCTAATAATGGTTAAGCCGTAATTAGGATAAACTAAACGGCATGCGGACGATATTCTTTACTTTAAAATTGCTGAAACATTTAAAATATAAGGTCAAATAAATGTAAGCATTGTAGTCTAATTTACTAATTTCTATAGTTAACAGGTTAGCAATCATATTATTGGCCTGTTCACATTATGTTGCACTCGTTTCGTGAGTTTAACCAGCAGTTTTAATCATGAATATTTTTGGTCGTTAATTTTGCTTAAGCAATATTTATTTATAAGATTGTTTGTTGTTCATCTGCGCCATCATGTTTAATATCAGCAAATATCATTCTTACAGGGAATATTAAATTGCTCTTAAACTTCTTCTTAGCTTCAGAACAGGTGAACTAAACAATCAGTTCATTTTTTATAATGGAACAAGAACCCCGAGTATCAAGAACATCCTTATGAAACAATAAGTCCGGACTTTTAGTTATTCGAAGTATGGAAACAAACAGGACACAAGAATTATTCTCGATCTCGACCACGTGGAGGCGACCTTAATGCCGATGGAATAAAATCAAACTCAAAGATGTTATTATTATGATGATTCGCATTCAATATTATATTTAGTGGGATGCAAAGATGCCACTAATTCCGCAATGCTTACATTGCTTTTCAGTGAAAAAAATTCAAGTTATATTAAATTTTATTCAAGTACTTTCATTCAGTGTACTTGAATTTTGCTATCAAGTAATAAATTATCAACTTGAACTTGATCGAACTTGAACTTGAAAATTCAAGTTAAAATTATAATTTCACTTGAACTTGATGGTCAAGCTTCAAGTTACAAAATTGTCTGTACTTGACTTGACTTGAACTTGATACGCACTTGAACTTTTCAAGCTACACTTGAACTTGAACGCAGCTCTGTTACTAATGCAATTTTGTTCTGTCGCAATCTTGTGGTTTTCGACTTTTTTGAAGGTAAAATTGGCAATGGCTGGGATTGCTTCCACTACAAAATTCTTGTAATTTTGTCTGGCTATAGTTGAAGTCCATCCTTGGCCTGATTGCCTCCTAAAAATATTCCTTCGCTCATTGCACTTCACATAATTTACGTCAACCTGGTCTGACTATGTTTTATCCCCAAATTTGAGTACGGTGCCGACTTCATATTTTGCTGTCGAAAATCCATTGGATAGACCTGAGTATTTTTTCCGTAACATTATAAATAATGGGGAAAATGTCTACACTTTAGTTAAAACATATAAGTTCAATTTATAACTGGAGATTTCTGGACGTTCATTTAGAATGTCCAGTGGTAAATATAGAACTGTTTTTCCGAAACCCATAGCCATCTATTAATGAGGTCTTGTTTCAAACGGTAGTGCGTAATAAAATTATTAATTTATGATAATATTACAGAAATACAAAATATATTTGTATGAGCCTAGTTTTATTCTCACCATCCATAAAAGTCTTATGAAGATTATACAGTACAAAATACATCATCAAGCACGACCAAGCTCATGCAAGAGTTGGAGTTCCATTAGAATGTTCGTATTAAGTTCTTGAACAGCGGCATCCGTTGCCAAGATACTACGGTCTACTTCGGAAATGATTCGAAAGCCGTCCCCATAGGTTAAGATAGATATCCCAATGCCTGTAAGTAAATTTTCGATAAATTAAGATCTCGTTCAACAGCACAGTAAAAGGGCGAAGCATTCCTCTCTTCTAAATTCAACGAGTGGATAGTAACATTATTGGTGGGCACCCTCACGAGGTATGAGTTCTTCCCTCGCCGTCAACCCTCGCCCTCGGCCTCAATTTTTGAGGGATGAGAGCGAGTTCCTATCATAAAAGAAGGCCCTCAACAAATGAGGGCAAAATGTACGTACGAAAACGAGGGCGAGGGTGAGTACTAAAATGTAGTCCTCATAAAGTTCGAATAGCCGTATTAAATCCCGCGAAATAATTCTCGTATTTCCTCCATGCTATGCCTTTTTGCCATAAGCGAGTCTAAATATCTTAAGAATTAGCTAAAGGTCTGAAGAATTAAGTGAATGTTTGAAGGTCTTAACTGGGTGATAGCTAGATTGCAATGCACTGGCAGTTATGCTGTACTTATGGACTCATGCGGCCGAGGGAGAGTCCTTATGATTTATAGTAGACCCTCACGAGTCTGAGTGCGAGTTCCAGCGCAAGGTGTCGTGAGGGTTACGCGTGAGAGCGAGTGCGACAAGATTTTGTTACATACCTCATGAGGTGAGGGCGAGGGATTAAAAATGTCCATCTATGGATAGTAAGAGTGACTGTAATGGTAACAACCAAATATTCGCGCGCTCATGGTGCATCGACGATCATAGCGATACACAGCTAGCTATTGCATGCACCTATTTACTGCCTTCCCTATTTAAATTTATCATTCTGAGCCTGATTTACATATATACAGGCACTCCGGAATAAGGGGGGACAGGAGGGTCATTGTCCCTCCCAAAAAACGTCAGGGAGGGACAGGCTATACTGCTGTCCCCCCCACTTTTAAGAATCAAATTAACCATTTCTTATTTTTTTGATGTCAAAAATCCTATGAAGCTTCATTTTTTTAAAATCCTCCACAAACTGCTGTTAGTTGTATTTAAAAAACTCGCAACAAACTATCTCTTCTAAACAAAAATTTTTACTCAAATGATAAACATCTTTTTCATCCTGGTATAAGCATGCATGTTAAGATCGGCTCAGGTAACTACCAAAGAGTAGTGAAAGTAGTGGGTCATACTGCAGTCCGAATTAGATTGTTTAAAGCTACCGTTTTCATCCTTGACTTCCCCTTTACCAGATTGATACCGAATTAATGCCAGACCAATAAATCTGTTCCAAAATGTCGTACCAGACAGATAATACCATTCCTATTTTAGGAGCTTAACGGAAAATTTTCTAGGAGCAATTTATAAACTCAATATGTTTTAGCGCGCCAATATTATTGAAAATAATGCAACTGAGTATTAAAACGTCCCCCAAGGAGTTTATCTCAGGATATTAATAATTAACATGAAAATTGTTGTTTGGTGAAACATTTACAACAAAAAATTCACTGACACAAAATTTGGTCTGTTCCAACGGATGGAAAGGCCATGCACTTCTAAACCAGTAAATCTACTGGAGAATGTTCGTTGGACGAAAATTGTGGAACAGATCTGGAGGAATGGTTCTACACTTGGACCATGGTAGACCAAAATTGAAAGAACAGATTGAACGATTCCCGGAAATAGATCGCCAATCAGTTCAATGATTCTTTGATATCTCTATTTGAAATCAGTAAAATTGTGATAGTACTTAGTGCGTGTAAGAAAATGTTTCTAATATATGAGATTTAGTTGGTGTCTTCTATGAAAACTTGTTCTTTAAAAAAAATATTGGAACAAAAATTAAAAGTTCTATATTTTGCATGCTTCTATGAGCTAACTAACGAAAAATAATGTGTAACCCTATGCATATGTACATACATACGTTTGTATGTGTCCAATAGCAAAGTAACGAAAACTAATTTTAACATGTTGTCCCCCCCACTTTCTTGGACGTTCCGGAGTGCCTGCATATATATGTATGTGAACGATGAGTAATGATATAGAATTTAAAAGAAATTTTCTGCGGAATCGGCAACCATGCCTACAGTGATCGTACCAACGTTTCCACTGCCGAGCCCGCCTGTGAAATTCATATCTGTGACCGTGTGAAGTTCGCCCGCAGCCATGAATTGGCCTCTTTCGGAAGGGCCCGGGAAGTTTGAAATGATAGCTGTCGAAAATGGATTACTATTCAATGGTCTCATCAACCAATGAAATAATCCCCCTATTAACGGAATCAACGAGAAGTTTAACAAAGGTGCGTGGGATTTTTTTAACCTCCCCACATTCCTTTCCGTCCTCTTCAGCCTGGCTACTGGATCCTGTACTCCAATGGGAATTTTCATAAATGAAAAGATACTGGAAAATTGAAATCATAATAATTTAATCCCACAAATTAATTTAAAGCCAACAACAAATAATAAAGGTTATATCAAATACATGCTTATACAGGACATTCGCATTGTAAGAAACCCCTTTAAATATTTTCATTGCGGATGCCTCTCGGGGAAAAAGATTCGTTTACAAAAGTAGGTCATGAACAAAAAAATATTGTATTGTCAAATTTGGCTTTTTAGGGGTACTCTTACAGCACGATGTGTCATATTTGTCTATTTTGTTTACAAATGGTTTCTCATTTTGGTCGGATGACCAGGCATTGGTACAGGTACGCCTGCGCTGATATTCTTCGGGACCTTAAGGCCTTCTTGGATCATGGCCTTCCTTATCCCGCCAGCAATAGCTGAGATGACCACAGCAGTAAAACTCACATCGTGCATGCTCTTCACAGCCTTCACAAACTCAGTAGGGATTCTCTCGGAGAAAGCAAAATTAAATGGTCTTGTTAAATCCCGGTCTTTGATTTTGTGCCAATCATTCCGGTCAAGGGCATGAACCAACATTTTGCAGAATTGATAAGGAGCGAGAAAAGGGAATGTTAGGAGGTCTCCAATCCTCCTTTTTCGACTTTTGCTGAAATTCTCAGGTTGAGCAATAGTCCCCATACTGACCCCACACACTTTATTTAACAAGAGCCGCAAAATAGAAAAACCATCACTTAAGCCATGATGGAATCTAAAAAGGGCCACAAATTTGGGCTCACCCGAATCATACTCACATTTCGGTACAAAAAGAAATTCCCAAGGGCTGGTCTTTTCTTTGAAGGGGGACCAAGTTAGTTTTTTAATAATTTCTGTTATTTCTTCAAGTGTCGTCACTTTAGTGGTCTCCGGCTCAAAATATGGACGAACATGATATTTGACATCGAAATTCTCCTCCCACTTCCAGAATAAAAATCCTAACCATTTGTAGTAATATTGTTGGAATTCAGGATCTGCTAATTTACCTTGCTGGGATTCCCGTAGAATAATATCTTTATAGAAACTGTCTCGGAACTGATCAATGTTCACATCACCGTCCACTGTCAGCCAAACACACAAGTTCCATTTTGGGGATTTGTAAGGATTGTCAATTGCTAAGATAGAACTTCGGGTCACAATCATTTTGTCAAGGTCAGGTCGACATATGAGCTTCAGCATTGACACTCCTAGCCGGCAGAGATACACAGGAGCGAACAATATTATGAACGTAGGGTACAAAATCAGGAATAGGATTGTGAAAGCTATGGACAGCGCCTGATTGGATATTGATTGTAGTGTGATTTTAGCCATGGTCAAAATTGTTCAGAAATTAATACAGTATTACAATGCCAAGCACAGCTTATTTTTTAAATCAGCTCTGATGTTATGTGTGTGAAGATTGATGTGTTAACTGAGATTGACAGTTAACATAAGGAGGTTTCATAGGTGATTAATTGTGACACTCTGAAGCGGAAACGACAATACGCCCAAAGAAAACAGTAATTCTTTTGTACTGTATATCATGTGTACCTTTGGAATCTTGCAAACATATCTCACAGCACGGAATAAATGTAGGATTGAGGTGTTAGGAAGCAAAATTTAGCAAGTTCATGGACCGTTGAAAGTAAAGGTAAAACAATGTTAGCGAAAGTGATGATTATAGTTTGCGAAATTTCACTTGCATTTATTCTTGCTCAATTCTAAATGTTTTATAGTAATTGCTGTCGGAGATGGAATAATTATAGTGTAACGTGTGCCTTCATCAATGTCGACGGTAATTTTTAGTCCCTTGTTTTTCCATTGATTGAAGGTGCCGGGTTGACTCGCACATTATACAGTGTATGCAACAGCAGTAATAATTATTTATTCAAGTGCACTTACCCTCTCGTACATATATCATTAGCTCTGCATAGGAAGGGAGTTGATGATATTTGACAAAGAAATTCATCCCTATTATGTGCACATGAACTTATACCTGAGTGTACATTAAGGAGTGAACATTACAACAACAGGAATATCTACAGACACGCAATATTTCAAGAGTTCACTCAATTATCATAATTAGAAAATTATTTCTGACAAAAGCCACGGATGTTGACTATGTCATCAAATTCACACATTTTTACTTGACTGCACCTACTGCCACGATAAAAGCACACCTCCAAAAAAAGTATGGGATTTTCAAATCATGTTTCTATTAAGTAGGGAAAATTTAACATGGCTCCCCAAGCAGTAAAATACCAATTTTGAATTGAATCGAAAAATTATGAATCAGAATTGAATTGAATTGAATCGAATCGAGTTTTTTTTATTCAGAATTGAAACATCGGAACCACTAATAGGGAGGAAAATATGTTGAGGATTTAAATTTGAGCTAAAAATAAGATTTGGTAATAATCATTTGTTAAGACAGCGGCGTTTTAAAGAATAAATTTTTAAAAGGGGTGAACATGAATTTGGTAAAATATTTCTGCCCGTATGGTGTAAAAAATTTGCTGTCAAGTTTGGGTTTAAATTACTAGGCCAAGCTGATGTTCCCAAAGGGACTGGAAATACATTGAAAATTAACTGTATTTCTAAAAATAGGATGAGAGACGAGATGCTCTTGAATAAAAACAATTGGGTTGAAATTAACAAGTTTGGGCTGCGGAGACCGCAAAGTTGAAGGAAATTTCCTCTCCGCTTTTTACATCCCCACTATAAAATAATGTGCATGAATTACTCCTAGCCCGTATCCCTTGTGCCTAGTAATCATGTATGTATATATATTTTGGGGTTTAGATGCACAACCCCCTCCAACTGTATATTTACAAGGCCCAGAAGCTTTTAAGGTCAAATTAATCCCGAAAGTTATGGTTGGGAAAGGTCAAAATTAACTTGACAACTTGAGTTTGACAGTTTTCGCAAAAACACAAACATCCTTCTAATCATGCATAGTTAACTGACAAGGGGGGAATTGAAGGAGATTTGGTAACTTGGCTAAAATAAGTCTATAAATAATGAAGTTTTTACATGGATTTTGAGAGAATGCATCCGATGCTCCTCCAAGAGAACTGAGCCTCCCCTGAGAGATCGGCGAAAGCTCTGAAGCTCACGACTGTCAAACAGAGACATGCAACTCCCACGATCAACTCACGAAGGACTCCCAGGACCATGGCCAGGAACAGCCGCACAATTACTGTGATTATAGCAATCATCTGAAAGCCCAAAGCATAGATGATGTAGAACTCGTTGAAGCTCCTTTACGGAATGCATAGCTCCAGATGCGTGCTGCTGATGAAATTTCTCAGAGGGATGTGGTCTGGAGCTTCTTCTGAAATTCTTTCAAATAGCCTTATGAAAAATCGGGATACACACTCCCTTCTCACCTTCATACTATAAAAAAGGCAGTGTACTATGCCAGAGCTCACTGTAGTGTATAAGATTATTTCCTCTACTAGAGGGACACTCCAAACATATCAAACACTCATCTAGGCAACCAAATTGTAGCAGTCAAAATATTTCCCATAACAAAATCCAAACACACACACACAGATGACAAGAACCTCAGTCCTTACTTGACGAGTTTCAGAATGGGGAATCGCAAAGCATACAGAAGCCAAGATGACTAATCCATGGAATGAGAATGTGTACACAGGAAACCCAGTGATGTTGACATGAAAGAGGAAGACCAGGATTTTGGCCCAAAATGGTAACAACTTTGGGAAGGCTGCACGAGATGTCCACTGTTCCGAACTCTCCGGTCTCAGGAATACTTTCAGGTACGAGTGAATATTACAATGAAACAATTGAAAGTTCCGTAAAGAAGTATGTAAGAAATATGTACTTTCCGAACCCTGGGGCCCCTGTGGATTGCACACTTAAAATTCCTTGAAATACAATAAAAATTACAAGTATTTGGAAATAATTAAAATAGGAACTTTTATTGTTTCCAGGATCTTGAGGGATTTTTGGGAGAGCATTGGAAGGAGCCGAGCAAATAATTACAATGATTTCATGAGCAATAGTGGAGCAAAATGTGATTTGTTGCAGACGTTTAGGAAATTATAAAAGGTAGGGAGGGAAAGCCTCGTTACATTACATTAGAAGAAAGTCATTAGGAAGTGCATCCTGGGCTTTATATTGAAGAAAAGGTATAATTTTAGTACGATCTTAAAATCCATTTAAATCATATAATTCCCTATTAGAAATACCATTGCCAGCATAGCACCCTACACAAAGTAACATTATTTGAACGTTAGTCCGGACTGTGAATTATAATGGTTTTGGTTTATAGACATTTACGTATGTATGATATTTACCCCGAGCATTTTGTCATTGGTCATCCGAGCATTCGGATAATTATTTTATGCTTAATAATTAGCAGCATTATGAAAAGGTGAACTTTATTATTATTTCTTAGGGATAGCCGCGTAGTGAAGCGGCTGTAAATGTATGCATTCCCAAAGGTAAAGAAAAATTCCATTTAGAGAAGCTACAAATCCGGAGTCACTTTTTCTAACGTAGAATTGGATCTAGTGGTCGGATCGGTTCAGTTTGGTTCACACATTTCAGTTTGGTTATGATCACAAAGTGAATTGAATCGAAACTGAAATTTTCAGTTCAATTTGCAGCGTATCAGTTCAGTTCAGTTTGGTTTCCTCTGCAAACTGAACTGAACTGATTACAAAATGGTTCACGGCGCCATCGGAACTACAATGGTTGGGTTGGAATATGTATGGAGGAATTAAAATATACTGTCAGCCTTAATTAAAATAAAATTTCGATTATGAAAATATTGATTTATTTATCATAAATGTTTTCAGTAGATTCAAGCGGGTACAATTCATCATATCCCGCTAAGCATCACAATAACCCAGAACTTGACTGGAACAAGTAAAAACATAAAAAATAGTTTTGTGATTAAAAACGTACCATCGTCTGGGTCTGGGGTAAACAATACTTCGTATCCCCGTAAATAATGTGTATTGAACTAGATGGTAAAAATTGTGTAGCTAGGTCAGTCGTATTCTTCAAGAATGGATACGAAATGGTAACGTAAATGTGCTTTACTATTAGTAAGAACGAACTCAAATGGTGACGATAAAGATCATGGACCCGTGCGCATAGGCTGACCGTTGGTTTTAACAAAATGTAGTAATGAAAGTTTGAAATGCCGCATTGTACTTCTGTTGAACAGCGAGCTTCTGTGAACCAGTAAAAATCAGTTCACTCGTTTCAGTTCAGTTCGGTTCGGTGGCTGAACTGAACCGATTAGTTTGATTTACAGCCTGAACTGAACCGAAATTGCATGAACCAAACTGAACTGAACTGGACTGAACTGAAAATATTCAGTTTTGAACTGAACCGATCCGACCACTAATTGGATCCGAATACCTGTTGGGTTTTTATATTGAAGTAGTCATACGCTATTAATATTGTGTGTACACTACGAGGAAATCAAGCAATTCAAAGAAATGGGAATGTTCTTTTCGAAAAGACTTTTTAAAACCCTTCACCTCAGGAATTTTAGCCGTTGATAAACATCAGTCCACATGGCTTACCATTATTCCAGTAAGTTTATTGATGTACAATAGAAAAGAGTGATTTGATTTTTGTGGGCTCATTTTTATTAGCGCCTATTTTCCAGTCCTGACTAAAGGCTATATAAATGGCAACGCAAATTTAATCAGGCTACAATGGCAACATAAATTTAATTCGGCTACGATGACAAAATCCCCTTACTTGTAATTTAATTGTAATCTCAGGTATTGTTCCATGGAATTCTAGCACATAAACACCCCGTGTTCATAGTTAACGGAATTACTCACAAGCATGATAATGAGATTCTGATGAACAGGAAGCCTGATTTAAAAAAAATAAAAAAATATTGACCCCTGGTTGTAATAAAATAAACAAACAGTCGTAACTTTGGTCACCTCAGAAAGCACTGTAAATTTTATGGACACTTGAGCAGGTTACTCATCTCAGAAACTACTATACAATCGACTACTGATTTTTACACACAGTGTGAAAACTTCATAGTATGGAAACACTTGAATCCTTTGAGCTAAATTGAGCTAAAACTATATTTTGACATCCATATTTTTTCCCCAGTTTGACACCAACAGGCCAAATTACAAATTGGCAGGATGGGCTTCGACGAGAGTTTTGTACAAGATGTGAAAGCCTTGCATCTCGATGTTGATAAAATGATGGATAATCCCGGATCAGCCATGAGCAGCTTACTCATCCTGATGCCGGCTCTTATACAACAATTTTACAATCAGGAAAAAACAAAATATTTTGCGAAATCCCCACATCCACCAAGACACAACGAGGCCTTTGACTACATCATAGGCACGATGTTTCAAATCACCTAAACTCATCATATAATGATTTAGTAGTATTTCTGTATTTCTTACATATTTTTGATAGCAACGGTTAAAAAATACTTCAAATACAAAAAATAATACTCAAATATTTTCAAATTATGGCTAAATTTCAAAGGGCCGTAAATCTATTCTACATTTGTCAATATTATTTCTGATATAGTTGGAGGAGGGGCAGCAGGATCCGTTCTGGCGAATCGTCTGTCCACTGAGTCGAATAATTTCAAAGTCTTATTATTGGAAGCTGGTGGACCCCCATTACAGCCAAGTATAATTCCAGGTGCAGGATTTTTTGGTATTGGTGGAAATGGAACGGACTGGTTGTTTGAAAGCACGAAGCAGAATGTGTCCAGTAGAGCTGTCAAAACTTATGTAATTATGACATTTTATTATTTTCGAGCTTGACTGACTTTTCAAAGCCCCTTTTGCAGAATTCTTATGGTAAGCACACAACTGCTTATATGGGATTGATTTCAAAATAAAGGTCATGACACACCGAACTTTTCTGGTGTAGCTTCCAGTGAACACCTTTTTAACAACCTTTTCCATATAAAAGGCCTAAAAGTGTGAAGATTTTTAAAAATTTTAAACATAATTTTATAACTGACCTGACTGATTTGTCTTTTTCAGAAACTCCCCCTTTTCCAAGGGAAAGGCTTGGGTGGATCGACACTTGAAAGTCTGCTCGTACACATGAGAGGATCTCCGGAGATATATGATGACTGGGCCAAACTTGTGAACGATGAGAGTTGGAACAATTTGAATTTGAAAAGATTCTTCAAAAAGTCTGAAAACTACAGAGGAACCTATCCTGATTGTAGGGCAGTCTAAATACTAAATGCATTTTGCACTATATGCAATATTAAACAGAATACTAAAAGCTTTGATTGACACAAACGATTGGATTTATTGAAGCTGAAGAAATACATGGATGTTCAGGAGAGTTCCCCGTTGAAAAGACCAGGTACACACCAAAGCCCTTTTTATTTGAGGCGGCAAAGGAGAACAATTTCGCCATAAATGATGTGACTGTCCCCGTTACAAGTGGTAAATCTAATAAAAAATAACTCTTACGATAAATGTCTTCATTATGAGGTCTTGTAGTAGACCCAATTTAAACCAGAATAATATCTACTGCACTGACTTATGTAAACAAATTTTCGGGTTTCAAAAATAGTGTACGGCCGAGCCGATTCCCCGATTCACTCCAGCATCCAGTATAACGCATACACTTCGTTTGTGAAGCCTATCCTCCATCGGAAAAATCTGAAAATACAACCGTATGCTGAAGTTGTGAAGGTACTAATTAATTTTTTTGCAATAAATTCATTCCTTTCAAGAATCATTGCCAATCGGACTATTTGTCATTTACAATAGATTTAATTACGAAGGTCATATAAGAACGAGGAATTTTTATAAAGATTCTTTACAGCCCCGACAATTCCAAGGCCATCGGAGTGGAGTACATTTTCGACGAAAGAAAGGACAAGCCACGGAAAGTTTTCGCAAATAAAGAAGTGATTATCTGTGCTGGGGCCTTAAACACTCCAAAACTCCTCCAACTGTCCGGGATCGGCCCCAAGGATCTGCTGACGTCCCTCAATGTGATTGCAGATTTGTGCAAACGCTCATACCTGTATCAAGTGTGTAGCTTTGGTGCTCTAGGGCTTTAAATGTTATTCATATTTTTTTAAACAGATACCAATTGTGAGGGATTTACCTGTTGGAGAGAATTTTCAAGACATTATTGGAACTCCATTTATGGGAACTTATGTACAGGAAAATACAAGTCTTGTCGCTGAAAGAGACATGGGTATTGGTATCATCGCAGATGAGGCCGAGCAGAATGACGGTTCGTTGTAATTTTATTCCTGCAGTCTTCAGAATTGAGTGTGTACTTACTCCAGGCTCTCATTAATTGTTTGTCCAGATTTTATAAGAATGTTCTTGATGCAGGTCAATATTTACTGAGTTCTGACCCTGCGGGTATCATTTATCCAAAATCTAATCCCTTGTTCACATTTAGGAGTCCTTGCTTCGAATCACATCACTGGGTGTGGATACTACGATAGTAATCAGAATGATAAAAAAGGTGTACCGGATATCGTACACCTATCCCTTTATGTTGGAATGTCGAAGGCCCTACCTTCCGTCATCTCCAACTTTCTTAATGTGGAGGAGTCCATAATAGACAAAATGATTAAGCCCATTCTGGGTAAAGACGGTCATATGGACATGATTGGCATCACAACCCCAAAGAGTAGGGGCTACGTCAGGATTTCCGGAACAGATCCTAGACTCCCGCCAACGATTGAACCCGCATTTTTCAGTGACCCCACTGACTTAGATCGTTTGGTTGATGGGATCAAGCAAATCCACACATTTTACAAAAACTCCCAAACTTACAAGAATTTGGGACATCACATAACGGAACTATTCCTCTGTAAAGATTTTGAAACCAATAGTGATGACTACTTCAAGTGCTATGTTAAACAACTCACATTAAGCTTCTGGGGCTTTGTTGGAACTAGCAAGATGGGGGCGAAGGATGACCCTTCCGCTGTGACGGACACACGGCTGAAGTAGATAAATAATTTCTGGATGGTTTCCTTTCCTTTTAATTCATAAAAGTTGATTGACGATGTGAGTGTATACTGATAGCTCAAAATATTTTCAGAGTAATCGGAGTGGACAATTTGCGTGTTGTTGATGCTTCGATAATGCCAACTCATCCCAATGCTCATCTCATACCTACTGTATTTGCCATTGCTGAGAAAGCAGCGGAAATGATAATACAAGATGCGGGGGGGAAGCTGAAACGAATGTCGCAAAAATGCAAGGATTTGCCTGAACCAAAATCCACAATTTCTGGATTTATCAACAATCTTATAGATGAAATGGGAGTTATCATTGGTCTTTAAACACTCTCAGATTGACCTTCAGCTCCTGGAGGACCTTATAACAGCCTAGCTTACCTGTTACTGCAACTTTTGAAATTTTGAGACAAATCTAAAACGCCAGCGTCTTGTTTAAAATCTTGGGTTATAACTTCGAAATGTAGTAACACAGTTTCATTCTTACCTTTTAATTTTACCTGAAATAATTAATATAAATAAACACATGCGCTGCCTTGACTTAATAGCTTTATTAGTTTCAATTTATTCGATCAGCAACAAACTACAGAAGGAAGTCTGTGTAATAATTGAGGCATAATTGATCAGGCAGAATGACCCCGGAATGGCGTGGAGGTCGGGTTAAGGAAACCAACAGCACTCAGGAAACTGATAGCCATAACCGGCGCAATACTTGTTGTTGTGCAAAAACTAATTGATTCAAGTCCAGGCTTCATCGAAAGTCATCCGTGTTTTATATTACAAACATATATATATATATATTGTGTACTTGCATGGTCTCACATTTGGTGATCACAACGACTCTACACCATTTTGGAATTGTGTCAGACATCGCTACGTTTTTTTTAAAAGACAACCTTCGAGGGTCCCCTTCTTAATTCTTATTCGACTACCCCTGACTGGGGAAAACTCTAAAATTGAATTCGACCACTCCTGTATCTCAGCAATTTGGAGTCCGAGCCGAATGAAATATGATTCATGGAGTATTTTCATGATTTCAGGAATATCCATTCTCACGATTTCTCGGAAATTCGATTTTTCGGATGTTTTTAAGAGATCGACATTTATGAAAACACTTACTGAACTCACAGTTCGGTAGTTATTGTGAGGATGAAAAAACTGACGACATTAAAACAAAAATAGGGAACTTCGAATTTTTTCGCCCATACTCTGTTTTAACCTGAGTGTATAAACTTTAGTTTAATTTACGTACTTATAGTCAAAGAACACTAAATTATCGTAAGTGTAGATTTTATAAATAAATTCTCAGTCAATTCTACAGTTTTCTTAACTCTTAAAATCCATATATGGAATTTAATAATACCATATATAGTCTCGTTTTAGAACACAGTCCAAAGAAGGGATCGCCGGTATTCACAGTGACATCTACATCTATCCATATTATAGATTCACAATGAATTATACAGCATTGGAAATAATGGGAAGAAACATATGCTCTCAGAACTTTACTCTAAAAAATGATAAACTCAGTTCGAAACATCAACAAATGCATCTTCCTCTCAAAAATTCATTTTTTACGTATTTGCCAAAATTGGAAGACCCTCAGTGGGGACTTCAAGTATCGGATTTGTTTTCGCAAGTAAATTAAGCTCATCCACAATTGCTCGATTTAAGTCTTGTACTGCTGCATCATCAGGCAAAATACTTCTATTGGCTTCCGTGATTATACGAACCCCATCTCCGAAACTGACCATATTGAAGGATAATCCTACTCAAATAAAAACCATGCTACGTTACATTTCCTAATATTTATTTACATGTCTAAAATAAACCAGGTATTGTGTCAAAATCTACGAACCGCTTCTGGTAGTTCCGTTCCCAGCAGCAAAATTTATATCCAACATCTCATAAATCTTCTCCCCAATTACGCACTCCCTTTTAAAAGTCGGCCCGGGGAAGTTTGAGATCGTGGTTGTAGAAAAATCGTTCCTGTTCAATTTCTTAATCAATCCTGAAAACACTGCCCCACACGTGGACACAACCACGTGATTGAAAGCTGGTGCGTAAGAACCTTTCAAAATCCTGAGGTTCTCCTCTATCTTCGCCAGTCTCTGGAAGGAGTCTTTCATTCCCACAGGTAACTGGATAAAAGCGGATGTCCTGCGCAGAAATACTCCGGATATGAACACACCCTATTTTTTTTTCTTTACATTTTTTAATTTTTACTAACCAGTGGTTAGTCATAGTCCCAGGATGCCGCGGGAGTGGTATTGGAAGCCCAGCGTTAATAACCTCCGGGATGGCCTTTCCCTGTTGTAACATAATCCTCCTAATTCCTCCCGTAATGGCGGCCATAACCACCGCATTATAACTAACTCCGTGCCGCTGCTTGATACTTTTGATGAAATCCAAATTTATCCTGTCAGAAAATGCATTATTGAATGGTCTCACCAACTCTGACTCAGAGCGCGGATGCCAGTCATTGCTATCCTTAGCTTCCACCAACATTTTAATGAACTGGTACGGAGCAACCACTGGGGCTTTCAAAACTCGGGCAAACGTTCCAAAACCACTTCGCTTCTCAAATCTGGGCTTGGCGGTAGTTTTCAAACTAACGTTGCAGAGATGTTCCAATAAGAGCTTTATATTCGCAACCCCGTCACCCAAGCCATGATGAACTCGGAAAATCTTCACTGTTTTGGGTGCGATACTGTCAACGCCATCTAAATACCGGGGTCTGTAGTTGCGAATCCAAAGAAACTCCCAAGGGCTTGTTTTCTCCTTAAATGGCGCCCATGTCAGGTTTTTGATAATCGTGTCCAAATCATTAATTGTACTGTTATTGTTTGACTCGTAATGTCTACTATGAGCCCCCATACTAAAATTTTCCTCCGATTTCCAAAATAGGAAGCCCAGCCATTGGGAGAAATACTGTTGAAGCTCAGGATAAGCCAAGGTCCCATTTTTGGCTTCCCGGAGAACCACCTGTCGATAAAACGTTTCCACAATATTTTCAATATCAATGTCTCCTTCGTAAATCACCCAAATACAGAGGTTCCACTTGGGGGTGCCTACGTAAGGATTGTCCACGGCGAGGAAGGAACTTTGGGGGGTGAGGATTTTACCCAAATCCGGTCGAAATATTAATTTCAGGAAAGTGACACTTCTCCGTACGAGGTGTATTAAGAAAAATAATAAAAATATCAAAGGGAATAAAATGTAGAAAAATAACGTGAGGGTTAAAATATAGCATTGGGATTTAATGATTGACAGTTTAAGCTTCATATTTGAAGCTTTCGATATCCTTTGATTTTTTGGAGGATATTGTGCTCCAAAAGAATTTAATATTACTTGTTGCTTATAGATGAAAAAATCTGTAGTGAGGATCACTTTTGTTAGGAACTGTCGACCGTTGAAGGAAGAAGCGTAATGCAGTTGAAGGAGCAGGTACGGATGACAAGGCAATCAAGACAAACAGGTGTAACCAGACTTGACACATGTACATACAAACATGGAATGTCAAAACGGAAAGGCAGCCGTTGTAGTTTGGTGGGTTAGAAGGTCGGAGGAGTCGTAAATTAATTTAATTTACATATCGTGTGCACTGTTATCGTGGGGAAGGAATAATATGAAACCCCTCTACATTTTATTGCCTCCTGATTATCTCAAACTTATAAAATCAACTTCAGTCTGAAATATATAATTTAACATGCAACTGACATTGTAATACTCTCGTGTCAGGCTATTTCCATAAGTATTATTATTTATTCGTATTCTATCCTCTATGTAATTACTTAAGACCTAGCCAGGGATTCTATACATTGAGGCAGAGGTTTGGAATGCGTAATGTGAAGCACATTTTGAATTTCATATTTTATTATTTCTTCAATGAAAATTTTATTTGATTTTGTAGTCCATCGTAATCTACAATTTTCCTATATTTTGCAATTCTTATTTTTGGAAATTCACACATTTAATCATATTTTGCATGTATTTACCTTGTTCCACATGGGCACACTGGACTTCAATAAAAATTATTCTGTTTCAAAACACGGCTCCGGGAATTGTCCAGAGCATGTGTCTCTGTGGTTCAACTATAATATACGTGAATAATTCAGTTAAATCCGAATGTAAGTGATACTCCACATGGACGGTTAATTTTTATACGCTGTAAAAAATTAAAACAGTAAATATGCACTTCATTAAAGTTTTGTGTATAGATATTTTGGGGCAGCAGACAAGGCAGTCCGTAAAATATAAATATATCAGCTATAGATATGTATAAACAGCCGTTAGGGCAAAATTTGACTGTAGTTAATTTCTACTTATTGTCCATGAAACTAAAGATTGTGAGCACAGCCTCATGATAATTGTCGTGTTAAGTTATATTACATGTAATTCACACAATTTTGTCATGGATTAAATTTGACATCATTCTTAAAACATTCGTTATATCGAGTTTTACGGCGCTTGTTTGTGTTTGGATAGGCAATGACTGACAACTTTTCCAAATGATTGTATTTTCCAAGGAAATAAATTGTTGATTTTAGAGGGTTCCAAGATTTTATCCAAGATTTTCAATGCTTTGGTATATTTTGTACTTCAAACAATATTTTCATATTTTGTTTTCATTGTTCTCGAAGCAAAGTATTTTGCATTGCATCTTGAAAAAGTTGCTTTGAATATTTGTATTTTAGAATGTATCTTGAATAAATTGCTTTATTATTGTATTTTAGAATTTATCTTGAATAAATTGCTTTATTATTGTATTTTAGAATTTATCTTGAATAAAGAACTCATCAAGTTTTTATTTGAGATTTTCTGGATTATTTATTACTGCATTTTGTGTTTTTATCTCCAACATTAAGGATTTCCCACACCGCTGCTATCGGGATATGTTTCATGGAATCGGGAATAATTTAAAATTTTCTGGCCTGTTAAGTCTGAAACATCTGAGTGGATATTTTGAAAACGTTGACCCCAAAGTATCTCAGAAGGCAAGTATGATGATCGAGCTTGCACAGTCAATCCTGTGGATTCCACTACTCCTTCTAGTACTACCATGATTTCGAAGGAGGTATTATCTGGGGATAAATCTGAAGGTTGAAGGTCTCCAAGAGGACTGGATTCATCCAAAATATGAGCCACTGTTAAGGGCCAGAAGAGAAATATCTTGTTGGATTTTTCAGTCGTGTGTATCTGAAATATTTCCATGTAATTAATATGTGCAATTATATCTTTACGATGAACTAATATTCAGTCTTCTTAATTTACAACTATAGAGGAAGTGTAAGGATATAGAAAATATATGTATACACATATATTTTTAGTAAAAAACTTGGGTAAACTTCCTACATCACAGGTGGTACGAGTTCACCGTAATGTTTAATAGCACTGTGCTCTACTTGTGGATCGCACTCAGGAGCTTCCACAAGCACGTTTTTAAATGCCAAATTATCTAAATAATACACGTGAGAAAACTTTATCTATGTAAATGTAATATGCATAATTTGAAATCTGTTTTTACCGGCAGTTCCTGCTGATCATACTGTATAATTTCCCCCTCGTCAGTCGTCCTCCGTCGAATCACTCGTGCCTGAACTTGCGTATGGACGAGATGACTTTTGGTACGGACATCTCCGACGCGGAACATCAAGCAACGTTTCCCATCCCTGGTACTAACCACGGCCTTTTTGCTAAAAATCAGGGTTGCTCGGCGTTTCTTTGCCCTGGTCACTTTTATAAATACCACACCCACGCAGACCCCTTCCAGAAGCACCCCAACAATAGACTGGATGCACAGAAGGATAATAGCTGCTGGACATTCGTCACTGATCTGGTAATGACCGTATCCCGTAGTATGCTGGGTCTCAACTGAGAAGAGGAAAACAGCCCCGAAACTTTTGATTTTATCTATGCAGGGTACCCTATCGGGACTGGAGGTACCTTGAGTGAAATCTCCGTTCAGGTACAAAATACTGAGCCAAAATAAAGCAAAAACTGTAATAGAAAAAATAATTATTCCTTAATTCCTTAATTCATTAATTCATTAAAATTCCTTCAATTCAACTAATTCTGAACAGCAGTCACTTACGAAGCCATGTCCCAAAATAAATTAAACAGAAAATAAATAACGTCCAGCGCCATTTCAAATCCAGTAAAGATGTCAAAATATCTTCAAAAAACCATCGATGGATTCCATCCGCATTTTTAATTCGGAATTTGATTGATCCCTCCTTACTGATACAACGTAAGTTTTGGGGGGACTTTCTGTTTCTCAGTCCACCTGGGTCTTCAATACCTGTTGAATTTTTGTCCGTTGTAACAGTAAGCGTCAAATCATTATTTGCTTCCATTGCCAATAATCTGCAGGGAGGAAAAGCAAAACTGGGTAAGGTTGTCACATTTGGGTAAAAATTATACAAAAAGGCGTTCTACTACAAAGTATTATTTATTATACATTGGTATTAAAATTCATTTTTGTACTTACAATGTTGGGAGTATTTTATTCTTTAAAAGCTCTTCTTTGAACTATATTCCGATATCCAGATATTTCGCTGCCAAAATGGTCTGTGGATTGATTCCTTGGTCATTGCAAAGTTGCTTTGACAATTACACGAGCAAATAGGGCACTCGTAAAAAATAAATTTTTTTTTTTGCAATAAAATTATATAATGAGAGCGGCTCTATTAACTAATAGTGGGGAACTGCATCATCAGCGTTAAATTAGAGGGTGTGAGGATTTGATGTGATGGCATGCCCTACTTCTTACTCATATGCCAGTTCAGCATAACAGAAGGAGTGATTGATACAAGTTGCAATTAGTTACATTTAAAAGCTGACAGGACAAGGATTTGTACAAGAGGATGTTCATGTTATTAGGGTTAATTTCCTACTTAACCTCAAGGAAAGTATAGGCAAGATAATTTTCTTGGGAACTGTAAGCTAGAATCACATCCGTTGTCAAAATTTTGTGGTTTAGTTCCTTACACTCTATAAGGAAAACAATTGTACATGTAAATTAGCACTATCAATATACTCCCCACTAGATATGCTACTCCTTCACGGAGAATAAAGTTCAGGGTATTTCTAATGAGAAAAAAATACTGGCGTCAGTTATTATGAAAGTGTAGTTTACATCTTTGAAATTACATATTGAACTGAACCATGATATGTATGTCATACTTTACCGCATTTTTTCTTAAACATGTCTTGATATAATAACAAGGAAAATCTCGTAGTATTTACATACAGTTGATATCTCGTAAAGAGGGGAAAAACCAGAAGTTTCACACACTCTTGCGGGAAAAGTGTAGCGTGGAACGTATGAAAATAAATAACATTATTTTGTTTCAGCACATAAGACATTGCTGTTGGATTAACAATAATCACTTGACAGATTATGGTGTGTCTGGACAGATTTTATTGACCCAGGAAATAATCAGTTCCCACTTATGTATCTATCTCCTGTATTGATGATAAAACTGGAATTATTACATGTCATTGGAGCTTAAATGCAAAATAAGTTTTTGTTTACACAAAATCCAAGCAACTTTTAAATACATTTTTGATAATAAAATAATAGTAATCATGGCTTGTCAAAAGGATAAAAGTGTCTTTCTCATTTCTTTTAGTGGAATCTTTAAAAGCCTTCAAAGCTGCTGTTAGGGGTTTGTATTCTAATGTAATAATTGTAGTAATAATTTAATCGTTTATTTCCCGTTCCTTTTTTTGCTGCACTGGAAGTTTTGGACATTTAAATTGGGATACATTGTAATGTGAATTGACACAGTGCTATTTTTAGGCGACGTAATTAAATACAAACTCCCATCCGGAGCTTCGTACTAGTAATCTGGTATTTATTGGCAGCACGGGCTCAATTTGAGCAATTAGTAATTATATTTTGCAATATTCTATAAATCTGTTCGAACAATTGGGGCAGGGCGAAGGCTGAATCAATTTAATGGAATTATTACGGGAATCTGCTATTAAATAATTGGTTTTTGTCAGCTTTATCTGTATAATTTCCAACTTCTGCCTCTGCCCTGCCCATGTCAGAACTTTGTCGCTTGATGTTTGCTGCTGACCTGAAAAATGCACGTACATATGTACAAGTGACATGTGCAGGAAACTAATTTATACCGTAGGCTTTAAGTTTAAGCTTTAGATTGGTAAATTAAAAGATTTTTATAGAAATATAGACCCAAAAGTTGGTGTTTCATGGAAGTAATAAAATTTTCCCTTGTTCTTGTTTGATTTCCAAACAGAGTACAATTATTCTTTCAGACAATTTTGTAAATCTCATAGCTCGTCCTATTATTCAATTTAGCTTAGCCATTTATCAGTGTAAATGTTTCCACGTTCCTGTGCTGCTCAAACCAGACATGTACAGCCTTTGAAGACTAGCCTTCAAGGAAGGATTCATTGAAGATGGCGAACGGATTTTTCAGCCGAGGGAAGGAATATGGAAAACAGGCTGAATGTTTTCATAAAAGCTGTGGGGATTAAATTGAACAGCCCATTTTTTTAAAATTGAAATTCATTAAATCTTAAAAATAACTTTATTTTCAAAACTCACGCAAGTTTGATACCATTTCTAAAATGTTGGAATAAAGGAAGGCTCGAAATGAAGGAAGGTTTTTTTTTGGGGGAACGGATGAATACATTTAAAAATTGAAGGAAGGCTGAGGGAAAGCAAATAATTTTAAAGGCTTCATTCAGTGGTGGGAATAAGGAAGTCATTTTTTTAAAAATTGCCCTGTCAAGGCTTCAAGGAAGGTCATTTCGTTTGGACATCTCTGGCTCAAACTAAATTAAAACTACACAATTACTACTGTTTCATACCTATTTACGTATTTTGGAGATTTGTTATAAATAATTACTAGATTGAATACTACGCCGATGGAGTGTCAATGGACGATTTGAAGTAATTTTTCACACTGTCCTACAACTGGGACTCCTGACAGAGTGTTCCTTGATTTTATGCTTCGATCATACCCTATCAGCTATCATATTGATAGAATCCCTGTATTGTAAAATATGTGCTTCAAAAGCGCAAGGGACGAAACAAAATTTGGAACTGCACTTTCAAACGTGTCTACAGATACAAGTGTCTGCTTAAAGGTGAATTGTAACACTGAACAGATCATAATACCAACTTGATTCTCCAGAAGCAGTTAGAACTGAATATAATTTTTGAGGCAGTTATACGAAACATATTTACTCCATGTCCAAACGACTTTCTTCTAAACTTCCTGAAAATTCCACTGGAGGGACGACATTGAAGATTAAAAGCTTCATGCCAATTTTTTGTTTTAACCTGAAACTCATCTCTCTTTTGAGACTAGTGCCGTACAGTTGGAATCAACGGAGCCTGGAACTCTCACCCTTTCCAAAGACCAGCAAATCCTTTAAATTCTGGATCGCAGCATGTCTCATCCAACTTTTTAAAACTATGTTCATCTGCTCCAAGTTGATTGCTGTACTGTTTTCCCGGATATTGAAAACTAATCAAAGTATGAATCTTACCAAAGTGATGGAGTTATTCCCCGCATGTTGTCTCAGTTTTATACTTTCCTTGGGATTTTTGAATGTAGCAAAATTCAGGGATGAAATTATGTTTCTCACAAATCAACTCATACGAATGCGATTGAGGAGTAAGAATAATTTTTTTTTGCAACCAGGTTAAATACATTTATTAACTTTAAATTAATTTGATTAATCTTACATCAAACTTGACTTCCAGGTAATAACAGCCGTTTTCACAAAGACATAATGTTTGTGAAGGTAGCAGTTGTGCTAACTTCAGCCCGTGTCCTTCAGTTCATTTTGTCCGGGATTGCTAAATCGAAGAGGTCCGAATCTTTGTTTGCATTGTTGCCCGAGAGTCTTCAAAATAAATTCACACTTTTCCTTTTCATGGTGATTACCGTCTACTCTAGTTTTGCAATTATAACCGTATTTTTCTTAACTTCATTGATGATGGCATATACTGACACTGTGTGCAGGTTTTTGAAGCAAAGGTACATTATTTGAATGAGATGCACATTTTTTTTATTCAAAAGCCTTGATTCTGATGCTATTGAAATATTTAAAATTGATTATATTTAGAATCGAAAGGACAACTTTAGAAGCTAATCTAATATTCTACAAGAAGTTTCTTGTGCTTCAAAATCTCCTGGAAACAATATTCCGGCACAATTATCTAGTGTTCTTAACGACATATTGCCTCGTAATAGGAACTGTTTCCGCTTTTGGTACCATCAAGCTGTATAGACGAATTGAACTTAGGGTGTACGCCAGCATGCCCATCTCATTTATTGGCGTCACCACATTCAGCTACGCATTTTTAACTAATATGGGGAAACATTTAGGGTTGTCAAAGACAGCCATACGAAACCTTAGTGGAGACATGACACCGAAGCCAGTAGTTACTTTGCTGGGACAAAAATATACTGTAATAATGAAAAGGAATAAATCTAAACTACGCTGTAGCCTACGAGCATGCAAACCTCTCTGTATCAGTATTGGCAATGTTGGTATGATCAGAAAGAACCAGTTCCTGAAATTGTTTTCGTTTATTTTTGTGCAAACCATGCGGTTGCTGATTTTAACCAAGAACTCATGAGCAGGAAAAAACGTGTATTTTACATGGAATTACCTATTTAAATTGGACGGTATAAATGTGGGAATTTTTGTTTATGTTCATATTTGTGTACTATTTTTGATGTTCTCTACTGCTACCGGTTAAATTATTTTTGTGTTTTTAACAAGTAATATAAACGCATTAATTGCTAAGTTATGAACCGTCTTGCTTTTAAAAATAGCGATTCGCCTTCTTTGTGGTATATTCTAATTTTATGTCATGCTTACGATACTTAAATACATTTACGTAAATATTTGTAGTTCTAAAATCCACACGTACAGTTAGATATTTCAAATTTCCAAAAATTGTTTCAGTTTTGTAGCTGCACAGCTACCATTTACATTGTATTTGCATTACTGAAGGGTCTTCAACCCCGCAAATGTTTATAAAAATTTGTACAACGTTGCATTATGTTATGTGGTAACTTATTTGTTAATTTTAGTGGGTGACACTTAAATCAAAGATGTAATCATTAAAACGACAAATATAAAAACTGATTGAAAATTAACGTACAATTTCAAAAATGAAAATGTTATAATAATGATCAGCACATAAAATAATTTCCTACCTGTTTTATATTAAACAAAAAGGGAATTCTCACGTTACGAGATGGATCTAGCTTTAATTCTGATGATAGAACGACGTAACATAACACTTAACTATGTCGGGTATTATGTTGCAAATCCAGATTTCATCTAGTAACGTGAGAATTCCCTTTTTTAATTGATTGGAGATTTTTATTGTTTTTGGCAAGGCCCGGGTAGCATGCTACCCGGGTACAGTCATATTGGCACATCAATAATAGCCGACTTATATGGAAACCGTGTTTCAAAATAAATAAAAATCATTGATTTGGTACACATTTTAAACGCTTGGTTATTCCGGCCATCGTGGTACCCGCTTCTGGTGCCGGGGTGAAACATTTATTACCAAAATTAAATTCGAGAATTGATTTTAAGTACAAAAGCATTTTATTTGGTAAAAATCGCCATGCAAGAACTCTAGGAATGTATTTCTAAATGGCCAAAACCAGGTCGGGTATCATGTCACCCGATCCGTTTAAAAAAATTGTTGAAGTTACTTATATGTCATTGAACAGGTTTGATTTATCATCGAGCCTCTAAATACCGAATTTACCAAATAGCATGGCCGTACCACCTCCCTTTATTTCGGGGCGTCATTTAGGGACAATATTACTGCCAGCATTTACTCATGCCTGAAGGAGCTTAGGACATATTCACTTGTGTAGGTATTACATATTCCTATTTTTCTCTGAAGCAGTTTTTAGACATTTAAAGGGCGAATTGCAATGTGAGCTGACATTTCATTTTGTAGGCTGCATGAGTACTTTCTTTTATCAGAAAATTTTTACTATTAAACGGGCAGGTATAATTTGAAGCACACGCTCAATTTGATCTAGGTATTATTTTTAAACATTCGTTAAATCTGTCCGAACAAATGGATTAGGGCAAAGGCTGAATCAATTGAATAGAATTATTATGTAAAGCATATATGTTTTCCAAAACTTTTGTCAGTTTTAGAATTTGCAACCTTTGTTCTGCCTCTTGACAGATCTTTAGCTCGATGTTTGCTGTCGACATTCACTAATGTATGTGTGCATGTACATGCATAGAGGCTACCTCTGCTGAAATCTAATTTAAGCGGAGTCTTTCTTTTTACGCTTTAAATTAGAGACACTGCTAATTATATGATTATAACAGAAACTGTAGTCACGTAGCTCAAAACGTTGATAGTTTATGTAATTAATATAATTCTTGTTCTTAGTTAATTACCAAAAAAGTACAATTAGTTCAGACACTTCTGTAAACAATTTAGCTCGTTCAATTATTCAATTTAGATGGTTATGTTTCCAAATATTCCAGTTCCATACCTTCACAAAACAATTTTGAACTACATAGAATTACGTCACCAGATGGATTCTTCTTTCGGTTTTAGGAAAATATGCTGTAATTGCTCGATTAAATAAAACGCCATTTCGTAGGACAATTTGAAGATAATTGTCATGGTATTTTTCATATTCTGTAGAGTTCAGGTGACCAGATCAAACTACGCTATAAAATTGAGGCGTTTCGGAAAATGTTATTCTAATAGGTTGATACTTTCGAAAGATAGAGGATCCTGACTCAGTTCAAGAATTTAGAACATAAAGTCGACTCTGAACCACTAAATCGAAGAAGTAGGCTTTAAGAAAATATAAATATCTACGTGTGAAATAGGTAATATTTTTTCAGCATTTTTACTGACTGGACAACAGTTGTTGCATTGGACGGATCAGGATTTGCCATTTCATCAGCAATAAAAACTGCCTACATTTAAAGACTGTATTTTCTATGTGTCGATATGGCATCTAAAATTCCTGTAAATTCCACTGGAGAAACTGAATCCAGGATTGGAAGCTTCATGCCACTTTTCTGTTCTACCTTAAAACTTATCTCCATAATGAGACTAGTGCCGTACAGGTGGGATCAACAAACCCGGAAACTCTCACCCTTTTCAAAAACCAGCAAATCATTTAAATTTTGGATAGCAGTGTGTCTCATCCAAGTTTTAAAAACTATGTTCATATTTTCCAAGCTGATTGTTGTAGTGCTTCCCTGGATATTGAAAACTGATCAAAATACTAGTCTGACCAGCGTAATGGAATTAGTGCCCGCATTTTGTCTCAATTTTATGCTTGTCTTGGGATTATGGAATATTGCAAAATTCAGAGACGAGATTCTCTTTCTCACAAATCAACTCATACAAATGCGATTGAGGAGTAAGAATACATATTTATTTCGGAACCAGTTAAAATTAACTTGTATTAATTTGATGCTCAACTTACAGGTAATAACAGCCGTTTTCACAAAGACATCATGCTTGTGAAGGTGGGAGTTGTACTAATGTCAATCCGTGTCCTTCAGTTCATTTTGTCAGGGATTGCTAAATCGAAAAAGTCCCAATCTTGGTTTGCTTTGTTGCCGGAGATTCTCCAAAATAAATTCTCGTTTTTACTATTTGTGGTGATTACAATCTACTCTAGTTTCGTAAATCTCACGTCATTTTTCTTAGCTGTATTGTTGATGATCTATACTGACACTGCATGTAGGATTTTGAATCAAAGGTATTATTTCAGCGGTGTAATTAATTTCTTATTTAGAAACTTTGATTCAGAATCTATTGTAAATTTACCGTAATAATTACTTTTTATTTTTAGAAGAATGGAAACGACAACTTTAGAAACCAATGTCTTATTCTACAAGGAGTTTCTTGTGCTGCAAAATCGTCTGGAAACAGTATTCCGGCACAATTATCTAGTGCACTTAGCAACCTATTGCCTTGTAATAGGGACTATATGTTCGTTTGGAAGCATAAAGTTGTATGGAAAAATTGACACTAGAGTATACGCAAGTATGCCCATCTCATTTCTTGCTGTTAATACCTTTAGCTACGCATTTTTCACTAGTATGGGAAAGCATCTGGGGTTGTCAAAGACAGCCGTACGAAGCTTTGGTTCATTAATGACACCACAGTCTTCAACTAAATTACTGGAACAAAAAGACGATGAAACAATGAAAAGGAACAAATCAAAACTGCGCTGTAGCTCACGAGCATGTAAACCACTCTGTATCAGTATTGGCAATGTTGGTATGATCAGAAAGAACCATTTTCTGAAAATGTTCTCGTTTACGTTTGTACAAACCATGCGGCTACTGATTTTAACCAAGAACTCATAGAATGAAAAAACGTAATGTAATTTACGGGTAATGGAATTATAATGGCAAATTAGACGATATAAGGACAGTAAGGGAATTTAATATGTCACCGGCATATAAACACATTAACTGTTACGAACAAACTTACTTTTAAAATCGGAAATTATATCAATTACCTGGATTCTTCTATAAGAATAGGTAATTTACTAGATGTAATATTATGCCTTAAAGATAAAACAGTTGAAATAAGGCTTAACAGTTCGGTTTTTTTAATGAATTCTGTTACAAGCTTCAGTTATCATTAGATCTTACAAAACTAATTACTACTCCACCAATAACCTTGTCATTGATAATACACATGTCATAGTTGCATTACAGTTAATACTATGAAAGTAATATTTATTACTTTTGTTATTGTCAATTAACTTGAACGTTATATACTTTATTCTGAAATAACGAAATGACAAATTTAATAAAGCATAATAAAAATAAATTAATAAAAAATTAATCTTTCTTAGATTTAAACCATCAGCAGCATCAATCACTACTGCTACACCGTAGAAAAAATATACATTTTCACGTCTCAACAAGTAGTAATTCTTCTAAATACTGAAAAATTGTGAGAGCTCGAAAAATTAGTGTCGATTATGGATATTTCATTAGATTAGTAGTGGCACGTAGTTAATACTAGTCATGTGTATGCATTTTACAAAACACTTACATAAGGCATAACAAAAACATATTTTATTATTATTTATTATAATATTATTATTGTAATAATATTTTTACACATGCTCAGACTGCATTAGCCTAAACTATATTTGCATTTTTTACCTGGAGTCCCGCTCCCTTGTACACGGAACATCCTACTGTTCTAACTAATTTGCATTTTTCTTTCTACTGATTATGCTTGTATTTGTTTTAATGTGTACTTTGGGTAGCTCACCTGGGGCTCCTAAATACCAATGTCAATACTTTTCCCTAACGTTTCTAGAATACCTGGACATTATTCTAATCATTTTTTCTGCTAACCCTACAATCAAATGAGTGAGTTGAACGACCAGTCAAGCTCAACTCTTCATATACAGCTAATTTTGTCACCTATGTATGTACCTTTTTTATATGCCTTATCTCATATGTATTTTAACCTAGTTTAAGCGATATACCAATGTATTACAAATGACTCTTTATTCATAATTATTTCATTGTAATACGTTTCCTCCAAAAGACAAAGAAACCTCACCCTATAAAAGGGCTCCGAGACTACATCTCGGAGAGCACTTCTTCTCCAGCCTTCCTATTGTAAGGACCTCAATTTCCTGGAGTATTTTCTCCATTCCTACACATTACTCTGCACATTTTCATTTTACCCCTTAACATTACCAATTTTATTTTAACCATAATTGACCCTACCTAAGTTCACTTTGGAGTGTATATTATCCAAAGCTCCGTAATTAGTTTGTACCAGGGTTGGTTTGGTTTAAACCAAATGATTTAAACCATGGTTTAAACCAAACGGTTTTTTTTTATAAAAACCAATGGTTTAAACCAAACACCTAAAATATTAATATTTTCAATCCAAAATGCTTATATTTCGTCGTGCACAAAACTTGTGCAGTTACTGTGATATTGTGTAGTTAAACTTTAGTGAAGTAAATAATACTATTAGCTTTTAGTCTTGTACATTTAGAAATTCGGAATCGTTTATAAAATGAAAAATGCCAAAATTGTGTTTATGCTGCAAAGTTATCGTTAAAATTATATCTAAATTATTAAATATTTAATGCTTTGTGATACTTACTGAGTTTGATGAATAAGTAAATTTGTTTAAATTCACATGTTTTTGCATATTAATGAATGTTTTGGATTGAAAATTTGTTTAAACCAAAAAAACCTGGTTTAAACAAAAAAAAAACCTGGTTTAAACCAAAAAAACCTGGTTGTTTGGTTTTTTTGAAAAAAACCAAAAACAACCCAACCCAGGTTTGTACCCTTTAAACTTAGTACTTTGTAGTAACTATTCTTGTTGCAGTAATTAAATTGAGTCTTATTGAGGTTTAACCTATTGTTGTTTGTTCCACTCTTACAACACATTTACTCCATCTTTCCATCTCGTACCATAAGTCCCTCATCCATCAGGAACATAAGTTATCCCGTTTCTAACGAAACAATACAAGTTAATTATTTTAAAGTTTATTAATTAATAATTAACAACATTAAGTTGAAACATTATTGTCACTCAAAACTTGCAATGTACAACTAAAACACGTGGTTTAACAAATATATAGGTACAAGAATTATTTAAGATGAACAAGTATGCAGAGTTTACGCCACTCCGCCTTATCGTTCCGCAAGCGTTACGTTGATATGTTTGTATGCCTCTGAATGATTTTTACTGACAGAGAGAGAAAGAGGAAATAGAATAAACTCATGATACTACCTTTGCCCAACACAACTCCAGGAGGGGGGGGGTAATGTACTTCAACAAATTAAATCAGGGCGAAGGATGAATCCGTTAATAGTTATTACGTGATGCTGCCTTTAAATACTGTGTTTTGCAAGCTTTAAAACACCTGTCTCTTCCCTTCCAATTGGTAGTTTGATATTTGCTGTTCACAATAATTGTCTGTTCAGGGGAAATTTACGCTTTAAATTGAAGAAACTACCATCAATTAAATGATTATTAATGGAATGTTTATATAAATATTTTGCAATAAAAGTTGATGTTTTATGTACATAACATTTTTAAGACATTTAACGAAGTAACAAAAGTGTACCTTGTAATTGTTTAATTCTCAAAGATATAACTAATTGTTTCCGACAATTTAAAACAAAAATTTAGCTCGTGCTATTAATCAATTTAGTTTGTTATGAAGATAAATAACAGCAAATTACAGTTATGAGACTTCGGCTAAAAATGATTCATACCTAGACGTAATTATTTCGCCGATTTTAAATGCTGGAAATGTTTTTTAAATTTTTGATTAACTAAAACGTTAATGGCGCGTCGACGAGCAAATTAAAACTAGTAATCATTGAGTCTATTGTTGTAATATTGTAAGTTTGTAATGTACTTGGTGTTTTGTCACATCTGGAATTGTAATATTGTATGATTTTGTGGCACAGCATTTTGTTACTGTGATTGTGGCTGTAAATTACGTAACTGCTAATCCTTGACTTGTTTAGTTGAATGGCTTTCACATAGTGCTGTAAATAAGTTAGGATTTACAAATGTAATTAAGTCTGGATCGAAGTTGAAATTTGAATTTAAACTGGAGTTCAATCTTCGAATCTATTTGAATTATAGTTCAAAGTTTTTGCTCAAGTATACAGATATGGAATTCTTGGTTTGGATTTACAATCAAATCGTGATTTAAATTGCAGTTAGGATGATTAAATAAAATTTTGGTAAACATTCAAATTCAAGTATGGACGTAATTTTAAGTTTGGTTTAATTTCAATGTTGATTCCAAGTTCGAGTATTAATTAAAGTTAGTATGCATCATTTATATAATTTTGTGACTTTGTGTAGTATTTTGTTATTGTGGTAGTTTTTGTTGTTACAAATTTAACGTGTGGTTTTGTTTACTATGTTTTCTACTAAACTATAATATTTGAAAACACAAAACTCCAAACTGTATTCCAACTTGATTTGTGTATTTACTGAGTTGGAACTGTCCAAAAAGATTTATTTGCTTTTCTGTTCAAATAACCTGTTATAATGGCTAAAAAATATTTACTTCGAAATATATAGTGATTATAGAAACGTGTTGTTTGCAGATATGCTGTATTACTGTAATTCGGAAAGCCATTGAATCTGGACTCCAGCTCAAGAATGTTGAGCGGGAACTCCACTCAGACTGTTATTGTGTGCCCTCAAATTGGTATGTCGTTATTAGAATTATAATTAGAAAATTAGAGAGTCGTTATACCGTACTGCGAGATATTTCATTGGACAGATCACCATAAGGATTGGTCTCATGAGCAGCAGTGTATGAAAAGTTACTTAACCAATTGTGTAATATATGGTTTTAATTTTAATTTAAAAATATTTTCGAGAGCTACAAGTGTGAAGTTAGAGGTAGGTTATCGCTACAAAGTAGGGACAGTTGTTGCATTGGACGGTCCAGGAATTTGCCTTTTCATCAGCAATAAAAACTGCCTACATTTAAAGGCTGGATTTACTCTGTGTCGACATGACATCTAAAATTCCTTTAAATTCCACTGTAGAAACAAAACCTAATATAAGGAGCTTCATGCCATATTTTTGCTTTACCTTAAAACTTATCTCCATAATGAGAATACTGCCTTACAGTTGGAATCAACAAACCCTGAAACTCTCACCCTATCCAAAAACCAGCAAATCCTTTAAATTCTGGATTGCAGCATGTCTCATCCAACTTTTAAAAACTATGCTCATTGGTTCCAAGCTGATTGCTGTAGTGCTTCCTTGGGTATTGAAAACTGATCAAAAACCAAGTCTGACCAGTGTGATGGCGTTAGTGCCCGTAATTTGTCTGAATTTTATTCTCATCTTGGGACTGTGGAATGTTGCTAAATTCAAAGACGAAATTTCGCTTCTCACAAATCAAATCATACAAATTCGACTGAAGAGTAAGTACAATTACATGTTTATTTCGACCTATTTTAATTAACTAGAATTAACATTTTATCAAACTTGACTTCCAGGTAGTAAGCGCCGTTTTCACAAAGACGTGATGTTTGTGAAGGTAGGAATTGTACTAATTTCAGTCCGTGTTCTTCAGCTCAGTTTGTCCGGAATTTCAAAATCGAAGAGGTCCCAATCGTTATTCGCTTTGTTGCCGGAGATTGTCCAAAATAGATTGACGTTTTTGCTTTTCGTGGTGTTTACTGTCTACTCTAGTTTTACATGTATAATCGCATTTTTCTTACCTTCCTTGATGATGGCGTATACTGACACTGTGTGCGGTTTTTTGAAACAACGGTATATTATTATTTCAATTATGCAGGATATTTTATTTAAAAGCTTTGATTTTGAAGCTCTTGAAACTCAAAGTAATTTCTTATTTTCAGAAAGGAAATGGCAACATTAGATGACAATCTAATATTTTACAAAAAAATTCTTGTGCTACAGAATCTTTTGGAAACAGTATTCCGGCACAATTATCTAGTCTACTGCACGACATACTGCCTCATATTGGGAACTATATGTTCATTTGGTGGCATAAAGCTGTATGGAAAAATTGACTCCAGAGTGTTCGCAAGTATGCCCATCACTTTAGTTGGTATCATAGCATTCACCTACCCATTTTTTACCAGTATGGGGAAACATTTAGGGTTGTCAAAGACGGCTATACGAAAACTTGGTGGGGCAATGACACCAAAGCTATCGGTTTTACTGCGACAAGAAGATGAACTAGTAATGAAAAGGAACAAATTAAAATTGCGCTGTAGCTTACGAGCCTGCAAACCACTCTGTATCAGTATTGGCAATGTTGGCATGATCAGAAAGAACCAGTTTCTGAAAGTTTTTTCCTTTATTTTTGTGCAAACTATGCGGCTGCTGATTTTAACCAAGAATTCATGAGTTGGCAAAACGTATAATGCCACGTATGTATTTTTTACTCGAAGATGTCCCATTTCGATTTGTAAATCGGATGGGAGTCGGATTTGTCGGATTTTTGTAAATCTCCATAAAAGATATGTTTTGATTTTCCTTACTGAATCTGATGTACATACCTAGTGTGAGGTTCAAAAATTCCTGCTGAAAGAAATTGAAAATCCCTGCTGAAAAAAATTGAAAATTTGATTATTTTTAGTCTTTTTACTCTATTTAGCACGTTCAAGCAATATTGGACCATCACATTTCAACACGTACGTGAATCTCAACCGTGGTATTTTGAACACGGGTTATGATTTGTAAATGACGCCGGTGATCCTAAATTGTAGTGCATAAACGAATTTCTTCTATTCATATGAAAGGACATAGTTTAGAACTGAAACGGAACCGGAAATGTCTTTAGATTTGACATTGACTTTACAACCATTGTTTCACTTCATACATATCTCCCTACAACTTTCCTCACATGTATTAAATAAGAATAGATTGTTTGCTTTATTTTGAAGTTAATTTAAACTAGCGTAACCTACACGTGCCCAGAACAATCAAAATTAATGAGTATGGACTGGTTGTTTCAGAGTTTGCGTAGAGTGTTACAAACAAGAGTGGTTTCCTCTTAGGCAGTTTTCCCTTTATGTTGGAATGATTGGTTTTTTTATATATTTTTATAGGATTATATTTACATTATATAGTAGTAAGATATAGTGACATCTCATATATTGGCAGGGATTTTGCCATCCCTTGAGAATCCCTATATAGGAAAACACTGTACTTAATTTAGTACGCAAATACCAGAATAGTGTTTTTGTTGCCTCAAATGGTTTTTTAATGTAAAACTGTAGTCGAAAACGCAGTTGTTGACTCATTGACTCCGAGTAAATAAGTAGTGAGTAAAGTTACTCAGAATGTTCAAAACACGCAATTGAGTTCTTTGGATGGAATCATCTTATATAATAATCCCTGATTGATGTGTAAAAGGAAAAGTCAGTAAACTATTTGCTGTTAAATCTAAGCATCTGAACAAATTACAAAATCAGTTTTCGATCTCATCCTTTCTCATACTACATTCCACCTAGGGGTGATCATCTCGTTGGTTTTAAAATTCTCGTTTGTCTCGTTTTTGTTTTTGGAAAAAATATGAAAATAAGATATTTTGAAAACGATAGTAGCGAGAGTAAAAAATAAACTAGACAAACGAGACCGGGCAAAAATATGGGTTTTATTGAACTATTTAAATTTAATACTTATTGCCATTTTCGCAAAATCTGGCCACTTTACTAATCGAATCAATCCCAAAAACGCAAGTTGTTTATTTTTGGGTGTGCACCATTAAATTTAAAAACAAATAAAGATCATGATAAATCTAAGTGAACACCCCCAACAATAAAAATTGGAACCAAGAGTTGACAAAATATCTTAATTCTCTCAATGGAATTGCAAAACGCCCTAAGTTTCAGTTTATTGCGGACTCAGGGAAGTAATAATTTCAAACGATATTCTCGGTTAATAAAACGAGATGTCTCGTTGATTCATAAAGAACGAGACAAATGAGAATCTCGTCTCGTTGTCTCAGTATGCTCACCCCTAACCACCTGAATATCACGAATTTCTGATCATTTTCGATGTAAAAGTACAGTATAAAAATTTTGAATTCATTATTTATATAATAATTTTTAATTAAATTTTTTATCGTTTTATTCTGTAATATATTTTCAAATATCAGTCTTCTAGTTACCGTATTTTGCACATGTTGGCCAAATCACGTTTAAAGTCATGTAATATGAAACGTAAATACATATTAGGTAAAAACCGTAAAATGACATTCGATTTTTGCTAAAGAGTTAGTCATACAGCTTTATCGCTTGTCTTCTTCACAGTATTTATTGTTGCTTTATTAGTTTTTTTTTAATTTAATCTAACGCATAACATAATTAAAATGCCAAAATATTATTGGCAGCAAGTTTGAACCATACAGTGAATTTCCCATATAGTGGTTTCCTCTTAGATGGCATTTCCTCTTTAGTGGCATCAAAAAACCCTCCTAGAGGTTTGCAATGTTAAAGGTATACAATATAGTGGCACCCACTATAATGGTATTCCCTCTATAATGGCACCATTATGTGTTACGGTGGCTCGGCCATGCAAAATTATAATGGCAGTTGGCATAAAATTAGCTAGTTAATGGTATAACACGGTGTTATAAAACGTGCGGGAGGTAAATAATGCTTGTGTCGATTGGTTCAATTTTAATTCTAAATGTTACTGCATACCATGAAATTCTTATTGTGGTATACTGAAGCTCATGTATGATTAGCTGAAGTTACGTAATAGTATCACTTAAAAGGTAAAACGAACAGTTACACAACAAAGCATTGGTATTTTTACCTTGGCCCACTTTTAATAAGTTTCAATTCGTTATTTATTTTTTAACGTAATTTAAACGTTTTCCATAATCTGAAGCCAAAATTCGGTGTCTGGAAGGACGCTGTATTATTTTGATGATGTTTTGGAAAGTGTACCTGCCATAAAAATTTGGATTTCTTCGCAAGTAGCTCCGACCAATCGGTCTGGAATGGTGACCTTGCAGTTGAAAAGTTTGCTACTACTTACAATATTACCAGTGTGAGGGTATCTATATTTACTGAATATTTTAAACTTACTGACCTTTGCATACCTCATAGTTTTACGCATTCTGTACAAATAAATTATTTTATAAATATATTTAGCCAGTTATTAGTTATAAACATTAATAGTATATAGTTAGCCATTAATACCATATAGTGGCATCTCTATATAGTGGCAGGAATTTGCCACTCCCTTGGAAACCACTATATAGGAAATTCACTGTACCTTGAACGTGTAGACATGTGAATAGACTTCTGAATCAATGGCTTCCCTACTTCTAATAAAAAACCATTTGGCGTTATCCCAATCGATGGAATGCTTTCTGTTGTTGAAAATATGTCAAGCAACTGCTGATTTATCACTGTGCCCCAAACGACCATGGTTCATGTGTTCTTTAAGACGTGTGTGTAAAAGGACGATAAGTCTCACCGTTATACATTTTAATTATTAAATATGTGTACATTTTTTATTGCACAAAAATAATTACAGCTCACGACTCGACAGCTCAACAGAATAATTGCTACATCGTTCCGCTCGTGCACAAAATTATCGTGAGAACTATTTTCGTGGCCGTAATATAGCGAAGACCATAATATGGGGAATCCCTATTGTGTATACCTTATACAGACAAACTCCTGGGGAGGATTTGACAGGGCTACTATAAAAGGGGAAACTGTCCCTCAGGGGTCCCCAATATACAGACTGAACTGTAACAATAAATCAGGCTACGATTCACGCAGTCTCCCGAGACATTTAAATAAATGTGAGTTATTATCCGTCCAAACATGCTGGGGAAATATTGTTAGAGTAAATTGTTGGAGTTTATCAGCAATCAAGCTAAGGGGAAACTACATGTACATACTAATAGTATGTATAAAAGCACAGAATTATTTTGAAAATAAATAATTACATAATTCCAGAATCACCACAATCATGAGAGACAAAAATAGTGCATGAAGAAATAACAATGACACACTTCATGTTTTCCTCTCCGATCGCAAACTCCATTTGCAAAAATTCTGAGAACATATTTACATTACAATTTAATAGCATATATTTGATTTTGGGTTTCGAGAATATTGCAAATGTTCGTTTTATTACAAGTCTCCGTCGTCCACTTTCCCTCTTCAGGGTCAGAATAATAATTGGAGAAATTTATAACCCTCGACAATATACACCTATTATTTTTTAAAACCGCCCATGTTATGGAGACAGTATTCGGAAGCTCCGCGTGGATTCCAAGGCAGATGGTAATTATATTTAAATACACAGCTTTTAATTATTTATAATTATTCCAGGACTGCATTTACACCTGGTATGATTGCGTTCTGCTTCTGTACTCAAAGTATTTGGATTACAAGCAATTATGTGATTCAGCATGTATACATGTGTAGCTATTATTTGAATGTAAAATGAGTATAATTTAAACCCATTAATTTTTAAAACGTGTTTCATAACATAGGAATTTATTTCTGCGGGAGCACAAATTCAGAATTATATTCTATTACAACTGAATTACTCTTTCGGAGTTTTTACTCATGATACTTTCTCCGTGTAGACATGACGCTTTCTAAAATACATGGGAATTCTACGGAGGGAACTAATTCCAAAATTTCGAGTTTCATGCCGTGCTTTTGCTTTACCCTCAAACTTATCTCAGTCCTGAGACTAGTGCCATACAGTTGGAGTCAGCACAGTCGGAAACTCTCACCCTATTCAGAAACCAGCAAATCCTTTAAAATTTGGATTATCGCATGTCTCCTCCAAGTTGTCAAAACTCTGTTCATTGGGTCCAAACTCATTGCTGTAATTCTTCCCTGGCTATTGAGTACTCAACCAAATACAAATCTTACAAGGCTGATGGAATTAGTGCCCGCATTCGGTGTGAATATTGTTTTTCTCTTGGCAAATTGGAACGTAGCAAAATTCAGAGGAGAAATTATACTCCTCACAAATCAAATCCTACAAATGCGGCTGACAAGTGAGATTACACATTTTGAAATCTGATTTAATTATAAATTACATTTATTTGTAAATACAATTACTTGAATTCCAGGCAATACCCCTCGGGTTCAGAAAGACATAAAGTTTGTAAAAGTTGGGGTTGTCATATTTTCAACTCGAGTCCTTCAGTTCATTTTGTCCGGGATTGCTCGATCGAGGAGGTCCCAGTCACTGTTCGCTTTGTTGCCCGAGATTCTTCAAAATAAATTCTCGTTTTTACTTTTCGTGATGTTTACAATCTACAGTAGTTTGGCAACTTTTGTTGGCTTTTTCTTAACTTCCTTGTTGATGACCTATACTGACACTGTATGCTCTTTTCTGAAACAAAGGTAATATTATTTCAATGCTCTGCAGGATTTCTTATTTAAAAGCTTTAATTTTGAGGCTCTTAGAATATTGCTGTAATATCTATTGTTTGCAGGAAGGACACGACAACTTTAGAAATTAATGTTTTATTCTACAAGAAGATTCTGGTGCTGCAAAATCTCCTGGAAATATCGTTCCGGCATAATTATATATTGAACTCTACGACATATTGCCTCGTAATAGGGACTATTTGTTCCTTTGGTAGCATCAAATTATATGGAAGAATTGAACCTAGAGTGTACGCCAGTATGCCCATCTCATTTATGGCTGTCACTACATTCAGCTACGCATTTTTTACTAGTATGGGCAAACATTTAGGGCTATCAACAGCAGCTTTACGGAAACTCAGTGGGGTCATGACCGCAAAGCCGCCTGTTTTCCCGGGACAAAATCACGACAGGATATTGAAAAGTTACCAAGCAAATATACGCTGTAGCTTCCGAGCTTGCAAACCCCTCTCAATCCGAGTTGGTAATCTTGGCACCATCCGAAAAAACCAGTTCCTGAAAGTATTTTCCTTTATTTTTGTGCAAACCATGCGTCTGCTGATTTTAACCAAGAACTCCTGAGCCGTAAAAGTATGTAATGCCGCGTGTGTTTTACAAGGAAAATATTCTCATTAAATTTGTAAATTCGACACTAAAACTAAGAAAACAATTAAAGAGGACTAAAAATTACTTTCTATCGAGTATTAATCGTTACAAACCAATTTAAATTGATTTAAACCCAAGACAACTATTTATTGTGGGTTCGACCAGAGAAACCCAAATGGTAGTTTGTTATGTTTAAAAGTATACCATTGACCGTAACTAAATGCTGTGTTTGGAAAAAATCGTTGTTTGTCTAAAATTATCATTGTATGATTATTACATCAAGTTAATATCCAGCTGGGATCCACGCAATTCCCGAACCATTAAATATAATGGGAAAGATTTTACGCTGAAAATTTAGCAGAGAAATTAATTGATTTCTTAACAAGGTTTAAATTAATGTAATTTACAACCAATTGCAGAATACAATATTTCTTGGCACGTGGCAAATTACAATACATTCAAAGGGATATAATTATTACCTATGTATGCATCTTTAATATCATAATTGTTTAAATGACTGACGGGGACGCTATATCTGGAAGAATAATTCCGTCTACCTGATATTTGACAGTTAGCGTCAGTGATTCCTATCCTAAACTTGTCCACTGTAGTCTGAGAATGTATTCGTAAGTTATTTAGTCAGATTCTGGCTTCAGAAGATGGCAATCATATTGAACGTCGCGAGGAAGGTCAGAACTAGACCAGAATCTCCTCGAATTCAAAATTGTATGCCGTACTTTTGCTTTATAATTCGCTTATTAGCCATCCTAAAGATGTTTCCATTCGACTGGAACTCCAGGACCAAAAATTTGACACGGTCTTGCAATGCCAGGAGAACCCTTTGGCTCCATCACTCCTCTGTTTTCTTGTTCTTCGTTAAAACTGTCATGACGGTTGTGGCACTACTAAAGGGCTTACTGGTTTGTTTCACGAGTCGAGACAAGTGTCCCAGTTTGAGTCAATTGCTAGAGATGTGGACCACAATGACGATACATATGATATTTTTTGCTGGGTTCTGGAATTTATCTAAATTTCGAGATGAGGCCATGCTCCTCACAAATGAAATCCTTAACCTGCGGATACAAAGTAAGGGATGAATTTTAAATCTACTTCGTTTTGTTACAAAGTTCCTTTTCAATTTAATACTTTGGCCTGGAGACTTTATACATGTCATGCATGCATCTGTATTTACAGGTGGGGACAAGAGGCTTCTCTCAGAAGTGAAGTTCATCAGGGTTGGGGTTATAATATATATCCTTCGATATGTCCAGTTCACTTTGCTAGGGCTGAATAAATCCAAGAGATCACAATCTGTGTATGGTTTACTCCCAAACTTTCTCCAAAATCAAGTCCGCCTGATGCTTCACTCTGCTTTTGTTATTTATACCAGCTTTGGTTGCTGGATTAGCCTTTTTATCATTTCCCTGATGGTTGCCTACTCCGACACACTCCGATATTTCTTAAAACAAAGGTTCATTAATAAATTATTGTTCCTTCAAGACAATATAGAATATTGCCTTTACACAATTTAAAAAAAAAACAAAAATTTATTTTAATTTATACAGGAAACCTTTGGCCTCCCCTTATGACAAACTACTTCTGTACAAAAAGCTCATGATCCTCCAAAGCCTAATTGAGTCAATATTCCGCCAAAACTTTTTAGTTCAAGTGACTACCTACTGTTTCGTAACAGGAATTATTGTTTCCTTTGGTTGCCTCCGTCTCTACGGGAAAATTGATACTAGGGTTTATGCTAGTATGCCAATTTCCCTGATTGCAATAACCTCCTTCAGCTATGCCTTTTTCACTAGGACGGGCAAACTTGTGGGGATGTCCGTCACTTATGCCCGAGCTAGTTTTTTCGGAGTTTCAAATATACAAAAAGTAAGGACTAAAATCCCTTTTGGCATTGGCGACCGGACAAGCTTTAAACAGTCAGTCGTGAGGACTAATGCTGGAATTAGTACTCAAGCTGAAAGTCGTTCCTATATAAAAGCATGCATGCCTTTATCCATCCGAGTTGGGAATGTGGGAGTGATCAAGAAGAATCAATTCCTCAAGATGCTATCCTTCATTGTGGTGCAAACCATGCGGCTGCTGATTATGACGAAAAATTCTAACATGTAGATAAAGAAAAATGTACAGAGTCCAGGGGACAGGTTAAGTGTCAAGATTTTTGTTATAGAAATTAAAATGAAATAGCGAATGCGATTATGTAACATAATCGTGATAAAAATAGAGACAAGTGTCCAACCTCAGGGTATTTCTTTTGGTTATTTATTTCTGCGGGAAATTGAATTTACTTGGATGATAACAAAATAACCGTTGTGTAGAATTTTATCGTTTAGGGGATATTCCCGAAAAAATCCTTTTGTTTTGGGGAGACATTCCCACGGCAATCAGTTATAAGCCAAATCAAATAAACAAAAATTAAAAGTTACATAAGTCTCAATGTATAGGAGCCAGTCAAAGGTTACAAATAAGGACCCAGTATCAATAATGGATATTACTGACGTCACCAGCATTTAAAAAATCGACTCATTTTCTTCAACAAATTCAATTGACTCCGGACAGACCGATGACTTGCTCCAGAGTGCTGGAACCGATGGAGACTGCAACTCCCATCACTCAGCAAACTCTCACTGTCATTGTCCCTCACAAAAAGGAGCTCAATATCGTTGAAGCTAGTTGCAAGACGCTCATTCCGACAGTACAGCACTTGATCCGAGCTGCAGGTTTGAATGGGTAAATAATCAAAAAATTCATTCCGGCGTATTTCCTTCTCAGAGATTGCCAGGCGTCTTTGTAAGCGCTCAAACTCCGTCTTCAGCCTCGCAACTTCCCCATCGTCTAAATTCATTGAAGGAGAGTATTCCTGAGAATTGATGCAAAACTGGAAGAATTTCCTGTCCACGTTGTCTATCCATCTTTGAAAAAGGCCACAATTATCAAATTTCTTCCCTTTAATAATTATTTATAAATATTTATTTAAACTTGACAAATTATTGCGTACATGAATTTATAAATAAAAAAAACAAGGGGATACTTACTCCTTCCGAAATTCCTCCAATTCGCTAGTCTTCCTCAACTTGGCGGATTTATTTTGGGTCTTTAAACAATTGGACATTTTTTGAGGAAAATTTATTTATTCTGTAGTCTGTCGTTATTTCTCAATTGAAGGAGTTCGTGGAGTCCGCTCAAGAGTGACTTTGGACAAGGACAGAGCAAAGTTCAACTGAGAACCTGAAGTTCGAAGACGGAATAACAACTGCCACAGTATCCCTCAACTACAGAATCAATTATTTGGTGGAATTAACTTTACAGTATACTCTCATTATTAGGAGATACCCTTCAAATAGATTTTTTTTTGGAGGAGCTATCCTTTGTGGACACAATCAAGTTTAACCCAGTTGTTTCCTTCTTTTCTCACTTTTTCTCTGTTTTTGCTCCTGGGAGGAGTGCTCTTGTAGAGACATTGGTCTGTATATGTGTCTGAGCTAAAATTATGGGTATAGAAAGTAAGATTTGAGGAAAGGTTTATTGACATACTGGTATCAGTTCAAAGTCAAGTACAGTTGGGTTTGAACTTGTGACATCATGCAGCATGACTACAGCATTGTCATGTCGAATTTAAAGACATTTTTGGATGTGATATGCAAGTCCAATCATTTGTGCTTATAAATGGACTGTATATATGTACCTACTATCCGTAGAATTAAATATCATATTTATGTACCTCAGTACGCAGGAACTTTTGTGCTTAAGGGCAAAAAGTTTAAGATACTAAAAATAAATAATTCGTTATCAAAAGTGTCACAACAGGGTTTCTTTTTTTTTCGTGGATTGTAAATAACGTAAGTATCTGTATGTTTTCGTTGTTTCCATATTTTGAAGTTTTAATAGTGAGGAAATGCTTTCTATATTTCTGAGCTCATGATGACTGCCTGCGTGTATCCCAAAGGATTGCAACATTATGGACTAGTTGTTTACAATTGAGTACATTTCTACGCATGATATTCAAAGTATTTACGTGTATATATTTACACGGATGCATAGTTGGGTGTAGAAATTTGTATTTTGGAAAATAAACTTATGGAAAGTTCTAGAAAGGGCTATGTTAGGACTGGTATGTGATTTATCCCTTATACGCCAGTTTGTAAGAAATTTTATCCAATAAAGATTCTGGCGGCAGAAGCAAGAGGCGTGAGGTGACGTAAAATAATGCACTGCTAAATACAATTCGTTTCCCACATTTCAAAGAGAATTTGTTTTGCAAATTAAAAAATTACACCGAGGTCAGTCCAAGAATGAAGAAGTTACAGCTGCCAAATAACTTAAAAACAACAAGAATTTTTTCAAGTAAACTTGTATTTTGCTTCTGTAACATTTAGCAATTATTTTTGACATAATTATTACATGTTAATTTCACATCAGATTTAAAATAATTATTGTTAGCATACTCTATTTACTATTTCTTGATTCATATTCAACTAAAGGAGAAGCTTATGGACCAACTGTCAATTACATAATTTTCCAGTATTACTTTGTAATGTATGTATGTAATGTATTTTTACCACAGTAATCTGCTCATAGTGCCCCTCATGGGTACCGGTTTTACCCGGGTATTTGGGTACAGGTTCAGGTACAGGTGCGTATCAGGTACAAACCTTTTGTACCCATCCGGTTTGGGTACAGGTTCAGGTTCAGTCGTTAGATACCTAAAAATGCAGGTTCAGGTATGGGTATGGGTACAGGTACAAAAACAATCTTTTGTGTATAAACCCATCAGGTACGGGTACACACTGGGTAAATATCTGAACCTGAATGTAAAATACCTGAACATTGAGGTACTTTTTAGTCAATAATTATTTCCAAGTAACACATGCAAAGATGTTGATGAGTTTAAAACAAATAAAAATTTTGACCTTGAAACATGTTAAATTAAAATTTATATGTATGAGCTCTGTCATGAAAATTAATTCCACCATATACGATGACGAGATTATTTACCCAGCATTAGCTCGAATGGCGAGAGATTTTTTAGTAGTTTCTGGAATGAAGTACCGATAAAGCGAGCCTTCTCATATGGCCCAAATTTTCTGATGCATAAACTCTTATCAATGAGTGGAGAAACGATCAGGAAATGTTTTTGTCTCAAAGATTGACAGAAATTAAACTGTAAAGTTTGAATCCAAAAAGAATTGTATTTTTTAAAGAAAAAATTAGTGATGTTACTTTAGAAATCCTTTAAATTAGTACAATCGAAAATACCCGGGTAGTTTCAGGTACTTTTAAAATATACCCGGGTAAATGTACATTTTTGGGTACTTTTTGGGTACAGGTACTTTTCAGGTACAGGTACTCCTGATTTAGTTTGAGTACAGGTACAGGTTTAGGAAAATTGAACCCAGGTATTCAGGTACAGGTACGGGTATAGGTTCAAAAAATCCATGTACTCATGATTCAGGTACAGGTTCAGGTCCAGGTACAACATTTTTGTACCCATGCGGGGCACTAATCTGCTCTATAGTCTTGGACTGTACAAAGAATCCCATAGCGAAATTTCTCCAATCTTGATCTTGATTTCGAGTGACATATGTAAATAGATGGATGATTCTATATCTTCACAATTATTTCACTTAAAGATGTATATTTTATGAGCACTGCATTATCCTTTCAAAAAACTTTATAAACAAATTGACAGATACAAAATAAACTACAGAATTATCAAGTACAAGGGAAGAATCGAAAACATAAAATGAGCATTGATACGTTAAAGCTAAGTTCATAACGTATTTTAAAAGTATTTGAAATACTTAGCTGCGCATGGTACATTAAATAAGTTTAAAAAGTGTATCGCATATTTCATATGAAAAGAAAATATTAAAATAATAATAAATTTAAACAAAACATTTAATAGTATACACATAACGTATAATAAGCATTATCGTGATATGCCTCTTCCAAACAAATCTGCTAAACATGCCAAATTACCTGAGGTATTTACAAAAACGTATACAGTATTTAAAAATGCTCCGGAGTTGTGAAATATTTATTTATATGAATTAGAAATAGTTTTTGAAGTAATTACAATCCCTATTTTTTGTAAAATGTATTTCCTGTTCTAAATGTTTTTATGGTTTCTCGTATTTCGAGTTTTATTTGACACCAAAATTGTCTACTGTATTTTGAAAGTGTACGAAATATTTTGTATTTATTTATCTTGTCAAGCTTGACCACCGTCATTTGCAAATACAAAATTTAGTTTCAAAATCTGCAGTTTATGAGTTATGTGAACAGGAACAGCAAGCACATATGAATATCTAAATTGGCTCTATTAACTTAAACAAACTACTCCAAATTGCCAAAGAATTTCAAAATTAATGGGTTTCCAGCCAGAGCACAGGAGATACTGTAAAAATGGCAAGAAAAGAATATACTTCTTTGCTTCCTCATTTCCAATTCTAGCTATGTATTTTATTCAACTTTCAAATTTCCAGAATATTGATGTATAATCGTATTTCGCGTGTTTCTTTTTCAAATATGATCAGTCATTTCGAAATTTTCTCCCAACTTTTTAAAACATTTAAGACTAAAATAGTGCCCAAACCTATAATGCAATTCATTCTTCACGCATCTTCAAAATTATTTCGAATGGTTCAGGCGAGAGTGTGAAACCCATGTGAGGCTCCAACTTAGGCAGTCCTCCTGCTACTGACATACGAAACCTTTGGAATACGGAAACAGTAAAGAGGAACAACTCATCTCTTGCCAGACCTTCACCTAAACAAACCCTTTTGCCAGTGGAAAAAGGCATTTGATTCTCATTCTTCTTGAACTTTCCATTTGAATCAATGAACCTCTCTGGTCGGAAGTTTTCCGGGTCCCCCCAAATCGTCTCATCATAATGGACTGCATATAAATTTGCAATGATCATTGTGTCTTTCGGAATGAAAAATCCATGGAACTCCACATCCTCCAAGGCACGGTGAATCACACCAAATGGTAAAACAGAAGAAAAACGCAACACTTCATTGATGACGGCTTCGGTGTATGGCATAGAGGCCCGGTCCGCCAATAAGGGAACCCGTTCCTTCCCAACAACTCCATCGATTTCCTCCTGTAATTTCTTGTGCACATGAGCGTCATGAAGTAAGTATGCGCACAACCAGACCAATGTGGTGCTTGTCGTTTCTGCGCCTGCGCCGAATAGATCAAGCAAAATTTGAATCATGACGTCCTTACTCTTGTGGAAGCTGGAATTCGGGTCTGTAGTTTTCTGAACTTCATCAGTATAAGCGTCCACAAAGTCTCGGGGTTGATCCTCTACGTAGTGAGTATTATGCCTCTGGATCTCTTTTCGGAGAAACCGTTTCATACTCGAATAACCTTGAATCACATGATCAAACCTAGAGAGCTTGGGAGCAATTTTGGCGAACCACGGTAGAAACATAGATGGACTTGCTTCATCAGCAACTCTATTAAATGTTAACATTATTGTGAAAAATACTTTACAAAATATTGGAGTTTTGGTTTAAATTTATTTTCGAAGGACTACTTACGATTTTAGCCCTTGGAAGGCTTCCCATAAAACCGGGTCATCTTCCTTCAGTTTATCTCCGAACAATATACTCCAAAGAGCACTGATCACAGGGGCACTGAATAAGTTTTTAACTTCAGTTGGCTTCCCTTCCATTGGTTTTAAACTATCCAGGAAATCATGAATTGCTTCCTGGATTCTGGCCTCCATAGTTTTTGTTCCAAAACCCAAATCACGAAGCTGTTTCAGGGCAAACCGACGCTGTTCTGTCCAGTGAGAGCCGTCCGTAGAAATTATCCCTTAAATAGTTGGCATTACTTACACGGTATTTTTCCAACAGCAGTCGCTTAATTTTGAAAACGCTTACCTCGTACAATTCTATCCTCGGATCTGATTGTAAAAAAGTCTAACCTCGGTCGTCCGGCAAATATATTCAGATTCAGAGCTTCTCGAATAAGTTTTGCATCGTTGATTACAATCGTTCTGACATTGAGAAGGAATACAATTAAATAGTTGTAAAACTTTTATAATAACTTTTTGTTGTAACAAAATTTTATTTTATGTAAAATTGGTGAAAGGAATATTTTCCAGCTCAAGGATTTAAGAGTTGAAGGGAAAGATACACTACTCGCTCTACTGGACTCTTTGTACACACAATTGGAATCCTACAATGCTAACCTGTAACTTCCAAACCAGACTCCAATAATAGGCCCATATGTTTTTTTCCAGTCCCCTAAGGTTTTAAAAGGGTACTTGCCGAGGAATGGAAGATGACCCAGCAAAGGTACTCCAATCGGACCTGATATTACATCACACCTGATTGTAGAATTTTACCCAATGTACATAGGTCCTGGATTATTATTGCGCTTTTATTGAATGTGATTAAAAATTTTGAACCTGGAGGGAAACGTGAGACTCTCTTTTTCCAGTAATCCCAACCAATGGCCAAGACCAGGAACAAAAGCAGTATTTCAAGTATCATTGTATGTGGCTACTTATGCACCATTCCGGATTTGCTTGAGTAGAAATGCTGTGGTGTTTTTCTCTGCTGCAGTGCATCGACGAAAGTTGGATACTAAAATGGAGATGCATCTACTGCAGTCTCTAATACTTCACTTAAATGCGATTCAACTTTTACAATTATTGCAATTAAAGTGCACACCTTGCTTGGTTGTTGACATTGCACTCAAACAAGCTAAATTTTCAGCCTTTTTTCTAGCTATTATACAACGTTAACGTTATACAACATAATTTATTACATTGGCTCTGGAGTGCACCTAAGAGATAAAAACCATGGGTTTCTACTCATGGTCAAATTAATGATCAAAGGCGTGCATGGGAAGCGTATAGGATAAAAAATATACTTGTTTGAGGAATTAAATAGATGCATGCATATAACATGACGTACGTATAAACTTGTTGTAATGTCATTAATAAGACCCCAGAGGTTTCTTGAAGAGCGTCCAAAAGGAAACTGCAAGCATGTACATCTCTGGAAATCAGTGCATGCACTGTGTGATTTGACAATTAAGCTTGTACACACGCACATACATACGTACTAATCCATGTATTTTTGAAAAACCCTTTCAAGACCACTTGCATACGGCAGTGGTGTACACAGGCACTGCATTACACAGAAAACACCTCAGTTGAATGCAATCACCCCATAAATAATTATTCAGGGCTTAAGCGTCGATTCCATTCAGATATTTAAGGCTTTTTATTGTTCCCTTTCGGATTAGGCAATACTTTTTAACGAGGTCACTAGGTGACCATTATTTTAAATTTGAATAAACATTGAAGCACTGGAACGATTTAAATCCATTTATTTATTAATTAATTAGCGATTGTTCAGATTGATTTTCCATTTTCTGGCGAAACCTTATTTCATTCGTGGTCTGTGGCTAAAGTATTCAACATAGACACCTCATGTGCTTGTTTGGAAACCCTTTAAAATTGCTGTATCCAGTGTGTTTGGGCAAGATTAATGTTATGTACAACTGAAAACTCGGAAGAGATTTTCCTGTAAAATGGGGGTATCAAATATTTTTAGACACTGTCATTGACATGGTCTGGTGGGGATGGGTAGAGGGTTTTTGCGGAGGCTCTGTACAATTAACTTGGTGCCATAAAAACTGGTTTATTTTTTTTTAGAATTCAACATCCATTGTCAAAGTGCAGGCAAAATACATACATGCAACATATTTGAATTGTTTCTCAAAGTGCATCAATTGAAGCCCATGGGTAGACCAGCGAAGCAATTTCTCAAGCTATCTAGGATTTTTGAACAGAAAATATTTCATGTCATTCAGCTGAATGTGTTTATTCAACAGCTGCATTAACTTCACTTCCAAAGGCTTCATCATTAGCACAAACAGTTTTTTTAACGAGAACCACTCAATTGTGTCAACCCACCATACGTGTATCTACATTTAAAATGAAACGAAGGTTTTTTATTCATTTCTGCTAATACAGAGAGAGTTAAAACTTCGAATGAACGCACTTCACCTGGATATTTCTTATTGGGGCGCCAAGTATCCCAGATCAATTATTGTATGTACATACTGTATATCCAGTATTTGTGGAATTTTGTTTATGTGATGCTGTGCCATGATTATTCAATTCAATTCAAAATTTTGGACTGCACTGAATTAATTTGGTTTTTTGCTTATTGATAAATATTACCCTTGATAAAAATTGTTTACGTATTTTTTTTATTAGAATGTTGCAAAATCCATTGACTATGAGAAGGCAAAATATGTGCAACATATTTGAATTATTTCTCCAAGTACATTTAGTGCATCTATAAAAGCCCATGGGTAGATCAGCAAAGCAATTTCTCAACTCTCGCTCTTTAGGATTTTTAGGCTTTTTGTAACAGAAAATATTTTATGTTTTTCAGCGGAATTTTTGTCTATACTCAAGGTGTTTACAGCTCCATTAACTGCACTTCCAAAGGCTTCATCATTAGTATAAATAAACTGTTTTTTAACGAGAACCGCTCAATTGTTTAAACCTACCAGATGCACATCTATAAAGGAAAGGCTTTTTATTCAGTTCTGCCAATCCAGAGGGTGTTAAAAAATTGAATGAACGGACTTCACCCGGATATTTTTTTGAGGCGCGAAGTACTCAAGACCAATTAATAGTATAACCAGTATTTGTGGAATTTTGATTATGTGATGATGACTCCGAAATTGTAAACTAGGTTTTAGTGGCATCTATAGAAATGTATACCCGTATTGAGAATTCGAATTTCCACTTAGTTAAATTAAATTCAAAATTGTGGACTGCATTGAATTAATTTGGTTTATTATGCGTGGTGTTTTTAGCCATTGTGTCAAGTCAAAGCTACTAAGCTAAGAAAATCTGGAATGGAATTTGTCAACCATTGCATAGATCAGTTGTCCAAGTTGAGTTCATATTGTATGGCCTAGTGTTTCTATCGGTAACAAATAATTGAGCTCGACTCGAAACAAAAACCCGGTATAAATTCAACTGTTTGTGCCGAACTCTAACTCGGAACATTCGAGTCGGGAAATTTTTTCGTACTCGAAACCGAGACCGTTAAAAAATGTTCCACCCGAAACCGACTCGAACTCGATGAGAATTATTCGCATGACCCTAAAAAGCACAGCAAGGATGAGGCCATTTATCGTCAAAGACGGAAGAGAGAAAAGTGGAGGGATTCTAACCTTGTAATTTATGATGAACAGTTGAGCGCTCGTAAAAATATTGTTGAACCTTTCATTTGTAGCAAATTTCATTGGGGCTCATTTGAGGGTGATCATGTCTATATAAGTTCAAAATGACGGTCTCCGGAATTAGAAATGTCCGGCTAGACTGAATTAAAGCAAAAATTATTATTTTACCGCAATTTTGAACTATGAAAGGTGTAATCAGTCTGAAATGAGTCCCTAAGAAATTGTTACAAATACAGCGTAAATGTTCTTATGAATCCTCCCACGAAGAAAGACTAAATATTCCCGCGTTTCTCACTTTTGCTCTTTAAGTTGGATTTTAATAAATATGCACTCTGTTTTGGGGGTCATGGTAGTAATTCTCATTTTAGATTCTTGTTAAACAGAGCCATGGAAACTGGAAAACACACAAACACTAGACATTTGAGAAAATATTTTGACCAGGAATATATAAACGGATTTATGTTGAAATCAAAGAATCTATTTTGTCTTTCGTTTTTGACGCCCGTATCTGCAATTCTTCTTGATCTGAATGAATGAATTCCATTTTGAAAAATGCGTAAAAGAACTCTCTTGAATGGCATGTTTTGTGTCATGGTCTCATATGGTCACATGGTCTCATATGGGCTACAGGGGATAAAATTGAAAGGACATTGTCAAACCCAATAGCCTATTATTTAGTCCCGGTTCGTAACATATGTTTTTGACAGGGTTGGTTTGGTTTAAACCAAATGGTTTTTTTATAAAAACCAATGGTTTAAACCAAACACCTAAAATTTTAATATTTTCAATCCAAAATGCTTATATTTCGTCGTGCACAAAACTTGTGCAGTTACTGTGATATTGTGTAGTTAAACTTTAGTGAAGTAAATAATACTATTAGCTTTTAGTCTTGTACATTTAGAAATTCGGAATCGTTTGTAAAATTAAAAATGCCAAACTTGTGTTTATGCTGCAAAGTTATAGTTAAAATTATATCTAAATTATTAAATATTTAATGCTTTGTGATAGAGAGTTAGATTTAGTTTTACTGAGTTTGGGAAATAAGTAAATTTGTTCAAATTCACGTGTTTTGGCATATTAATGAATGTTTTGGATTGAAAATTTGTTTAAACCAAAAAAACCTGGTTTAAACCAAAAAAGCCCGGTTTGAACCAAAAAAACCTGGTTGTTTGGTTTTTTTGAAAAAAAAAACCAAAAAAACCCCAACCCTGGTTTTTGAACATGTGCTATAAAAATCAATATATCAATAATAAAATCAATTTATTAATATTTTATAACATAATAAACGCGTGGTACGCTGGAACTTGATCAGTTGTGGCACCCTTTATTTCAAGTGTAAATACTTTGAGTTATATTACAGAAAATAGTCTCGTTTATTTTATGAATAGGTATAGGTTTTTTAAGTACTGGTGTACAACAGTGTACAACGTTAGACATGTGATTTCCATCCTTATACACCAATTTGTAAGTAAATTAATGTATACATGCTGCCCAATAAAAATAATGAAGGTAGGAGCAAGACGTGTGAAGTAAGATAATGAACTGCTAATAAAAATATCTTTTCTTATAGATTTTGTTTGCCGATTTAAAAAATTACACCATTGGCCGCGGTCAATCCAACAAGTTACAGCTGATAAATTAAATAAAAATAACATGCATTTTTCCTAAACTTCGTTTTTTGCTTCTATAACATTTAATAATTATTTTTGACATAATTATTACATGTAAATTTAGCATAGCATTTAAATGCATTGCTAGCATGCTCTAAATTGGTATTTTTTGCTTAATATTCAACTAAAAGTGGAGTTTATGATCCTACAGTCAATTATGTACATAATTTCCCAGTATTACTTTATTTTTTAAATAAGTGAGGATGTATTATTGACACAATAATCTGCTCTATAATCTTGTGACTACAATGCAATCAACACGTGCTGAATAGTTCCAATTAAATTTTCCACTGTATTTGAGAACAGTTGGTGATGGAATCAACACCTGCTAAATTCAAAATCCATACAAAATTCCTACTTTGGCTCATGTCCGTGACCCCTGTGACCACCTTTAGTGTTTCTGTTCGGTATCGGGAATTCCCGTGGTTCCGGTTCAGTTTCGATTGCGGTACGGTTTCGGGTCAACGATTTAAAAAACCGTTAAATTTTGGTCCGGTTTCGGGTCACAGGTTAAAAAACCGTTACATTTCGGAAAATTCGTTTCGGGTACAAAAATTAAAACCGAAAGTGTTCGGGAAGGGCTTGTTAAAGCTGTCGTTTTGGATGAAAATGCGAAACATGCATTTGTCAAATATCATTTGAAAACGCGACAAAATTTTGACTTCCATGAAAATGATTCCTATACATTTTCTACCAGTTCGAAAAGGAAGCGGAAGCGGTTCGGGAACCTTTTTTATTTTCCGGATCGGTTCCGGGAAGACAAAAATGTCCCGGACTCGAACATATCGGTTCCGGTTTCGGGAACAGAAATGGGAGATTTTTAGGTTCGGGTCGAGTCCATGTTTTGGACTTGCTTTCCATCAATTTAAGCAAATACATACATATGTAGTCATACTAGAGTTAACTTTAATAAGCGTAATTACAAGTACATGAGATTACCTTGAGGATTACTCATTTTCTGGATTTGTTTGTGCACCAACGTACTTTATATAGCTGTACTGCATGTAACGTAGTTACTGGCTTTATTTCACATATGCAATGTTAAATTGTTTCATGATATACCTACACTCGTAAGCAAAAGCAGGCTTTGCAAACATGTACATGGTAGATTGTGCTTGCTTGAGTTGATAGTATGCTCGTGTGTGTAGCTTAATGTAAGTCCGATACGTTATATGAGCAATCCCATCAACGTCGAATTCCACCCTTCCTAAACTAAAACTTGTTTTCAGGAAATTCTGTATGTATTACTAGAAATGTCATTTAATGGTTAGGATATCGTTGATGTAATTACAAACACCTAAAAACTTAACGTTGCAAATGCTATGCTGTCTCATAAATAGACATTGGACCTGTAAGTACATGGATGATCCTTGAGCTACATTGTTATTTCATTTAAACGTATGTTTTATGAGCACTGCATTATCCTTTCATTAGAATTAAAATAGAGAAATTGCAAATACAAATAAACTACAGAATTATCAAACACAAAAGAAAAATCGAAAATATCAAACGTTAATTCACAAGTTAATGTTCAGTCCATAACGTATTTTAAGTATTTGAAATATGTACTTTGTTGCACATTGTGACACATTAAACAAGTAGTTAAAAATTATCGTATGAATATTTAATATGAATATAATAATGATAATAAATTATAGTAGAATAAAAATTTTCTATAATAAAAGTAAAATAAATTTAATCATATAGAAATAATATAAAATAATGATATGATATACATATCTAGCTCTTCCAAAATATTAAATAAAAATGTCGAAGTACCTGAGATATTGACAAAAACATATACAGTGTTAAACATCGCTCCAGAGTTGTAAACCTTTTGCCATAGTGATTTGAAATAGTTTTTGAAGTACCACCGTCTTCTACAAATATAAACCCTAGTTTCAAAATACGCCGCGCAGTGAATAAAACAATTGAGTTATGTGAACAGGAACAGCAGGTACATACAGCTGAATATCTAAATTGTTAACTTAAACAAACTTTACTCCAAAATGCCTCTAAGAATTTCAAAATTAATGAGTTTCCGGCTAAAACACTGGGGACCCTGTAAAAATGGCAAGAACGGAATATACTTCTTTGCTTCATCATTTCCGATTCTAGCAATTTATTTTATTCCAACTATGTCCACAGATTTTCAACAAAACAAATTATACAAGAGAATCTCAAGAATTCTTCTGCAGAAGAAACTTTACATTCTAAAGCCGAAATATGGACATATGTGCAAATATCTTTCTACTTCTCCGAATATTGATTTATTCTTGTATTTCGCATACATTTACAGATCATAAACTTCGGATTAAAATATTGCTCAAGCTATAGTGTAATTCATTCATCCCGCGTCTTCAAAATTATTTCAAATGGTTGAGGCGAAAGTGTGAAACCCATGTGGGGCTCCAAACTAGGCAGTCCACCTACTGCTGACATACGAAACCTTTGGAACAAGGAAGCAGTAAAGAGAAACAACTCATCTCTTCCCAGAACCTCACCTAAACAAACCCTTTTGCCACTAGAAAAAGACATTTGATTCTCATTCTTCTTGAACTTTCCATTTGAATCAATGAACCTCTCTGGTCGGAAGTTTTCCGGGTCCCCCCAAATCGTCTCATCATAATGGACTGCATATAAATTTGCAATGATCATTGTGTCTTTTGGAATGAAGAATCCATGGAACTCCACGTCCTCCAAGGCACGATGAATCACACCAAATGGTAAAATAGAAGAAAAACGTAACACTTCATTAATGACGGCTTCGGTGTATGGCATAAAGGCCCGGTCAACCAATAAGGGAACCCGTTCCCTCCCAACAACTTCATCAATTTCCTCCTGTAATTTCTTCTGCACATGAGCGTCATGAAGTAAGTATGCGCACAACCAGACCAATGTGGTGCTTGTCGTTTCTGCGCCTGCGCCGACTAGATCAACCAAACTATGAACCATGACGTCCTTACTCTTGTGCAAGCTGGAATTCGGGTCTGTAGTTTTCTGGACTTCATCAGTATAAGCGTCCACGAAGTCTCTGGGCTGATCCTGTACGTAGTGAGCACTGTGACTCTGGATCTCTTTACGGAGAAAAAGCGTCATACTTGAAAACCCTTGAATCACCCGGTCGAACCTAGAGAGCTTGGGAGCAATTTTGGCGAACCACGGTAGAAACATAGATAGACTTGCATCCTCCACAACTCTATTAGTTGTAAGTGTTTTTGTGAAACATACTTTACAAAATATTATAGTTTTGGTTTTTTGAAGGACTACTTACGAATTTAGCCCATGGAAAGCTTCCCATAAATCCGGATCCTCTTCCTTTAGTTTATCTCCGAACAATATATTCCAAAGAGCGCTAACCACAGGGGCACTGTATAAGTTTTTAACTTCAATTGGCTTACCTTCCTTCGGTTTTAAACTATCCAGGAAATCATGAATTGCTTCCTGGATTCTGGCCTCCATTGTTTTTGTTCCAAAACCCAAATCCCGAAGCTGTTTCAATGCAAACCGACGCTGTTCTGTCCAATGGGAGCCATCCGTAGCAACTATCCCTGAAATATTTGGTATTATTTCTACTTTACAGCATTTTTCCAACCTCGAGTGTTATTTTTGAAATCGCTAACCTCGTACGATTTTATCCTCAAATCTGTCTGTAAAACAGTTTAGCCTCGGCCGTCCGGAAAAAGCATTCAAGTTTAGCGCTTCTCGTATAAGTTTGGCATCGTTGATTACAACCGTTCTGTGAACGAGACGAAAAACCATTAAATAACTGTATAAAAAAAAACTTTTTTTGTTGTAAAATATTTTTATTTTGAGTGGAATCGGTTGCAAGGATATTTTCGTGCTCACGCATGTAAGATTTGGATGGAAGGAAACACTACTGGACACTCTCTGTCTGTACACACAATTGGAATCATACAATACTAACCTGTAACTTCCAAACCAGACCCCAATAATGGGCCCATAGATTTTTTTCCAGTTCCATAAGGTTTTGAAAGGGTATTTTCCGAGCATTGGAAGGTGACCCAACAAAGGCACTCCAATCGGACCTGATATTACATCACACTTTATTGTTAAATTTTATCACACGTAGCTCCTTGATTTTTATTGGGTTTTATTCAATGAGAAAATTCTGAACCTGGTGGGAAACGCGAGACTCGCTTTTTCCAGTAATCCCAACCTATGGATGAAACTAAGAACAGAAGCAGTATTTCAGTTATCATTGTATGTACCAATCCGGATTTGCTTGAGTGGAAAATAGTCTTGTTCTTCACTTCTGCAATGTACCGACGCAAGTTGGATACTAACAAGAGGATGCTTCTACTGCATTCTCTACAACTTACACTGAAATACGATTCAAATGTTTACAATTATTACAAGTGAAAAATATATGCAGTGAAATGTGCACCTTGCTTGAGATTTCACATTGTTTGACACACTCACGCAAGTCAAATGTTCAGGTTTATTTTTCTCACTGTTTTTAGGGTGGCGTCAGCCCCCTAGTAAAATAGCCTTGTCCGTACGTCCGTGTGTCCCTCCGCACGATTACGCAAAAACTACTGAACCGATTTCAATGAAATTTTTTATGGGCATCACTTGTATCAAAAGTAAGGCTGAGTTCGTATTTGGTTGAAATCCGCCGGTTTTTTCGAAAAAAATTCTTGAAATTTTGGACTTTATGTCAAATGCCTGTTATCTCTAAAACTACTGAATCGATTGATAGGGGTGTATCTCAGCTAGAAAATGCGGGGGAATTAATTATACCACACACAGCAAAATTAATTCCTTATTAACAAACCATTGTTTCAATTTGGGATATCTTCCCGCGTCCAGGATGAAATTTATTAAATACACAATTATTACAAGAATTCAACATAACATGTGGAATGGATGGATGGACACATGGATTTTCTAACACAAACTATTAATTATTATTACACAAATATATTAAAGTTTAATTATCTTATCTTCAAATTAACTCACAACTTATAATTAACAATTCTTTATTAAGTCCTTAAGCCTAAATATCTTTACAAAATGTACAAGTGATATTATTATCTTCTCTTTATTTAAGTGTTGCTAAATTTCCCCAATTAACCAATATTTCTAAATACAGGGACTGACTATCCCGTTCTACTCCTAATCAAATCTTTCAGTTCTGACTTGAGCCTAGATATTTAACACGAGCTCCTCTCAATCTCAACTATTAAGTTAACTCAAAATATGTGGCTGCCCATGATATTTCTGGGTACTATTTAAATACATTGTGATTGGAAATACATGTATACTACTTGCACATAACGTACATGCACCCAAATGATGTTACATTAGCTATGAAACACGCTGTATATTTAAAACAAATTTATTTGATTAAATTATAACTACAAGAGCGTGCACAAATGAACTTGAGTTCCTTGCGACAGCAACATTTCCGAGTCTAAAATCATTAGATTTATTCGAAATGTGTATGTTTGTGGTGACTTAAGTGACTCTGTAAATGATTTTATGATTAAAACTATGTATGCTACTTAAATATGTTTTGGAATGTTAAGTAAACAGTGCACTCTGACCACTATAAATATAATAGTGGCCACCGTCTGTGGTGATCAATTTTTTGCGTCCCGTTCCGGTTGTTTTGCTAGAATAACTTGCTAACCTATGATTCCGGACAATTTGCAATTGTTTCCTGAACCAGGGGAGGGTGGTGGGGTCTAAAAATGCGAAATCAGCCGGCTGCTATCCTGACGTTTTAGAAGTTGGTGGCTGGCTGCTATCTTCACGTTTCAGCAGTTAGCAGCTGGCTGCTGGCCGCTAACTTCACGCCCATAAAGACGGATATGCTTCTGATTTCTCTTACTTTTTCATTTTGCAGTAAAAGTGATTGCAAGGGAAAATAATCGTAATCTTACGAAGCTAAAGATAGCTCTAGTTAAAGCTTACAACTTTAACTTGTATTTAAATTGAAGTCCACAGCTTACTCTGTGGTGGTCCTTCGTAATCCTATATATTTGAGTTTCATAGATATCTTACACTAAAATACGATTCAAATGTTTACAATTATTACAAGTGAAATATACACCTTGCTTGATAGTTCACATTGTTTGACACACTCAAGCAAGTCAAATTTTCAGGTTTATTTTTCTCACTGTCTTTCAACATAATTCATTCCTCAAATAATTAAGCCTGTATATGGTCTAAGCAAGATGAAGGTATACCTTACTCTAAGAATAAGTATGCACTTTTAACGCTTTATTGCCCAGGCGAGAACCAACTGTAATAAGCTATCACACAAACACCTACATATCTTGCTGTAGAATTCGGTATGCAAACTATGTGATATGGATAATGAGAGCCTGCCCCACATTATATGGTACTGCGTAAGACTTGAACATATTCGAGGGAAATATTCATTAATTTCAAGTAATAGAGTTACCCTTGTATTACTACTCTCATTGGAAAACAATGAAGAGAAGATTTTGCTTTGTCATAATTAAATGTATTAAATAGTATGTATTAAACTCACAATCAGTTCATGATGGGAAAGACCCAAGTGAAATAAATAATCGCTTGATTGGCTGATTGACTCATAATTTATTACAGTGGCTCCCATGTAGACCTAAGAGATACAAATCATGGGTATCTACTCATGGTCAAATTGATGATCAAAAGTGTGCATGGGAAGCTATGTGTAATAAATATACTTGTTTGAAGAATTAATACGGTTGATGCATATAGCATGACGTAAATCTAAACTTGTTGTAACTTCAAAATCAGTGCATGCACGGTGTGATCAAGAATCCTTTTATAATGACTACGTGCATAAGTAATTACATACACTGCACAGAAATATTCCCCTGTTGAAAATAATTACCCCATAAATAGGAAGTCAGGACTGACGCGTCGATTCCATTCGGTTTGGCTTTGCTGAAAATCGAATCGAAATATTACTGAATCGAACTGAATCGAAAATTTCCAATTCTGAATTGAATTGGTCCGACCACTAAGAAAATCAGGTATGGAGTTTTCAAGTCAATTTCAAGTAGTCCAATTTTTTTTTACTTGTATCATTCGGGTCAAGCTCAAGTACGTACTCGGCTTGACCAAGATATTCTAAGACAAGTGAGGTTGAAGTACAAGTAAGGCAAATTTACTTGAACGTCAAGTCAAGTTCAGAGTCAAGTAAAAGGGAAGAAAAAACTTGGCCATAAACTTGAGATTTCATGGACAAGTTCGAGTAATTTTAGTTTGTGCATGCCATAAAGGACGAGCAATTTCAAAATCGCAATCCAATTTCATGTCATGTTCATGGTATTCTGTGTGCGCATGTCCTAAATCAAAGGACAAAAATCAAAATCCCTTCGGAGTCTGTTTGTCTGAAGGATTTGTTTAACTGGCGTTGCTCATTGTTAGTTGTTGCAGCGGCCTTTCCATGAAGAAAAATAATTATCTTGATAATTCATATTGCTGCTTGTAATTATTATTTTCAACTTGTGTAAAAAAATCCAATATAAAATAAGCTTGGATGGCTCTTTACAAAACGATAGACATGGAAAACGTTTTCAGATAACTTTATTGAAAAACGTTATTAACCGAAAATTTGACCTAACGGTTTGTGATAACTAAAACGGAAACAGATAAAAAAATCGGTTAAACGAAAAACGATAAACTCGTTTAAATAAAAACGGAAACGATAACAGAAACGGAAAAAATACGGGTTTTTTTCGTTTTCAAGCAACACTACAAAATTGACCAGCGCGCTATCTCATGGTCGTCAAATAAAATCAGCGTAAAGAACAACTCCTTAAATAAGTATATGGCTGTAGTTTATCATATGTTGGTACAATTAGTTTAACAGTTGTATTAAACCTGATTGTTAGTTTCCAAAAGCACATATTCCGGTTTATTCTTATTATTAGCTTCATGTCGACATATTTTGGTTTATGCTTATCTTTTGCTCCATCAAATCATTTATACTGTCAGATAATATTAACCGGATCAGATAATATTAATAGTAACCGGACCCCTTCCCGTTATGATGGGAACAGTATTTTAGGTACCCGTTCCCATGAATTTAATAAAAATGCGTACCCGGACTCGATCCTGTTCCCGTACCCGGAAATTAAAATTTTTTGGACCCGTACCCGTTCCCACAGCTAGTGTTCCCGTTCCCGGGTGCAAGTCGTTGTACTTAAGTGTGGTAAAAATTATTATCTTATAATTTCTGTAACCCTTCGTTTCACAGATAAAAACATGCAATATGCAAGGCGGCTAAACGCTCCCCCATAGCGAAACGTAACGGCGTAATAACTGATTATTAAACTCTTCAGAAATTATTTTCCGAGTAGACCGAATATCAATACTTTAAAATGTCATACTGCGAAAGGTTGCAATAATGGATGGAGTATTGATGATGCTCTTCCAATAATAAAATTACATGTTGATGAGGGTTTCAAAATGGTACTTAATATTTGAGATCAATTGCTGGCCCAAAGATATTATTCTGCATATAAAATATGTCTGAAAAATATATGCCAGCGCCAGCATGGACTCGTTTCCCTTTGTTAGTTTTATTTGAAAACAAAACATTAACTCGAGCAATCAATTTTTCAAGGGTAAAACTTGAAGTAAAAGTATAAACTAATAATAATTGTTTTAATATTTATTATAATAACTTGTAGAAATATTCTAGAAAATACCTGAATTTTACCGAACACGAGTTCTAGCATTATTATCTTTAAGGCAAGGATATGTGTGTAGCAATTGCAGGACAAAAGAATGGAATGGAATATGCGAATTGAGTTGTCTACATAAATAAAGGACTAACAAGTTTTCTAAGATCAATTGTGATTGCGTTTCCAGTAGATGGTAAAAGTACCCACTCGATCCCGGGAACAACAGGCATGGGAACGGGATCATACGTTATCTGTACCCGTTCCCGATGGGAACGGGAATAAAATGAAAATCTCTGTTCCTGCTCCCACTACTGTTCCTGTTCCCGGTGGTAGGGTCCACTTGAATGTATTCCTGTTCCCGTACCCAAACTGGTTGGGAACAAAATACTTGTTCCCGTACCTGTTCATGTACTCGTTCCCGTTCCCATGTACCCGGGTGTTACCCGTTCCCGTGACGACCACTGAACGTAACATAACGATATCAAATGAATATGTGCGTGTTATTGTAGCATTGCGGAATTGACAGCTATTGTTAGCTTTCTTTGAATTAACTGCGCTTGTAAATAAACGGGGGATATATTGATAACTTGAGTTGGATGTGCTCAGCCTGAGCATAATTTATGCACAATATTGAAAATATGGCAAATTTGTAGACGATGTTGTATTTATTGGCGATGTGTGATCGGCTTACCAATTACGTTTTGGTTCAACCGAAGTTTTTAGTGGATAAAAAATAATGATAGAGGATATTGCTGCTAGATGATTTACAGCTGACGTATGTATATGAAAAACATACTTGGAACCAAATTAATGAGTTTCCGGCCAAAGTTTTGAAGATCCTGTAAAAATTCCAAGAACAGAATATACTTCTTTGCGTCATCGTTTCCGATTCTAGCTATTTAATATATTCCAACTATGCCCACAGACCTTCAACAAAGCAAATTGTACGAAAGAACCTCGAGCATTCTCCTGCAAAAGAAATTTTACTTTCTAAAGCTGAATATTGGCATATGCACATACATTTTTTACATTTTCAGAACATTGACTTATTATCATGTTTCGCATATTTCATTTACAGCTTCTTAAACTCCGATTCATTGATCCTGGTAGCAAGTTATTTTAGTATTTGACATAACTTTTAAAACGTAAGCATACATGTATATCGAACATTTTTCAAAAATGTCAGATTAAAATAATGCTCAACCTATAGTGTAATTCATTCATCCCGCTTCTTCAAAATTATTTCGAATGGTTCAGGTGAGAGTGTGAAACCCATGTGGGGTTCCAACTTAGGCAGTCCTCCTGCTGCTGACATACGAAACCTTTGGAACAAGGAAACCGTAAAGAGAAACAACTCGTCTCTTGCCAGACCCTCACCTATACAAACCCTTTTGCCAGTCGCAAAAGGCATTTGATTCTCATTCTTGTTAAACTTTCCGTTTGAATCAATGAATCTCTCAGGTCGGATGTTTTCCGGGTCACCCCAAATCGTCTCATCAAAATGTGCTGCATATAAATTAGGAATGATCATTGTGTCTTTCGGAATGAAGAAACCATGGAACTCCACGTCCTCCATTGTACGGTGAATCAATGCAAAGGGAAAAATTGAAGAAGAGCGCAACACTTCATTGATGACAGCTTCGGTGTAGGGCATAGAGGCCCGGTCCGCTGATGAGGGAACCCGTTTCCTCCCAACAACTTCATCAATTTCCTCCTGTAATTTCTTCTGCACATGAGCATCATGAAGTAAGTATGCGCACAACCAGACCAATGTGGTGCTTGTCGTTTCTGTCCCTGCGGAGAATAAATCAACCAAACTATGAACTAGAGCTACTTGTGGGAACGAAAAGTTTGATCCCATTCCCGAACCCGATCCCGAAAATCGGGTCATCAATATTTTCGGACTCGCACCCGAACCCGTTCCCAAAATACTGGGATCGGGTGCACAAAAACCCAGAAATTAAATATGCTTGAATCGTTGATCTCAAACCCGATCCCAATCCCGAACCCGAAATCAGATAAAATTTGCTCCCAATCCCGAACCCGAAATCAGATAAAATTTGCTCCCAATCCCGAACCCGAAATCAGATAAAATTTGCTCCCAATCCCGATCCCGAATCCCTTGAACCCGGACTCGTTCCCGGGACCAGTGCAGTTAGTGTAAATCATTTTTTTCTGCACATTTTTATTGATTTAGCAATGCTTACGCATGCGTACCATCCAACAATAGATTTAAGCACTATGAAAAATGGTCATCAAACTAAACGTCTGGTCTGCGTTGCCGAAAAAGCTGCAGGAAGACTGCTTAAACGATTCCCACTAACACTAAGAGTTTTGCAATGACTTTCATCTAGCAAGTTAGAGTAGGCGGAAATCACTACTATGCGATCCCAACTGACAATTGTAAGACTTGCCCCTTTATCCACTACTCATTATCAAATAAAACAAGAATTAGTTCACCTGAAATAATTAATTGTGAGCAAGGGTAAGCTTACAAGTAAGTCAGTACCATGTACATACTCAATGCCTTCTCAGAATTGCATCATGTTCCCAATTAATAAGAATTAGACAAAAATATTAAAATAAAACCGAGGTGAACTGATTTGTGCCAGTCCAGAGAATGTTCAGTCAACGGACTGTGAAGTTGGCCAGTATTGTGAGGATGCTCGAGGGTTAATACTAAAAATGATCTAGTCACGACGGAGTGTGTGGGCTTTAAAGGTTTTTAACTTTTTATTCAGAGTTTTCAAAAATATCCAACTGCCGAGCTAACTCTATTCGACTGTCCTGCTCGCACTCTGCACACACACTGACTCTTTGCGACTCTCTCTCCCGAGGCGCAGTGTGCGTTACCATTTATTTACACTACTTGTACATAACGCTTTGACTATTGGTTGGGTGCCCCAAACGCTTTCCAGCGTTTCCACCTATCTCCATCAAGAGCGCCAAACTCACACGCTACACATTCCCCGCGGAAAATAAAAAAATGTTTCAGTATTGGAATATTTTTCAGGATTGTGGTTGATTTAGAAGTTGATGCTTCCGTTCTTGAACTTTACGTCCGCCTCGTTTCTTATTTTTCTTGGAAAGTTGCGAACGGGATAACTTAAACCGATTTGGAACCCAATCATTTTGACAGTTCCTTCTAAAATGGCCGACTTCGCCACATGAGCTACAAGTTCTGGACGAATCAAAGGGTGCGCTGGGTCGCAACGGCACCGTTCTACTAGAGGTTGGAACCGTGACTGTAATTTTTACTCCCTGTGAGGTTCTGTCGATAAGAGTCACATCCGCCGGGGTCGGCGTTGTCTCTTCCACCAAGGAGGGCGCTGATGTTCTTTCTTCCAGCTCTTCATGGGTAATTTCTAAGTCGTTGTATTCGTCGCTGTCAATTTCCATCTCTTGGGTAATAGTTTCTTCGAATTCTCTTGGAAGTATTGAATTCAACACCTTAATCATTTCAGGTTCCTGGGACTTTAAATATTTACAATCCGAAAGAATTTCTGCGATAGTTTGGATACTTGTTGGAATCTTAACGCGTATCAATTTCCCTATCTGGGTCAATGTAATGACACTTTGTAACTTAACATCAAAATGTTTCGCTATGTCTGTACAAAATGATACTAGTAACGAGAACAGTATTTTTTCAGTCGATTTAATATCTCTACATAATAAAGCCTTGAGATCATTATAACTAAATGCATCTTCAGTCAAACGAATATTTACAAGTTTTGGCAGTCTTTTCATTTTTTGAGACAGAATATAATCTAATAGTTGTTGTAATCTATAACTGCCTTTTGTATTCTCATTAATCTTTATACATTGAAATGCTTTAAGAATGGACCTGGCTTTTGAAACAACGAATTTCTGCAATTCTACATCATGGAAGGACATGGACCAATCAGCGAAGTCCGACAATCTGTCAATGTCTTTGTTACAGTAATATTTTGATATATAATACAAGTCTTTCCCCCGTTCTTCTGGATGCTCATCTGATACAAAGAAATGAATTTCTAACAAATCCACTAGCCCAATGATTTCGGTTTGAAATTGTCTGAACATAAATGGCATAATGTTACGCGAGTCTACCACAAGCTTAACAATTACAGGGCTAGAACAAATAAATTGTATTACTCTTGTAGCTAATTGGTAATCCTTAAGTACCGGAACCAGGTAAGTCATTTCTTGAGTTGCCACCGCTACCATACAAATGAGACCAAACCTGTACGTATCTCGATACCATCTTTGTATAACAATTGCAACTTCCTTCTGAGAAATTATGTCTCCGAGCATTTTTCGGAGCATAATCTTTGTATTACAGTACATCACCGGGGCCTCCTCATTTACAGACATAACATCATACAGACTGTCTAACTTAAAATTGTCAACTTTGTCCGCTTGCTCTGAACTGAGGTGGACAAAATCTTTGTTGTTATTTTGTTTCATACATTCTTGAAGCCAGATAAATTCATCATGAGGGCGATTTCCGTTTCTATGAGGATACTTTAAATCTGCTTGAAAAGATAAATCCATTATTGCAGGATTGTCAGCACCGAAACCCGATGCTTACTAAAATTGAGTTAAAGAAAATAAATAATTAAAATACGTCAGTAAAATCATCAAAATTTTATATGTCTATTGTACTTACAAAAAATATCTTACATACACTATACTTTGGGAACAATACAATGCCTTCCCGTATTTATTTAAATTAGCGTAATTTACCTTCTTTCTTGGACGCAATTTATAATTTTTACTATTTGGACTGCATTGTACCTTCTCAGCTTCATTTCCTTCACTTTGCTGTGTCACCTGATCTTCCATATTAAAATTAATTAACGGTTTAGCAGGGATATCCCTGTCCACTCGTGCTCTCTTATCTCGTCTTTCCCATACATTTGTTCTATGAGTATCGGATTCATAAAAAGGTCGCATTTCAGAACAGTGGTATACTCCAACCACATTATTACTTTCCAAGTGGTAAAGTTCATACGTTAACCCTGAAGTAACTTCTTTGGCAATAATAAATGGGCCGTACCATTGTTTAGCTAACTTTTTAGTTATCTTTTCTTCTGCGTCTGATAGAACATGAGACCTGAGCAAGACCTTTTGACCTACGTTAAACGGTGATGGTTTTCTGCGTAAATCATAATATTTCTTCTGAGTCTTGTGAGCCTTCGAAATGTTTGCTAATACCAACTTACGAATCTCCCGTAATTCTGCTGGCAGACTGGAAGCTAATTCTAATGGACTTGTTTTGTGCTGCACCGATTCGAATTCCCGATCTATGGGTAGTCTGATATGTCGTCCTAAATTAAGTATATCGGAGCTAACTCCTAACGATTCTCTAACCATCATACGTAGACACATTGCAAATTTTTGCAAATGAACGTCCCAATCAGAATGTCGTTTTCCGCAAAATGATCTAATCATTGTTTTCAGATCTCTATTTGACCGTTCCACCTGATTTGCTTGTGGTTTGTAATATGCCACCTTGCGGTGAGTTACTCTCCAACGTTTACATAATTTGCCAAATAATTTGGATTCGAATTGTGAACCATGGTCGGTAATTATCTTTTTGGGGAAACCAAATCTACAGAATACCTGATCCTCCAAAAACCTAACGACTCTAGGTGCAGTAGCGTCTTTCATTGCATGGAATTCAACCCATTTTGAAAATTCGTCTTGAACTACTAAAATGTACTGGTTTTGATTTTTTGTATTAGGTAGTTTGCCTACTAAGTCAACAAAAATTGTTTCCATAACTTCCGCAATGTCATGGTTGGTACCCATCAAACCTACTGGAGCAAAATTAACACATTTACTAAGCTGGCAAGTTTGACAGGTTTTAACAAACTTTCTAATATCTTCTGTCATTCCTTTCCACCAAAATCTTTGCATTATTAAATATCTAGATTTTTTGAATCCAAGATGAGCAGCTTCCGGAATATCATGGAATGATGAGATTATCTCTGTAACCATTGATTTCGGAACTACCGGGACAAAATGCACCTCCTTTTCTATTTGTGCTACTGTGTCTTTAGTGCTGGGCAATCGAGTACCAATTTCTGCTGTACTCTGAGTGGCTCTTCCATCCTTAGCCATACTTGACTGAGTATCCATGGATTTCCCTTTTATGTGCGCGCTTCTAAGTTTCCTAACATCAGTCATGGAATATTTTGGGACCTGGCGGTGAAGAATGGAATCGACGAGCTTATATTCTGTATTTGAACTGTTAATTTCTTTCAAGGCGTCTCTATTCGAATCTAGTGAGGAAATTATACTTTGAAGTACTGGATCTTCATTTTGCGTACGCCGAAATATATCTTTGTGAATATCTGATGCTAAGTAAAATGCGTGCATGTTAGGAATATGATCCCCCTCTACTAACTGTTCCAATAGGTGATCAGTCTGTTGGTCAGGTTTCGGTGCTCTACTTAGTGCATCTGCTAAAATATTCTTTTTACCGCAAATATGCTGCAACGTATAGTTGTATTCCTCCAGTTCAATGCTCCATCTTTCTACCTTGTTTGATTTACTTGGATTATTTTTCATCCATGTGACCACCTTATTGTCTGTCCTCACAATTATTTCGTGACCCCATATTAATTCCCTAAATTTTCTTAATGATCACACTATTGCTAGACATTCTCTTTCGTAAACTATCCATTTACGCTGTCCCTCATTTAAAATTTTACTTCGACATTCGATGAACCTTTCTTGTCCTTTACTTTCCTGTTTTAGAACTCCTGAAATCCCTAGGTCAGACGCATCACACTCTACAATTATCGCATATCTGTAATCAATACCTTGCAGGATAACTTGTTCCGCTGTTTTATTTTTAATTTCCTCAAATGCTGATTGTTGATTTTCTGTCCATTTCCATTTGTAGTGCTTTTTAAGCAAATCGTATAGTGGTGAAGCAAGTACTGAAAAATTCTGTATAAAGGTGGAATACCAAACGGATTTGCCCAAAAATCTCATTACCTCCTTCTTCGAGGTTGGAATGGCAAAATCTCTAATTCCTTGTACCTTATCTTCACATTTATGCAAACCTTGTGGTGTGACAATATGGCCCAAAAATTCAGTTTTTTGAGTAAAGAATTCACTTTTCTTCATATTTATAGTGACACCTGCGTCCCGCAGAATATTAAATACTGTTCGTAAATGAAATAAATGCTCTTTGTACGTCCTACTGTAGATTAGAGCATCGTCGAGGTAGCACATAATGAACTTATACATATGTTCCGCAAAAGCATAATTCATAAATCCTTGAAACGTCATGGGAGCATTAGTCAAACCAAATGGCATTTTTATGAATTCGTAATGACCTCCTCCAGGTACAGAAAAAGCTGTCTTTGGGATGGATTCTTCGTCTAACCTAATTTGAAAATAGCCATTTTTCAAATCAATTTTTGAGAACCATTTGAACAAGGGTATCATCCTAAGCATGTACTATATTTTTGGTATGCTTGCAGCTGCATTCCGTTTAGTAATGCGATTGAGTGGAATAAAATTTAAACACATTCTATGCGAGCCATCCTTCTTTCTAGCTAACACAATATTTGAATTATAAGGCGATCTTGACCTCCTAATTGTCCCTGATTCCAACAACTTAGCTATTTCCTCATTGATGATTTGTACTTTTGCTGGTGGAAAGCCATAAATCTTTGCTTTTGGAATTGGATCACTTGGTGCTTCTATGTGATGAAACACCCAATCTGTGCAACCATATGATCCATCCTTCCTAGCTACATCTGAAAATTCTTCTAATAGCTTCTTAATATCGTACTGAATGTTGTCATTTGTCGGAATCTCTTCCTCGTCAGGGACCTCTAATACTGCTTGAAAACTAACAACCCGTTTCTCGTTCACATTAATTGAAAATGTTTTCGTTGGATAGAGCCCATACCAGAATAAGTTACGCTTGAAATTAAATGTTAAGTCATTTCTAGTGATGACATCATTGCCCATTACCAAATCCGTACCTGTATCTATTTTCTCCATGAGAGTAAAGTGCCCTTTCATATACTTGTCTCCCATTAGAAATGTTAATTCGACTATGCCGGTGCTTTGAATTATTTCTCCACTAAATGTCTTGTACTTGCCACGAATACTTTCGTTTATTACCACTGGTAACTGACTTGCTAGTTTACTTGTAATGACACTATTTGAACAGCCTGAATCAATTAGCGTTCGAATGTTCCTATTATATAATATAATATCTGTCGTAGGAGTGGCTACTGTTGGCTTCAATTTAAGGACGGGGGCAATCAAAGATGTTTCTGACTGCCCCATTACTCGTTTCCCGAACATTCGTCATTGTTATCAAACAATGGTGAGGAGCATTGGAATGCTCTATGTCCTAAGCCACCACAGTTTCTACAGTCAATAGGTTCGCCTGTCTCGTAGTGCAAGACATTGCCACTCCCTTGACCTTTGGACATGCTTCTCGCTTGTGTCCATATCCTTTGCATTCGAAACATCTAATTTTTGTGTCTACTTTTGCATTTTTTGAATTAAAGTTGCTTGATTTGTGACTACTGACTTGCTTGCTGTGGTCATTGCCTTTATTCAAACTATCCGTATTCTGATTGTGAAAATATCCACGTGAATAACCTCGCCCGCGATAATTTCCACGATTTCTGAAACCTCTTCCGCGATAACTTGTTGAGCTTTGACCTCTGTGATTTGCTTGAGCCTGCCTGCTACTTCCTGATTCCTCTGATTTAACATTGTCATTAGCATTGTTACCTTTTTCCCTAATTACATTGATTGGCGGAAGTTTTGTTTTACCTAACTCCTCTAACTTCTGCGTCTTATGCAAATTGTCCAGCACAAAATTTGATGCAGCAATAAGCCCTTCTTGAGTCTTATCAATAGAACTCCAATGCACTAACTGTCGGATCCTAGGATGCAATGATTTGTAAGCCCTATACACTTTATCTTCCATCGCCTCATTTGGGTGGACTTGACCGGCTAAACATACCATTTGATAAACATGAGAAGCTATCGTTTCCTCTGAGCCCTGTACCTTGTTTGCCAAAATCTTTTCTCGCTTGTCCTTGTCCTCAGCAGTATCGAACAGTTTCTTAAAAGCGACCTTAAGTTCGGCCCATGTGGTTGCATCCGTAACCGAATTGTCATACCACAATTTCTCGTCACTTTTAAGTAAAGTGCCAAAAAGGTAAACAAAGTCTTGGTCTTTATGATGTTGGCTACGAAAATATTTTTCACATTGGCTAAAATAATGATTTGAAGTCATTTTGGATCTGTCGTACGCTGGAGTTGGTATTGCATGGTTAGTAACCGTAACTTTGAAACCTGCAGCTACTTTGGCTACCTCCTCTGCGATTCGTTTAGCCATATCTGCTTCTAGTGCCAATTTTTCATCATCCGACAATTTACCTAAATATGCTGCCATGTTACCTGAGTTATTGTTTTGCGGACTAGTCTGCTGACTTTGACTTTTTAACTAATTTGCGAGTAGTCTTTGCTGGCTTGTTAGTTTTAGATTTGGTAGTGGACAGTGTTTTTAGTAGCCCTATTTACATATCTTGCATGTCTATCTGACTCCTGATCAATGGTACCTTGAATTCTATCCGCCTGCTGTTGAACTTCCTTGTCTGAATACGACTTGCTCATACGGAATCCTTAGCGAACAGTTAAGCAAATAAGACGAGAGTTGAGAGCTTTCTTAAAACTTAATTGTTAGTCAATTATTTAAAACAATTCTACCAAGTCAAATTAATTTAAATTACTAAAATATATTCTCAATTCCTGAATTGACTCGCAAGGTACAATGCAGTTTACAAGTTAAATGTAACTATCCTATGCTTTAAACGATTTTAACGTCAATAACCCTAATCCTGGAATCTTAATTACTGCCTAGGCGTAGAAACCCCACGCCAAAACTAATAATAATTCTCCCTGTAGTTGACCCTTACTCTTAACTGCGCTCAATCCGAACGCACAGCACCTTAACCAGATGCTTCATACACATTCACATACGTCCAACCAAACTTAACGCCTTTACAAATGACATTAAATGAATGTGTGTCTTGTGATCAACTTACATAACCCTCACTGGAAAATAAGGAGAATCCTTCCGTGGCCTCAATTTTTGAGAATTATAATTCTTGTAGATTCTCCAAAACCAACATTCCCCGAACCGAATAACAACTGTCCGTAGTCACTGGTCGCCAGGTGTAAGACTTGCCCCTTTACCCACTACTCATTATCAAATAAAACAAGAATTAGTTCACCTGAAATAATTAATTGTGAGCAAGGGTAAGCTTACAAGTAAGTCAGTACCATGTACATACTCAATGCCTTCTCAGAATTGCATCATGTTCCCAATTAATAAGAATTAGACAAAAATATTAAAATAAAACCGAGGTGAACTGATTTGTACCAGTCCAGAGAATGTTCAGTCAACGGACTGTGAAGTTGGCCAGTATTGTGAGGATGCTCGAGGGTTAATACTAAAAATGATCTAGTCACGACGGAGTGTGTGGGCTTTAAAGGTTTTTAACTTTTTATTCAGAGTTTTCAAAAATATCCAACTGCCGAGCTAACTCTATTCGACTGTCCTGCTCGTACTCTGCACACACACTGACTCTTTGCGACTCTCTCTCCCGAGACGCAGTGTGCGTTACCATTTATTTACACTACTTGTACATAACGCTTTGACTATTGGTTGGGTGCCCCAAACGCTTTCCAGCGTTTCCACCTATCTCCATCAAGAGCGCCAAACTCACACGCTACACAATATGCAAAACGGCTCAAGTCGCTTACGTAAAATTATCATCTCAACTTTTTAACGAGGGAAGCCGTGCATGCTTTGTATTTTTTTCTCCGCTAGATGGATGCGTTGTTCCCGGGAACGTGAAGCGTGTAACGGGTGTGGGAACTAAGATGTTCCCGGTTCCCGACGGGAACACAAATACCTTCATCAAGCTTGAACCCGTTCCCAAACCCGTTCCCGATCCCGAAATCCCGGGTCTGCTAAACATGTTTTCGAACCTGGTCCCAAAGTATTTAGGAACATTAATTAGACACCCGAACTCGAACCCGTTCCCGATCCCGAACCCAATTCCCGGGTGTATCCCGATCCCAAAAGTAGCTCTACTATGAACCATGACGTCCTTACTCTTGTGGAAGCTGGAATTCGGGTCTGTAGTTTTCTGGACTTCATCAGTATAAGCGTCCACGAAGTCTCTAGGTTGATCCGCAACGTAGTGCGTATTATGACTCTGGATCTCTTTACGTAGAAAACGCGCCATACTTGAAAAACCTTGAATCACGTTTTCGAACTTAGAGAGTTTGGGAGCAAGTTTGGCTAACCACGGTAGAAATATAGATATACTTGCTACTTACGAATTGAGCCCATGGAAGGCTTCCCATAAATCCGGATCATCTCCCTTTAGTTTATCTCCGAACAATATACTCCAAAGAGCACTGATCGCACGGGCGTTGAATAAGTTTTAAACTTCAATTGGTTTCCCTTCCTGCAGGTTTAAACTATCCAGGAAATCATGAACTGCTTCCTGGATTCTGGCCTCCATTGTTTTTGTTCCAAAACCCAAATCCCGAAGCTGTTTCAAGGTAAACCGACGCTGTTCTGTACAATGGGAGCCATCCGTAGAAGCTATCCCTGAAATAGTTAGTATTATATTTACTTCGAAGTATTTTTGCAAGCGCTGGAGCAAATTTTTGAAATCGCTCACCTCGTACGATTTTATCCTCGAATCGATGTGTAAAAAAGTTTAGCCTCGGCCGTCCGGAAAAAGCATTCAAGTTTAGCGCTTCTCGGATAAGTTTGGCATCGTTGATTACAACCGTTCTGAAAACGAGAAGAAAAACAATAAATAATTTTTAAAAAAAGCTTTTATGTTGTAAAAACAATTTATTTTGAATCAAATGGGTTGCAGGGGGTCTGTTTTTTTGAGAACGGCCACCCTTGATGGTCACTATTCCAGAAAACAATTTAATTCATACCAGAGATGCATAATGTAGAGAACAAATTTTCCCAACAAAAATTTCCCCCAAAAACCGAATAGGAAGGTCAATAAACCGAGAAAACCCGAAATATTAAATAATTTTTTACAGCGTTACTATTTACAATATTGGAAATCGTACTATCTCAGACTTACTATCTAAGCATCTACTACACTGATGATTTTTTCCCGGGCCCTAAAATAAAAACTTCGGATTTTTGTAAAAAAATTACATATGAAATTGTTAACTTTCGCCAATTTGTTTGACTGCCGGCACTCCCAAATAAACGCTTTTTTATTGCTGGAAAATGTGGGGATTAGTAAAATTTTCATTTTAAAATTTTAAAAAGCGTTTATTTGGGAGTGCCGGCAGTCAAATCGGGATACATCCGAAACGGGTAATTTGTATACATATCTAGTTAAGGCGTTGTGCACATATTACTGCCACGCGTGGATTGTATGCGTATACATACGGCCAGCATGCAAGCATTGCTTGCTCGCTGTAGTAGACGAGGAGAGGAGGTTCCTGCGAACGTAATACACGGGCAGCGCCTTCGCTGTAAACAGAAAGCTCTATCACGCTCCATTCCTTGGGACCATGCCGCAGCTCAACTAGTCCCAAATTATTTGTTTAATAATTTTGGAGTGGTTAGTTGCAGACTAATTATATTTGGCCTCAATATTATCCACAGTATTTAAAATGTATGTATGTACATTATATGTACATATTCCAAAAAAATGCTTCACTATGGGAATGGCTGTTCTCAAAAAAACAGACTCAGGGACATTTTCTACCTCACGCTTTTAAGAGTTTGAGGGAATTAAACACCCCTGGACAGCCTGTACAAACAATTGGAATCATACAATACTAACCTGTAACTTCCAAACCAGACCCCAATAACAGGTCCGTATGTTTTTTGCCAGTTCGAAAAGGTTTTAAAAGGGTATTTTCCGAACAACAGAAGGTGACCCAGCAAAGGTACTCCAATCGGACCTGATATTACATCACACATTATTATGAAATTGTACATATTGACATAGCTCCTTGATTCTTATAATGCTTTTGTTTAATGAGTTGGAAAATTCCATACCTGGAGGGAAACGCGAGACTCGTTTTTTCCAGTAATCCCAACCAATGGCCAAGACCAGGAACAAAAGCAATATTTCAGTTATCATTGTATGTACCAATCCAGATTTGCTTGAGTGGAAAACACTTGGTCTTCTTGTTCTTCACCTCTGCAGTGTGCCGATTCTAGTTGGATACTAATATGGGGATACTTCTACTACTACTTGCACTGAAATACGATTCAAGTTTTTACAATTATTACAAGTGATGTGTACACCTTGCTTGATAGTTTTCATTGCTACACTCAAGCAAGTCAAATTTTCAGGTTTATTTTTCTCAGTTATATAACATCATTTACTACATCGTTTCTCATATGCACCTAAGAGGTAATAATCATGGGTATCTTCTCATGGTCAAATTGACGATCAAAAGCGTGCATGGGAAGCTGTATGCAATAAATAGACTTGTTTGAGGAATAAAATAAATGTATGCAAATAACACAGAAATATAAACTTTTTATGTCTTTAATATAGGACCCAAGAGGCTTCTGGAAGAGTGTCCAATGGCAGTTACAAGCATGACATACTAAAGTATATCTCTGGAAATCAGTGCATGATTTGACAATTAAGCTTGTGGTACACGTACATCCATACATACTAGACCATGTCCCAGTCACTTCAAACTGTATGGGATTCCTATAGGATGCAATTTCTGTGAGAAAATGTACCAGAAATCCCACAAGCCATATAGGATCTTATAGAAATCATTCAGCTCGTCAGAAACTGGCACGCGATTCTTATAAGATATAGTACCATAGGAAGTTTTCAGAAAAATCCCATAAGCTGAGGGTACCATAGGAAGTTTTTAAAGAAATCCTATAAGTTGGGTGCCGCATATCCAGCAAGTTCGAGTTCTATAGGACATTTTCAGAAAAATCCTATGGTTTCGGGTACCATAGGACATTTTTAGAAAAATCCTGTACTTGCTTTGACAAGGATTCTGCGCTCCTCATCGTTTGTACAAGACATATATTATAACCGCCAAATTCGCCATACTTAATCAACAGCAGTTGTCATTCACGTGTTCTTTGGTTGTGATGAACACCAAATCGACTTACCTGTTCTTTAGATTGTTTCAATTTTAACTTACAATTAGTAATAGTAAGACAAGCGGAAAATATAACCAGTGTGTGATTGTTATTGTTCTTTTTTTCAATTTATACGTGAAATTATTTACTTGTGGCTGCAATTTTATTTTCTAGTGTTACATGTTATTTCTACATAGAACTGCAGTGTAGGGTGTATTACTATTGACAATTTGAGGAGATGTATATGTATGAAAACGTTAATGGCAGTTAGCTTAATTGTTTAGACAATTGTAAATATTTAGAATATTTACAATTGTCTAAAAATTAAGCTAACTGTAGTAAAGATGGTTATGTAGTTTTAATTTCGGAGGAAAATGGAGTAGAAGTAGAGAAGCGCATAAGATAATAATAAATTTTCAACTATAGGACAAGCTAGAGAAAATCCCATGCGAGGTTGGGATTAGTAACTATGGGATAGTATAGGATCCTGTAAGAAAATCGTTTGAGATATCGTCCGCAGATCTGATACTTTTATCCTATAGATTTTACATGTAGGATCCTATACATTTCGAGTGACTGGGGTATGTGTATGTAGATATGAAAAACCTTTTAAAGGTCGCACATGTTTAGCAAGATCACGAAGTGACCCAATATCTGAAATTTGAGTTAGAATTGAAGCGCGTGCCTCAATTTTGTATTTTGTAACCAACATATCGTATTTTTGGGATAAAAACTGGCAACATATTTTTCGACTCAAAATGACGGTCTCAGGAATTGAAAATGCCATTATTTTACCACAATTCTGAACTTTGGAAAGTTTTATCCGTCTGAAATGAGTACCTCAGAAATTGATACAAATGCAGTTTCCCAAAATATGTTTATGAATGTCAGACCTTTTCACGAATAAAGACCAGATATTCCGGATGTTTTCACTTTCGCTCTTAAAGCTTGATATTACCAACCCTGTTATCTGCTTTGCGGTTCAAGGTAATAATTTACATTTTAGATTCTTTTTAAATAAATCCATGGAAACTGGAAAACACACAAAAACTAGCGTTAAAAAACATTTCAGAAAATATTTTGACCAGGAACATATAAATAGGGATATGTCAATCACGTGAACCTAACGCCATTTTGGATGTTGTCACCAAAACTCACACTTACAAATGCCCTCTTAATCAAGTTTTTAGGTAACACGCAGGAGTCTGCAACCACAGATCAGCTCCTTTCAAGTATGTACATTAGCTAATTGTAAGTATTAAACATAATGCTACAATAATTTATTTAATAGCTTATTCCGTTAAAAATGCTTGGAATACTAGAACTTGATCATTTATAGGACGCTTTATTTTGAAATCATTACTTTAAAATGTTGAACCACTTGTCCAAATACACATTTTCAATGATTCTTGTAACAGTCAAAGTGAACATCCGACTAAATGAATAAAAGTAGCTCAATTGCAACAACACCCGTGTATTAGTATGTAAATATTACATTCCAGTAATAATCAGTACAAATCATTCAACTCGTATTTTTATAATAATTTCGAAGGGTTGGGGCGAGAGTGTAAAACCCAAGTGAGGCTCCAAATTGGGTAGTTCCCCCGGTACTGAAATACAAAATGTTTGGAACAAGCTCGTGGTAAACAAAAACAATTCATCCCTCGCCACACCTTCCCCTAAACAAACGCGTTTCCCCGTGCAAAAGGGTATTAGATTCTCATTCTTCTTAAACTTGCCATCTAAATCAATAAACCTCTCCGGCCGGAAGTTTTCCGGATCCCCCCAAATCGTCTCGTCATAATGAACGGAATATAAATTAGGAATGATTATTGTGTCTTTCGGAATGAAGAAACCATGGAACTCCACGTCCTCAGTTGCATTGTGAAACACAGAGAAGGGTAGAAGACTAGAAACCCGCATCACTTCATTGAGGACCGCTTCGGTGTAAGGCATTGAGGAACGGTCCCTCAAGGTAGGGACCCTTTCCCTTCCAATAACTTGGTCGATTTCGTCTTGCAATTTCTCCTGCACATGCGTGTGATGAACCAAATATGCGCATAACCAGGAAAGCGTGGTGCTTGTTGTTTCCGTTCCCGCCGCGAATAAATCAAATAAGGTATTAGTTATAGTATCGTTGTTCTGGTGGAAGCTGGAGTCCGGGTCGGTGGTTCGATTTATTTCATCGGTATAAGTGTCAACGAAGTCTCTGGGTTGATTCTCTACGTAGTCAACATTATGGATCTTCACCTGTTTTCTAAGAAAAGCCTTAACACCTGGATAGCCTGCAATCATCTTTTCAAATCCTGACAGTTTTGGAGCAATTTTAGCAATCCAGGGCATGAACATGGACAAACTACCCACAAGGCTTGTGTCGTCCATGACTCTGTTCGACATACAGAATTTTGTTCAGGGCAATTGTATAAAATTATGTCGCATTTATGACCTAGATTAAAGTAAGTCTCACTTACCCTGTGAGGCTACGAAGAGCTGCCAATGACTCCGGATCATTTTCCTTCAATTTGTGTCCAAGCAAAATGCTCCAAAACGCATTGATGACCGGTATATTAAACAGGCCTTTGACGGGAATCGGCTTACCTTCCCTCGCTTTCAAACTTCCCACCAATTCAGAAACTTCTTCCTGGATTTTTCCCTCCATGGATTTTGCTCCGATGCCGAATTCCCGAAGGTTTTTCAATGCAAACCTTCGCTGCTCTGTCCAATGTGTCCCGTCAGTGAAACCAATACCTGGTATCAGACTCTGTTAATTTTTTGTCAGTATCTCTCATGTACGGTTAATACGTCAAAAACTTTTCAAACCTCGTACAATTCCATCGTCGGAACTGGCTGTAAAAACGTTTAACCTAGGTCGCCCCAAAAACGCCTTGGTGCTCATAGCTTCCCGGATTAGTTTCGCATCATTGATTGTCACCGTTCTTATTGCAAGAGGAAAAAAGATTCTCCCGGTAAAATTTAAGTTTCTAAAAAAATCAAGCCTGTTTCGCAACACTGGTGCCCTAGTCTAGTCCGACTTGACTAGGAAAATAGGGAATTGACTAGACTAGTGGTTAAAGCGGAGCGAAATGAATAGACTAGAATAGACTAGCGATTCGCGAGGTTTAGAAAGACTAGACTAGACTAGTTATATAATGAACGTTCATAGAATAGAATAGACTTGACTAGGAAAATATTTCTATTCCTGCTCAGAGATTTCGCTCAAATTAGGATGCATAGTGTAAGCTCAAGGACTCGTTTTCATAAAATACTCCGTATTTTTTTGCGATAAATATGTACACGACATTCACGCATGGAAACAAAAGGATATCCTTGTTTTTTTGCACTGCAGCAAGTCGCATTTCAAGCATTGAAAGAGCATTTTTAGCATTGAAGAGGTTAAGTAAACTATATTCATTTTCGATTAAAAGCAAACGTTATACAAATACATTTGCATGTAGAGCATAATGCTTTTGATGAAACCGGTTGAAGCTAATTTTGCTTTTAATCGAGAACGCATATAATTCATTTTACCTCTTCACAGTTGTGTTGCTCACCCCATTTATACATTTTTACAAGAATTATATAGCTCTTTAAGCAAAAATGAAAATATGACCGCATGAAGGCATCATATTTTACGTTTATCATTTGAGAACAAGTTTACTTTAGTAGCTCCTTACTTTTTTGACAGAAGTTGATGCACATGCAATATTTCAGCAGTAGATTACGAAACTGGGAAATGTTTTGTCAGCAAATCTCTAGTTTCCGAACACAGGTGTGGAATATTTTGAAATATTATATTTGAAATAGTATTTGAAATACATTTAGTATTTAGCATTTGGTATTTTTCTAGACGTAAATTGTTCAAGGTATTTTGTATTTCGTATTTTGTCAGTACCAACATGTTTACTGTATTTTGTATTTCATATTTTGATTAGATTACGAACGTGACAGTATTTTGTATTTATTTATCTTGTAAAATTTACCCAACCCGTATGTCAATTACAAAATAAAGTTTTAAAATACATGACTCTGGCAATTGTTACGGTCGTCTCTAAAACATGTTCAAATAAATATTTTAAAGGTAAAAGCACTAATTTAAAACATTTTGAAACCAGTTTTTGAACCTTGATGGGTTTGAAAAACTTACTTACTGGATAAATACATAAAATTCAATGTATCTTTTAACTTATTCAAATTTAGCTAAATTAGTGACGCGAATATAAATACTTTACCCAGGAGTTAAGATTATTTGTTTAAAGGAAAAATATTCTGTACCTAGGGTCATGTTTACTTTGATACACACAAATGCACAACTCTAAAGTCTAATAACATGCAGTTACATTACGTTAGCTGATTCACTTTTAAGTATCGTACATATTATTTGGCCGAATTATACCAAATATTTTGAGAGAATAAACTTTAGATATATCTCACAATCAGATATGTACTTTGAGATAAATTTGAGAGTATTTTCAATATGTATTTCGTATTTCAAATACGGTATATTTATTTCGTATTTTCTCTTTTTGTTGGAAGCAAAGTATTTTATTTTGTATCTTGCCCAAATGACTCCAGATATTTGTATTTTATTTTGTATCTTAACTAAGTTACACCTGGGATTTGTATTTTATACTTGTATTTTAACTTTTTTGAAAATGTATTTGTATTTTGTATTTCAATAGTAAATTTCATGTATTTTCCACACCTCTGTTTCCGAAATATGTGAGGTCAAAGGTCACATTCGCTACTAAAGCATAATTTTGGAATTTAGTTTACAAAACCTAACCTGACCGTCAAAAATTGAATATCAACGTAGTCTGATCGGTGATTAAAAAACTAAGCAGAAATACGAGAACTTCGAAACGAATATTCAGTGAAAAAGGCATATAATAGATATTCTTATATCCGGAACTAGAGGTTTGCTGACAAAAACTCCGGTTTTTAATCTATTACTGAAATATTGTATGTGTACCAATTAAAAATAATTGTGCGATCCTTCTTTGGAAGGAGTGTAATGCAAGCACTCGCAATCGTTTTTAGTTCATGAGTGCTTGACGTGGTACTTGCACACATTTTTAGGCCGCACTGGTAAGTGCATTGATTCTGGAAGTATTCCCAGCAGTACTGAAGAAATATATTGTTTTATTTATGAGAATTTGCTATTAGTTCAGTATTCAGTATTCAGTATTTATTTAGGAATCTTTTCGGGCGACGCCCATATCATCCTTATACAGTTCCATATGGTTTTCAAAGAGAGTTAATAAAATTAAATCTATTCGCACAGTTATGAATATAATTATAAATATCACAAATAAAATCCTGAGTTGGGTTTCTAAAAAGAGAAAAAAGAGATGCCTCTGATTTGTAATTACTTATAGAGTATTTTGCCAAGATATGGTTTCTTGGGAGGTCAAATAACCTACATCTAGTTAAGACATGCAAAAGATCGTTCTGTTCCTGGAGATTGCATTCCGTGCAAAGGTCTGGGCAAGTGAGTTTGAATTTTACCCGTGTTGTATAGAGAGTGGTCGAGTTTAGTCTAATATTTGTAAAAAGTCTTATGTATTTCAGTGGTATGTGATGAGTAAGGTAACCGGATGTGGAGAAATGGTTCTTAATAAATTTATAATTAGGGAAGGTGGTTGAGTAAATAATTCTGGTCAAGTCTTCTTGTACAAACGTCTCGTGAATTACTGCCATAATTACTGGAAAGAAGCCGGCAAGGTATTCAGGGGATTGAAACTCCCAAACCGCAGCGAAATCATGTTTGTGTAGAATGTCACGGATAACGTTTGGCCATACCGCCTTTGGTCGGTTCGGGGGGTCATTACGACTAACAAATTTTAACCGTTCATAGCAGATTTTAACAAGGCGATTTTCTGCCATTAGCAAGACTTTAAACCAAAACCTCAGTGCCCATTTAATGACCCGGTAAAAGACCCTGGATCTGCCTGTTTCTACTCTGACGGCATAGGAAGGGGTAGTCTGTGGAAGCCAGAGTAACTTTTTCAAGAACTGGTTCTGCACAATTTCTAGCTCATGTTTAGTGTTTAAGGACCATAGTTCTGCTGCATAGGTCATTGTGGGGATGGTAATGGAGTCCAGCAGCTTCATACGAGCTTCCCAAGAGGCTATTAGTTTGGTTCACTTAATATTGGGGATTGGGGAATATTTTTTGCTACAAATTGTAATGATTAACTCCAAGCATATACTGTCTTCCCGTCCTTGATTATATCGCCTCATTCAGCAATCTGGCAGATCCCTCATTTTATCTCCTCATCCCGACCTCCCTGATTTTATCCATGAACTTCTGAGTCCAAGACAAGGATCAGGGCATTCCCTCATCCATTACATTTGAGCGATTCCTGGATTTTTTGTAGTTTTAGTCTTGAATAGGAATGGACTAGGAATTGACTAGGAATGGACTAGGAGTTTGAAGAAAATGTGTGAATAGGACTAGACTAGACTAGTGCGAGGAAATTCGTATAAGAATAGACTAGAATTGAATAGGCAATGACAATCCTGCGAAAGAATAGAATAGACTAGACTAGTCAAGCTCGTGGGCACCAGTGTTTCGCAATATATTATTGCAGTTTGGCTATGAGACTACTTCATCGTGTGCTGAATTTGACTTGATTTAATGTAATATTTTTTCCAATTATTTTAAAGAGTTGATGAGAGAAGACACCTTGCTGACATTTTTGTTTTTATGCAATAGATACTGCTTATATACATACCTGTAACTCCCAAACCAAACCCCAATTACAGGCCCGTATGTCTTTTTCCATTGACATAAAGTTTTATGAGGATATTTCCCAAGCCTTAGGAGGTGGCCGAGTAAGGGTAGCCCTATGGGACCTGGCAACAAATGCATTTTTCGGTTTTAACAGCATACATACGGTCCTTCCAAAGGAATATTTTAAATAAGAAAATCAAATCAGCACCTGGTGGGAAATTCGGGACCCGCTTTTCCAAGTAGCTCCAGCCAATGGCCAACGCCACTACCAGAACCAGCAATTCAATGATCATTTCAATGTTATATAGTAACCAAAGTACAGACTTACACGGAAAAACTTCCTGGGATGCACATGCATAGCGTTTCATTCAAAATGATTACTGACATCCAGCAGATCTTAATATCTACTCGCAAGACGTTTCATAGGTTGTGCCCCTAGTTTATGCTTAGGTGCATCAGTTGAAAGACTGCCCAAATGGCAACCGTTAGGTAATATCTTTTTCAGTATGGAAAGTCACTTACCTTGAGGTGCAACAAAATACAGAATATTGGCAATGAGATGATTTCATCATTGACATGCAGAAAAATGATGCAGATGCATTAAAATGCATATATACATAAAATATAAACAAGAGGGCACGCAGGTACTCTATAGCTTTAAAAGTCTCCCTCATGAGGAAATATTCTGTGTAGGAGCAAATATAGTTGAACAACATTCCTGTTTCTTGCTAATTTTTCCACATAGTTCCTGCAATTGCCTAGAGTAAATTTTGTGTTGATACTGGATAGGCATTATTTTACAACTCATCTCTCGCTTTACATCTTGGTATACTAAAACAATCGCTTATTTATGACCTATTCATTGAAATACAGAATTTGCGGTGCAACGTTGCCAGATAATATGATGAACTCCCAGTTTATAATAAACCAGTTTGAGCACATTTTCTTATGACCTTTGTACATGTACACGATTTCCAGTAGATACAGTGTAGTAGCTACTTTTTAGCATTAAGTTGTGTGTTTTATATAGTACTCCAGGTTCTTAATTGGGATTCTTACTGGGGATTTCTTAAATGTATGTATTGCATTACCCATTCATTACTCCCCAAGATTAACATTATTGCCAGCATAACATCAGTGCGTCTAAAATGTCTTTCCTCATACTTAACTTATCGCATTATGTTCATGACATTACACCCGTGTGTACATCATCAGCTGCCCAATATAACCACAAGATTTATGCCCAATATATAAGATTACCGATACCCTGTAACTTTACCTCCGAATATTTTGATCGCATTCTATTATACTTATTTCTGTAAAATATACAGTTGAATTTAGTTTGTAAAAGTGAGTATTTAAACTGGTCGGGACATTTACCTGATTATTTGGTTATTGGAGGAAATTATTATTTGCGTACAATATATTTACTTTCCATAATGATACTATAGTGTGCACATATTTTCTCATCCTTACCTAAGGAGGTTTTGATGAAGTCAAAAATTTAAGGTAATGAATAATATTTTGCCGCGTTTAATTTAGCAGTCTCTATTTTGCATGCTTATGCAAATGCACAATGACATTCTACTTCAAATTTTTAGCGTCTATTGTAATCAAAATTTTTATATTTAGCAGTCTCCAGTACATTTTTATTTACGGTGTAAACTTCGTAGACTTAAGAACATCTTTGGTTTTGCTAATTCATAATAAATAGTTTCTTTGCTGGGTTTTAATTTGTTTCAGTAAGGAACCATATCTTCCAAATTTAGTGTTGCTCAAACGCATCAGTTCCAAGATACGCCGAAGCCAATTCTGACCCAATCTGGCCAATTGGCACGCTGACTAACAGTTTTTACACTTTTCGCAGTACGTTTACAGGATCAGGGAGAGAATTTTCTAACGATTGTATAGATCAATCATCCAAGTTGAGTTCATATTGTATGGCCCAAGAGGGTAAAAGAACGTCCTCTGAAGTCAGACAATAATCAGGTTGAAAAAGTATGTACATATGTAGATACTCCTCGGTGATTCATCTACTCTTCTATCCCCTGGCCCGTATAAAGGATGATGATGGAAAGTATTTGATATCCCAATTTGCCTACTTTTATAGAGTTTTCAAAATTTTGCTTCGCTGATCTGGATTAAGCATTGTGGTCATCATCACCGTCAAAACCGTAAAGCAATGTAACAATTTTTTACAAGTACTTCTAGTTTAATACGTCATTTGGGGATGATCACATCTTTATATGTTCAAAATGAAGGCCTCATAAATTAGAAATGTCAGGCTGGAATCAATTAAAGAAAAAAATTTTTTTGATTACAAATTGTAGTTGCACTTGCAATTGTACTTATCGGTGTAATTATATCCAGTTTTTTTCCAATTACCTTACCAACTGCAAGTAACTTATGAACTTATTAGCGCAACAGTAGGTGCTTTTTTATTATTTGTCATATTATTTATACCTAAATCAATTCATAACTAAACCCTGAAAACAATATCAAAGTAGTCCTTATTTTAAATGTTTTAACTGCGCAACAGTGCACCGCATGGGTACAAAAATGATGTACCTGGACCTGAACCTGGACCCAAATAGTGGGTATCGGCAAAAATCGTACCCAAACCCGTACCTGAATAAAAGTACCCATTAAATAAATGTTGGTACCTGGACCTGATTATTTTGCAAGTAGTGTGTACCTGTACCTGAATTTTACCCGTACCCAAAATATACCCAATATATGGACCTGTACCTGAAACATTTTCCTACGTACCTGTACGCAATCAGGTACTTTAAAAAAATTACTGTAAACGATTCAACATGATGACATTCGATGATTTACATCGCAGCAGTTACAAGCTAGACAAAATTCTGCCTCGTCATAATTTTTTCAATACTAGACATCTTAATGGAACTATAACTTCTATACCATCTGAGGTATTGCCATGTCCAATTAAATCTTCCACTTCTAGGTGATCCTCTATAACCAAAATATCATTTAACACCATTTTTACAGAATCACAGGTGGAATTTGTGATTACATGTACTTATTGCTGGCACAAAAGCAAGTCAACAATCTCTATTGCACAAACGTATGCTTTTTCAAAAATTGCGATGAAATCCTGAAAACACGCTGAATATTAAAATAAACCTGTCTGTCGGAGAGAGAGCCACATACTACACTAGATGCCTTGTAAGATGGATTTCTGTTTATAAAAGTACCCACATTTTCAGGTATTAGTTTGTCAGGTCCAGGTATATTGAAAGCTTGTACCTGTTCCTGTCAGGTACAACCCAAAACATTCCAAGCTTGTACCTGTACCCAACATCTGGTTTTGCACCCAAAATTTGGGTACATATTGCTAGTACCCAAAAAGTACCCATTCAGTTTGGGTACTTAAACAGAGTACCCATTTCGGACCTGGACCTGTACCTGTACCCAAATACTCAGGTACTACCCGTACCCATGCGATGCACTACTGCGCAAGTATGCAAGAAGGAAATGTTCCATTTAATTGTAGTAGTTAAATAATTATCTAGCATGAACAAAGAATTGAAACAAATTGTGAAATATTTTAATGAAACTAACGGATAGTACCATTTCATTAGTCCAGTTTTGCTGCGTCTGGTTAGGCTTTTCTAAATTAATAAATTCTGTGTACAATATTTGTTGCTCCAACTGCGGTGGCTTAACAGAAACTCTGTGAGCACGAGCAATGGCCGACAGCTCAGAGAATAGTCCGAAATTAGTTGCCTTGTCGTGATCTTCTCGAGATGTATTTCATTTAGTTGTTCTTCGTTTTCTGCCATTTTTGGGGGACGGGTTTTCTGGCTTTGTTTTACTTCTCAGGATTATTATGGTCCCTTCTTTAAACGTTTCTTCACTACCTCAGATTTATTTTTGTATGCAATTGTTACTACATTTCGTCGGACTCAATCATTTGGGATATTTATATAAATGTGTATATCTGATGGGATTTTACAGATTTTTGACTGGACTTAGTGCGATTCATGATTTAATATTTTAATATAAATGAGTGTTTTCATTAAATTTCTTTAGACATACATACATGACTTATATAGTATTGTTGCAAACGCAGAAAATAATATTTAAGACCTAATCAGTGGTGTTTATGATATAACAATGATCCTGGCTAAGTACTAGCTTTATTGTGTGAGTGTTGTGAGAGGATGAGAATGAGAATAAGCACTGCTGTATGTGAAAGCGAGTAATTAGTGTTCTAATGAGTAAAGCGAGTTTTTAAAATTGACCAAGCCCGTGCTTTTAACTCCTAATTTGACTAAAGCTAAATTTTCAGAGAAGCTCCCCGCCAGGGGTCGGATTTTTGTAAATCTCCCTGGAAGATTTTTTTATTTTCCCTGCTGGTCATGATGTCCCTGTTCGAAGCAAGTTTAAAACTCCCTGTTGACAAAATAATTTTCGTAATACATCCCAACAAATTTGAAAATCCCTGTTGACAAAAAATCATTTTCGTAAATCACCTCAACAATTTCGAAAATCCCTGTTGACAATAATCATTTTCAGTAAAACACCTCAACAATTTCAAAAATCCCTGCTGACAAAAAATTGTTTCAAATAAAACACCTCAACAATTTCGAAAATCCCTGCCAAAAAGCGTGAACAAATGAAATATCAAAACTTGCCTTGCAACAATGAAAGATAAACTCATAACCTCGCAGTTCTAAATAAAATAGTATTGACATATTTGCTTTAAACCTTAATAAGTGTATAGAAGAATTTTGAGTGGGTACATTAGTAGTTCCTGTTAAGCATTAAGGTGCATGTTCAATATATGTCTCTATTTTGCATGCTTATACAGAAATACAATGACATATTCTACTTCAAGTTTTTAGCGTCTATTGTAATCAAAAAAAATTATATTTAGCCGTTTCCAGTAAATTTTTATTTGCAGTGTAAACTACGTCGATTTAAGTGCATCTTTGGTTTTGATAATTCAATATAAAGTTTCCTTGTAGGGTTTAAATTTATTCATTAAGGAAGCATATCTTCCATCTTACAAGTAAACATTTTTTGGTGCCCCCTTCAGATTTTCGAAATTCCACCAAAACTAGTTTGATCAAACCGTGAGTGCAACTTTAAGTCACACCTCCACCTGAAAAATCCTCCGTAGTTTTTTTAAACAATTTGGCGCGAAGTCAATCGAAAGTACAAGATATTTTGTATTTATTTATCTTGTCAAGCTGCACCACCGTTTTTTATAAATACAAAATTTAGTTTCAAAATACGCAGTTTCAAAAACAATTGAATTATGTGAACACGAACTGCAGGTACATCTAACATTTAAATTGGTTATATTAACTGAAACAAATTTTACTCCAAATTGCCTTCGAATTTCAAAATTAATAGTTTCCGGGCAAAGCATAGAAGATCCTGTAAAAATGTCAAGAACAGAATATCCTTCATTGCTTCCTTATTTACTATTCGGGCTATTTATGTCCTTCCAACTATGTCCACAGCCCTCAACAAAACAACTTATACTAGAGACTCTCAAGAATTCTTCTGCAAAAGAAACTTTACATTCTAAAGCTGAAAATTGGAAACATGTGTGCACATCTTTCTACATTTTAGAATATTGATTTATTCTCGTATTTCGCATTCATTAACAGCCTGTTAAACTCAGATTCATCGATTGTGTAAGAAGGTTATTTTAGTATTTCACATACGTGAAAGTACAGTCACTACATTTAACTTCTAAAACGTAAGTATACATATATCGAATTTTTTCAAAAATTTCAAATTAAAATAATGCTCAAGCTAGAGTGTAATTCATTCATCCCGCGTCTTTAAAATTATTTCGAATGTTTGAGGCGAGAGTGTGAAACCCATGTGAGGCTCCAAACTAGGCAGTCCACCTACTGCTGTCATACGAAACCTTTGGAACAAGGACACCGTAAAGAGAAACAACTCATCCCTTGCCAGTCCCTCACCTATACAAACCCTTTTGCCAGTAGAAAAAGGCATTTGATTCTCATTCTTCTTGAACTTTCCGTTTGAATCAAGGAACCTCTCTGGTCGGAAGTTTTCCGGGTCCCCCCAAATCGTCTCATCATAATGGACTGCATATAAATTAGGAATGATCATTGTGTCTTTCGGAATGAAGAAACCATGGAACTCAACGTCCTCAGTCGTACTGTGAATCACACTAAAGGGTAAAACAGAAGAAAAACGCAACACTTCATTCATTACGGCTTCAGTGTAGGGCATAGAGGCCCTGTCCGCCAATAAGGGAACACGTTCCCTCCCAACAACGCCATCAATTTCCTCCTGTAATTTCTTCTCCACATTAACGTCATGAAGTAAGTATGCGCACAACCAGGCCAACGTAGTGCTTGTCGTTTCTGTACCTGCGCCGAATAAATCAAGCAAAACTGAAACCATGACGTCCTTACTCTTGTGGAAGCTGGAATTCGGGTCTGTAGTTTTCTGGACTTCATCAGTATAAGCGTCCACGAAGTCTCTGGGTTGATCCGCTACGTAGTGAGCATTGTGACTCTGGATTTCTTTTCGGAGAAAACGCTTCATACTTGAATATCCTTGAATCACCTTATCGAACCTAGAGAGCTTGGGAGCAATTTTGGCAAACCACGGTAGAAATATAGATATACTTGCATCCTCCGCAACTCTATTAGTTGTAAGCATTTTTGTGAAAAATACATGACAAAATATTGCAGTTTTGGTTTAAACGTTTTTTGAAGAACTACTTACGAATTTCCTCCATGGAAGGCTTCCCATAAATCCGGATCATCTTCCTTTAGTTTATCTCCGAACAATATACTCCAAAGAGCACTGATCACAGGGACACTGAATAAGTTTTTAACTTCAATTGGCTTCCCTTCCATTGGTTTTAAACTTTCCAGGAAATCATGAATTGCTTCCTGGATTCTGGCCTCCATTGTTTTTGTCCCAAAACCCAAATCCCGAAGCTGTCTCAAGGCAAATCGACGCTGTTCTGCCCAATGAGAGCCATCCGTAGTAGCTATCCCTGAGTTGATATTAGTTTTACTTTACGGTATTTTTCCAACTGCGAGACCTTATTTTTGAAATCACTAACCTCGTACGATTCTATCCTTGAATCTGTCTGTAAATATGTTTAACGTCGGCCGTCCGGCAAATGCATTCAAGTTCAGAGCTTCTCGGATAAGTTTGGCATCATTGATTATAACCGTTCTGAAAACGGGTAGAAAAATGTTCAGGCCAGCCTGAAGGAAAAATTACTATTTGACTATCTTTAAGGAATGTTAGGCTTATTCACATGTAAATTACCCGAGCGTTCTCAAACTCCACAGTTCTAAAGAAATGTGATCTATTTTGTCCCAATCTATTTCCATTGAACTCTTACCTGATTGGAAACCTGTCCTCATGCCATATTTCTCCACCAATTAAACTTTTAGAAAAAATGCCAATTGTGGAGAACATGATCCATATAACACACTCACTCACCAGAAACGACAAGAGTCGCATCTTCAATTTCCAGCCACACACATTCTATTCACATATTTTGTTCCTCTGTAACTTTGGAAATTACATTTAAAATAAACTTAAACTATTTGTTTGTAATTGTGCATTCCCCTTCCTACATTTTTTGCACGGGTCACACTTGGCCCTTTCACTACTCCAAAATCACTAACAATCAGTTTTAAAGTTCACCAAACAAACACAAATGAATAATTTTTTAAAAAAGCTGGTTTGTTGTAACACTTTTTTTTTAGTCAAATGAGTTGCAGGGATATTTTCTAGCTCACGCTTTTAAGAATTGGAGGGAATGAAACACCACTGGACGCCCTGTACAAACAATTGTAATCATACAATACTAACCTGTAACTTCCAAACCAGACCCCAATAATAGGCCCATATGTTTTTTTCCAGTTCCATAAGGTTTTAAAAGGATATTTACCCAACAGCGGAAGATGACCCAGCAAAGGCACTCCAATCGGACCTAAAATTACGTCACACCTTATTGTAACATTTTACCCGACGAGCTCCTTGATTCATAATACGCTTTTATTTAATGAGATGGAAAATTCTAAACCTGGAGGGAAACGCGAGACTCGCTTTTTCCAGTAATCCCAACCAATGGCCGAGACCAGGAACAAAAGCAGTATTTCAGTTATCATTGTGTGTACCAATGCGGATTTGCTTGAGTGGAAAACACTTGGTCTTCTTGTTCTTCACCTCTGCAATGTACCGATGCAAGTTGGATACTAATATGGGGATACTTCTACTGCATTCTCGAATACTTACACTGAAATACGGTTCAAATTTTTGCAATTATTACAAGTGAAGCGTACACCTTACTTGATAGTTTGTTTGGCTACACTCAAAATTGGCAAGTCAAATTTTCAGGTTTATTTTTCTCGGTGTTATATAACCTCATTGACTACATCGTTTCTCATATGCACCTAAGAGGTAAAAACCATGGGTATCTACTCATGGTCAAAGACCAAACTTCGAAAGACTTCATCATTAGCATAAATTGTTTTTTAACGAGAACAGTTGAATTAAGCAAATAGTGCATGTATGTATGTATGCATGCAAAAGTATGCATGTGAGCAATATAATGTAATATTATGGTATCTTATGCTCTTGCCAGCGCTGTCGCTCATCTCGCGCAAGTATGTAATTGTGTAATCACTTGCTTGGCGCGAAGAAGAAGATTAGTGTGAAGAATTACTTGAGAGCGCGAGCATCATTTTGTCATTCATGTCATGCCAATTCTATGCTCTTTACCAACAATTTGCAGGCCTTCAATAATCCCGTTCATATTATCATCTCTGTATATCCAACTACACAAAATGACACGAACTATTCACTTATTTAAGCCCATCAGATGCACATTTAAAAATCCGTGCAATGCACCCATTTGAGCAAACTTCGTTTGCAAGTGCAGGAAAGTTAAACTTTTGGGTAATTGTAACAATTTTAAGTTAATATTTACCATGGGGAAAATAATTTGTAAGGTATTGTAAGGTGAGTGATAAAATAAACAACTCGTAAAGCTACAAGAAAAGCTTCAGGATGTAAAACTCGTAAAGCTGCACTAAAAATTCACGATGTAAAACTCGTAAAGCTACACGAAAAACTTCACGCTGTAAAACACGTAACGTCAAGTGGAAGTTCGGGTTCAAGTAAAACCCATTCCCAGACCCGAACTTGAACTGGCTCCTTAGTTCAAGTCATTTATATGGGCTTGCACTTGGACCAGAACCGACTTGAAGTTCCAAGTTCAGATCCAGCAAATCCTTCAACTTGACCCGATTCAACCAAGTAGAAACGATCATGATCCCAAACTTGCTCCGAACTTGACCTGACTTGATACTTGTCGAGTACTACCTGAACTTGAGCGCAGCTCTGTGCCCAATACAGAACACACAAGATTCATCCCCAATATGTAAGATTACCGATACCCTGTGGCTTTACCTCCGAATAGTTTAATCGCATTCGCGTAATTATAACTATTTCTGTAAAATAAAAAGTTTAATTTGGTTTGTAAAAGTGAGTATTTAAACTGGGCGAGACATTTACCTGATTATTTGATTAATGCAGTAAACTATTATTTGCACACAACATATTTACTTTCCTTAATGATACTATAGTGTACACAGATTTCCGATCCTCTCCTAAGGAGGTTTTGATGAAGTCAAAAATTTAAAGTAATGAATTATATTTTACCGGGTTTTATTTAGCAGTCTCTATTTTGCATGCTTATGCAAATACATAATGACATTCTACTTCAAGTTTTTAGTGTCTATTATAATCAACATTTTTATGTTTAGCAATTTCCAGTAAATTTTTATTTGCAGTATAAACTTCGTAGATTTAAGTATACATCTTTGGTTTTGATAATTCACTATAAATAATTTCCTTGCATGGTTTAATTTTTTCCATTAAGGAAGCATATCACACAGCTTTAGTGTTGCTCAAACCCATCAGTTAAAGTATACGCTGAACTTACAATTAGGGGTATTTTTACTTTAGGGTAAGTAATGGTATGTTATAAGCAGTGCTCGGACTGGGTACAGAAACCGTGTACCCGTACCCATACACGTACCCCAATATCGGGTACTACAAAATGCTGTACCTATACCCGTACCCATACCCGAGTACCCGGGTAAATTATTTCAGTACCCGTACTCGTACCTGAAAGTACAATGTAGTACCTGTACCCACAATTTACCCGTACCCATAATGTACCCAAAACCTGTACCCGTACCCGAGTATCTATTGTGTGTACCCGGGTATTACTCGGGTACTGGAAGTTTGGCCGATTTAAAATCCCGGGCGACATTAGCCTACCCAGCTCAAAAAATTTAACCTAAAATTTTTTGACCTCCATTAAAAGTGTCCGGGATTTTGGGAATTGTCCCCAGGTGTTAAAGACATCCTATTTGAATTTTTTGAAAAAATTATTTAAAGCATTTTGTGATTTTTTAATAAACACTGACGAAATTCAAATCCTACTACCCCAAAATAATAACTTGCTGCATGAAATGAAATGTGTTCTCGCTAATTAGAATTGGGACGGATTCTTTACTACTAAACTCTTCATAACTTGCTTTTCAACTTGGAGAACAAGAAACAATTTTTTTCCCCTGCTAATCGTTTACGGCTAATCGAACACTATGTATAGAAAATATTATACGGAAAAATTGAGTTGATCATAATTGTTCTAAGTCAAATATTGCGGTTTCAGGAAATAAATGTGGGAGGCAATATTGAATATTCATTTTATATTAGATTTATAAAACAAACATTCGTAAACTGTCTCTCACATTTATGAAGCCCGAGACGGAGATTTTCGAAAAAATGCAGGCAAAATAGGACTAAAATGCAACCCCATGGAAGTTTTGAACGTCAAGTTCAGTTGTCTGTCAAGTTCTTTTAACATCAAAATTATCAAGATTAATCAAAGGGACTGAAATATAAATATTGCGTGCAAGGAATGATATTTTTCATTCTAAAATGTTATAAATATTCACCTCAATAAATACCCTGAATTGACAATGCTCAAATTGCCTGCATAAAATGCCTTGGCGTTTTCATTTGGGCAACCCTGGGTACTTGTAACGTTAAGAAATGGGTCTGCTAATAAATGTATATTTATTTCGATCTTATCTCGTAACAGGTCTTCAAATAATTGTAATGTTATCCTCCCAATGAAGCTAATTAAATTGAATCCCAAGAACCTCCCCCTTGAAATTCTTCGTTGATGAGCTTCACTATTTAAGTCGATAAACACATGATTTCACTGACTCTACGCTCTATTTCTTTATTAGATTCCTTGGATGAATTATTAGAAGCGTTAGATTGCAACTACCACGTAATCATAAATGAGACGAAGCCACTTGGCTCTGTCACTAACGCAAGTATCTGTATACTAAGAAATAAGCAACTCCACGGTTGGTAGGTCTTATTGTTAGCCATAGTATATAATCCATCCCATCAGGAATCCTTGAAGTACCCAAAAATACTCGGGTACAGCACCCACGGGTACAGGTATTTTACATAGTGATACCCGTACCCATTGGGTACTACCCGATTGCCACTGAGTGAGTACCCATACCCGTACCCGTACCTGTACCCACTTTATTGCCTAAAATCAAGAGTACCCGGGTAGTACCCGCGTACTTGCGAGTACGCAACTTCTGTACCCGGGTAGTACCCATACCTGTACCCGTACCCATTTACCCGAGTATTACCCGTACCCAGTCCGAGCACTGGTTATAAGGTCATGTAGTTCATAGCGTCACAGCTTTGCCATATTCCCTTGCATCAGGATATATTACTTATGCTGTGGAATTTTTTCTCCAGTATTGTACATAGAGGTCCGCCACCATAGAGGCCTCTACAATGTATTCTTAAATGTGCCAAAAATATGTGTTAAAAACTGAAATTCCAGTGAAAACGGATGTTATCACTTGAACACAACATCCCAGCATCAGAGAATCTTCCCTATCCTCATCTTAAGAGTCACTTTATTTTAATAATTAATGATACACATACATGAATCATGAGAGCATCCAATAATTAAAAATAGTCAGAACACCTGGACCCCAGGTGGATAATAAAATATTAAAACAGAACCACAGCTCCATAAAAACAAGTAACAATACAAATCTCATGGGAGTCGTGAGCCTGCTCTCAATCAATACTGCACGTTGGCTGGTTGAGCACAAAAAAGACGTTCATTTCCAGGAGGGATGCAAAGACCAGGAAAATAGCATACAGGATTGTAGATATCGTGGCCACCTTCTTATCCAAGTAAAATCCATTCAATGCCAGCATCCCATATAGCAAGGCTAAGGAAATGATGAGGATTATAGCGGAGTACTCCAAACCCCCTGAGTTGATTTGAATGAAGTTCCCCTCCACATCATTTGCTATCATTGAGGCACGGATGAGCCAAGGCAAGCCCAAACAGATGAGTATATCAAAGGTATTAGAACCAATAGAGTTGCTGATGCTCATTGAGCCCAGTCCTGAATAAGAACAAATTTTTTTCAATAAAATTTAAAAAGTGAAAATAAAATTCTGTGGGAATATTTACAGACACTATTGTTACAATACGCATCCTCATATTAACTTTACCTTGTTTAGCTACAATTATGGAAGACACAGCTTCAGGGACACTCGTCCCGGCGGCAATGAACGTCAATCCCATGACAGAGTCCGGAATACGAAATGTGTGGCCTGTCATAAAAAAAAATGCAATTCCATTAAAGCAACTGCTTAAAAAATCTAAATTCGGAAATGGAAGCCCGTACGTACAAATTGTAAACTATTAGACTCAAAATTTAAGCCTTGTGCTATTTACACAGTCTTCACATATCTCACACGTGTCATCCAAAATAAAATCTTTGTGAGTAGACTCCCTGTCACAACATTTCAAAATAGTTTGAAGAAAGAGAACATAATGACTCTTTGTCAGTACAGACTTGTATAGTCTTCATTGTAAAACAAAAACTTGGAAACTAATTAGGATCCTGGAAAATAGGGAAAGCACAGGAAGGCTCAACAACTCCTCACAATCCTGTCTAAATCCAAGTTAAAGTAACGAGACAAAACTTGAGCCAGCCTATCTCCCCCAGCCAAGATACAGATAACAATAAATTGTTGGAGAGCACAAAAGTTGAGAAACAAAAGGCTTTCCCTCAATTCTCCGAAACATAGAATGTACTACAATGTAAATATACAAAAGTTTCGGGAAGACAACACGGACACAGGGGGAGGATTCATATGAGCGACTGACGGCTCGGGATAGAGAGGGATTGTTCCCAAAATAAATTAAAGAGCAACTCACCGATAATTGTCATAAGCCAAGACACGACGTAGGACAGGAGAGCAATGTACACAATGCACATGATGAAAGTCAGGGGATAGAACTTGCGAAATCGGCCCTTCCGACAGTCCGGAATCGTCAATGTAAACAAAATCCTGGCGGGCCAGCCCAGCACCCATTCTATAATTGTCCAGCAGCCCTCTCCACGGGGGAAGCTAAAAACTCCGTATTTCTCTGCAATAATATCAGAAACAATACAAGTCACAATAATTTATTATCAGGGATGAAGTCCCTATTACAAAAACAACAGGCATTATTTACGTCTACCAATATGAATCCAGGATTCTCTTCTACTGAGAATCCTTTTTTAATTTTTGAATGTCCTACTTAAAATGTAAACCGAATTGGGAAAAATTTAAATTTACTATTCCCTATTTTTTATGATCACAATTGAAGTTAATTTACACTCAACTGTAAGTACAGTACTTTGGAGTCAAGTGCATATTTACATTAAACTAGGATTTCACCCAGAACTTAAAACCTCTATTTTTTCAGTTCAAAGTAAATTCCTTTGAGCATCGTCACAGTCACTGTAAACGTCCTTGTAATTCTAAAAACCAGTTACTTACAGAATAAAAGCCTTCAAGTGTCTCATAATTTTCCAGCTTTACTGTCCGTAAACAATCTTCAGGCTCAAAAAATTTTATATATTAAGTATACTACATTGCACATCCAATCCTCACATATGTATGTATGTAAAAACACTAATCTGTATACACGCCGCTCAGGATGCCCATAAATATTAAGTCAATTGCAGTACTGCCCCTTTACAAGAGCGCATCCCGAATAGGAACACAATTTGACTTACAATCACGTACAACTATAGGCATTACAGTTGGAAAAAATGCCATTGTGAGGAATGGGAATGTGCCTTAAATATTTGTTCCTATAGAGAATCTGCTCCTGTAAAGGCGGGCATCTCATAGGGAGAGTTCCCTGTAAGAGGATATTTAATTCCGAAGTGATCCACGGACCAAACAAGCTATTAGTATGGATGGAGGATTTTAGGGCTTCGTGCCGGAATGGTTCCCACGATGGGATTTGATTTATTCAACGAATTTACGTCCCATTAGCATTGCCATTTCCGAGAGAGGAGGACATTTCCCCCATAATTATCACCCTTAATAAGAGCGGACTGCATCCAGTGGCCTAAAGCTTTCTAACCCCGCCAAGTCCTCCTGTCTCCAAACTCCTTTAATGGTCTGCTTGCTTTATGACTTTCATGCTCTCAGTAGATATGTAATTATATAAAGCTGGAGCTAAAAAGTCAGTTCACCCTAAATTCCATCCTCGTAAAATACCTTGCTGTACCCTCCCGTCACTTTGCATGTTTACTAGTACTATGGAGAGCCAGGGCAATTACAAACACTTCATTAACATGAAAGGTTATTTCCTAATTATTTATTATTCAGCTTGAATAATTTGATAAGCAGGGGGGAAATCGCTCCCTCGTGACAACCTCAACTTGAGTTGAGTTAGTCTATTACAGACTTGGTTGGCCCTAATGGGATTACCAATGTTTGCCCTGTCAATTAGCATTAATGATTCTGAGTAATTCCAGTTGGAGCCTCCAACTTTCCCATGAATTCCCACGCTATCAATAAAACTTCAATCACCTGTTTGAATGTATGTTAAAGGTGGTAAAAAGTAAATTCCTGGAGGGAAAAAATACATTAATATGAGACAGAGTCAAATATTTACGGATTGGGGAATATCGGTAATAAACATTATTAGGCTGTGATTGGAGGACTTTCTCTTACCATCCTCTTCCTCCGCATCCTCCTCATTTTGATGTACAGCCTTAGCAATGAGAATCTCATCGTAGGCAGTGGGATCTGTGCTGTTGTCTGGATCCACTGGGAAGTCCTGGCTAAACTTTGTCTCCATACTTGCGGGGATAGTACTTTCTATAAAAATTGAAAGGACAGAAGCATCTTTGAATGAACTGCTCTGAGATCTGCTCATAAATCAATAAATGCTTATTCTTTAGACTCAATCTGATTCAGATAAGATCCATATTCAAATCCTGGGAAATGAATGAATGCGTCTTTCCCTTTGAACTCTAGGATCCTTAGATGAAGACAAACTCAAAAAACGGTCCGTACATATTGTAGGAATAAAATACCCGAAAAAAATCTTAGAATCGTTCCTTCTTAAAGTACAGTGTAATCTCTTTAGAGCAGAGACTTTTATAAAGTAGATATTTGAATTTAATTATTCGAATCTGAATTTTAAAAATATCGGCAGTCTTCGCCAAATTTTAACAATGAAAATAATAGTTGTGTAGATACGGGAATCCCACATTTAAAAATTATAAAATTGGGCATTGCTACTCCGAGAGAAAGAAATTTGACTGCATCTTGTTTATATAAATTTTTTTGTATGTATATTTTTTGTACGTATGAGTTAATGCAGTCAGTCCGGGAGAAAAGGAGAGGGAAAATGTAAACTTTGATTAAATAGAGAAAGTCTGGAGGAGAAAATACGTCCCTATTTTGGGCTCCATAAAAATATTAAATTCTAAGCTAAATCCGGACAAGAAGTTTAGCTCAGGGAATTTACGAGCGGAGCCTCCTCTTCCAAAGAAATCTTTAAATGCATCGGAAAATAAAATAGTGTGTGTACTTAATAAAGGAGTCTTCTCATCCTTTGAAGTGTAGGTTCGTGTGCGGAAGCATCCACAGTATCTCGCTATCTTCCCAACCGTACGCTCCGAGAACCGTTTCAAAGCCGTGTTCTTCCACATGACTGGAAATAGGGAGAATCGTCAAAGCATGAAAATAGTTTTTTAAATTCATTTGTAATTTAATCGGAAATTATGAAACTCCGTGTGGGGATACTTAAGCTCAATTTCCACGTAATTACATGCTGTCCCTTCGGAAAAAAGAAACGCTGGGCTATGAAAAACTACAAGTTTTAAATGAAGCTTGAAATATTAAGGGGGCATAAAATGAATGCTTCATAATAAAGGGATTTTAACTGCTACTTAACAATTTGTGTATTTACAACAAGCCTATATTTTTAAGTTCATTATTATAAATCCAGCCGCTTTTGCCTACTCCGGTAGTAAAAATCTAAATTACGTACCAACAATGTACACAACGTACGCCAGGACCAAGATGAGGGCCTCATACCAATACACCCTTTGGTTCCCCAGCACAACGATCAAGAGAACGACGGAGATGGAGTAGAAGATACAGTCTCGTGTGACTGGGTACCAGTCTAATGGCAGCGCCTGAAAAGGTAACACACAGACAGAAAAAAATCAGTGAAGGGAACATTTTCCGGGAGATTCCCTAACGAATTGATTTTTTGTAACCTGAGACACTGGCGAACAAATCCTGTAGAATTTTCAAAAAACTAGCATTTGAATGTCCACAATGTCTGTGAGGATTACATCATCGCTGACGATCCGAGGCAAAATGGTCTAAGTGATATACAAAAGCATGAACACCTAGACCCTTTTGCCTCTTCAGCGACCGTATAAAAATCTTCTTTACATTTTCATACTCTCGTTATAGGAGACCCCTTGACAAGATTCTCTTGTACATAGAGTACAATGTTAGCATAGAAAATCCTTCAATAAAAAAAGCCTCATGTGAGAGGATTGATTGTCTCTTAAAGGCAAAAATATTTTTCCCATGTGCAAATTTCCCCAATGTTAAAATGTCTCTGTGTACAATGTATAAGATACAAATTCCTCTCATTGTCAGGGGTGCTAGGAGTACGAAAAGGGACGGACATGTACATTAAATTCTAACGAACCGCAGAAGCAGCAAATCCACAGCAAGCACAAACAGCCAAAAGGTTGAAGACAGCACTGCCCACAATCGTCCCCACTCCGATATCCCCCTCCGTGATAAAAGTCCCAATGACATTAGTGAAGAGCTCTGGGGAAGAAGTGGCAATTGCCATAAACGTTGCTCCCGCCACATCACTCGGAAGATGCAATTCTACACGTAATAATTACAGGTAATTAATAATTATTAAATTTAATAAACAAGAGTAACCTCAACTATTAATTGCCCGAATAGTCAATTTGTTATCTCATTTCAATCTACGGGATTCAATTATAACATGTGTCATTACTGGAGTATATTAATTAATAATAATACACATGAGACTCACTCACCCTCACAAATGCTCTCAATGGAAGGGACAAAGTAATCATCACAGACAAGCGCAATGGCATAGAAAATGTACATAGATGCCAGGAAGTGAATCACAATTGCTCCTCCTTGACGCTCATCCTGAGTGAAAAGGTCCGGAGGGAATTCCAATATAGCAGGATTCGTACAGTTGTAACCAGCCACGAGGTTATCCTCCAAATATTCCTCGGACGTTACTCCAGCACCAGTGGCTTGGAGGAGCTGACTCTGGTGAGCTATTTATGTGGGACCACAAGAATTAATTACACATCCGTTAATATCATCCCAATGTGTGTGAGATATTACCAAAAATGAGAGATAAGTTCTTCAGTAATTTTTAAAGTACTAATCGCAGCAACAGGTGTCTCTCATAAAATTAAAAATATCTTCTCAAAGTAAGATCAAAATTTCAAGGAGTAAAAAAAGTAAAAACACTGCATAAAATATTTCCACGTCAAGAATGTCTCTCAATAGAAAAAATCCTGGCACAAGGACATTCTCACATTTAAGCATTTCACTTTAAGCATTTGAAACTTTATCATTACCAGAGTATCCCTCAGGAGCCCGCCATTTCAAGCTGGTTGAAAAAGTATGACGATCTTCCCGATCCTTAATATATCTCCTAGAGACTGTTGGGTTCCCTGAAGCAGGCTGCACTTCATGGGTCAAGCTGAGGTAGGCAAACCAAAGGGTCCAAAGCCCCAGGATAATTCGTCTTTTATGGCGGAGCTTAGTTCTCAGACCTGGACTTGCTTTTGTATTAACTGGAGCTGTCATTGTAAATAAAAGTCTTGTCCAGGAGCAAAAGCTATACAGACAGGGACAGGTACAAATAAAAATTACAGCTCCCGAGAAGAAGAAAAAACAGAGTGTCTGAATACTCCTCGGAAGGACCAACTATCCGAAATGATACTGTGGAGTATTATATGGAAGGACTTGAACTTGATATAAATCCGAGTGTAATTAAATTTGCTAGCATGCAAAAGGCTTCAGTGGGACAAATGACTTTTCCACATTTTATGAGACTTGGGCTAACACATTCCTATGTAATATCTCCTATGTTTTAGGGCAGACTCCACGTAATTTGTGTTGTGCTACTGAATTACACAGAGGACAGAGACGCACACATGTGTTTTTGTCGCATTTGCTATATAGTTGAGTAAAATTGGTCTCTGTTATTGTAATAATTACACAACTCAGAGTAAGACACCTAGGATCTTGACAATATTTGATTTGGATTGACGTCAATGGAGTATTTATTTTTTCGAAGCCTTTGTATATATTTACAGATAATTCTTATGAGTTCCAATGGCCGTTGCACAATGCAGAGCTTTCTTGGACGATCGACGGGCATATGGGAGGGAGTAGAGAGAGATCTGGGACTGATTGTATTTTTATCTCCGACTCTGATAAAAAAAATGTGTTTATAATTTAGCCCAACGTTCCAACACTATAATGTACAAGTATTACTACTCGTGATGTCGTGATTAATTAAATTCATCAAAAACTTCAAAAATCATTAATCCTGGGCTGTGGACTTTATATATTGGGAAAAATATTCAAATTGACCTCAGGTAGATGGAGTTCAATAAAGGTTATAAGCTATAATGTACCCTCCAGGAATGACATACATTGAGTTGAAAACCCGATATGGTTTTATATCTAAAGAGATAATTTCCACCGGGACTATGTGATAACTCCCCACTTGAACTCTTATTGTTCCCTTTTTTTGAGTATGGTCACATGACACATGACAAGTCCATAACGTGACTATTTTCTTGAAGCCCAGCTGAATATTCATGAGTATGTCCCGTCCTGTTATTTTAATAGTAAATACAATTTTTCCTCCAGGTATAAGAGATAAGGGCTCCCATATCAAATCCTATCACCTTACCCCATGATGTATCTTTCCCGTTTGTTTGGATCTACACTTATTGCTAGGATCATCATATGTACAAACGTAAGGTAAAAATGGGTTTAGCAATATATCCCCGACAGAATTTAATATCAGCAACTCCCAGATTTTGCAATTGTTTTGACAATAATTCATGTAAGCAAGCTTTTAAACACCTGATAAGAAATATAGCATGCCTTTCGAAACTTTTGATGTCATGCGGTCATCATTGTAAACTGCTGATTGTGAGTCACAAATATCATGTTTGTTTTAATTAATAAGTCATTCTCGGAAGTGTATGAAGGACGATGGGGCAAATGTTTACGGAGGCATAAATTATTGTGAGCAACATTGGAAATTGGAAGTCTTATGAAAACAAAACCGGAACTATTTTCCACTGGAAACTTGTACTCTATGGTGAATTCTCATAATTCCCAATGAAGCATTTCCAGGTAATTAACGTTGCTTGCCTTTGAATCCCCAGGTGATATTTCAAGCTTTAAAACAATTTGTTTTTCACACATGATTTATTTGATTGCCAAATAGTATTCTAGGATTTTCACACACGGTCTCCTTTCAAGGGCACGAAAGTTAAAAGGATGGAAATAAATAATTACTGGCATGTGTGTCCACATTATATAGCATAATTATAGGAACACACTCCACTGATTCCACAAATTCAACTGAAAAACCACAATAATTATAATTATTTCCTTTTAATTGCAATGGAATAATCTCAAGCGATGGCTGCCCTCACAGCGGAAGTTAACTGTGGTCAATTTTTAATTTTTTGATGATAGGGACTGACAGAGTACTATGAGAGCCTAGAACCTATAGGGACATTATACATGTATAACTACAATCATGGAATTTAAGTATGTACACATAGAAGATACCATAATTATTTAAGACAATATTCACATCAATCCTTGATCATACACAGGAGATGAGAAATTAAGATTTTGCTCTAAATCCTTTGGGATCCAGTTTGAGTCCACAGAGAATGATTGAGCTTGTTGGAGGGACGTGCTGGATAGCCCGCAACACTTATTTAATTATCCCATTGATTTTGTAACCTTCACACCCTGCCCTTGGCATAAGGATTTATAATCCGAGCGGATTACTGTGCCTGTCTTGATCCATGGACAACTCCTAAAAGGATTTTATTGTCTTCCTTGCTCTGCCGCAGGCAATAATTAAATTCAGCAGTAAAATATTGGCAATTTGGTGTAACTCAAGCGCGTAATCCTACATTACAGAGACAGTACATTGGGCTATATCCAGACCCCCTCAAAAGAGCAGTTTCTCCCCACGACAAAATTTTTAACGCACATTCCCATTTGTCCCTATGTTATTTTTCTGTGTGTGACACAAGGAAGCAATTCCGACTGGAAGGCTGGATTTCCTTCATATTAGGATAGACCACTGCACTGTCATATACTGTCATGTAAACTAGTCAATTATCCCGCTTTGCATGATTAACCAGGAAGCTGAAGTGAAGTGACTTTTGAAAGCAGTTTTTATTATAGGGTCACATTTTATCTCACTGATCTGGTACAGCGGTTACATTTCCTGCAAAAATTCAGCGACTGAGAATTAGCAAATGTAGTAGCACTGGTCCTCACTATCCCAGATTTTAGATATATTGTTTTAAAGTATATAGAAAATCAAGTTTTTAAAATACTTGGGAATTGTAATTTATTCCAAATCCCTTCCACAAAATTAATGGGAATAGTGAGGTCTTGTATCATTAAAAACAACTCTGAGCACCGGAATTTATAAAAGGTGTAAATATCTATTTATTTGGAAGTAACAAAACAAGCTATAGGTGTATCTATAGCTATACAAAACATTAAAAACTCATAAACTGTCAATCTATACTGCACATGGGCTGGTTCAGTTGAAAGAAGAAATTCATTTCCAGGAGAACTGCAAAGGTTAGGAAAATAGCGTACAGTACAGTGGCAATCGTGGCCACTTTCTTATCCAAATAAAATCCATTGGCTGCGAGAATCCCATATAAGAGTAGGACGGAGATGATGAGAGTTATAATGGAATATTGGATGCCCCCGGAGTTGATTTGAATGTAATTTTCCTCCGCATCATTGGCAATCATGGCGGATTTGATCAGCCACGGCAAACCCAAACAGATGAGGATGTCAAAGATATTGGAACCAATGGAGTTGCTAATGCTCATTGAGCCCATCCCTGTGTATATATAAATCCAAAATTATTTTTTATCTGGAATCACTAAGCCCATCAAATACCCCATTATTTTGACACACATCAGCAACTATGGCAATTCCCTATAAGATTATATGTCTAGAGTACTTATTAATAAATTGAAATCCATTCCTGGAAATATTACCTTGCTTGGCGACAATAATAGAAGACGCAACTTCAGGGACACTGGCTCCAGCTGCAATGAATGTGAGTCCCATGACAGAGTCAGGGATGCCGAATGTGAAACCTGGAATACACACAGCAGTGAAATATGCGTAAATAATTACATGAGACAAAATTTAATTCTATATTTGTCAATTAAATTCCCCAAAATCAAATCTATCTCAAAAATTTAACTCCGTGGAAGAGAATTCCAAAAATAGAAACATTGGTCCTGTGAAGCCAAACAAAACCTAAGACTGTCTTAAACCCTGCGTCTGTCATTACGTCCACAGCCTTACCACAATGAAAGTGACAATTCCTTGGAAAGAACGTCGTAAAGCTTGAAGAGTAATTAAAAATTCCTACAGAATACATGGTTCCTGTCTTATCTGCGGGAAAATAATGAGACCAAACTTGAGCCTCCTCCTAATCATTTATCTATGTATGTATCTCCACTCAAAAAAACAAGTAATTATTACTGTAGATAAAGAACAAGGGAAGATTCCCCAATTCTATGAAATGTTCAAACTCTAGGAAGGAAATTCACTGAAAAGATGATGAATTAAATTTTTGTTATGACAGTTCTGGGGAAGAATTGTTCCTGGAGTAAATTAAAGAGCAACTCACCGATAACTGTCATCAGCCAAGACACGACGTAGGATAGGAAGGCAATGTAAACAATGCACATGATGAAAGTCAGGGGATAGAACTTCCGAAATCGGGCCTTCCGACAGTCTGGAATAGTCAGTGTAAAAATAATTCTGGCGGGCCAGCCCAGCACCCATTCTGTGATTGTCCAGCAGCCCTCGCCACGGGGGAAGCTAAAAACCCCGTAATTTTCTGCAATAAATATCAGCAACAATTATTATCACACCAGTACTTAAAAGACACAATGTCTTCAAATTTTGCTAAAGTTGAAATTTTTGGAAATATTTGTAATTATTATTCACCGGTCTCAACATCCTTCTCATTCAGGGTTTTCGTACTCGAGAGGATCTCATCGTACATGGCAGGGTCGGGGCTATCCTTACGATGGGCCTGTAAGTCTTCGTTTACATTCCTGACCGTAGCTGCAGTGCTAATGTCACTCTCTGAGGAATCTGCTGGTGAAGGACAGAAAATAGTAAGGACATTTAATGTAACTATTATTGGTAAGGGAACATCTTCAGGTCTGAAAAAAAAACTGCCACATCTGAAATCCCTGACATATGGATTTGAATAATTACTTATTTATATTACACTAGGGATGCTTGAGGAAAATTCTTATTTATGTGTAATATACATTGACATATAGCAATACTTAGTAAAGGAGTCTTCTCTGAATACTGAGTTTGTGAAGGGGAGAGACGGCAGTAGGACCCGATCTTCCTCACGATACGCTCCGAGATCCGCTTGAGAGCTGTGTTCTTCCACATGACTGGAAAAATAGGGAAATCATCAGAGGATTAAATTATTATCATTTCTAATTCTTGACTATAAAAATTGTTCATACTTAGCAGGAATTTGTCCCTTTTGGAAAAATAAAGTGTGGGCATTAAAACTGCATGAATGTCTAAATGACCTCGTAAACTTGGAGGAGTTATAATAATGACTGTCGTTATAAAAAAAAATTGATGTCATATACATTTTTGAATGGCTTTAATAATTATAATTTAGAATTATTGTAATTTCATTGGTAATTACACTAAACAGATAGCCTGTACATGTACAGCTACAGCTTTGGGGGCTATAATAATTAAAATGTTCTGGAAGAAATACCATTTTATGGAAAAGGGGTTTATGGTAAAGAATTTTATGCTTGCGGTTAAAATAAATTCATTCGTTTTGAATATATGTATATATAGCATTTTATGGCCTTGCATTTAATTTTCCCGTGGATGTAACATCGGCGAGATGTCATCTGTCGAATGTAGTTTTTTAGAGTTAGTGTTCTTATAGCGAGAGAGCACATTGTATTTGTAAGTACCAATAATGTACAGTACGTATGCCATGACCAGGATGAGCGCTTCGTACCAAAACACCCGGCGGTTCTCTACCGTCCGGATCAAGAGAAGTACGGAAATTGAATAAAAGAGACAGTCCCGGGTGAGGGGGTACCAGTCCAAGGGTAAGGCCTGTAAAATAATAAATCAAATAAAATGTCAAACCCTCAATATCCCAAAATTACCACAGTCAGTTTTTCTTCCCGTTTGTAAATTTTATGCTCAATAATTTTGGACATTCCTGGTTAAATTTCACTTTGCATGTATAATTTTGGGAGCGGTTCTGAGGAAAATACGACTGTGCACAATTGTTGGCAACAGACGTTGGACTTGGTAACAAAGAGTTCATCTGCTCAACAATAGACATGCATGTACCGTTCAGACCACGCATGCGCACAGTGCCGCTGAGCCGTTACCGCACTCAGGCAACCCTTGAGTTTGAACAGGGACAACTGACGACGATCCAATGGGACTTGTGCACAAATTTGACCCAAATTGACGCATAATTGTGCGCGCGCAAAATTCTCAAGCGAGTTTTAGGAATACAATCTAGGGATTTTAATATTCTGTCCGGGAATTTTGTAAAATAATATTTGATTGATTTCTCAATCCTACAATTTTTTACTCACGGTTGAAGCAGCAAAACCACAGCAAGCACAGACGGCCAAAACGTTGAAGACAGCACTACCCACAATTGCCCCTAACCCAATATCTCCTGCAGTGATAAAAGTCCCCACAACATTTGTGAACAGCTCTGGAGACGAGGACGCAATGGCCATAAATGTAGCTCCAGCAACATCGCTTGGGACATTCAGTTCTAAAATAAAATAGGAACAAAATCCAGTATAATAATTATACATAATTACTCTAGTGCAAATGTGCAGAGTCGTCATAGGGAATAACCTCTATACAGAGAGTTGACTGTATCCAATTTCAAATTGTAGGCATAAAATAATAATAAGATTTGAGTAAGATTTTTAAAATAATACACAACTTGACCCTGACGGTAGCTGTGATTTGACAATACAGGGAGTCAGATGCGGGTCAATGACCACCCTCCCTAGTTGTGCCCTTTAACCTTTCCTGGCTCACAGCTCTCGTAATCTCTACAAATACATCTACTTTTGTAACTCTGCTTTCTATAAGTCCTTACCGACGATTATCAATAGTGACGTAAGAACTCTAGTTCACTTAATGTTCTCCCTAATATATGTAAGTTATCCTGTGTTCCTACTGTAAACTTCTCCAAAAGTTCTCTCTAAAAAACTCATCATTTCATATTATGCATCTATAGATTTTTTTAAAATATAAATCCAGATGCATACAATTATCCTTATTGCATGTGTCATTACCCTGTGTATATGCACAGAGGTGCTCAAGTGCTTTTTCGTACTATAGCTGAATATCTGTGCAGAAACTCATTACTCATGATCTGAGTGCATCTCTACGGATTCACTTCAACTATAGCCAATTTTAATATACACTTTCAATTTCCCATGAATAATGCACATACAAATGAATCAGGATCAATATGTATTAGAAGAAAAATGACACTTACCATCACAAATGCGCTCTATGGAAGGTACAAAGTAGTCATCACATATGATGGCGAAGGCATAAAACACGTAAATAGATGCCAAGAAGTGAATTAGAATGGCTCCCCCTTGACGTTCCTTCTGAGTGAAAAGGTCAGGTGGGAATTCCAGTATAGCTGGATTTGTACAATTGTAGCCCGGGACAAGACTATATTGAGAGTCGTCCAAAGTTCCATTATCAGGGGGGTTTGGGGCTCCAAGAGTTTGCATGAGCGGAACTCGGGAAACTGCATGCAAAAATTTAATTAGCCCCTGAAGTTCCCTTTATCATTAGGACCATCTTTATAGACAGGTGCAACAATAACCAGGGGTAATCAAGTTTAAAGCTGCTTCTTTATGAGAGCAGGCAATACAAAAGTCTGTCGATTTTAAGGGATATTAAAATTAAAGAGAGTTTACTGTACTTTCGTCCCCCAGTTTGTATGTATCTATAAGATTATGAAATGAATGAGGGGGGAAATAGATCTGTCTATAAAAGAGCAACCCTGACAACAGCAAATCTTGAATAGCTCAATGCTCCAGTAAGGATTAAAACTGTCAGTGACAGGCGGGGATTTGTCCCAATAGTTTTACAGGGATGTCTTAATACGGGGATCTGTTACAACTGTATGGGGCTTCCTATGGTGCGTTATGTAATGTAAATTGTACATACAGTAATTTATTTACACTTCCACATATAATATTATATCTTGTTACTATTTCCTCATAAAACATTACCAGAGTTTCCATCAGGAGTGCGCCAATTTAACGCTGAAGTGTAAGGACGCGGATTGCCCGGATCCTCAGAATTTCTCCAGCCCGGCTGAGGATTGGTTGGGATCCCCGAGGCAAGTTGGACCTCATGTGTCAAGCAAAGATATGCAAACCAGAACATCCAGAGCACTAGCATGATCCGTATTTTATGCCGCAACTTGACCCCAGGGCTGGGACGTACTCTTGTACTCTTGGTAGTGGTCATTATGTGAATAAAATCCTTAACTTAAAACAAACTAATTGGAAACAATTGCCCAAAACTATTGTTACAACTTTAGTCTCAAATTTACCGACACCAATGCAACATTACTAGGAATGACTTCCTACGAATAATATTTTTTGAATTATCCCCTCAGCACAGTAATAAGTGAAAGTCCAACGTTTGCAGAAATAAGTTCAACACTACACTATGTACCTCTGAAACCGGTATGGTACAGAATTTGTCCACACATTAGGAAGCGTCTTGTAATAGAACAATATATGTGTTTATGACGTATCCTCTGGTAATAATTATATAAATTTAAATTGGGATTCGGCACTGGCACCGTCGTTGAAATATATTTCCAGAGTGTAACACTATTACTGACTGTAATGTCAACAATGCTCTCTGGAACATGAAGTTCCCGACACGTTAGATCCCCGACTGACTGAAAGCACGACAGCCTCATCAATTTCTATAGTTAATTTGTATTTATCTTCAAATATTAATTAATTAATTACTGGCTTGGCGGCGCATAGTTATATCAAGCCTTTAAATAGCCTCGACAAATGTAATCCGTGGGTGTTGTCCCATTCGAAACTCTTCGTCAACTAATGGACTTTGGAGGAGCAGAAAAATTACTACTAATAAATTTTGTACATTTTTTCGTACCAATTAATGGGATCGTATAGAATATGAGTATAGACCCATGTGTGCACAAAGTATATTTCCTGTAAGGGGCACCTTGCTAAAGGGATTTTTATCACTATACGAGCAAAAACATACATTCCCACTTATACATGCAAATTGCTTTTCTTGTAAGGGGATCTTACTATATCTTGAAAGCCTTGGTCCGACTAGAGGTCCTCTTATAGAGAGAGAGTCCAAGCACTAAAATACCCCTGCATTTAATAACATACGTTTATACAAATAACACTTCAAAATAATTAAAGGTTATTAGAAAAATGATAATTTGTTTGTATGACTCCGCTTGCACTTGACTCAGAGGAAATTAAAACGAGACTCAACCATACAAAAGTTGGAGTTCAACTGCAGAGGTTAAGGAAAATCAACCTTGAGATTTATAACATACATATAAATGTTGGTTGTTGCTACTTGAGGGGAACACCATCAATTCGCATAGTCTTATTGGGGTAGTAACTCACACAATAACGAAATATACTGTGAAAACTGCCTCTATATGTTATTCCTGTATATGTACATATGGTCACTTCCAGTATATATTTAGAGCGAGTGGGTTTGATGTGTTAAAAAAAATTGTTACAACTTCGGCACTTCTCATTGCCCTTGCTTTTGGAAAAGGGAAGTTCTCACTCCTGTATAGTTGTGCTTACATCTTGGAGTATCTACCCGCATGGAAATGTTGTTAACAATTGTGCACAACAACAGGATTGAATAATATTACGTGCACAATTGTGTACATTCGAATATATTTGTCATTGTAACTATAATGCTGTGCACAAAGTTGCAGAAGCAAATAATTTTTAAGAAGCGTTTTACATTATTTTGGAATCCGCGCACTTCATGCATTCACCTCAGTTTCGTACCTCCCATAGAACATACAAAAGAATTAATATAGGCATGCGTTTTATAGACAATGTACATACGAAATTTTAAATTAGTGTGCTGATTAGTATAAATACATGCTTCTCTTGCAGTCGGATTAATAACGAAAATATGGTATAAAATAATTTTTTCACAGAACTATAGTTCAATACACTTTATTCATGCTCCACAATATTAGGAATTCTAATCAAATATTTCAAATTCCCAGAGTCAGAATCAATAGTAATAAACTTTTCTCTTAAAATAGAACATATTCGAATAAATCCCCACGTATCATCAACATGGCTTACATCAGTACGGTATGAATTAACTGCATTGGGCTGCCCTTGAACCCTTTGCACAACCGCTATACCATTTCCACCTCCGCTGGTAACATAAATAAGCTTTTGAATTAACCAAATCCTGCCATCCGTTGTTGCAACTATGGAATTGTTCCGCTTCGAGGTTGCTTGGTCTGCGCGACTGTAAACTTTCCCATTTATGATGCATCTTCTGAAGTTCAAACCGGAAGTAACAGAGACACCTAGGGCTTTAAGCAACCTTTGATCCGCTATTGAAAAGGGATATTTTTTGAGGGGCCTAAAAATACCACGTTATTTGCCACTTTCTTAAATTGCTTCGAAAACTTTCTGGATTGCATCATTGAATTAAAAAACTCATGTGCTACTTCGTTTTGAAAATCAAGCCGCGCTTTTTGTTCCAGCGTTACAAGCTCAAACGTTCGAGTTTTTATTTGCGTCATAATCTTCTGACTTCCTCGGAAATAAGTATTTAGAATTCCATTGTAGTTTTCATATTGAAAAGCCGAGTATCCCCACAATGGTCCCCAGTTGTCGACACAAGAAACCGCATGAAGTAGAACATGTAGATTAAATGTGCATGCTTCAACGCCATACAAATCCTCAGCTTTGTTTAACAAAGTGAACCAAATTATCTCGGGCATAATTTAAATCGTCGGCGCTTATCTTCTCATCGGACAGCAACATCAAACAATTTGAAAGTCTTGGAAAATGCTGCCGATAAACCTCTGGTAAAATTCCCGGTAAAATAGTTGGTGCAATAAATAGCCACGTTCGCCACTCCGAAGCCTTCCAAAATTTTCGTTGTGTAACAGATCTTATTGTTCGGTCATAATCGTAGGGCAGTCTACAAAGACATATTCGTTTGTCCACTTCCGTCAGTTTTCTCCCAATGTAAAATATACGTTCATGGTACTTGCTGTCTAACCAAAACGATGTTAGCATTTTTACAACTCCTAAATACGAGGAATGCATGACATCGTAAGAAAAGCCATGTATTATGTCAAATCTTTGTATAAGGAGCAATTGAGAAGCGGACTTGATTCCATGGTAACTGTTTTCTTTAAAACCTGGAGTCACCAATTTAATTGAGAGCTGTGACAAATCTTCTACAAATTGTTCCTGCGTTCGTAGTGTGCACTCCGTGTATTTATAAATCCACTTGCGACTTTGACTGCAATTGTCAAGTTGGAACATTTCACCTTTAATATTGCACCAAGGACACCCGAATTTACCGTTGAATTGATTGATTCCTTGAACTATGCATCTTGCAACATAATCCGCAATAAAAATTGGAAAGTAGCAATGGCTCGAAAAAGTTTCGCCGGAGTAACTCCAGCTGACAGGAACACGGGATAGTTCATTACACATATTAATAACTGGTTTTAAAAAGATATCAAAATTTGGTTTATCCTTGCCAAACCATAATGCCACTATCATTGTGTTTTGCCTACGTATGGCATAATCAAGCTCATTAATGGATAATAAAATCGGCCATAAATGCCGTGGGAAATGGTCAGCCATTTTAGGAAAATCAAGGCGTGTGTGAAGTGAACATATATATTGCCCAAAAATGTACGTAATTGTAGAATTTTCAGGCGAACCTAAAGTTTATTCCGTTATTCCTTCTGAAAATATCATTGATGGCAGCATTCGAGGAAGTGTGAAATCACATCTGGGAAAGAAACTCAAAATTTCATGGGGGAAAAGGCATTACGATGTCACTCTCCGTTACAATGGTAAGTGCATACTTTAATTACCAAAATTAAGAATAAGATTTATGAAGGTATTCAGTCATACATTACACGAAGATCAGTAATTTTGCATGTTTACATGACTCACAGGCACCAAGAAGCAAATGGATAAACTTTGTGATGACCTTGCAATCAAAGCTGCTGAAATGGATGACAAGTCTAAAGAAAATGTGACTACGGCGACTGCTGATGTCTCAAAGAAAGTAATTATAATAAATGTGATAACATATATAACCAGTATTATACACTGAAAAATTGACCTAAGTTAGTGTGTAATTTTTGGTAATATTAAATATATCATTCAGTCCAATAAGCGAAAACAAGAACAAATTGGGAGATCAAAATCTATTGTTAGCGTGCTTAACAAACGGACCAAGAGACAAGTTACACCAAAGGAAAATATTGAGGTTGGTTTTAAATTTCCGAAGACAAAATTAACTCTATATATGTTGTCTCATTTAACATTATATAGTACCATTAATATTTTTTTAGTTGGATGAAGTACCGGATATTGAAGCCGCTCATGAAATATCGACTGCAAATTCTTCAACATTATCTCCTGCATCTACTGATAATTCCGTACAATCGTCTAATCAAGATGATTCTATTGAAGCTATCGCTAGACTGGAAGCAAAAATTGAGAAGTTGAAATCTGCGAAGAAGGGCTACAAACGTAAGTTTCATTCCAGTGCCAGTAAAGAAAATAAAAAAAGTTATTTTTCCCGGTTGCTAAACTACATTTTATGTAGTATTGCTCCTCTGAGTTTATTTTTGTTCCCGGACCAGAAATTATTTATAACTAATATTTACAATTAATACGTTTTCTAGAAAAACTGGAAGAACAGCGGGAATTGATTGAGGAATTGCAACGCAAAATGAAGTCGTCCTTATCGCGCAAGGTAAATACTAGGAGTTATCCTAATTATCATAATTTATATACTCTTCAACATTACTGAGTAGCACGAAATAAGTTATTATTTTATAAAATGCTATAAATATTTTCCAGAAAAAAGTTGAGCTTTTGGAAGGGAGTGGAGTTTACTTGCGGGCGTCTAAAGTTGCTGCAGCTAAACTTGCTTCGAGGACACCCTCCATTTTGGCGACAAATTTATTTCGATTTGTTTTTTCAAGTGATGAAATGATTGGTCGGTCATTAATGGGTAGGACATGCAACGTGAACAAGAACGTCCCTGTGCTACCTTCTGTTGACGCTGTAAAGCGGGATGCTGTAGTAGGTACAGAACGTATACGCATTTAATACATGTATAAGCTCAATAATTTGACTGAATTGAATTCTACCCAGACAAATATTTACATTTTGTAATACCTCCGCAACATGTTTTTTTCATTTTAGAGTTCTCACTGAAATCATTTCATTTAGAGCCAACGGTTGGGGGAAGATGCGTGAGCGAATGTCAAGTTCAGAAAGCTAAAATTTTGGCATCGCTGACTAAAATGCTCCGTGAGGAGGCTCAAAAATCGGGCCAATCCCAGGAGTAATTAAATTTATGAAGATATTGATCCTTTAATTTCTGTGCTGATTAAATTTATATTTTACGAAATAAAATGTTGTCGTCTATTAATTTGTGCACAAAATTAGTCGCACAAAATAGTTGTGCGACAAATTGGGCCAAATTTGTGAACAAGGTATTGTGAACAACTGAGTGTGCAGAAATGTTTGTACACAGCAAGCTGTTAACAATACCTTGTGCACAAATTTGGCCCAATTTGTCGCACATTTTTTTGTGCACAATTTATGTTCACTTTTTCCGTGCGGGTACATCTGTGCAAGTCATGATTTGTGTGTGGAGATTGAGTGTTTAATGGGGCATGACTATATTGTCAATATGGGTCTACGTATAAGTATAATTTATAATAATAATAATTAAAAAAAATTATAGTAGAAAATAATGTCGGTGTAATAATTTTGGGAATTAGCATTTAATTATCCTTACATTAATTTACCCATACATTTCCTTCTAATGAGAATCCTTTAAATTAATGTGTGGACGGATTACATTAATCATAATGTAGTATGCATCATAATGCATAGTGACTCATAAAGATGTGCTGGTAATTTTCTGGTCCAATTTTTTTAGCATGATTTATTCATCCAGCCATTACCCTACACGTCAGTCAAGACTCTCAATACGGAACCGTAAATTGGAACGATTTTGATTTTTTTGACGATGCGATGCTAAAAGCAAAAAAATTAAGAATATTTGAGATACATTAGCCTAATAAGGAAATCCATCCATATATTAAAACCTCTTCTGTAATAGACTCCCTCATGTGTGAAATCAAATCTTGCTTCCTGAACGATTGGAAAATGTTTTTAGAGCAGGAGCCCTCATAAGAAAAGTAATTATTATAAATATGGCAGCTGAATTTCAGAAATTGGAGAAAGATTGAAAGGAATGAATGCAAGACGGGGATTTTTGACAACAGCCTTTATTTACGCTCATAAATTCAGGAGACTTCACGGGAATGCTTTACATTTGAATCCGTTCACGAACAATCAGGCACTCAATGAGCAAAAAACTTGAAGGAGTAAGGTACAAATGTCCAGTAACAATTAGGAGCTACAAATGTCCAGTAATAATTAGGAGCTACAAATCCACATGTAATTCAAATGGAGAATACTAAAGTCTGCAAAAAGGGATCAGAACTAAAATCATAATAAGAGGGGAGTTCATAATTATTGTGAATTGGTCCGACAGAGCCGTACACAAATGTTACAAGGAACCAAAGATTGGGATGAATAATAATAATTAAATGTAATTAATTATACACAAACTTGTAGGGGGATTTAAAAATAATTTAAAAAAAAGGATCCCTTTAAAAAGAATCCCACCCGGTTTGAGTCCTCCGGGGAAAGTGAGCTCTAAACTGGATCCTCATGGTAAAGACAAGTGGGGAGGTTCACTTTGAAGAACACATTCAGCTCGAACAGGGATGCCATCACGAGGAAGACTCCGTACAGGAACAAGGAAAGGAAGCCGACTTTCTTGTCCAAAACGAATTTATTGAGTGCCAGGATGGCATACAAGACTCCCAAACTAGTAATGAGCATGATGGTTGAGTACTCCAAGCCAGTGGAGTTAATTTGGATAAAATTAATTTCCTTATTGTCGGCAATGATGGAGGCTCGAATGAGCCAAGGCAGCCCGAGGCACATGAGGATGTCGAATGTGTTCGAGCCAATGGAATTACTCAGAGCCATTGTGCCCAATCCTGGAATCAATCATTGCATAAAATCTAAATTACAGTCATTTCAATGCAGACGCTCACAGAGCGTAAGCCCCTTTATAAAAGACCCCAAGAGCATTTCCTCTCGATCGTCACATTTGTTCCTTCACATGAAGGATTCAACGTCCATGATTAGATAAGTATACTGGAAATTGCTGGAGTCTTCGAATAGTTCAGGGAATAAATGAATCTCATAAAGTTTGGGGATGGAAATATTATATGTTTTACATCCCCCGACACACCTCTTTCACTTTCAGTAGATAAATACAAAAGCATGAGAGAATCGTTCTACGAACCTTGTCGAGCGACAATAATGGACGAGACACACTCAGGTACACTTGTCCCAGCAGCGATGAACGTCAGGCCCATGATGGAGTCCGGGATCTGGAGTGTGTGACCTTAAAAGTGAAAGTATAAGGCAGGCTATTAGACTCTACATATTTGTATCTATTTGTATTTGGGTTGGGACAAATTACCCGGGAATTTCCCTGGAAATGACCTTATTTATTTGACAAAATCACTTTTGATTGTCAGGATATACTCCAGCCGTGGTTCAAAATAAAAAACCAAACGTAGTATACAAGGAAGAAAAACAATTATTGGAGGGGAGTCACATCTCATAAAATCCGACGCTATAGGAATTTTTCATCCCGTCATGCAAGCTTCAACTATAGTCCGACTCTGAATCCCAGAGTATTGGAGAAGGACAAGGGAATTCCCTTTGTGGAGTAAATAGTAAAAGGGGATGTTACTGTTATTACTATCCGAAGGAAATGGAAATTTGATTTAAACCAGTCTGAATGACGGAGTCTTTACTTTTTGTCCATGTGTATAAATACAGTCAACTTTGGGGGGAAGCTATATTTCTTAACGAAAAATCCTTGTGTTTACTTGCGCATAAAATATGTGCATAATGGAAATACAAGGGTGATTACGGAAATTACATACGTAGCCTTTAGTACGCTAACGACCGAATAGATTTTATATTACGTAGTCCTCCTTGGTCCCGAATTTGTCCAACATTTGACAAATATAAATTCTGTTTTTTTTTTTCAGAGTTGCAAATACAAATTCTGGATATCTACAGTAAATCCGCGCTACAAGAGATTCTTTTACAAAAGCAGGTCTCTACTTAGTGGGAAATTGATTCCACTCTCCCAGTTACCATAAGGAAACATGTACTATTCACAAATATTGAGAACATAATCACGATTTACTGTAGAGCTCCTCCTCAAAGTTACTGTAACCTAACAATTTTTTTCTGGTCAAATATTTATACTCCTTGAGTTTGTCAACATTTTGCTGTATAAAACCCTGGCTATAAGGAACCCATAACAGTAATCCCTTTGAATTTACAAATTTTGCGAAGGATATGAAAACACTAGTAAATTGTTCTTGATCCCGAAGAAGCTTCAGGAAAGGAAGCAGGACATTTTACTAGGAATGCAAATTGTGTACATTTCATCACAATGCATTCATCACAAGTGTAGTATTATAATAGGGAATTGGGACATGACATAATGATAAATACAAATCAAACAGGCCGGCTCCCTCACCAATAACAGTCATCATCCAATTGACAAGATAAGCGAGGATCCCAATCCAGACAACGCACATGAAAAAGGTGAAAGGGTACCAACGGCGCCATTTGGCTTCCCGACAATCCGGAATCGTTATCGCGTACAGAGCACGGACAGGCCAGCCCAGGATCCACTCGCACATGGAACGACAGCCCTGACCATGCGGGGGCTTGAACAATCCCTGCTCCTCTGTAGAATGAGTAATTAATTCAAATTTGGGTCATTTTTTCTCTCCTGTAAAATCTCTCTTAGAAGCATTTTCTCGAAAGGAGCAAAAATATCGGACGTATTTGCTAATTTGCAAAAACACAAATTTTTTTTCTCACGAAAAAATGTGATTTAGTCAGCGTTTAATGAGTTTTTTTTTTAAATTCTTAATACATCAAGTTGGAAATTACCAACTTTAACAGCAACCAAAAAGCAATTAATAGCAATCTTTGCAATTTTTTTTAAAGTGTAAGAAAATGCTGATAGACTAGTCTGTACTGGGCAGGGATGCTGAATGATTAATTACTAGTACAAGAGACTCTCCCTCTAGAAATTGTCTTTCCAAGGGAATTTTTTTTATAAGAGAAAATACTGTATCTAGGGATATTCCAATGTAAAAGTCAATTCTTGAGACTGTTAGCGTTCCTTTTACAAAAAGAGCGCACTGTGAAAATAAAGCATGATTTTGTATAAGGTATCAATTTCTCGTAGAACCTTTCTCCGCTGCAGCTTGGTCCTGCATATTTTTGAGTGCATTTTCAATAAGGACTTCATCCCGGTTCTCCGGAGTCTCGACATCAATCTGTGTCCCATTCCCGTTCCCATTCTCCTTCATAGTGTAAGTGGTCTCAGTTTTCCCCAGATTCAGCTTCCGCTCCACACTGTAGACCAGACGCTCGGCTCCTCTCTTGAGTGTGGAATTTTTGTACATTGCTGAAGAGAAAATAGACTCATTAAAGTAATGAAAGGAGGGTTGAAGAAGCCCATGAGCAAGTGTTCAAGTCCTCAACTAATGAAAGCATTTTGTCAAAGCTTGGTCCAACTCTCGTCTTATAGAAATTTCCCGAGTAGAAAATTGATTACACTTTCTCACTCTATTGACACACTCCCAGTCATTTCCTAACAATGAGTTTTTGTCTTTGGAAGCAATCCTTTTATTTTACAGATATGTGTAAATTATAAAAAAAATAGTTGTTATCAGAGAAAATAAAAGAAATTTATCTTTCCACAACTGAAAATCACACATAAAAAAATTATTAGTCATATTTACTCGTAAAATAATAATTGCTCATTATTATTGAACAATGAGCAAAGCTCCCAGGGAAGGGTCCCAATTTGTAAATCATGTCAAATAAAATCCCCAAAAGTAGGCTAAGGTTTGCAGACGATGATTACGGGAATTGTTGTTTTTTTTGTATTGTCCTAGCACATCTAGTATATGTCAGTCCCCATGTATGTTTATGTTGACACTTTTCAGATATCTACAGTACCACTAAGCCCAAAGTTATTTATAGGTCAAGTGTATCTAAACACGGATCAAGGTTACATTTCCACGCTCTTTTTTTTTCTAAATAGGAGCTCTCACAATGGGAAGGATTACGTGGGTGTTAGTTGCGGACCTATTTTTTTTTTTTTTTGTAATAGCTCGGGAAGAAGTGACAATACAATGTAACAATGAGTCGTCGGCTGTTGAAACTAGTAATTTTCAGAAATATTACCTAAAATGTATAATGTGTAAACTAGCACAAGGACCAGAGCCTCGTACCAATAGATACGCTCATCCTTGAGCACGATGATGAGGAGGATGACGGATAAGGAGTAGCAGAGGCAGTCCCGGGTGACGGAAAACCACTCCAACGGCACCACCTGATGGAAACAAATAGAAATCATTTCCTTACTTTCTCTTCATCACGAAACTTTCATCTCTTAGCATTCCCATTGAAAGCATGCCCACGTAAGATTTTAGGAGTAAACTCTCTAACATTAATATACAAAGCCCACTCTGGGTTCCTTTATAACAGAATTTTATCACCAGGGACAAAATTCCTAGAACATGTCTCAGTGTGCCCCAATGTTGATTTTTATTATTGTAAGAACAATTATTTGGTATAAAAATTTAGCAAAATTTAATTTCCTCTTTGGCTGCTCAGGAAGAGAGTTGAGCTATACACGTGATTTGTCCCAAGTGTTTTCTTTTGACTCATGACTGACTTATTGTCATAGCATGTCCTTTTTCACAAGTCATTGTCCGCTTATCATAGATTTATTTAGTTTGAGAATATTGAAGCTAACAATCGTATGTTGTGATAGTACCTTGGTCTGCCAATCCTTATTACAAAAATAGTATCCTTAGATATGTACATGGCTATAGTTAAATAATACAAAATTTGCTCCATGAGTCATTTCAAGTGTGTCATCTGTAAATTCCATAGGAAATTTCCAGGGCGCCAAGGACTATCAAAGTTTTTTCCAGAGCAATTTCAAACTGTCCAGTTCCATGACACAAGGAATATTTCCAAGGGAAGAGTGTTAGAGCAAGAGTGACATCGTACTTTGGCCTTTAATATCAAGGGTGCTATTTATTTTTGTACTGGAAGGATGTTCATGCCATGAAAAGGTGTCATGCTCGATTATTCTTCCCTTCAAAGACTCCAGCGGAGGGAATAGAGGGAGGAGGATCTAATGAGCTTATTGGGACTCCTGGGCGTCTACTATACGTACATTCTAATTTTAAAAGATAGCTCCAACTTGAAAAATACAATAATGTCCGTGCCTATAATAAGTAGATACACACTTTTAGCTAATCATATATAATTATATTGCTATTGAGGATCGCTCAATCGAAGCCAGAAAGAATATTAATACAAACTGTGGAGTTTAAAATATTCCCTTATCTTAGTTCCTTATCGTCAACACTGTTGTTTTAAGTTTTGAATTCCATTTTTTAAGCCCATGGAGTGTCATTACGTATGCATAGCTCATTGTAGTCCCTGATAACCGCACAAGAGCGGATGCAGATTTAGGATCCATAGATCTGAAGTGCACTCTTGCTCTACAATACGTTCCTTTATGAGAAAATTCCATTTAATTATTTCTGACATATACAAAATATATACTGTCGCTATATTAAGTCAGCTGTAAGAAGAGCTTTTTTTTTTCATTGAGGAAAATTCCGTCAAGTAGACTCACTTGGGGAGAGGAAATATTTCCTTAAAAGGGAGTCTCATTGATAAGGAATCAAAAATCCTGGATTGTATAGTTTGCAGGGATAATATTGAAAGGGGGAATTTCTGCAAGTTCTCCAATGTAGGAGATATTTGGTTAGGTAGGAATTACAGCAGTAGTAGGCTTAATTATGTATCTACATTAAAAAAACATGACACTTGAAAGGATTTATCAATTTACATTCACAATACCATGTTTACCTATGGGCTGTGTGTTTAAGCGCAGGGACTTTTATCAGCATGATTACAGAAACAGTTCATGGCCTATGTAAAGCAGAAGCACATGTGACCCAGAGATTTCCCCTGAAAATAATTTGTGGAAGAGGAACAAAATCCCAGTGAGTTCCGTCCACTTTGATGTCCTCCCACTGAGGTTAAATTATTACTCATAATTCATTTTAAAAATAAATGGGACTTCCCTACCTATTGGTCAAATATGCACGTCAAAACTTGAACTAAACTACTAGTCTCAATCCCTAAGCTTATGATTCCTGACATTAATCACGGAATTTCGTATGACTGTAAAGACACTGATCATAAAAAAGATCCTGAATGTGAAACTCAAATTATTTCCCGACATAATTAACTCTTCCGATGGAAATTTATTTCATACTTTTCCAACCCCTGTGTTGGATTCCCTCAAAATGTCCTAATGCACAATTTAAAGGCACTTAGAATTTGTATTCAACCCCGACTTTCAATAATATATTTCTCCCTGTCTTTAATTATGACAATGTAGTTTCAGCTAGTATCCATCAGCTGGTTTATAGAAACGAAAGGGAAAACTAGCAATGGGATGGATTCGGAATACTAAATCCTTAATTATACTCTGTACAATGGAGATTCAAAGGTGAGGGGATTCTGATCTTTCTTTCGAGCACCGTACAAGAGAGAAATAAAAAAGGGAAGCCCTTACCATGCCAGCTCCGATGCCGCAAACTGCAGCCACTGCCAGAATATTGAACACAGCACTGCCAACAATCGTCCCAATCCCAATATCCCCTTTTGTGATGAAGGTCCCAATGATATTTGTGAAGAGTTCCGGGGCGGATGTGGCAATCGCCATGAAAGTTGCTCCCGCAACATCCGTCGGCATTTTTAATTCTGAAAGCCCGAATATTATATGTTTAAAAAAATTTCCCCTAAATTTAAAACAATTTGTGTCACACAAGTTTCAGGTCAAAATTTTAAAATGATTCAAACTCACCCTCACAAATACATTCCATACTCGGAACAAAATAGTCATCGCAGACCAAGGCAAGGGCGTAAAATATGAACATGGACACCATGAAATGCACCACGATCCATCCCGACTGTCTCTCAGTCTGGTTGAAAAAATCCGGGGGGAAGTCATCAATCCCGGGAGGAGTGCAATTCACCCCTGGAACCTCATACTGACCATATTTCTTCCCGTCCTTTGTAGTGATACCGGAAGTTGGGGAAGTGACTGCATCTAAACCAATCCCAGGCGGAGTTCCTGGAACTATCTCATTACTAACACCCGTGTAGGATAAAAATGACTTTGAATCTGCTGTCGTGGGCTTAGCTCCATTTTCTCCACCTGGAATCAATTACAGTCGTCATACAGATGGAATTAACACATACTCATACACACAAAAGGATAAAAATCCTGCGGTTGAGATTACCTGGATCTACATAAAAAAATTTCACTCACCGTGACTGTCCCCTGAATTCAGGGATGAGAAAGTGACGCTGCCCTCTGGACGTAAGGCATGAGCTCGGCTCTGAATCTCTGCACTTATACTAAAATACACGAAGATCACTGTCCATATACAAAATATAAAATTTCTCTTGTACTTAATCCGACTGCGGAGTCGGACACTCTGTGCATTTGGCGTTACATTATTGCTGAGCTCCGTATTTTGAGAAATAGTTTCCCTTTTATTACTTCCTTTCTCCCAGCCTTTCCTTTCCCTTAGATGGCTATTTGGGCTGGGAAAGGGATTCTCACAGCTCCCCCTTCTACTGGGCATGGTGTTACTGTAATTTAAAAAATTATATTGGCTAGTAATAATTAATTACTCGATGTGTGGAAGACAAGAGCAGTAATCATGGGAAAGTGGGATTCCGAAAAGGAGAAGGGATGGTAGAGTTGTGCCGAGCCAGGGAATTGGAGTGTCAATGTTGGGGAGAGAGAGAGAGAGAGAGAGAGAGAGAGAGAGAGAGAGAGAGAGAGAGACAATGGAGAACGGTTGGGTTGCCAAATGAAGATATGATTATGAATAGGTAATATTTCCTAAATACCCTGTGTGATTTCATGTATATTTTTTTCCCCCAATGGGAGCAATAAGTGAGAGGACAGAGCCACTACTAACAACAATGATAACAAGGAGTTAGGTTATCTCCCACGGCCACTTCATATTCCCAATCGTGTCACATACGACACGGGAGCATCAGGGGAGAGATATGGAGTTCACTTCTGTGATGAGAGTTCGAGATATCCAGATTTATGCAGACAATCATCGCTCTGCTTGTATGTATTTTATAGGTATAGAGACAACATGAAGAACATAGTCCGTGATGAATTTTAAATTAAAGCTTCTTGCCGTAGCTTGACATGTGCTTCTGGATGACCGCAACCAAAAAAGAGGTACAATATATTTCAGGTGCGGGGACACCTTCCCCTCCCCCTAGCACTCCTATATTGCTACCCATAAATTCATAGCTGTGTAATTTTGATATTAAATATTTTTAGGATAAATAATGAGTTAAGAATCAATGGAACTATTCTGCGAATAGAATCCGGAACTTTATTGAGAATGATGAGTCATTCTTTAGTTGTTATTTTGCAGAGGCAGAAAACCTGACTCTGGATTATCACACGCTCCACCAGAATTGAGCAATTGAGTTATGAAATGAGTTATGAAATTTCTCCGTTTACATTTCCTAGAATAAATAATAGGCCTTTGGGTTATTATTCTGAATCAAAGTTTTATTCAATCATTATTTTGCATAATTTGTTGAAAACACCATCATTCAATTTGGTTTATTTTATTTCCACTTTGGGTGTTACTCCAAGCTAACCTTATAATATTGGGACTACAAACATCCATTGGTACAAAATATTAGACTCACCCACTGTTTTCCAATTTTTTTCACAGAATTTTACTCAGATTTTCTGAAATGTGCTTCAACGACCCAAGCATATCAACAATTATTTATCAATTAATTATTTATTAAGGGGTCATGGGAAATAAATTGATATTATTGTACACGATGGGTATGGTTTTGATATATTTAAATATCTTGACTATGTTTAGACCCCTGTGACCTAGGTCAATGAGAAGGGTTATAAAAAATCTGGAATGAATTTTCTGGGGAATGGGATATAATTTGTCATCATGACCATTATATTATGGACAAGGGGGAAGAGAAATGTTCCGAGCACTCTGCACAAGTACACACACGAGTTTTGTTACCTACACACTCTACACGGATGAGGAAAATTCAAAGTGCAGCGGTAGTCAAGTGCTCGGCTCGGGTGCTCAATTAACTGCAGGGAATTAGTGGATTAGGATTCCATTCTAATTTAAGCAAAATATCTGGGTCTTGTGGTAAAACTTGCTGTAGTCAGCACTACGCTCTAATACTTTGTTTTTTCCAGTGATCACGTCACTACCGTGGATTACTCTTTGAATTTAAAATATCCTCCAGCTCCAAACGTTTATACATAATGGAGTGATGATGATTCAATTCTCATTAGACAAAAAGAAACAGGTATATACGTAATATAACCAAACCAGTTGCATCCAGTCCATAGACTTTTCAATGAATTTTCAGTCTACGATGGTATTTGTACTCATACAGTGTACTGTTCTTTTGAGAGACACCCTTAATCGGCCAATTTCGAAAAAATCACTTATAATTAGAGTCACATTCCCATCCCCCTAATGTTAATTTCTCTCAGGAGCTTCTGTGCTTAAACCTCACATTTTGTTTATTTTTGGAGCGATCTTACAGATACAGAGCTCACTGTATGTGTAATTATGTAGATATGTAAATTATTATGCCATGAAGAGGTTGATGGCAGGAAATGAGTCAGTCTATGAGCTGTTTCGTAGAAATTGATTTCTTGTTAGATTTATTTTTATATTTCTTATAATTATGTATAAGTTACATATGCAGACACTCTGCGTAAACGTTACTATATGCACACTATTATTAACTTGACCGAACTCTGGTCACGTAGAGGGAGCCCCTTCCACCTAAATCCAACTTATAGTGTCTTTGAGTTTCCGTCCCGGCAATAAAATCCGCGAAGGGGACAATAACCGTGGCAATGTGGTCATCAAAGAAGTCGTCATGATCCAGGACTTTCAATTGCCAGCGTCTGAAAATCTCCTGTGACAAAATACATCAAAATTATGTGAAGGGGAAAAAAGTTTGGATGTGTCATTACATCCATGAATAATTCTAAGAATAAATGCATTTTTTCTAACAATAAGCAAAAGAACTTATAAGAGATTGGACTTACTGTGGAAGTGTTAGTAAATGTGAATTCCTCAGGCCAGACTGTTTGGAAATTAAAAATCACCAATTTAAATAAGACGATTTAGTATTTTCAAATTTTGTACTCAGAAAGAAAATGTTACTAAATATATGAAATGGCACGAGAAAAATATCAATTTCTGATAATTTAAAAAAAAAAGACTTTTTAAACATTTAAGTCTCACTAACCTGGAAAGTTGTCGTTCTTTATGTATTTGGTCTTCCCACATTCCCGTCCGTCGGAGAGGGAAGTCACACATAAGATCTCAACGTAAGCGTCGCATTTCGACAGGTCATCGCATTTATTGAGGTCACTACAATAACAAATTAAAATGTTCCTTGGTATCAGATCCAGTTCAAACTAATTTATGGGACTGACAAAAATACTATTTAACAAGTTTCGAGATTTAAAGACAGTCAATTAATTAAATCATTATTTGTAGTAATACAGAAATCCCTGTTAAGTATAGTCAATATTATACATACGTTGCAAACAAACTGATGGTAACGGTTTCAACGGCTATAACGCTGGTGGTCAAGGAGTTAAAAATACCCAAGGCTAGGAAGAGGTAGTAAATATTTTTTGCCATTTTGGAAAAATTCACAAGTGCTCTTACGCTCCAAATGAAGGCTACTAATGTTCAAACTGCAGTTGAGAATCCTGCCTGGCTTTTATAACGCCCGGCTTGTATGTATGAAACTCAATTAACAAAACTTGACGTCATTGACTTTCTGAAGTTCATTAATCAGAAATAAAAATTACGTCCTCAGCATTTCTAAGTAATTACTTATGGATGTGTTTTGGTAATATTACATTTAATTATACATGATTTCATAATATCCATATCTAATGGTAGGGATTTCCGGCCCACTGGACACAGTAATAAAATTATTATTATTATTGTTGATTGGTCATTGAGGGTCAGTCACAATCATTCAGGTGCTATCACCGACAGAGGTAAAAACATGATTCTGCAATTAAGTAACTTTTTCGGCGTCATGAATCAATTTTTGTATAATGCTATTTAGCAACTTGTACTCCGCTTCATTATTATTTATTGCGCCGTCGTGTTATTCCAGTGACTACCAAAATTGTTATGCTTTATCAAAGGTCATTGTAGTGAAGAGTGTAATTCGAATATTTTATTATTCTAGAGACTGTTGTTTGTTTACGATTAGATCCTGATAAATAAGTTTCATGATGTTTCATGAGATATCATTTGGATTCAGGAAAAATCCCTGGTGCGCATTTTGCTTTAAATTTTTTATGAATGTCACGAGACAGAATGTGAACACGTTAAATAAATAGATAGTCGTCAAAGTATATGCGTCAAAGACTGCAGTTTATTTATTTCCCTTAAAGCATCCCCGAGAAATTTTTAGGATTGACTTTGAATGCGGGGCTTCAAAATACTCATCAAAAATTATTGCATTTATCTGACAGCATAGCAGTTCAGAAAAATGCCCGGGACATAATTATTTCATTACATTAAATTAAGACGAATTGACCCTTGTAACGTAAAGGGAACCTCTCCCACCTAAGTCAATCTTGTGGTTCCTCTGGGTCTCCGTGGCCTTTACAAACTCCTCAAAGGGAAGGACAACAGTAGCAATGACGTCATTGAAGGCCACGTCATCATCCAAAACTTTGATTTGCCAGCGTCTAAGAACCTCCTGTGAAATTATATTAAAATACGGTGCTGTTGTAAAGTCAAATTCGAAAGTTATAAAATTTCAAAGGATATAATTACTTCTGCTAGTCTCAATACAAATAGGAAAACTTACACCCGTTGTGTTGGAGAAAGTAAATTCCTCAGGCCAAACTGTAATAAGGCAAGGGTGGATTAAATATCAGTTGACAGATTATATATAGTCTGTTATTAGCTTTAAATGTACAGGACAATTTTCTCATAGTAATGACACTCACCAGGGTAGTTATCATCCTGAATGTACTTAGTTTTCCCACAGTCTCGTCCATCTGAAAGGGAAGTCACACAGAGGAGCTCAACGAAAGCGTCACATTTTGACAAGTCGTCACAACCATTGAGATCCCTGAAATATGTATGTACGAACAAAAAATTATAATAAGATTATACTATTTTAATTCTGTCAAATTAAAACTATTGTATTATAATGTGCCCTAATTAAATGCAAACTCAAATGTTTTTACAATTTTCAAAAATAATTATTATAGATTACGCGGCAAAGAAACTGATGGTGATATTCTGAACGGCCAAAGTGCTTGTGGACAGTTGGCAGAAAATGCCCAAAGCCAGGATAGCGTAGATATTCTGGAACATTTTCGAGGAATTTGTTGAGCTTAATTTCAGGTGCTGAAATGTGAACTGTGGTAGGGATTTGTTGTTCTCTTTTATAAAGTCGGATTGCGGGATTCCAAGCCCAATTAGCACTTCACTTGACGCCAATCGAAGCAATCAATCAATATCGTAAATCATCTTGTGTCCGTCCTGTATAATTATATCTAGTTCCAAACACGCGTTGCTTTTTTAAGGGATATGAGACAAATATGAGAAAGTGTGGACGCCGTAATTATTGTAAACTACTGGACAGTGTACTGATTGGCACTGTTTGATTATTTGCCGACACAATCTTTCCCTTGTTATCAGGGCTGCGAGAGCATGGTATTCCCATTTACATTTCAGACTAAAACAGGTGCATGCTCGGCACGAATGACTAATTGTATTTAATCTGCACTGACCACACAGTATCATTCATCTATAGTTGGTGGAATAGTAATATTTATGCATAAGTTGACAGCTAATTTCTAGGTACATATAAGTTACCCTAAATGTGAATTTTTTTGAAATAAAGCATGCAAGAATTTCCTAAAAACAAATAAATGAACGCCTAAATGATTCTCTTAAATTCCGTTATATACAACCACATCAATTGCTGCCCCAAGTTATAGTACACAGCATTTCTGGCCAATTACATTTTTGCTGTAACCCTGGTTTAATATAGAAGTAGACAATTGAGAGTTGTGCTGGAACCCAAGAACATGAACATGACCATAAGAGGTGTGGTCTTCCTGAACTGAAATACGGGACTTATTTGAATTGATAGAGGTCGCATTGCTAGAAACTGTTTTCTTCTGTCTGCCTCTCTTGACTGTACATACTTGCCAAATTCAAATTAGTTCCTTCGATCTCCCCTGAACCCTCCCACCCAAAGGATAAACAAAGTAATCCATTATTAAAAAAGTATTGACCACGAAGACAAGAATAAGAGTCTAAATGGACCCAAGGAACGACTGAATCTAATGCAAAGAAATGTGGACCTTTCTTATTTACTTCACTGCCATACAAATTCGAAGATCTTTAACATGCAATACTAGGAAACACAATGATATGAGCGTATTCTGTTTGAGAAATGTGAATTTTAAAATGTTACCTGAGGAACTCGATAAAATAACTAACGTTGAAAGTACAAACGACAGGAAAAATGAACCAGAATAGAGCCAATTGGGTGAGTACTGGTAGGAAAATAGACCCTTCATACAGAGTCCACAGAACTAAAGGTATGCTCAAATGACTGCTATAGGGCTAAATGACAAAAACATAACTCCCCACCCACAGCCCCAGTAATGGTACTACATAGTTTATTCACCCAGCGATAGAACTTTTGCGAGTTGAGTTTAGCCAGAGTTTTTTCCCCCCTTTTAAAAATGACCCAGAAGCAGTACAAAGGACAAAAGAAGGTATGCCAAATCTTCGGAATATGCGGTTAAATTTTTTTTATTGAAATATTAATTTAACGTATGTTATGAATATTTTCTACGCAAATAAGTTTGTAATTTTACAAGTTAAGTGGTTTGGGGTACAATGTTACGAATACTTGTTACAAACTGATTTCTGGGAAAGATGCATACAGCACAACGAATCTTTATATTCGCCTTTACTATTAGCAAGAATACTTGTTTACACGAAACAAATTAAAATTTCGTTTTCAAAACAGGAACAACGTCTACAACATTATGGTGTTCAATCTATGTTTCAAATTTTTAAATGTACTTGAATTTAGTAAATGTGCAAATACGCGCATATATTACTTAACATTTTTAAATATTTTCTTTGGATTAATACATATGGTAACAGATCAACAGTACAGTAATTTTATGCAAATATAATTGACTTTCAACTAAAAAATGAAAAAATCTATTAGAATTAAAATGTACATAATTAATAAAATGATCCCGATAAATGTAAACACAACATGTACCTGAGAAATTTTACCCGCCAGGAACATTTTGCTTTTTATACTCCCAGTTCATCCTTGAGCGTGTATTTTCAAATTGAGCAAATTTGTTTTATATGTCTATGCGTATAATCCTCTCAGCCAATTTCGTAGAATATTCCGTATGGTAAATGCAACGGGCAAAATCCGTAGATAAAAATACATTAATTATTTTGACTCACTATATTTTTCCCCCTAGAAGATTGACCCCACTACACACGAAATCCTCGCAACAAAATGCGCACCGACTCCTTATCAGTGGAAAATTGGTGTGTCCCGAAAATGTCCCATCTCGAGTAGAAACTCAAAGAGAAATAATACAATATACTAATAAAAAATTTCAAATTCTGACTACACAGATATGCTCTTTTACAGAGGGTTTTCTGCATTGGTTCAAACGGAATCTTCCCACGGTGCTGACTAGCTACTCCAAATATTTAGGTCAACTACAGCTGTATTTGGATAAGTAAAGGGTCCAAAAACGTGTCAAAACGTTTCATGCACTTTTGATATACAGATTTGAACTTGGGAATCACTCTATACCTAGACTGTGCAATCGTTCTGAATGAAATTTCATCCATACGTGCGATTTTAGTAATTAAAGCCTTCCAAGTATTTTCTGTTTTCAAAAAGAAGTAGCTCATTCCGACCGTCACTCCCACATAAGATTCCGTAAGTAGTAACGTATAAAGCTGGATTTAGTTCCCCTTTTGCCGTGGCTTTCCCTTACTTCTGCTGCGGGTCAAAAATGAGATTCCTTCCACGTATTTTTACTCATCTGATCAAGAAGTGATTTGCATTTGTCTTTTAGTTCCCACGTTAATAAATGAATGAAAGTACAAACTGATTACATGTTGCACTGTAGTCAACATTAATTTTGATCAAGGTGTTTTTAACAAGGATCTCCTTGCATATTACATTTATAAATTCAAAAATAGTGGATTACTGTTTATGTAAATTAGACCAATATATACGAAATATTGGTGAATCAATTTTAGCAAACGTCCCGAAAACTATTATAGCTATTCTTTATCGTGCTGCAAATCGTATAAAATCGTGTAAAATAAATTACTTCTGATTCAAGTCCGTCCAATAAAAGAACATGATATCATGCTAAAACATCATTCGGAGTGTTTCATCATTCTTTTACCGTGTTAAGATTAAGGTGCTACTGTGCAAAAATATGATACCTCATTTAACGAATTATCTTCCCGATTATTTAAAAATTGTTTCATTGACCTTCGTTAAAAGTCAGAATAGCCAGAAACATAATTTGAAGTCGAAATGTTTTCAGGATTTTAAAAATCAAAAATTGTTATTTCAAAATGAAGAAATTTCCATTTTTGACGCGTATTTGTGTGACATTTTGTCGGTATGCAAGATATGATAAATTCATTTTCAAAATTTGTTCGGACTACATAGCAATCGTTGCAGGGATACATAAGAGTCGAACATTATATTTGTATGTCAAACATTGCGGCTTGAAGAACCAGTAATATCTGGGAATGTTAAAATTGGATCACAGAATTTTATGTAAATGGGAATTAAAATGTTACAATCAAAGCATGTGTGTGCAATGTCAGCTGTGTGACTTTGTTTACATGTTAAACGTATTGTCGCTGAGTAGGCACATTTCAATTACATTTATGAGTATTTGACGGTGTCATTGTGTTCGCGTCAAGTTTATTACCACGTTCGTCTTCCTATAGGAATGTGATCATGCGGCATATCGTTTTTAGGGAAAGAAATCCTCAGTTACTCTTATTATTTATCCTTGTTTCTGTATTGTATCACACACACAATTGTGAAGGCAACAGTTTAAGCCACAAATTTAAGTTACTAAATATTGTCATATTTTGGTTCATAGTTGACCCTAACGGGATTCTTCCAAGCGTATATAAACTCCTAACATTTGTGAAAAAATCATAATTCGGTTTTAGTCTTACAAACTATAAACTTATATTCTGAAACTAACATTACAATAAGTTAGCCTACGAACAATTTTAGCTGTAGCTCACTGGTTCAAAATTAGTCAAAATTTTTAAATCAATCGAAAACACGGAATCAACAGAAGTCTCAGAAAGATTGTCAGTTGAAATACTCGCTACAAAATTCAATGGATTCGAAATACAGGACAAGATACAAGAAACGAGTCTCGAAATTTGTTTTTCACGTGAAGACACAAGCCTGGAGCAGGAAACGTTTTAGGGACGCCTAAAACGAGCCAAACCCCAGTACGTTCAACCAGAGTTCGGATTTTTGTGGGAATATTCTGGGATTCTTCCCAGGGAAACAGGGATTTTAAAATTCGTTGATCGTTTTTGGCAGGGAAATTTGTTAGTCAAATAGAGATTGTTAGATTCGTTGACCTTTTTTTCAGCAGGGATTTTTTAAATTGTTGAGGACTTTCCAGCAGGGACATTTGATTCCTCAAAAAAATCAGAAATAATCTTCCAGGAAGATTTACAAATATCCAACCCCTGTGTTCATCCACACCAGTTAATCCATCCGCAAGCAGTGCAAGTAATACTTGAAACTAAAACTATAAACTCGACTACGCAGTAGTTAAGAAGTTAAAGGGTAGTACAAACTACAAATTCTGGGCCAAGGACGTACAATGTATCCTCTGGGTGCCGGAATTCACAAAGTTGCTCTTGGCTTGGAACTAATGCACACGTCGGACTCTGACAAACAGAGTGGTCCCGGGCCGATATGGCAGCCCACGGCGATGACCCTGACAATAGAAGACGAAATACGGAGACATGCAACACGTCTTTTGAATCATGGACAACTTTAATGGATACGTCAGGATTATCTACATCCTTTAGCAAGCAGGAACTACTAGCAGAACAAGCTTGTTAGTGCCTGAACATGACAGTCTGTTAGGTGTCGAAAGCTAGCATACAATTTAGCTTGTTTTATTACAGTTAACAACGTAAGCCAAAGAATGGAATCTGTTACTCCTTTGGGAATTTTATAGCTTAATTGTAAAAGATGGAGGAGGAGTTCTGGCAGGACAACTCAATGCATTGGGAGAAAACATCTCTGACGTTTAGCTACTAGGTAAAGCTCTGCATGGGTTTAGAAGTCCAAGATACGAGAGCTTCGCCTGAACCACTATAAACGCAAGCAGGCAAACAATCTCCGACCTAATACAGATACTCAAAAATCACTAAGCTCGCCTAGGAGAATACGAAATGTCAAAGAACCCTCTGAGAAAGCATTCTTCTGCAATAAATTCCAAAAAGGACCACGACAACAAAATAACACTAGCATGGAAATGAAAACAACCAAGTGCCAAATGGTAGAACGCCCGAGTCATGCAAAAACTGGGGAAAGAAAGGGCATTGGAAGGCAGAGTGCAGAAGCCATAAGAAGGAAAATACGAAGGAAGGGGAGACGAAGAATGTGAAGGTACCTTAAGCAAAGCCGACCAACAACGCCCACATGTTCAAACTATTGCATTACAATCTAATGATCTAAGATCTGTAAAAGTAGAAGATGGCCCACACTTAGCCAAATTATTAGGAGGAATCTATTTAAGAAGACTAGAAATCGTCGTTGGAAACATACTCGATCTAGAAAGTGCTTCTACAGCACTTAGAAACTGAACGGCTAGTTGCTGTCATCCTAACAAAACCTTTTAGCCAAACCTAGGTTTCAACCCAAGAAAAGTGGCATTCCTGCTGTCACAGGCCACAACTTAGTCATGATGAGAATGGGACTCTACAGCCCGTGTAATCTACTTCCACTGGATGGACTCTTCCGGGATACAAGAGCAGTTAAAGGATCAATGCAAACAACAATATAAGAAGTTATTTTTAGATGAATTGGAACTTATGTGCCCACATTCTACCAAAGACAGAGGCCTCATATGACAAGATAATTATTGTCATCGAAGCAATACTACTTGTTAATTTCGTAATGGCAAGCGCCGGAATGGGATTAGGGAATATTACAGTGAATTTCCTATATAATGGTTTCCAAGGGAGTGGCAAATTCCTGCCACTATATAGAGATGCCACTATATGGTATTAATGGCTAACTATATACTATTAATGTTTATAACTAATAACTGGCTAAATATATTTATAAAATAATTTATTTGTACAGAATGCGTAAAACTATGAGGTATGCAAAGGTCAGTAAGTTTAAAATAGTCAGTAAATATAAATACCCTCACACTGGTAATATTGTAAGTAGTAGCAAACGTTTCAACTGCAAGGTCACCATTCCAGACCGATTGGTCGGAGCTACTTGTGAAGAAATCCACATTTTTATGGCATGTAAACTTTCCAAAACATCATCAAAATAATACAGCGTCCTTCCAGAAACCGAATTTTGGCTTCAGATTATGGAAAACGTTTAAATTACGTTAAAAAATAAATAACGAATTGAAACTTATTAGAAGTGGGCCAAGGTAAAAATACCAATGCTTTGTTGTGTAACTGTTCGTTTTACCTTTTAAGTCAATGACTAACTTCAGCTAATCATACTAGATCTTCAGTATACAACAATAATAATTTCATGGTATGCAGTAACATTTAGAATTAAAATTGGACCAATCGACACAAACATTATTTACCTCCCGCACGTTTTATAACACTGTGTTATACCATTAACTAGCTAATTTTATGCCAACTGCCCTTATAATTTTGCATGGCCGAGCCACCGTAACACATAATGGTGCCATTATAGAGGGAATACCATTATAGCGGGTGCCACTATATAGTATACCTTTAACATTGCAAACCTCTAGGGAGGGTTTTTTGATGCCACTAAAGAGGAAATGCCATCTAAGAGGAAACCACTATATGGGAAATTCACTGTAACGTGTTGATCAAGTTCAGAATTCACAAATGGAAGCAGAACGCACAGTAGGAATTATAAATCGGAGTCAAGAAAATGGCAAACACAGTGAATCGATTAATCAGTGATTTTAATTTATTTAACGAAACGGTAGTTAGAGTACAATACTAGGTTTCCTAAAAAATAGCCAAATTAATAATCGGACGGGAAGTGATACTGGAAACCAAACGACTCAACATCCGATGGACAACTCATTCTTTGACTTTATGAGCGTCTCTCTTCCGTGTGTGGCTGAATGTCCAATTGAATATGGAGAACTCCGGGGAAGCTCTCTGGATACTGAAGGACCCGAGTTACACGTTAAATTCCCTGTCCCTATCATTAAGAATTAAATATCAAGTACTGAGGAGGGTGTTGAAGATTTTGACTTGCTTAACCAAATAAGCAATGAGTAACAGTAAACCCATATGGTACATTGTGGTAGGTTAACTAAATTATCACGTAAACGAGATACAGATGAATTCATACGAGTCCAAAATTATATTAGTGTGTCAAACGAGGAACCATTAATATCTGGGAATGTTAAGATGGGAATAATTTATCTGGGAACTATAATGTTGCAATCGAATCATTTGGCTTTGACAGTCTAGGTTACACTAAAATTAATCCACTTGAAATTCGAATCATACAGGAAAAATAATATTATCAGAAATGGCGCATTTTCGAAGGCATTTCTCCTAAAGATGAATTTCCTCAACCTTGATCTCTACCTTTGTGGTGCATGCTCACAATTCTCAACTTCGCACGAGCATATGTTTTTGAAAATATTTAAAGAGAATTATCGATTTCATTTTCATTAAATTTTCATGCCATTTTTGACATTTTGTCCTCCTGCAACTGCAACATTCTGGAAACGGCTTTCAATTCGTTAAGGCTGTGAGATTCAGTAACAGAAGCGAGGTAGAAGGAATCCTCCTTATGTCGCTAATTTAATTAAACATAATTGAGCTAACGAATACATTAACAAGTGCGCTAAATAAGAAATCGCTAACCAATACATAAGATTCCAAAGTAAACCAATTTTTATTTATAAATATTCAGTTATTATACTATTAATTTTTGGTTCGATTGAAGAAATAATTTGGGTTTGTAAAGAAATCATTGCAAGATTTTTTGCCAAAAATATTTTTATTTGCATCCAAATAATAGCTTAATGCATGTTCATATGAGTCTGTATTACAAATTAGCCCAGTTTGTTTTTGCTACATGTAATAGATTGTGCATAATCCTTCGTCATCACCAATTCCACTACACTGTAGACATGGGCGCGGTGATTTTGTGAAAACGTTTCATAATCGTTTCTATGTCTGCTTATATCGTCGGTGAAGAGGCAAAATGATCTAGGTGCATACTCGATTAGAATCAAAATGATCTACATACCTTTTTCCCTAAAGGCAAAATGAACTAGGTACAAGTCTTTTCAAAAGTAAACTGACCTACATGCAGTTTTCCATAAACGCAAAATGATCTAAGTGCTGTCCTAAATTTCTGTGTGAGAAAAGTAGCTTCTGCAAGTAGGACACGTGGCTTATAAGGACTGTAATAATTATTATTAATAATTATTTTTATTGTTAATTATTATATGGGGTCAGTGAATAAATATTTAATAAAATTTCATTATAATTAAATAATATAATCTGACCTCAAATCATTATCACATTACTTTTCCTAAAAACTACAATTTTGGGTTTACTGCCTCCTAGTATTTATTTTGTATTTCATAATATAATTTAAACGCAGAATAACGAATTTTTTAGGAACAAAAAGATTTGTAATTTCTCGCATATTCATATACTGACATTATAATGTGTTTACACGTATTGTTTTTATTATAATTTGCATCTAGATCATTTTGCTTTTAAGAGAAACTACATCTAGATCATTTTGATTTTTAAATTCAATGCAAGTAGTTCATTTTTCCTTTAGTGAAACTGAATGTAGATCATTTTGATTCTAATCGATCATGCACCTAGATCATTTTGCCTCTTCACCGACGATATGTTCTTATAAAGGATATGTGTTAACGTGAGGAAGTAAAATGCCAGCTCTTACATCGAAAATGCTCTTATAAACGGTACTCTTTTGGGGATATATTATACGAAACAGTGATTTCACGTCTTGCAAGATATTTGTTTTGCAAACAGTGTTTTTGAAAATCGTTATCTTTTTCCAGCAGGGATTTTTAAAATCGAGGAGGACCTACAACAGGGACATAATGGTCAGCAGGGAAATTCAGAAATGATCTTCCAGGGAGATTTAGATGAATCCAGCCCCAGGGTTGTGGGACCTGTAAGGAAAATGAGAAGTGTTCCATAAAAGCATGTGTAAAAATTCAGAAAAGAAAATGATAAGTCTTGTCTTACTATTTCAACTTGTAAAGTTTCTTTATGATTTGAGGCAGATGTATTTAGGAATAGAATAAATAGAAGATAGATATAAAACATATAATTCCCTTCTAAATCACATCAAGGCCATTGCCTGTCTCGTGCCCCAAACTCGGGACAAATTGCAATGACCATTTAAGCATTTATGTGTATCCAGATTCGTGAATGATTCCAAAATGAGCGTTTAAGTTGTTCCCCGTATTCCTTTAGAAGTATTTACTACATAGATCTCAGAAATTGTCCACTTGCTAAAGTCAGTAAATTCTTTAATTCGGCGCCAAAACATACCTTTCCATATTTTCACCTTTTACAGTAGGACCATCAGTTCATTTGAGCAAGCGTGGTGGCAAATCATTATGTCTATCCCATAAACAGGGGGTGGCATGCAAAAAGTGATAAATCATTACCACTCGTACAGTACCCAATGAGAGCAGAGTTAGCTTACTTGCTGATAATTGATAATTAAAACTTCGAAATTGACTCAACCCCAACCCCGCGAACTATCAAATTTAGTTAATATCTGCAGTTATAAGCGTGCTAATTACGGATGCGTATGACGAAACAATGAGACGAGAATCTCGTTTATCTCGTTCTTTATGCATCAACAAGACTGTATGGGACATCTCGCTTTATTTAACGAGAATATCGTTTGCAATTAAATCTTGTTTAAGTCTATATCAAAATAAAAATGGGGTGTATTGTTATACCATTTTGCAAATTACGACATTTTGCAGTTGTTGGTGCTAGCCTTTATTGCTGTAGGTCTTCATTATTTTTAATTACAAGGTTTTCAAATTGTATGTCCCAAACCCAAAAATAAATGTTTTTCTCCTTGAGATTGTTCTGATTAGTGACAACAAATAAATCTGTATGCTCTTTCACCAGAATAAGTGCAGGCCACAATTGAAGTGCATATATTTCAACACAAAACCGTTTTTGCCCTATGTCGTTTGCGTTGATTACTGTCGCTAATCTTCTCAAAATTTCTCGTTCTCGTTATTTTCAAAGATGAGAACGAGACAAATTTAAAACCAACAAGATACTCACCCTAGTGCAAATGTCTTGAAGTGCTTACAATTCAACAAAACGTTTAATGAAATAAGTTACTAACATTAACTTGCTCGGATATTTGTGATTATGTCACGTTGACAAAGAAAAGTATATAATTGTTCATAAGATAAAGTCCATTTAATTACACGAATAAATAACCATGCAAACATTAAAACAGAAAATTTGTTATTAATAAACCTCATAGCTAAAATAAATATAAGGGCATGTTCGGAAATATTGTTTCAATTCAGACGTCGCCTTTTCAGGTTGTTCGGTTGAATAATGAATAAAATTCTTTCAAGGTATCCAAGGGATTCCCGAAGGAATTAACTACCCGCAAGAGATCCATTCTGCAAAATTGAACGAGAAATTATTGAAGAAATTTAGAACTATAATTATGTTATTATTAAAATTATAATAAAATTATTATTATAGATTATTTTAATTGAATAAATGAACAGAAAGTTCGTGACTATTTCTAGCCTCTAGAAATAGCACTTTTCCTTTAGTTTCTGCAGATAGTACACATTATAATAATGTATATGTTTGATTCTTGTAATCCATAGTGTAAATATCTGTGTATAGCATGATCATTGACTTACATGTATTTACTTTTTACTTTATTAATTATTTTTTGGTTAAGATTTCCGACTGTATCACACGCGTACGTACATAATTATTGGAGCTAAAGATCCTCGATTATTCTCCCTATGGTATTCTGGATCTTACTTGGTACATAAGGAATCGGTGTCGTGAGTCAATAAAAGTTTGACCATCATTAAGGAATAATTTATAACTATTTATGAGTTTGGTTCGTAAAAACGCGTTTCGCGGATTTATTCTCTACGAAATTATCGGTTGGCTAGCTAACTGTAGGGTGCTGAGCCTGGTTCGGGTTCAGCCATCACTTATACCTGTATCAGGTTGGGACTTAGTGGGACTCATCATTATCTGGCATTTAGCATTTCTGTTTTAATAGTTACTCGTAAGTGCTTTGCTTTCTAAACTATTATGTGGGCATTAATGAATGTTATTGTGTGATTAATGCTTGATTTGGTGATGTAGTTTAGGATATGTTAGAGTACCTGCTATATTTCTTTTAAAAGCTTTTTAATTATTACTATACGACCCAATTCTCACTTCCATACCCCTGAGCCACTGATTGTGAGTGAGGATTGAGTTAGCCTAAAATAGTTGAACTTTGCACCCGGGTAAAGGAAAATAATTATTTTAGGAGTTGCACTCTGAAGCTGATTTTTCTTACAGTTTGAACACTATCGGCAGGCGTTGATGTATGTTCCTAGTTTGCAATCTTCCTTTGCTTTCCTTTCAATGAAAATATATTTTGTTATCTTTATATCTGCTTGTAGTAGCTTTCGGAACTGGGAGTGATGTGGGCAGCTGAAAAACAAATGGTAGTAGTCCGCCTCTTCATGAGTTCGCAGTTCGCGGTCTTTTCAATTTTCCACTTCTTGTTAATACCATTTAGGTAACCGTTCTCCGTGACAATTCTGCAGCTTTGAAATCGGACGTTTAGCAAATATCGCGTCACATTCCAGGGGGTCCAAGTCGTAAAACTTAATCATATTTACGTTCTTCTTGATTTCGGTTAATTGATTTAGTCTACTGCCTTTGCTCTTCTGTAAGCACTTCATACCATGGTTTACGGTAATATTTCGCAATTAATTTCGACGTTTTTATCCTTCGTTCGGTCGCACTCCACTCTGCAAATTCCTCCAAGATACACGCCTCCAGACATAATTTCTCTACATTCTCCATCCATCTATACCGGTTCGCGCTTGCACTTCTGTGTCCTGTGTCCGACTTTCTAATGTCTTCAATTACATTTCTTGTTATGGACTTCTTTCCCCTCTAGTACACTACTCCAAAAATGTATTGTTGCTTTGAAAATTTTGCATTTTATTGTAGTTATACCGAGCTTAAGTCTTAGTGCATTGTCGGAGGCAATCCTGTCGCTGTTTGTCAGTTTTCGAATTGATTCGTTGTGGAAATTTTGGGCCTGTTCAATATTGCAAATCAGCCAGCGATTTACGGCTCGCTGGCCATATCCCAGCACTGCACACGTCGCCTAATGTGCCTACGCGGGAAGCACCATGCCAAGCATACAGAAATACTGTGTTGTTATGGAAATGTGTATTGTACTAGCTACTCTCTCTTGTACTTATTATTGATTATTCTTTTTCTATTGTAAAATATTAAATATTAATTGGCTACATTAATATGCCAGATAAGATGCTATGAAATGTTATCATATATGAATAATGATTATATTTATGGACATTCACTCTCCACTCATCAAGAGGTCAACATTGTGTCTCACCTCTCCAACTCTTCCTAATTTTTACTGTGGTTTTAGAGAACCAGAGTTTATTCTCATTTACTTACAATTATTACTTATAACTATTATTGTTGGTCATTAACCCTAACTCTACTTATATTTACCAATGTCCGTCCTCTACTTTAATAAACGTTATTCTTTCCACTAATCTCCGGACCTTATCAATTTATTCCCCCCATCCTCATCATCTCTCGACTTTCACATTATAGTACATCCCCAGATCGGAAAAGCATATAGAACAATGGATATGACTAATTATCCAACTAGCCGTTTGTGTATTTTAGTCTTATTGATCTTGGCTCCGTAATAAACTAAAAAACATGCTTCTATCGCTCCGTCGGATCGTAAGCATGTATACTCCTTAACTTGTTCTATACATTGATGTCCCATAGTTTTGATTTTCTTAGCTTTGTTCTGCCGTTTTTACCGAACACGATAATTAATGAATTGGAACAATTTGGCAATTTTTGTCTTCTACATTTCTACATCCTTAACAATACTTTATTGCAGTAGTTTCTTTATTTTGTCCAGGTGGAAAGAGTTTCTCCTTGTATAACTCCCTTCAGAATCTTTACGAAGTTAGTCTTTTCCTCTGTTTATAATCCGGGTCTTGGCACAAGTATAAATTTCTTTTATCTTGCTTATTAATTTCTTGTCCAATCACTACTCCGCTAGTCTATTCCAAAAAAAAGTTTGGTATGATCGAGTAAAATGACTGGCTGAGGTTACCAAAATATGCTAATATTATTCTCCCTTTCTTATCGAGTGTTTTGCAGATGATCCTTTACAGTGTAAACAGTGTTCGATGATTCCGTTTTTGATTCCGTCTTCTCTTGTCATCAGTTCATTTCCCTTCGCTGCCAGGATGTCCCCAGTCCTGACAATCGGGAAGGGGTGACAAAAACCACGTCCCCGTCCCGTCCCCCAAAATTTAAAAAACATTGTCCCCGGTCCCGTTCCAATAGTCGAGACATGGGGACAAACCCATGTTCCTGTCCCGTCCCTAAAATTTGTAAAAAACGTTGTACGCGGTCCCGAAAATCAAAATTCCTGTCCCGTCCAGATATTTACTAAAAACAGTTGTCGACATTCATACCGAAAATCGGAACGTGAGAAAAAAATTGCACAAAACATATTCGTATCAAAAGCATAAAAACACATTTCGTAGATCGTATCTCCGAGACTTCTCACGGCAGGTTAATAATTACAGACACAAATTATTCTGTCACTCAAGTTTCTAATCCGTTTTCAAATAACGTATATGGTTACTTACTTCAATTATGATTGTAAATATGTATAACCTTAATATATATTGTCTTTATTCACTCTTAATGCCAAAATCTAATAATCCTAATCAATAAAACCATTATGAAGTAACAGTCATATTTTGAGCATTAAACGTAAAATTGAATGCCTTACATTCCGTGAAATAGCACTGACAAAATAGTTTACTTATGAGTATCAAAAGCTGAAACGTTATCCTTGTTCTGCTTTGCTTGCTCCGTCCGGTTTAATATAATGGGGGCCATTTTTTTGTCCCCGTCCCGAATATAACAGGGGCAATTTTTTGCCCCGTCCCGAATATAATAGGGGCAATTGTTTGTCCCCATCCCGCCTCGAATATAATGGGGACCATTTTTGTCCCCCTCCCGAATATAATAGATGCAATTGTTTTGTCCCCGTCACGTCCCGAATATAATAGGGATTTGTTTTGTCCCCGTCCCGTCCCGAATAAAACGGGGAATTTGTTTTGTCCCCGTCCCGAATATAATGGGGACCATTTTTTCCCCCTCCCGAATATAATGGGGACCATTGTTTCCCCCTCCCGAATATAATGGGGACCATTTTTTCCCCCTCCCGAATATAATAGGGACAATTGGTTTGTCCCCGGCACGTCCCGAATACAACGGGGATTTGTTTTGTCCCCGTCCCGTCCCGAATAAAACGGGGAATCTGTTTTGTCCCCGTCCCGTCCCGAATATAACGGGAATTTGTTTTGTCCCCGTGCCGTCCCGAATAAAACGGGGAATCTGTTTTGTCCACGTCCCGTCCCGAATAAAACAGGGAATCTGTTTTGTCCCCGTCCCATCCAGAATAAAACGGGGAATCTGTTTTGTCCACGTCCCGTCCCGAATAAAACAGGGAATCTGTTTTGTCCCCGTCCCGTCCCGAATATAATAGAGGCAATTGTTTTGTCCCCGTCCCGTCCCGAATAAAACGGAATCTGTTTTGTCCCCGTCCTGTCCCGAATAAAACCGACTCTGTTTTGTCCCCGTCCCGTCACAAATAAAACCGAGTCTGTTTTGTCCCCGTCCCGTCCCGAATAAAACGGAATCTGTTTTTTCCCTGTCCCGTCCCGAATAAAACGGATTCTGTTTTGTCCCCGTCCCGTCCCAAATAAAATGGAATCTGTTTTGTCTCCGTCTCCTCCCGAATATAACGGGGAATTTATGTAAAGTTGACGGCGAACGCTCACAATGACACAGACCAGCCCTTACGACATCTACGAAATGACGACTACAATTTGATCAATAACATTTTATACTGGTACGTGGCTTAAAGTCAAATGTTTTACTAAAACTAAATAAAGTCCATGAACTTCAGCCAAATATATTCTGCCTGTCAGAAACCTGGCTAAATAGAAATAAGCTCTGTAAGCATAATCTTTTTAATAATTTCGACTTGATTTTCTCGGATCCAATCACAAGAAATGGGGGACGGCCGAGTGGGGGGATTTTAGTTGGATTAAGAAAAGCATTGTCTGGTAAATACACAGCTATTGACGTTAATGAATACGATGTTGTAATTAAGATGAATAAAATGTTCACCCTTGTTTTCATGTACCTTTCACCTACTGATATAGGAAATATTCTCCAAATATTATTCGATAAGCACAAGTTAGCTAATACTAAAGTATTAATTATGGGGGATCTTAATGCTAGGGTAGGGGTAGGAACGCAACTAGAAAGTCTAGGCGCAAACACAGTACCACATATGAGCAAATCAAGAGCTAATAGAGACTTAATCTGCAATAAGAGGGGGAAATACTGTTGAATTCGTCGTTAACCAGAACATGTGCATTTTAAACGGTAGAACTCTTTCGGACCCAGCTGGGGAATATACATTTGCAAACCATATGGGAGTCAGCACTATAGATTTAAGTATATGTACAATATACCTCCAAGAAAGGATTCAGGATCTGCGAGTCGTTAAATCAATTGAATCCGACCACTATATCATCACTGTAACGATAATAAAACCAAAGTACAAGCTGCAGAAAATTCCATGCAGTAAAATTCACTGGAATAATGACCGTAAAGAACAATTCCAACTACATTTAGAAGCAAATGAAATAAATAATGACCCCAATTCAAATCGCACACTTGACAACTTTACTAAAGCAATTTATGAATCAGCAAAAAACAGCGGCATGATATGCAAAGGGTATCACATTAAAAATCAAATACTTGGGCTGAAAGGGTTTGACGAGGACTGCAAAAGAAAGAAACGGGAAGTACAGAGACATTTGAAGAATCTACGAAGAAATAAACCCCGCCCAACAGCACCACATCAAAATATACAGTAAGGCTAGACAGGAATATAACCAGCTGATTCAGACCCAAAAATCCCAATTCTACACGGAAATACAGCATTCTATCTCCAACAGCAGAAACTCAACGGACTTTTGGAATGCAATAAAAACATTCAGAGGATCAAAATTAAATATAACAGAAAATCTCATTACTACGGAAGAATGGGAGCAGCATTATAAAACAGTATTTGAGCAAACCGATTATTTAAATGTCTCCCCGAATACTGTACAAAATAAAAGCAGTAACCAGCAGCCAGAAACTTTATTTACGAAAGAATAAATCATGACTGCAATCAAGAAATTAGCGTACAGAAAATTACCCGGAACTGACGGTATACCAAATGAAGTTTGGAAATGCCTTGGAGAAAAGTCTCTTGGATACCTCACTGACATGTACAACAGCGTCATTAACACCCAAATTCCAGACATCTGGGGAAATATCATCACCTGCCCGGTATAAAAGAAAGGCGACAAGAACTTTCCCTCAAACTATATGCCCATATCGCTACTAAATACATGCGTGAAGCTTTATACTGCTGTATTTGCCGCTAGGGTCCAATATCATTGCAATCGTCATGATGTCATCTCAGACAACCAAGCTGCCTACAGAAAGGGAAAAGGGTGTACGGAACACGTATTTTCCCTCTATTGTATGATATGCAAAGTTGTAACAAAACCTAAAGGGAAAATGTACTCACTTTTTGTAGACTTGAGTCAAGCATTTGACTCCATTATACAAGAAAGATTATGGGACAGGCTATATGAAGATGGAATAAGTCAGCAACTAGTAGACACAATAAAAGATTTTTACAACCAAGCAAAAACCCATATCAGAGGAAATACTGGGCTTACCAATCCCATAAATATAACCAAAGGAGTTTTACAGGGGAGACACTGTCTCCAACGCTATTTATTATCTACATAGACAAAATTGTTAAGATACGTGATGAAAATAATGTACGGGGAATACGCATGTTCAAAAGGATAATTACAATACTGCTGTACGCCGACGATATGATATTAGTCTCCGAATCAGGTACCAACCTACAACTACAAATAAACAGGCTCAGTCAGTATTTCGACAGTAATAACCTAAAAGTAAATCTAGGCAAAACAAAAATTGTAATTTTCAGCAAGTCTGGAAAAAAGAACAAGAATGACCATTTCACTTGGAAAGGGCAATCAATTGAAATTGTAAAATCATATACATACTTGGGCGTACCCTTCCAATCAACGTCAATTTTTAATAAAGCTAAAGAACATTTTGTATCTAAAGCAAAAGTTGCTCAATCGAGCTTATTTTCTCTTTTCTGGAAAGCCAAGATAAATAATATTAAAAACTGTATAAGACTCTTTGACTCACTCGTCTCCTCGATATTATTGTACTCCGCCCCCGTGTGGGGACTCAGGTACATAGACGAACTCGAAATGATGCAAACGCAGTTTCTAAGGCGACTGATAAATGTAACTAATAATACTCCAGACTATGTACTGCGTCTGGAAACTGGTACAGCTAATATTAAGTGCATGCTATTTAAAGCCACAATCAGATTTCTCTACAAGTTCGTACTCAACAAGAAGGAAGAAGCTATTACCACAAACTGTTTCAATGAAATAAAAATTATACACTCTGGATATAAATACAACTGGATCCTACAACTTCAAACTGTATTTCAGGAAGCTAACCTAAACAATGAACTTTCTCAAATCTTAAATGACTCTACCAAAATCAACCCCTCAAGTATTATTGCCAAATATTATTTGTGGTCCGTAAACTGTGATGTTACCAACCTGCAAAATAACCAAAGACTCAGACAATTGTGTGCAATTAAATCAGATGTGCTAGTGAGTACATTTTACGAATTAGACTTACATTGGTCGATTTTTCAATTAATACAAAATCTAAGGAGTGGGATACCAAAGATAAGCTTAGGGAAAAGCTACATACTGAACGGTATGTATAAGTATTGGAAGAGAGAGCAAAGATCACCTATATGCGAACTATGTAATAGTAGAAGTATGGAAGACCACTTCCACATAATGTGGGAATGTGTCCACTATGAACAATACAAAAATCTGATTATACCATTGCGAGAACCTAACACAGACATCAACAGAAGCAACTACATACAGCAAATGTTTATAGACGACAGAAATGATATCGACTACAAGAGGCTATACTGGTTCTGGAAATCCGCAATGAAAGCAAGACAAATATATAGTGAACTCGCTGGATAAGCAAGATCTATTTCCTTAACCTAAGATAATAGACCTACTATTTATGATGCAAAATAATGATGCATGAATGTACGTAGAAGATAAGGTTGATGACAAGGCTTAGATAAAGCTAAATATAGAAAACAGGGGAACCTACGAAGTACATTACACCACTGTAGTACAATCTTTAAATTAAACAAACAATGAAAAACTGAATGTGGAACGTATAAGTTGTAAGGGCTTACAGCCAAATCGACTGAATAAATTATTATTATTATTATTATATAACGGGGAATTTGTTTTGTCCCCTTCCCGCGTCAAATAGGACTAAAACATCCCGTCCCGGTCCGTCCAATTTCCTGACTGGTCGTCCCTGTCCCCGTTAGAAGCTCTGTCTTGTATCCATTTCTTTGCCCAAATATTTGTAAACTTAAAAGGAAAAATAGTGGATATTGCTCGTTCCCAATGAATTCTAACTATAAACGGTAATGGAGGAAAGTGACAGGGTCTGTACCTTTCACCCACATTCCATAAAAATGCTCTGAGTTTTATTCAATCCTGCGAAATCAAAAACAAGAACAATGGTAATTTCAAATTTCAAAAAACTTTTCAATTGTTTTTCGGCGATCAAATAAAAATGAGTGCAGAAAGAAAATAAAATTTAAAATACTGTGAATAAAAGATCCATTAAATGATAGAGTAAAATCGTAGCTTAGGATATTATTAGGATATATATTACGTACATATTAGTCAATAAGTATATAAATACTTGATTCGGATTTAGATCCCACACTTTCAGAAAAACATTCGAAGTTGATACCAATTCACTCCAAATATTTCGTTTTAATAACTTAATACTCCGGGTATTCAAAACAACAGTGTTACGATCTCCTAGTAAATTGACGTACATTTTGGCAAGATTTTGCCGAAAATTTCGTAGTCGTTCTTATCGTTCCTGAGATTTAAATCGGTACTACTCAAGAGCAACTATTTGTATTTCTGCAAAATGGCTGGTTTACAAGACGAATTCTTGCATGCTACATTTGACAGGACTGTGACCTTAGGAATTAAAGAGGCTAAATTAAAGGGCAAATTTTTGTTTTGCTGGCCCTATGTATGGGAAGAAAATACTAACTGGGACATAATACATGAGCTCACAGAAACTGTGAAAAATTGGTTGCTAACGAGGTTTTCCGTAGAAAGTGTTGCATCACAGCATGTTCGAAACCAAATTATTTTTTGTTTCTACAACAGCCCTTCATACTGGCGTCAAAAGGCAAAGGAACCTATCATTCGCGCAAAACTTATCTTGTACAGCAAAGTGGTACATCTGTTTTTTCAAGTTGACGATTTAACGGAAGCGGAATCGGGTGAGGACCATCACAGCATTTATGTCCAATCCGTTGGGAAGATGATAAACAAGATTTTAGACCTTGAGTTTGATACTATTGATGACGTGAAAAAAGATGAACTGTATCTGTTGATCGCGCAAATATCGGGACAGACTAGACTCTTCGTGGAACTATTGCATGACTGCGCAATGGATTTAAAGATAAATTACGGGGTTACGAAAGACTTGGGAAAGTATTTTGCCCGAACCTCAGCCAATTGCTTTACAATGCAAACTTGGTGCAACGATAAAGATCAGTCCTATCTCCTCAACTCTTACACACAATATAATCTGCGTAAATTTACTGGTGGGACTAACCTTTCCGAGGAAATTGTATTTCTACTTGAGCGAATTTACATCCCAATATCTGTGAGAATTAATCCGTTCTGGATCAGAACCTACGAAATTGCAGGATTCCTGCCTGTGCGAACGAATGATGTAATCGGGGCGGAGAAGGAATGGAAATATAAAGTACGGACCGGGAAGCGAGTGGATAATATCATCTTTCACTACATGGAAGCAACGAATTGCTCCTTCGAGGAGGCCGTGTCAAAGGCCGTAAGGAAGCATAATTTGGCTCTGAAAGAATTTTATGATTTCTTTGAATTTTTTAAAAGCAACCAAGACTGTTTGTACGAACTTACCGAAGAGGAGAAACAAATTTTTGTGAAGTCTACTTTCTGCCTGAGCGAATGTGTGGCTTGTAATATTCAGTCCCAAGCTCTAATGCGCAGATACAATTCGCGCTTGGAATTTAATTTCGAAAAATTCACTTTTAGTACGCTTGGACAAAAATTATGACGATAATGAAAATTGAGTCAGGGTCGGCTACATGAATTTACGAAAATATTAATTAGGATTAAATTAGGCGTACCAGCAGTGTTTTAAAGATATTACAGAGCTAACCTGAGAACTGTTATTACTCCGCCCTTAATGATTACAAGTAAAATTTTAGGCGAAATGGTTCAGTCATAAACTTTTATTTTGAGTTGCTTCGTTTCAACAGATGAATCTATAGGGGTTTTTAAATTGTAATTGCACCTTGGTCTAGTAATATTTAGTTGTACTACTATGGGAAAACGGTATAATAAGTAAAGAATTTGATTTAAAGTAATTCTGATTCTCGTTAAATATGTATTGGGGTGGTTTTAAATAGTTGATCTCGTTCTGGGAACTTTTTCCCATTTATTAAAAGGCTACATAATTCTGGAAAATAAAACTAAAATAAATGTCAACAGCCCTTAAACTAATTGTAAGTAGCAATTGCTTTCTACGCGTTAAACAAGTTTCCCATAATCTAATTGAATTTTTACATGAGAGAATGTAATAATTGTTAACGCAAATAAGCGATAAGTAGCAGTAAACCCCATATGGTATATTTCTTCCTTTTATTCCAACAGGCATAAACTTAACATTGTAATAGGAAACGCATTACTAGTTCGATTACATTTACGGAATAGAACTAATTTTAAGGTGATTCTCAAAAAAAACTGTATTGCTTAAAATCACAGTATTGTTGACCGAGAGATGGTTTCAATTCCTCTAAAAGGGTATGTTTTAATTAAATGCATTAAAAGTTCATGGGAACTTGTTTCCTCACCTGTCAGCCAAGCTAAATACATATGTACGTCACCTTTATTATCATTAATCATTAAATGTTAAATGTATGTGCTTGTACAAGCTTTTTGTCAGACTTACAATTAGGAAACCTGATCCTTTTTACAAGCACTTGTGAGGATCTTTATGGCTCCAGACTATTAGAAATAATTAATATTACAGATATGCAAACGGCGTGTGTTTGAAGTTACGGCTAGGCGGAGGAATTTTAAGATTTGTCATGGCGAAACTTTGGATGCTTATGTGTATAACGACATTCCGTAATGTAACGCATAGGGAAATCTTGAGACGGGAGGTATTGGGGAGGCTTTCAGATTACGAAAAATGAGGTGTAAAACAGTAGATTATCCGTATTCTTTCAATTTCTAAAACGTATCCAAAAATTTATTATGTACTTGTGCAGTGGAGTTCAAACCCCTGAGTGCCTCCGAACCAATTTGACATGAATTCATCTGCAACTTCTACCAAGGTGTATGCCTAGAGACTACCCGTACCGAGCTTTAATAATATCTAATAATGGGATACATACAAAGTTTTCAACACATGAAATTCCAAAGAGGCACAGTATGACCGAGTCAGTTAATATTTTCATTATCGAATTCATCTAACAATAAGTGTTAGGTGAGTTCACAAGCAGAGGAGTACAGATAAAGGGACATCGCCTTCCTTTTAAGGCATGCTAGCACTGCCTCTAAAATCTGCATCTAATCATTTGCATAAATCATTTGCTAAATTCGAGAACCTGCCTCTTATATTTTCTGAAGGCAATGTTCCCCATTGAGTCTGCTTTTTCAAAACAGCCATTCCCATAGTGAAGCTTTTTCTTGGAATATGTACATATAATGTACATAGATACAATTTAAGTAGTGTGGGTAATATTGAGGCCAAATATTATTGGGCTAGTGTTACGAATTGAGACCTTGTGTTGAACGTGTCAAGAATAAATAGTACAATATCAGCACAATGGGTTGGTGAGTTCACCAGCAGAAGAGTACAGACAACGGGACTTCGCCTTCCTTTTAAGGCATGCTATCACTACCTCTAAAATCTGCATCATTTGCATAAATCACTTGCTAAATTGCATAACCCGCCTCTTATATTTTCGGCAATATCCAACAGTCTCCCTGTTCCAACGGCATGTGTAATCGATTTATTCGGCATTATCATTTCCTAGATTTGTCCTCTTTGAAGCTGAAAATGAGCAGGATAAGTTGACGGTACAAGTTAGTACCGTTCATTTAATATGTCAGGCTAAAAATGCGCATATTGTTACGTATTAATAATAAGAAAGGAATTACCTGAGTCAGAAATGCACGTAGGCAGTTAAACCTGACTCAGGACAAATCAACGGAAATGGAGCAAGAAGTAAACAATAAAGAGTTAGAGTTAAGTAGGTTAAGTAGCGTAAGCATAATTAGGTATAAACAATAAATGTTAGCTGTAAGTTAGAGTTAGAAAAAGACGAGGAGTTCAAATCTAGTCTTCAAAGGAACCACATCTCCAGGATTGGAACCCAGGGATTGGCAATGGGTCCATTCCGTCCGGAATGGAACCCGCCACGGACATCAGAAATCCCACGTAGTGGATTCTCAAGAGAAGAGTTTCCAGAAATGGAAAGGATCCATTACCAAATTTAGTGTTAAATGTTAAGTGTTATAATAATTATAACACTTAACATTTAACACTAAATTTGGTGTCGATAGGACGAAAAACCACACATTTTTTATTGAAAAATGAAAGCAAAGTATTTGTAATTTATGCATGTGTTTGCCGTAATACCTACTGACCACCACGCGACACTGAACAAGGGAGCTTGAAATATTATTGGCGTTGACCATTTGACTTGACCACTGACCCCCTTGATGACCAAAGGGTGACCAGGACCCATCATTTTATTACCCGAACCGTCTTTCATGAAAACTTCCCGCCGACAATTCCCGGCCTCCCGGGGCATTATTTTATTACACGAGAGTTGGAAAGATCCTTGGGGTAAATCACTTGACATACGAATATGCCCAGTGTCCCAAAAGTTGACCAAAAGCTGACCATTGTCCAAATTTTAGCAATCTAGACAGTCCTTAATAATAACTTTTCCATTTATCCTCTCCAAATCACTGCTTTCCAAGAGAGCTAGGACTAACATCAAAGCGGGTCGAACATCTGGTCGTGTCCACTAGGCCTACATGACCAAACGTTGACGATTGTCCAGATCCGGGTGTCCAGGCCCAGGCAAAACTCATAATCCCTGAACCTATACTTATTCGCACAAATGTCTCAAACCAAAACGTGTCTATACTCACATGACATCAACATGCATAATTGTGTAGGCGCATAAAATATTTATACCATAATGTACAGGGTGACGCGAAGACTATTTGACCCCATATTCCAATATAAGACCAAATGTTAAAACTTTTTCAGTTTCTGAGACCTCAATGGGGACAGGAGGAGGGGAAGGGGATAGAGGAGTAGGAGGAGAAGGGGATAGAGTAGGAGGGGAAGGGGATAGAGCAGTAGGAGGGGAAGGGGATAGAGCAGTAGGAGGGGAAGGGGACAGAAGAGGTGGTGAAGGGGGCAGAGGAAGGGAAGCGGACAGGAGGAGGGGAAGTTCAGTCAATCATTTACTCTGGTATATCATTTAGCCAGGTCAATCATTTAATCAGGTGATTTAATGATATAATGTACATACATACATTGTAAATACTGTGGGTAATATTGAGGCCAAATATCATTGGCCACTGATCTACAGAAAACCAATCTCAAATTTATTTAAAAAAAATAATTTGGGACTAGTTGAGCTGCGGCACGGTCCCAAGGAATGGAGCATGATAGGGCTGTGCTTACAGTAAATTTTAAAACGAAGATTTTACTAATCCCCACACTTCCAGTAATAAAAAAGCGTTTATTTGAGACTGTCGGCAGTCAAAACAATTTGCCATGCAAAAAATTTCCCACGTTATTTTTTCAAAAAATCCGAAGTTTTGATTTTAGGGCCCGGGAAAAAATTGGCTGAGTTCTACTTTCCCGGCCAATAAATTACCTTCCACCCACCCATATATTAACACTGTAATATATAAGTAACTTCCACTAGACTTACACCTACCACCAAACTTCCACTTGACCTTCCACCAGAATTTCAATCTAACCTCCCACCAAACTTCCACTTCACCTTCCACCAGAATTTCCATCTAACCTCCCACCAAACTTCCACTTGACCTTCCACCAGAATTTCCATCTAACCTCCCACCAAACTTCCACTTGACCTTCCACCAGAATTTCCATCTAACCTCCCACCAAACTTCCACTTGATCTTCCACCAAAATTTCCATCTAACCTCCCACCAAACTTCCACTTGACCTTCCACCAGAATTTCCATCTAACCTCCCACCTTTCCCTTGATCATTCCACCTGACCTTCCACGTGACTACCCACATTACCCATACAGACCACTCTGTAGTCTGGCTTTGACATTATTTACAAAGAGCTAATTTTTAAAGCTTTCGTAAAATTGCTCGTTTTTGATTTTGTCCTTCTAAAGGCTCCCGCACGGGACGAGATACAACGACCGGAGAAGCGACAAACGACCTGTTGGGTCCTGGACTTGGGCATAACACCTTTACCTTTTCAATTTTCGAAATTTCATGAAATTTTGAAAATTCCTCGAATTTACGTAAAAATCTGATTTAACCACACACACGAATTCGTTGATCACTAAGGTCGTCGAAAATACCTTTCCCAACCCAAATTTCATGAACATTCGAAAACATTCAGAATTTACGTAAAAATCTGATTTAACAGCACAAACGAATTCCTGATCACTATAATCGTGGAGAACATTTTCCCAGACACAAAATTCGAATTTTGATGAAATTTCGCAAAAAACTTCGAATTGACGTGAAAACTTGATTTAACCCCGGGAACATACTCTTTGATCGCTATGGCCGTAAAATAGCTTCCCCGACTCGAAATTTCATCAAACTTTGCAAAAACTCCTAATTTATGTAGAAACCAGATGTAACCACAGAAATGAATTCCTTGATTTCCAAGGACTTGGAAAATACGTTCCCCGCCACTGCATTAGTGTATTGGCAATAGGCATGAGCATATCGAGACAGCGAATCGAGATTCTCGATATTCTCGATCTTTTTTTATCATCAAGACTAATCGAGACATCTCGATAATATATCGAGAATCTTGTTAATTTTCCGTCTCGATAAAATGCGCATACGCGTCAAAAAAGCGGATACGCTGTATAAGAATGCTGAAATCATCGAGTCTCAACAATGGTGGAAAAAAATTTACCGAATTCGGATGTTAACTCTTCAATGAAGAAAATATTGCTGCAGTGAATTTAAAAACAATTCGGTGGAGAAAATTAATTCCATAACACATCCAAGAGGATCAGGAGAAAATTATATCGAGAGAACTACATTAATATTATAGTTTTAAATAAGTTGTGGATTAAATGATTACGGGGACTTGCAAAATTAACCACGATGTACATTATTGTCCCCTTATTCAATAATAATTTTGGGCTGTCTCGATTGTCTCGATATGACTGTGTTCTCGATATCTCGATTTATAAAATTCTCGATCTCGATATTTTGTTCTAAAACAAGAACAAGACTATCGAGAATTTTAAATGATTCGAGACACTCATGCCTAATTGGCAACATAATGAACAAATAACACGGTCGACGCAGTGTTTCTAACTTTAAAGTTACAATTTTGTTTTCACCACTGAAACGATTTCGATGATGACAAGGTATAAAATACCTTCCACACAAAGACCAGGAAATAAGACTCATGATGAGAGCTGGGTATATATTTCCCACTCAGACATTGCACGTTAGATGACATTTCTAAAAAACGCAAATTAAACGGTTATTATATCAACCTACTTTATTCTTAACATACATTTCCCTTAATAACTACCCAACCAGCCAAAATTACAACAACTTTCAATCGAGCCCACACTAGCGACCCCATTTGGAGTGGTCCCGTTTGAAACCTAACCTGTCGTTTAAAACTACACTACTAACTAAACTAGTCTTGACAATGAGGATTTAAATATGGAAAACCAAGTATATTTTCACTCCACTGAGAATAGACTTGGTATTAATTGAAGGGAAAATGGTGCTAACAATGAGAAATCACACAAGTACCACCAAGTATATTTTCACTTCACCGATAATAAACTTGGTATTAATTGAAAGAAATCTGGTGGTGGCAATAAGAATAATTTACGTAGAACAAACCAAGTATATTTTAATCCCACCGAGATGAGGAAAGGATTTTAAATCTTTGCTCTCTCTCCCAAGCGCGCTTTATAGGTACGCGAGTACCAAGTACACGCTACCGTGAAGGCTAAATGGCTTATATGCGGTATACCAGAGATGGGCAAACACGCCTTGCTTCAAGTCTTCGAAGGTGATAATTTAGTAAAACTTTTCCCTTCAAAATGTCCTAGAATGAAGCCCTCTAAAAATGTTTGCCTTCTATCCAAAATACATTTGCGCCATCAGCCTTCCTTTAAAAATAACCTTCCTTTAATTTTGACCTTCGACAAGTTTTATTAATTAAATCAACAAAAATTCAATTTATTACTAATGAATTTACCCACAAATACAGATATAAGACAACAAATCAGCTTCAATCATATTTTAGATTTTAATACAAAAATTCGGTATTCTCGTTACTGAATAATCTTTGATAAAATCGTGATTAGGGCTTCTACTAGGGACATTCTTTTTTGTCCCGCCGACAATTCTGCCCCGTCCCGAAATTCTCAGGACAAAAAAATCGTCCCGATTCAGTCTCGAAATAACATGGGGACAACAATTTTGTCCCGAAAATGTCCCGATTCCGGAACCGTCCCGAAAACCTCGGGACGTCCCGTCCCGGTTATAATCCCAGTCTTAAGAAATGCTCCAAATTCCTGTATTTCTCTAAGCATACCTCCAATAATAGCGAAATTTTACTTTAAAAAATATTTACATATAGAACAACAGGAACGATTCCCATAAATATTCATTCACACCCTAGATTAAAGCTACTTGTGGGAACGAAAAGTTTGATCCCATTCCCCAACCCGATCCCGAAAATCGGGTCATCAATATTTTCGGACTCACACCCGAACCCGTTCCCGAAATACTGGGATCGGTTGCACAAAATCCCAGATATTAAATATGCTTGAATCGTTGATATCAAACCCGATCCCGAAATCAGATAAAATTTGCTCCCAATCCCGAATCCCTTGAACCCAGACTCGTTCCCGGGACCAACGCAGTTTGTGTAAATCAATTTTTTTCTTTACCTTTTTATTGGTTTAGCAATACTTATGCATGCGTACCATGCAACAATAGATTTAGGAACTATTAAAAATGGTCATCAAAGTAAACGTCTGGTCTGCGTGAAAAAGCTGCAGGAAGACTGCTTCAACGATTCCCACTATGAGTTTTGCAATGACTTTCATCCTGCAAGTTAGAGTAGGCGGAAATCAATACTATGCGATTCCAGCTGACAATATGCGAAACGGCTAAAGTCGCTTTCGTAAAATTATTATCTCAACATTTTAACGAGGGAAGCCGTGCATGCTTTGTATTTTTTCTCCGCTAGATGGTTGCGTAGTTCCCGGGAACGTGAAGCGTGTAACGGGTGTGGGAACGAAGATGTTCCCGGTTCCTGACGGGAACACAAATACCTTCATCAAGCTTGAACCCGTTCCCAAACCCGGTCCCGAAATCCCGGGTCTGCTGAGCATGTTCCTGAACCTGGTCCCAAAGTATTTGGGAACGTTAATAAATTAGACGCCCGAACTCGAACCCGTTCCCGAACCCAATTCCCGGGTGTATCCCGATCACAAAAGTAGCTCTACCCTAGATGCTCTACTTTCCATCTTGGAGGAAGCCATCAAAGCAGAGATGCGCTCAAGTTCAAATAGTACTTGACAAGTATCAAGTCAGGTCAAGTTCGGAGCAAGTTCGGGATAATGTGCGCGTCTACTTGGTTGAATCAGGTCAAGTTCAAGGATTTGCTGGATCCGAACTTTGAAATTCAAATCGGTTCTGGTTCAAGTGCAAGCCCACAGAATTGACTTGAACTAAGGATCAAGTTCAAGTTCGGGTCTGGGCATGGATTTTACTTGAACCCGAACTTACACTTTCAAGTACGGATTCAAGTATCCTATGTCCAACGTTTGCTTCCTTTGTGCGTTCTTTTCCCTCGGTTGTTCGCACTTCTGTAATACGCATTCTAGAAACTAGTGATGCCAACAGTCTGGTCTGATCAGATTTTATGAAACTGGTCTGATCCAAAGCTCAGACCAGGCCATTGTTCCTGCTGATCCAGTCGTTCGGGCCAGACCAGATCAAAGAACATGCTCCAGACCATGGTCCAGAAAATCATTGAGTGCAATTAAATAATGACATTTTATCCCGTTAAATTCTTCTTTTATTCCCAGAAATGTCCGCTTTAATTTGTTCCATGGGATTTGGTTAACTCATAATTTTTTATTTTGCATACTTTTGAGACCATGGTCCTGTTGTCAGGACTGGTCAGGTCCTGGAGTTGGACCAATTGTATCCGGTCTGGTCCAAGTGTTGAATCAGACTGGACCAAACCAACAACGGACCATTATAAATGGTCCAGACCAGGCCAAAGGTTCCAAAGCTGGAACTCACTTTCATTTGGACTGACTGTCGTGTATTCTGTAAATCGTCGTGCTTAAAACTATTCTTCTAATTTTTCAGCATTTTTAAAAACTGTTGGAGTAAATAGTCCGGTGAGACAGTAAAACAAGGAAAAAACCATGAGTGAACCCGAATCTGTATTTAATAAAGACGACGGAAATTGAAAATATTAGCTCCGCTCGTTGGAATGTTTGTGCTACAAAGTAGTAAGGTTATATTATAGTAAGGCTTATATAAAGTATATGAATAAATCAATGCTCATATGATTTATGACGCATTTGATAGTCACATCGGTGTGACTTACATTGAGGCGTCTGTAAGTCACATCGATGCTACTCCAATGGTGCATTGGATAGTCACATAGATGTGATTCCAGTGGTGCTCTCAGTTACATCGATGTGACTTGCAGTGATGCACTTCTCAGTCACATCGATGTGACTTGCAGTGTTCCTCTTTTTAGTCACATCGATGTGACTTGCAGTGCTGCACTTTTTAGTCACATCGATGTGACTTGCAGTGTTGCTCTTTTTAGTCACATCGATGTGACTTGCAGTGATGCACTTCTCAATCACATCGATGTGACTTGCAGTGATGTACTTCTCAATCACATCGATGTGACTTGCAGTGATGCACTTCTCAGTCACATCGATGTGACTTGCAGTGTTGCTCTTTTTAGTCACATCGATGTGACTTGCAGTGTTGCTCTCTTTAGTCACATCGATGTGACTTGCAGTGTTGCACTTTTTAGTCACATCGATGTGACTTGCAGTGTTGCACTTTTTAGTCACATCGATGTGACTTGCAGTGCTGCACTTTTTAGTCACATCGATGTGACTTGCAGTACTGCACTTTTTAGTCACATCGATGTGACTTGCAGTGCTGCACTTTTTAGTCACATCGATGTGACTTGCAGAGATGCTCTTTTTAGTCACATCGATGTGACTTGCAGTGATGCACTTCTCAGTCACATCGATGTGACTTGCAGTGTTGCTATTTTTAGTCACATCGATGTGACTTGCAGTGTTGCTCTCTTTAGTCACATCGATGTGACTTGCAGTGTTGCTCTTTTTAGTCACATCGATGTGACTTGCAGAGATGCTTTTTTTAGTCACATCGATGTGACTTGCTGGGATGCTCTTTTTAGTCATCGAGGTGACTTGCAGGGATGCTCTTTTTAGTCACATCGATGTAATTTGCAGGGATGCACTTCAGTCACATCGATGCGGCAGCAGTGCGTCATTTGTTGGTCACATCGATGCTACTTCAGTGACCATTTGGTTGGAGCAATGGCATTGGCTTTGTGGTAATGAATGTAATGGCGTTACCATACTAATACAATGTTGCTATGATCATGCGCAATAATTAGAATGTTTCATTTTAAAATCCGTTTTTTTAAAAAAATAATTTTTTGTATTTAACGGTGTCCTTTTTTAGTTATATTATATAACGTTGTGGACGGCGTAGATTATTGTTAGACCAAGCTTCCCAAAGCAAGTAAAAAGGAGCCGTAAAAGATCGCGTATCGAAACTTATTAATCCTTGTTGTTAATAACTGTTCGCAGAAACATTTTTTCTTGAAATTGTTGAATAATGTCGATAAATATTTCGTCAGCAGCCCTTAAGGGTTTGAACAAAGGAAAACGGAGGCCTTTCGACCCTTTAAATTGGTTGGATCGGAAAAATAAGATCCGAAAGGATAGAGGAGAGAGTTACCAAATTGTTAAAGGAGCTAAGGCTGGTTCTACGGTTCTCGCAATTACTCCACCTACAGGGGTAAGTAGTTCTTTTGACAATTTGAAAATCCATTTGTAGAGCTGCAAAATCATACGCAATCAATAAAATGGAATAATAAATTATTGCAGGAAAAATGTTGTCGTTGCTCCAGGCCTGGGTGCAACCTGGATCGCAGTGTCTATACCCAATACTATAATACGTTCCGGGAGGTCAATGGCAATCAGCAGAATATTATGTTGGCCGATTGCATTGAAATTCTAAAGCCTGCTAAACGTTCAGTGGAAAAAGAAAATGCACAAAAATACAAAGCCAACACATACGGGTAATTATTCTACTCATGTTTATTTTATTCGATTATTAACCCTTTTATGTATGGTATGTATGTGTATTATTTAATGTTTTTTATTTAATGTATTTTTATGCAGGTACTCCTTAAAGGTTCTGGGGAAACGATTTACAATATGCCGCAAAAGAATGCTGGAGACATTCAAGGTGACCAATAACAGACTTCGGACTATTATTCACAAAATGGAGTCCGGCAAATTATCCTTTGAAGATGGAAGAGGTACGTCCTGTGGAGTACATCCCGGAATGCTCACCGACGACTTCAAAGACGAGATTCGGTCACACATAAAGCAATTTCCAACACTCACATCACATTACTGCAGGAACGAGACCAAATCTGAGAAGTTATATCTTGACGAAGACTTGAATGTTAAAAAGATGGTGCATCTTTTTAACGAGTCTCAAGCTGCTAAAGGAGGAAGGCTGTGTAAATACGATGCATATCTTAGTATTTTCAAAACCGAGTTTCACCTGAGCTTTGGGTTACCGCGGAAGGATACATGTAACTTCTGCGACGAACATAAAGCACTTCTTAGTCGCGAAACTTCTCAGGCTCGATTAAACAAAGTCGAAGAATCTTTTTTGTTTCACAAGGAGATTGCAAAAGCTGCCCGTAAGATGCACGATGACGATGGAAAGTGTGCCAATAAGAACCAATTCTCGGTAACCGCAGACATGGAAAAAGTTGGTGGATTTTGTTCTGCATTAATAATTTAACATTCCAATATTAAAATAGTTATACTCAACATATACAGGGCTTAGCCAAATGTTATCTTCATAAATTCATTGCTATTTTTCTGAATAAATATTCACATATGTATTTGGTTACAGGTACTCTTTTTGCCACGCCTCTCTTGCAGTTCACATTTCTTTAAACGCAAGATGTCGGTGTATAACCTAGGTATACATGTAACTGGCCAGGAACATGCAAGAATGTGTCTGTGGGACGAGACGATTGCCGAGCACTCCTCAAAGGATATAATTAGCTGCCTTTACCAGTATATACTATCTGGGTTCAAAAAACTTCTTCGAGGGGAGGAGAGAACATTTATACTGTGGTCAGACCGTTTCGTTGGCCAATTCAATAATGGCTTTATGCTGATGTTCATGAAATATGTTGTTGACATCGGCTTTTTCACAACATTTGAACACAAGTTCTTTATAACTGGACATTCTTGGATGAGCTGCGATCGGGATTTCGGTCTGATCGAAAAAAAATTCGTTCAAAACAGTCCTGTTGTTCCTACCGATGTGGAGGATGTGATTCGGAGCGCTAGACCAAGCAATCCATTCGAGGTTGTCAAAATGAAAAGAGAACAATTTTTTGACTTTACAAAACTAGCCGAGTATATCTGGATACCAAGTAACTTACAAGTTACAAAATACCACTGGTACAAATACGAGAAATGTCGTCCTAAAATCATATCAGCAAAGGCGTACCATAACAGTCCCGAATGGATTTCGTTTGAACTTCGAATAAAGAAACCTGGTGGATTCACGAAACTAAATAAGCTGCCTTTGTCTTATAAACTGCCTCTTCAGATGACAAAGGAAAAGGCTAAGGATTTGCGGGATCTGATGACCAAAATTGGAGATGTTAATAAATACGAGTTCTACGATAATCTCACAAAATTTGTTCTGAACAATTGATATTTTTACAAGTACATTTGAGTTATTAATTTATTAAAATCTTCCCTGTTTGACTTTTTAATACATTTGACAATATATCAAAAGTCTAAATAATTCTTTTGCACTAGTAGTGGCCCTCAGGACCTACGATAATGTAAAGGACACCATAATGGCATTTTCCACTCGCACTACACTATTGTTTATCACTTAAATTAACAAAAGCCAAAATCACGTTCTGAAATCAAATTTGCATTACCTGAGCCACATCGATGTAACAAAACAGTGTATCACTTGAGTCACATCGTGGTGAATAACAAATGCATCACTAGTCACATCGATGTGACCAACTTATGTTTAAATGGAGTCAAATCAATGACACTAACCAATTCGTCAAAGCAATTGCATCGATGTGACTAACCAATGCATCACTGGAGTCACATTGATGTGACCAAGATATGCAGCACCGCAAGTCACATCGATGTGGCTACCCCCACACCACTGCAAGTCATATCAGTGTGACTAAGGAATGCACCATTGGAGTGACATCGATGTGACTAACAAACATATCACTTAAGTCACCTAGGTGCGACTAACCAATGCAGCACACTCCAACGGCTGGAGCTAATATTTTCAATTTCCGTCGTCTTTATTAAATACAGATTCGGGTTCACTCATGGTTTTTTCCTTGTTTTACTGTCTCACCGGACTATTTACTCCAACAGTTTTTAAAAATGCTGAAAAATTAGAAGAATAGTTTTAAGCACGACGATTTACAGAATACACGACAGTCAGTCCAAATGAAAGTGAGTTCCAGCTTTGGAACCTTTGGCCTGGTCTGGACCATTTATAATGGTCCGTTGTTGGTTTGGTCCAGTCTGATTCAACACTTGGACCAGACCGGATACAATTGGTCCAACTCCAGGACCTGACCAGTCCTGACAACAGGACCATGGTCTCAAAAGTATGCAAAATAAAAAATTATGAGTTAACCAAATCCCATGGAACAAATTAAAGCGGACATTTCTGGGAATAAAAGAAGAATTTAACGGGATAAAATGTCATTATTTAATTGCACTCAATGATTTTCTGGACCATGGTCTGGAGCATGTTCTTTGATCTGGTCTGGCCCGAACGACTGGATCAGCAGGAACAATGGCCTGGTCTGAGCTTTGGATCAGACCAGTTTCATAAAATCTGATCAGACCAGACTGTTGGCATCACTAGTTTCTAGAATGCGTATTACAGAAGTGCGAACAACCGAGGGAAAAGAACGCACAAAGGAAGCAAACGTTGGACATAGGATACTTGAATCCGTACTTGAAAGTGTAAGTTCGGGTTCAAGTAAAATCCATGCCCAGACCCGAACTTGAACTTGATCCTTAGTTCAAGTCAATTCTGTGGGCTTGCACTTGAACCAGAACCGATTTGAATTTCAAAGTTCGGATCCAGCAAATCCTTGAACTTGACCTGATTCAACCAAGTAGACGCGCACATTATCCCGAACTTGCTCCGAACTTGACCTGACTTGATACTTGTCAAGTACTATTTGAACTTGAGCGCATCTCTGCTTTGATGGCTTCCTCCAAGATGGAAAGTAGAGCATCTAGGGTAGAGCTACTTTTGTGATCGGGATACACCCGGGAATTGGGTTCGGGAACGGGTTCGAGTTCGGGCGTCTAATTTATTAACGTTCCCAAATACTTTGGGACCAGGTTCAGGAACATGCTCAGCAGACCCGGGATTTCGGGACCGGGTTTGGGAACGGGTTCAAGCTTGATGAAGGTATTTGTGTTCCCGTCAGGAACCGGGAACATCTTCGTTCCCACACCCGTTACACGCTTCACGTTCCCGGGAACTACGCAACCATCTAGCGGAGAAAAAATACAAAGCATGCACGGCTTCCCTCGTTAAAATGTTGAGATAATAATTTTACGAAAGCGACTTTAGCCGTTTCGCATATTGTCAGCTGGAATCGCATAGTATTGATTTCCGCCTACTCTAACTTGCAGGATGAAAGTCATTGCAAAACTCATAGTGGGAATCGTTGAAGCAGTCTTCCTGCAGCTTTTTCACGCAGACCAGACGTTTACTTTGATGACCATTTTTAATAGTTCCTAAATCTATTGTTGCATGGTACGCATGCATAAGTATTGCTAAACCAATAAAAAGGTAAAGAAAAAAATTGATTTACACAAACTGCGTTGGTCCCGGGAACGAGTCTGGGTTCAAGGGATTCGGGATTGGGAGCAAATTTTATCTGATTTCGGGATCGGGTTTGATATCAACGATTCAAGCATATTTAATATCTGGGATTTTGTGCAACCGATCCCAGTATTTCGGGAACGGGTTCGGGTGTGAGTCCGAAAATATTGATGACCCGATTTTCGGGATCGGGTTGGGGAATGGGATCAAACTTTTCGTTCCCACAAGTAGCTTTAATCTAGGGTGTGAATGAATATTTATGGGAATCGTTCCTGTTGTTCTATATGTAAATATTTTTTAAAGTAAAATTTCGCTATTATTGGAGGTATGCTTAGAGAAATACAGGAATTTGGAGCATTTCTTAAGACTGGGATTATAACCGGGACGGGACGTCCCGAGGTTTTCGGGACGGTTCCGGAATCGGGACATTTTCGGGACAAAATTGTTGTCCCCATGTTATTTCGAGACTGAATCGGGACGATTTTTTTGTCCTGAGAATTTCGGGACGGGGCAGAATTGTCGGCGGGACAAAAAAGAATGTCCCTAGTAGAAGCCCTAATCACGATTTTATCAAAGATTATTCAGTAACGAGAATACCGAATTTTTGTATTAAAATCTAAAATATGATTGAAGCTGATTTGTTGTCTTATATCTGTATTTGTGGGTAAATTCATTAGTAATAAATTGAATTTTTGTTGATTTAATTAATAAAACTTGTCGAAGGTCAAAATTAAAGGAAGGTTATTTTTAAAGGAAGGCTGATGGCGCAAATGTATTTTGGATAGAAGGCAAACATTTTTAGAGGGCTTCATTCTAGGACATTTTGAAGGGAAAAGTTTTACTAAATTATCACCTTCGAAGACTTGAAGCAAGGCGTGTTTGCCCATCTCTGGTATACCGCATATAAGCCATTTAGCCTTCACGGTAGCGTGTACTTGGTACTCGCGTACCTATAAAGCGCGCTTGGGAGAGAGAGCAAAGATTTAAAATCCTTTCCTCATCTCGGTGGGATTAAAATATACTTGGTTTGTTCTACGTAAATTATTCTTATTGCCACCACCAGATTTCTTTCAATTAATACCAAGTTTATTATCGGTGAAGTGAAAATATACTTGGTGGTACTTGTGTGATTTCTCATTGTTAGCACCATTTTCCCTTCAATTAATACCAAGTCTATTCTCAGTGGAGTGAAAATATACTTGGTTTTCCATATTTAAATCCTCATTGTCAAGACTAGTTTAGTTAGTAGTGTAGTTTTAAACGACAGGTTAGGTTTCAAACGGGACCACTCCAAATGGGGTCGCTAGTGTGGGCTCGATTGAAAGTTGTTGTAATTTTGGCTGGTTGGGTAGTTATTAAGGGAAATGTATGTTAAGAATAAAGTAGGTTGATATAATAACCGTTTAATTTGCGTTTTTTAGAAATGTCATCTAACGTGCAATGTCTGAGTGGGAAATATATACCCAGCTCTCATCATGAGTCTTATTTCCTGGTCTTTGTGTGGAAGGTATTTTATACCTTGTCATCATCGAAATCGTTTCAGTGGTGAAAACAAAATTGTAACTTTAAAGTTAGAAACACTGCGTCGACCGTGTTATTTGTTCATTATGTTGCCAATTAGGCATGAGTGTCTCGAATCATTTAAAATTCTCGATAGTCTTGTTCTTGTTTTAGAACAAAATATCGAGATCGAGAATTTTATAAATCGAGATATCGAGAACACAGTCATATCGAGACAATCGAGACAGCCCAAAATTATTATTGAATAAGGGGACAATAATGTACATCGTGGTTAATTTTGCAAGTCCCCGTAATCATTTAATCCACAACTTATTTAAAACTATAATATTAATGTAGTTCTCTCGATATAATTTTCTCCTGATCCTCTTGGATGTGTTATGGAATTAATTTTCTCCACCGAATTGTTTTTAAATTCACTGCAGCAATATTTTCTTCATTGAAGAGTTAACATCCGAATTCGGTAAATTTTTTTCCACCATTGTTGAGACTCGATGATTTCAGCATTCTTATACAGCGTATCCGCTTTTTTGACGCGTATGCGCATTTTATCGAGACGGAAAATTAACAAGATTCTCGATATATTATCGAGATGTCTCGATTAGTCTTGATGATAAAAAAAGATCGAGAATATCGAGAATCTCGATTCGCTGTCTCGATATGCTCATGCCTATTGCCAATACACTAATGCAGTGGCGGGGAACGTATTTTCCAAGTCCTTGGAAATCAAGGAATTCATTTCTGTGGTTACATCTGGTTTCTACATAAATTAGGAGTTTTTGCAAAGTTTGATGAAATTTCGAGTCGGGGAAGCTATTTTACGGCCATAGCGATCAAAGAGTATGTTCCCGGGGTTATATCAAGTTTTCACGTCAATTCGAAGTTTTTTGCGAAATTTCATCAAAATTCGAATTTTGTGTCTGGGAAAATGTTCTCCACGATTATAGTGATCAGGAATTCGTTTGTGCTGTTAAATCAGATTTTTACGTAAATTCTGAATGTTTTCGAATGTTCATGAAATTTGGGTTGGGAAAGGTATTTTCGACGACCTTAGTGATCAACGAATTCGTGTGTGTGGTTAAATCAGATTTTTACGTAAATTCGAGGAATTTTCAAAATTTCATGAAATTTCGAAAATTGAAAAGGTAAAGGTGTTATGCCCAAGTCCAGGACCCAACAGGTCGTTTGTCGCTTCTCCGGTCGTTGTATCTCGTCCCGTGCGGGAGCCTTTAGAAGGACAAAATCAAAAACGAGCAATTTTACGAAAGCTTTAAAAATTAGCTCTTTGTAAATAATGTCAAAGCCAGACTACAGAGTGGTCTGTATGGGTAATGTGGGTAGTCACGTGGAAGGTCAGGTGGAATGATCAAGGGAAAGGTGGGAGGTTAGATGGAAATTCTGGTGGAAGGTCAAGTGGAAGTTTGGTGGGAGGTTAGATGGAAATTTTGGTGGAAGATCGAGTGGAAGTTTGGTGGGAGGTTAGATGGAAATTCTGGTGGAAGGTCAAGTGGAAGTTTGGTGGGAGGTTAGATGGAAATTCTGGTGGAAGGTCAAGTGGAAGTTTGGTGGGAGGTTAGATGGAAATTCTGGTGGAAGGTGAAGTGGAAGTTTGGTGGGAGGTTAGATTGAAATTCTGGTGGAAGGTCAAGTGGAAGTTTGGTGGTAGGTGTAAGTCTAGTGGAAGTTACTTATATATTACAGTGTTAATATATGGGTGGGTGGAAGGTAATTTATTGGCCGGGAAAGTAGAACTCAGCCAATTTTTTCCCGGGCCCTAAAATCAAAACTTCGGATTTTTTGAAAAAATAACGTGGGAAATTTTAAAATTTTTTGCATGGCAAATTGTTTTGACTGCCGACAGTCTCAAATAAACGCTTTTTTATTACTGGAAGTGTGGGGATTAGTAAAATCTTCGTTTTAAAATTTACTGTAAGCACAGCCCTATCATGCTCCATTCCTTGGGACCGTGCCGCAGCTCAACTAGTCCCAAATTATTTTTTTAAAATAAATTTGAGATTGGTTTTCTGTAGATCAGTGGCCAATGATATTTGGCCTCAATATTACCCACAGTATTTACAATGTATGTATGTACATAACCCAAAAAAATGTTCACTATGGGAATGGCAATTCTGAAAAAACCGACTTCCCTCTCTCTCTAAGACAATATCTTTATACAGTACTAAAGGCGCGGCCCGCGGTTAAAAATTCGGGTCAGGCGGAGGCCCGACCGCCCGGGGCGGGTTTGGGCTTAATGCTTTTTCGTGTTGCAAGTTGTGGTTTGGGCTGGGTTGTTATCGTATTTCAGCCGGTCGGGTCGGGTCGTACTTTATGCACGTAGTGTGGATTGCGGGATGTTCGGGCTGGATCTAAATATGCCCGCAAGCAAGCCCGCAAAACGTTCAAATTTCTTTAAACTAACAATGTTTAAGTTTTTTTTAAAGAATATTATATGGTTTGCGTCCATTTGTACTAGCTCATAACTCGCATTTTTGTGCATTTGTAAGTGTTGGTTGTTCCTATTCCTGCTTCATTGTTTTTCTCGTCAATCATGGTGTGACTGTGTCTTGTCATAACGTTTTTAAATTTCTGCACTGAACTTAAAAATGTGTATTATTAAATAAATTATTACTATATTAATAAAATATCTTACATTTGGTGTCTCAAGTCTCATTTTATGAATGTGAAGAACTTTGACGTGCTCAACTTTCCCTCTGTAACTTCTATATTGTTACAAGTTGTACTACAAATACTAAAACTTGGTATTGCTCGATCTTCCACACGAACGCTCAGTAATAATTGTGCATAAATTAAAATCATATAAGACATTTGCTGGCCTCCGCGGGGGCCCGCAAGCTGGGTTGGGCTCTGTGAACTGAAACCCAGCGGGCTGCAGTCTGGTGCGGGCCTAAAAAAGTATTGTCGGGACGGGGCGGGCTGATGTTTCAAAAATTAATTTTTGGGTCAGGCGGGTTTGGATTACTTATTTGCGGTTAAGACTCGGATTGGGTTGGGAAATGACCTGCGGGCCACGCCTTTATATGTATAGTACTACAGTCAAATTTTGTTACTTTTAGTGATGCGCAGCAAATATTGTCCTTGTTTTTTTGGGAGACAATTTTGACCCGAAGATTTCTGGACTGAAATAGTCGCATTTGTGGTTTACGTTGTCTTTTCCATAAACCGGTAGATGTCACATGTACTCATAGGTGCACGATTCATGTGTATACAAAATACAAACTGACAATGAATGATACTAAGGCTTCCATCCGACCGGATAAATCGAATATCCGATCCGAATCCGATCCGAACCGAAATTTTCGGATACATTTTCTTAAAATTTTATTCATCCGTATCCGATCCGACCCGCGGATATCCGAAATTATCCGAATTGATACAATTAAATGATGAAAAAAGTATTAGGAATTTTCACTGCAAAAATGCATTAGTTTTTTACTTCATCTTAATACTAATCATTTTTGCATACATTACGTACAAACTGAAGAAAAACTTTGCAAACACCGCTGTACATTTGAATCACAGAATTAATAAGAAAACGCGTAAAATCGACACAGTTACTCCTTGGACAAATTGTTGTTGCACACTTCGTTCTTATTGATCGCTCGAACGCGCAAAAAATTTGATTTTCGGATATCCGTCGGATTATCCGATATTTATGATTTGTGATCCGAACCGATCGGATAAAGTCGTTTCCAAATCCGATCCGAATCCGATGACTGGATGAGGAGTACGTATCCGATCCGATCGGATTGTGTTCGGATCTGATAAGTAGTGTATCCGATCCGAAATTTCGGATATCCGATCGGATGGAAGCCTTAAATGATACAATACGGTGAAAATAATTGGGTAGTTTTAAAAATAAAAATGCTTTCCTTCTTCCTACAAATGAATCCTTCAAATTTTTTGCCTTCCATCATCCCTGCTTCAATGTTTAAATTAATTCATCCTTCCTTCGTTCCTTCAGCCATCGTCCAAAACAGCCCTCCTTCATTTCGAGCCCTAATTTATTGCAAACACCCTATTGCGATTATCGTTCTGGTTGCTTTCATCACGATAACTGACTAAACAAATTCACAAGGCAACTCAAATTTTTTCTAGCGGCAGATTAGCTGTCAATTGTTTTCAAAGGAACAACGGTTTGACCTCGAAAAATTAAATGAGGTCACGTATAAACAAAAGAAAATGTGTAGAAAGTGGGAAGTAAAGTTTGCGCCATCTGTAGTCGCATTTGTGGTTAACAATAAATTGTTGCTTCCATGAGTCGGTAGATGCCGCTGGTGCATTGCTACAATGTTGTAGCTCTTTAGTCAAACTGGAGTCACGGGGAGCCAGTCACGTAAATTAACGGAGTCGTGGCTGCACTCACATCGACAGGACCGTCGCCACGATTTTATTCACCTATTTTAATTTGAACGATTTAAGCCCATAAAAATTCTCCACAAATATTTTAGATAAAATATTAGACCTGGAATTTGGATTTCGGGACGGGACTTAACTTACGTTAAGTTGCGCAGTCACGTCGCATTTGACAGTAAATGTACTGTCGAGAGGACAACGTGCAAATCCTGGGAAATTTTCAGTAGTGTTCTAATATATACGAAGGTTTAAAAGGAGTTAAACCGGTTGTATATAAGTTGTATAATAATAATAATTTGGAATGGCGTCAGCAATATTGCAAAGCAGCACAAAGCTACAGAGTAGCTTTTAGCCCAGTGCTAGTGCCAGGGATTTGAAATGAGAAAAATTACTGTCATAAAAGCTAGGATCCTGCAAGCTGTCGCCCTCGACATATTGTCCACACATAATTCAGACACGGAGACGAAAGTTCGTGCAAATAATTTTTGGCAATATTTGTAAGTATGTACTTGGAAGCTGAAAAATGCTCAAATCTCAGGTTGCCCCAAAAATAAAATTTGGAGACAAACACATTTTGTGTATACAGCATAGGTAACATTCTTTTGAGGAGGACTCTTTATTGTACATAGTGGTCGGAACGATTCAGTTCGGTCAAGGATTTTTTGAATCGATTCAGTTAGGACACTGGACTGACCCGAAAATTGTTTTTCGGTTGGGTCAAGTAAAAAAGGTTCAGTTCGATTCGGTTACATCGAAGTTTCCATTAGTGAGTTGGTACCTGCGGACTGCAGTTTGAGCGTATGTGGGTGTAAATTATTATTTATGGTTTAGCAGCACAGTACCTACCATATTGGATTGTCGTGACTCAGAAGTCAAAAAAGACTAAACCGTTTTCAATTTTCAAAAATGGACATCCCTAAGGCTTGTCCTCGTCCAACTCTGTATATAATGTCAACTTCAGACAAAATTTCAATGCGTACATAAAAATCTATGTATGCTTAATGAAATTTATGTTCACGTGTTTGTAGGAGTGTGACAAAGAGCGATTTCTCTGTAAAAGAATATCGGCTTAAAAAATTAATATTTTTATTAGAAAGGAAAACAATTGATTTTAGCAACAATACACCGATTTCGATGAAAACGTGACGAGACTTTAACATAACCCATCAAGTTTCCGGAACTTAGAACGTCCGACAAATCTTATTTCAAATTCATAATTTTCAATCCAAGTTGTGTCTGAACCGATTTCCACGGAAGTCGATGAATAGCAGCTAAAATCTATTTAAGTCAAATTTAAAGCATATATGCGATAGCTTATGCAAACCCCGAATGTTTTATTAACCATAAATAATAAATTTTGAGCAATGGTCTCCCTTTATTAGTATGACAGCAATCCCAAACTTATACAAATTGAACAATTTACCTCTAAAATTAATTAACATAGACGGATTTGTATAAATAAATGGTTGTAGTACACACACTTTAAGTTTTGTGACATATGGGGGCACACTTACAAATATTTGCTCGCACAAACCGTTTGGACTGCAGTCACTGCAGTCCAGGAAAAACGATTCAATTCGGTCCAACATTTTGGATTGAATCGTTCGGTTCTGTCCAATTATTGAAGATTGAATCGAACTGAATCGGACTGAATCGAATCGAAAATTTTCGGTCCCGGACTGAATGGGTCCGACCACTAATTGTACACAAGTAATGAAATTAGTGAGAAAAATCTGCGGGGAAACCTGTCTGCGGAATCTTGAGTATTTCCATGGGAGTAATGTAGTACAAATGGAAAAACATTCACAAGTTGACTGTCAGTGGGGTGAGAGTGTTGAGAGACTCCATTGGAATTTTATCTGTCTTGTTTCTATGTGAGGAACCTCCAGCTCAAGGGGCATAGCCAACATGTCCAGCCTTCCGCCGTCAATGAACGCTTCATTGAAGGCGGAATATGAATTTTCCAGAGAGTTGAGAAGGGAAGGCTGAATTAATTCGGGAAGGCTGAAGAAAGCCTTCCTAGTATTAACCAGTGCTCGGACTGGGTACAGAAACCGTGTACCCGTACACATACCCATACCCGAATATCGGGTACTACAAAATGCTGTACCCATACCCGAGTACCCGGGTAAATTATTTCAGTACCCGTACCCGTACCTGAAAATACAATGTAGTACCTGTACCCACAATTTACCCGTATCCGTAATGTACCCAAAACCTGTACCCGTACCCGAGTATCTATTGTTTGTACCCGGGTATTACTCGGGTACTGGAAGTTTGGCCGATTTAAAATCCCCGACGACATTAGCCTGCCCAGCTGAAAAATTTTAATTTGCCAATTTCTTGACCTCCATTAAAAGTGTCCGGGATTTTGGGAATTTTCCCTAGGCGTTAAAGACATCCTATTTTAATTTTTTGAAAAAATTATTTAAGGCATTTTGTGATTTTTTTAATAAACAACGACGAAATTCAAATCCTACTACCCCAAAATAATAACTTGCTGAATGAAATGAAATGTGTTCTCGCTAATTGGAATTGGGACGGATTCTTTAATACTAAACTCTCCATAACTTTGCTTTTCAACTTGGAGAACTAGAAACAATTTTTTCCCCGGCTAATCGTTTACGGCTAATCGAACACTGTGTATAGAAAATGTTATACGGAAAAATTGAGTTGATCATAATTTTTCCAAGTCAAATATTGCGGTTTCAGGAAATAAATGCGGGAGGCAATATTGAATATTCATTTTATACTACAGCTTTATAAAACAAACATTCGTAAACTGTCTCTCACATTTATGAAGCCCGAGACGGAGATTTTCGAAAAATGCAGGCAAAATAGGACTAAAATGCAACCCCATGGAAGTTTTGAACGCCAAGTTCAGTTGTCTGTCAAGTTCTTTTAACATCAAAATTATCAAGATTAATCAAACGGACTGAAATATGAATATTGCGTGCAAGGAATGATATTTTTCATTCTAAAATGTTATAAATATTCACCTCAATAAACCTCCCCCTTGAAATTCTTCGTTGATGAGCTTCACTATTTAAGTCGATAAACAGATGATTTCACTGACTCTACGCTCTATTTCTTTATTAGATTCCTTGGATGAATTATTAGAAGCGTTAGATTGCAACTACCACGTAATCATAAATGAGACGAAGCCACTTGGCTCTGTCACTAACGCAAGTATCTGTATACTACGAAATAAGCAACTCCACGGTTGGTAGGTCTTATTGTTAGCCATAGTAATCCATCCCAGCAGAAATCCTTGAAGTACCCAAAATTTCCGGGTACAGCACCCACGGGTACAGGCATTTTACATAGTGATACGCGTACCCATTGGGTACTACTCGATTGCCACTGAGTGAGTACCCATACCCGTACCTGTACCCACTTTATTGCCTAAAATCAAGAGTACCCGGATAGTACTTGCCTCTGGCCTCTGCTACTTAGAAGGCTTCGCGCATGCAATGAGCTACATCATTGTTTCTGATTTTAATAAACTCAATTGAGTAAATTGTATCGTTGATTTTCAGGTGATTTACCTGCAAAAGGGTTGTTTAAATGCATTGCTATGGTATATCGTGTTATGAAGGCTGAATAGGAAGGAAGGCTGATTTTTTTTGAAGGCGGAAGGCTGGAGGCATTAAATTAATAAGTAAAATAGGGCTGAAGGAAGGCAAAATATTTTGAAGGCTTCCTTTAATAGAAGGATGAAGGAATGCGTTTTTTCAAAAAAATTGCCTTCGAAGGTTTGAAGGAAGGCAATTTCATTTGGACATCTCTGGAGCATAGTGTGCCACGAGCAGGGTTGGCAAGGGGCAAGAATTGGCCTGGTCAATATTGGGTAAAATCCGGTACTAACCGGCCTGGTCCGGTTGTATAGATTGGTATAAAATGGCCATAATTAATAGTATCCAAATAAATCCACTGTCCAATAAAAACCGGTTTTAACCAAAAAGTACCGCCGGCTTGGCTAATGTTACGCATGCATGGACAACAATGAATAAAACCCACAATGGCTAAAGGAATCCTGCAGAGAACTACCGGTCTGCCATAATATTTAAATTGGGCTGTTAGGTAACTATCGAAAATCGTGTTTATATAGGGAGTAAGTAGGTGCGGGCGTAAAAGAAGCGGAGTTTTAACTTTTTGGACCACGCCGCGTGATCGGACATAATTGTTACCAATTATTACCACAAGCCAAAAGATGCCGGTAAAATCCAATATCAACCACTGGCCTGGACTTTAGATTATTTAACTGGATAGTATTGGCGTTTATTATATTTTAGCCAATAAAATCCACATCAAATAAAATCCGGTTGTTACCATTTCTTGCCACTGGATTGGCCTTTATTGATAAAAGCCGGTTTTTTTCCAACCCTGGCCACGAGCAAGGAGAGGAGGATGAAAGCCAGTCTATTAATCTTATTGCCACACAGCCACACCACACTTGACTCTGTTTCCTCTCTTATTCTTGTCAAGAGGGAAAATGGGAAGACAAAGCAAATGAGATGCCGAAATTAATGCAGGAAAAACAATTCCCAGCTTTTCTATTTCCTATGACTTTGTCCTCACATCCGCCTACGGTTACCACATCTTCCTCCCAGATATATTCCCATACCTACATACATATATACATGTATAATATCCGCATCAACTCCTACTTAAAATTTTGGACATTTTTCGGGAATGTCCAGACAATGATAAGGGATTACCGCTCAAATCAGCATTAAATGTCTGCATGAGTTAGCTCCTCATAAACTTCTCCCGACATTTTTAGTTCTAACCTTTTTGGGAAAACAAATAATCAGTTATCCAGCAGTTATACACAAGGACGAGTGTTTTCAAAAATTTTCCGAAAATTATCGAGTTTTCCCGACGTCACGCGCCAGGTAAAATTTCAAAAAATTTCCGACTGCGTCGAATTTTCCGGCGAACCATCCATGGAAAATTCATTAAAAAAATCCGACTTCATCGAGTTTTCCCGACGACCCCGCCAGCCAAATTTCCAAAAAATTTCCTACTTCGTCGGTTTTTTCCGGCTACCCCACCAGGGAAAATTCCAAAAGAAATCCGACTGCGTCGATTTTTCCCGACGACCCCGCCAGCCAGATTTCCAAAAATTTTCCGACGTCGTCGAGTTTTCCCGGCTAAAAATCCACCATGGAGAATTCCAAAAAAATCCGACTTTTTCCGAGTTTTCTCGGCCACCCCGCCACCCACATGTTCGGAAATTTTCCGACTGCGTCAATTTTTCCCGGCGACCCCGCCAGCCAAATTTCCAAAAATTTGCATACTTCCCCGATATCTAGATAAAATCTCCGACTATGACGGGTCACTTCCCCGACTAACCGGGGTCGCAGGTTAGGGAACGTTTTCCAGATCCGGATCTGGCAGCTTTGTATAATAATGACCTGACCGTACTATATTTTGACACCCCACACACGGCGACTCTTTTTGGTACATTGAGACCCCCCTGTGGACAGCCTCGGTTTCCCCCTATGATTGCTCGGATCTGTTCTATGACTCAGAAAATTAATTTGATACTTTATATGAAAGTAGCTATTTATGCTATTTATTTATTGCTAACTGTATTGCTTTGATATAAATTTAAAATTTTATTAAATCCTATTGAAATTATTGCGTTATAAATTTTCCCAGCATATTATTAAGGTCAAGATGAGGTCACTCCATTTGAGTAACTTTCCAAACTTGACTAACTTTGAATCGTGCTAAAAATGTAATTAATTGGGTGAAAGCAGTTAATAAAAGTCTCAAATGTAATCCAGAGAATTATTGAATGAAACAACCCGAAGGCTGATTGTTTATTCAAAATGAAACTGAAAACGAAATGATAATTACTTCAACTATAACTTCAGAAACTTAAAAATAGAACAAAGGGGAATCTCAGAGGATTCCAAAAATCAAACAGAAAGGAATAACTCTCAGTCTAAGACTGAAGTTCGCAATTAAGATTTGCACACACTTTAACACTGTCGTGTGTGATTCATACATCATTACATCATTTCATAAGATGAGACGCGTCCAAAAGTGGAGCGTGAGAAGTCCCTCGTCAGGGATTCTTTACTCTGCTCTAGACGCAGCTAGAGCTGACCTTTAACACTAATAACAATTTTATTACATGACTAAAATCACTTCTTACAACTACACTTCTTACAACTATGTATGTATACCTTACATCCCGGGGTCCGGGAAAAACATTTTGTCCTCAAAATGTGAACAATTTTATCATGAATAAAATATAAATGACCAAAATTATGTCAAAATGATAACATAATAAGTACTTGTAAAGTACAAACCTGAAAATGATAGAGTAGATAGTTACAGTAAGAGAAAAAGAGAGACAAAAGATTGGTTTTGTATTTTTCATCTATACTTACACTTGATAATTTACAAGGAAGACATTATCAAGTTTGCCTCACAATTGGAAGCCACTTAAAACTATGACAATTCGATTAATTTCATAATTCTAAGTACCAAAAGCACTGACTAAAAATATTTTTAACACCACACTTTTATATACACAAGCACTTTATTGATGAAAGTCAATAAGCACGGGGGAAGGTAACAACGGGAGCAGGATGCTGGGCGTTGTTATTATCTTCAGGAGTTGACACGAAGACGGCCTGCTGGAGGTGTCCGTGTTGACGCGAAGAAGTGCGGCGATAACGGTAACAACCGTAAATGATTAAAAGTAAACCAAAAAGAGTAAAGAAAACAATACCAGTTATGGAGAAAATTCTGAATTCCAAATTATAATCACCAGTGCCGAGGCCAACTTCAAGTTGAGGGGTTGGAATGACGGCAGGGATGACTGGGAGTTTGAATGACTGCTCTTGTGCAGTCGGAGAGGCTGGAGTAGCTTGGGTGGACTTTATGACGCTCTCGAAATTGAAAGTTTTAGGGTCGGCAATCAGCATGAGTTGGAGCAACTTGAAATCTTGTATGGCTTGATCCATGGGAGACAAGGTCACGTTAGGGCTGAAATTAATACTTTCACTCGCACTAGTAACATCTTCTTTGAGAAGTTGATGAGGAGGAAGGTTTTGATTGAAGGTATTAGAAGGTGAAGGCACAAAATCAAGCACTTTAGCAATTACGGGAGGAGCAAGCACAAAACCGGCTCCAAGAGCCATCACTTTTAATGCATTAGCACGCTTTTTCTTTTTTATGTCAGTGAGAAAAGGATTTGGGGCAACTTTAGAATGAAGTGTGTTAATACTTACTGACCTTTGAGGAGGAATTACCAACTTTTGGTTGGAAAGAGCCTGTTGCTTGTTCATTTTGGAGAGACTGAATCCATGTGTGAGGGATGGTAAGCTGTTCCATCCTCCGGGCGGGGGTAGTGGGGCCGCTCCGCCGGAGCAGATGAGGAAGAAAACACAGAGTGTGGTGAACTTTGTGGAGAGGCCACAAATTCTCCTCTGTCGTTTAGCAGGAACTGTTGAGACATATGTGACGGAGTCATCTGAGGAGTCCCCGGAAGGTGGGACGATGATTCCCGGGGATGAGGCGGATTCTCCGAAGAGGGCGGAGGCCGGCTCATCATGCTCGTTGTGGAAGAAACTGTCGTGGACGGAAGTCCCGAACGGAGCACTTCGAAGGAGGGAAGGCGATATGCAGGAGACTCGTTCCGCACGCGAATTGGATCGCTTTGAGCGGGTCGGATTAATGACAGGTTTTTGAACTGACACTGGGGGTGAGTCACTTTTGGGGTTGAAAAATTTTGACACGCCGGAGGTACCGGGTTGGGGTGAATCTCTGGCGGAACTACTAAAAACTGAGCTCGCGAGTGACTCGGAGCTGACATTTGAATAGGCGGGCGACTGTGGCAATGATATTTCGCGTTTGTTAAAGGACTCGAGGTAGGGAGCAACTTCCGTTGTTTCGGAACTGCCTTGAGATGCTCGAGTGTTGACTGGGTAAAAACTTCGATGTGGATTTGAGGGTCCACTAAAATCACTGGAGTGGACAGAACGAATTCCGCTGGGGAATCCCTCATTTGATGTAACAATTGTTTCCATGTTATAGCCTGGCGGTACGCTGCCGCACAATAAGCACCTCTCAATTGATCTATGAGCAAGGGCACAGCACTGGGTAACACAAGTCCCAGGGCGACGTGACGAAAAATTCTGGAGTAGATGGGAACTGAACAATCCGTTGCAGCAATGACTTGTCCAGTTGCATCCGAAAACTGAAGAGGAAAAATTTTTACAATACACTCGGCCACCGGACAATAAACTGGGATATTGGATGGAGTAGGGAGTGTAACCGAAGCTAACTGCGACCAAGGGTTCTCTCCTAATTTGAAAATTGGCCTGACTCCCAGCGTAGTCATAGGAGTCAGTTGGCCTTGGAGAGTGGGATATTGCGGGGGTGCTGGAGAGTTGGGGGATGAAGAATTCATGACGATGCATGTGTAAAACGACACAGTAGGGCAACTAAAGTAAGTATAGCAAAAATTTATACACGTTTGGCTTTATCAATCAATCGCTGAGATTTTCGCACCGGAAGTGGGAGTTTAGATGGAGACGAAACTTTGGATAAAACTGGAACACGAGTCGCACTTTCAGAAGATGATGATGGAGTGGAAATGTCAGGAGAGTCGGAGGAGTGAAAATGACTGAGCCAAGAGTTAAACTCATCTTGGTCATCACTTGTGTATACATACTCAGGGTGTATTATACCATTACCTAAATCTAAACTTATAAGCTTGAGCTGTGAAAGATGACACCGGACATTAGGTCGCAACCTTTGAGAAGGGAATGTTAAAACTAGCTCAGCATTATTGTTCTTATCTATACTTACAATTGTATAGGGGCCTATCCACCTACAGAGTAATTTATCGGAAAGACCAACTTTACGCTGTGGTAAGTAAAATCTAACGTGGGAACCAACTTTATATTCAAAGGGTCTGTATTGCGCATCAAATTTTTCCTTGGCCTGAATTTGAGCTTTGCGAATTAATTGAGCAATTCGCTGATGCATAATTTTTACTTGATTCGGACTCAACTGAGTAATACTTAAGAGGGAATTAGGGATCGAGTTTAGCATGGGAGCTGGAGGCTGGCGCCCGAAAAACGCTTGGAAAGGGGAAATTTTTGTAACCGAATGCTCACTGGTATTGTAAGCAGCAATTACATATGGAACATATACGTCCCAATTATCTTGATTATCGGAAACAAACTTACTAAGCATTATTGCTAAAGTTTGGTTCACTCTTTCCACGGCTCCATGAGACCGGGGGTGAAAGGGCACACTAAAATTATGAGTAATGTTAAATTGTTGTGTTAACTTTTGCACAACTGCCGACTTAAATTCAGCGGCACCATCAGAAATTAATGTGGACATGCCTGGAAAAGTTAAAATAAATTGCTCGAGATGCATGGAAACATTCGCAGCATCTTTGACAGGAAGCAATGAAACATGAACCCATTTTGTAAACAAGTCTGTTAAAACTAATACATATTTATTACCTCTAGGTGTTTCTTTAAAGGGGCCTAATAAATCCATCGCGTAAGTACTAGCGGGGATTTTTATAGGAATTATTTTAAGACTGTCCATCCGTAGACGAGTCTGATGTTGGCGACTTTGGCACTCGGGGCATTGTGAGCAATGCTTGAAAGTGTCCGCGGTCATGGATCGCCACCAATAATAGGGACGGATCCTTGCCAAACATCTACGAAAACTGAGATGACCTGCTAAGGGATGATTATGGGCATTATGTAATAATGTGGGAATCAAGGCCTTAGGAACTAAAAGTAAATTAGGTTGCCTAGGATTAAACTGAATAAAATATACACCATCACTATTCGAAGTAACTTTTGAGCGCTTTTTTGTTAATAATCTCTGCAAAACAGGATCAATAGCTTGAGCATGTTTCAAGTCGTCAGGATTAATTAACGGATCAAAAGGAGTAATGAGAGAGGAAGTAAAACCAGGTAAAATCAAATCCTCCTCAGATTGTGTATCACTAGACAGTGCATATGGACAACGGGAGACGCCATCCACATTCCTGTGGAGAGAGCCTTTTTTATAACGTATCACATACCTATATTCCTGTAAAATTATAGACATTTTTGTAAGTCTAGCAGTAGGGTCACGCTGACACTTTAAAAAGCATAATGCATGATGGTCAGTGACAATTGTAAAAGGTTTTAAAAATAAAAATTCTCGTAACTTTTTCGTGGAAAATACAACAGCAAGACATTCTTTCTCTGTGACACTCCAATTTTTCTCCGTAGGAGTGAGTGCACGAGAGACATAATAAACGGGATGCTCACCATCCTCAAACTGTTGGTGGAGAATCCCTGCAATTGCAAGGTTGCTCGCATCCGTGTACAATAAACATGGAAGATTCTCATCATAATGTCTCAACACAGGGGCTTTGCACACGGCCTGTTTGAGATTTTCAAAAGACTCATCACAATCCTTGGACCAATGGTACAAAGAATGTTTTTTGAGTAAGCTCTGCAATGGAGCTGCAATCTGAGCAAAACCTAAAATAAATCTTCGGTAATAACCTATAGTGCCCAAAAATTTTCTAAGAGTATCTAAATTATTGGGCTTCGGCTGGCGCATTATAGCAGCCACTTTAGCCGGTTCCGTTGTTAATCCTTGTTGGGTCAAATAAAATCCGAAAATGATATGTTCTTGCATAGCAAAATTACATTTCCATGGACTGAGTCGAAAATTAACTCGGGATAACGCTTGAAAAACTAATTCAAGGGCGACTAAATGAGAAGGAAAATCACGACTGTATGGAATTATATCATCTATATATGATACAGCATGTGTATAGCGTAAGCGTCCCAAAGTTGCTATAGCTAATTTTTGGAAATAGGCCGGAGCATTTTTGAGACCGAAACATACGCGGAGGTACATATATATACCAAATTCAGTAATAATAGCGCATAAATGTCTATCATCAGGATGAATCAGAGCCTGATAATAGCCGCTAAATAAATCCAAGGGGGAAAAATATTTTGCATGACGGAGTTGGAAAAGTAAATCATCAATGCGGGGAAGAGGAAATAACTCATCTTTAGTGATTTTGTTTAACTTTGTAAAATCACACACTAATCTCCATTTATTTAATTTTTGTCGAACTAAAAATACTGGGGTTGAATAATTGGAAGACTCACACGGGACTATAATATTAGCCTGTATGAGTTTGTCAAGTTCACTTTTTAATATTTCACGTTCAAGGGGGCTGAGTCTATACGGTTTGGACTGAACTGGAACATCCGAGTTCAACTGTATACGCATAGGAGGGAGAATGCAAGCCTGTAAATCATTAATGCTCCATGCAAAAAGATAAGAATACCGATTTAAAAGTTGAATAATAGCATGACGCTGGTCTGGGGTAAGTTGAGAATTAATATTGATAACTGAAAGTTGTTCAGCAGTCAATGGTTTAATTTCAGAGGGAATAACAGGGACAGAAGAGAGGGCTTGAACAAACTCATACCGTTGTGAGTAACCTAAAATTGTGCCCGCAACAATAAGTTGAGGAGAGCGAGACACATTGGAAGCCAATAAAACATTTTTACTATGGTTGATGACAGGGGGAAAAATAACTTGAAGTTGTTTTTCTACTGTAGGGCTGGGAATGAACGCACATGAATGAGTGGAATTCATATCTGTGGTTGGAATGTACATTTGACGTCGAGGGGGAAGGTTAATGGTAAACAAGGACTTCACGGGTAAGGAACATCCACATTCCACTGAGCACACTTCATTGTATGCATGACTACGAAGATAATGGGTCACTTGTGAATTATACATAATACTACGACTAACATCTACAACCAATGTGTATTGTTTGAGAAAAGCACACCCTAAAATGAATGAGGGGGTGAGAGTATCTAACACATGAGCTGTAGTTGTGTAATTTATATTATCTAATTTAAAACACAAAGTTACTACACTTGAAGTTTTAAGTTTGGTTTTGTCAGCGGTCATAATATGACAGGGAGGGCCTGGCAAAATTTTACTCTCAGCTGGCACTGCACTTCGTAAAATTAAAGTATGTGTAGCACCAGTATCAACTAAAGCATCAATTGTCACTGAGGTAAAATAGCACATGATGTAGGGGCAATGTGTAGCACTTAAAACATTTACAGAGGGTAAGTAATCTGTGGGTATGACTGTAGAGTGGGATTTGCTTGAACTTGCTGGGGAACTGCAGCCTGTTGAGGAGGCGCAAAAGCAAGTTCCACTCTTTGAACATTCTGGCGATTGTTGGGATTGTAATTGTTGTTGCGGCGGTAATTGTTGTTTTGGTAATTCCGTTGACCATTGTTGCGGTTCTGGAATTGTTGTCGATTTTGATTGTTTTGGGGACCCTGGTTCTGATTGTTGGGTCCCCGCTGCCCATTTCCCGACCGACAGTCGCGAGCAAAATGACCAAATTTGTTGCAATTATAGCATTGGAGCCCACGAGCAGGGTTGGGATTATTATTATTACCGTTATTTTGATTATTATTGTTACGAGGAGTACCATTATTATTATTTCTACCACCGCCTCGTCCGCGACGATTATTATTCCGTTGAGCAGGTGGGTTACCATTTAATGCGTTAACTTGAGCATGTGGGGCATCAGATGTAGTTAACTTTTTGATTTGTTCTTCCAAAGCTAATAATTTAGCAGTAGTATCGGGCATGGGAGTAGCTTCTTGTTGAAATTCACGATGCTCGCAAAATCTAACAAGGGCTGCGATACTTGTAAAACTCAAGCCGCTAGTAGCTTGGGCGTATTTTGGGAGTAGTCCCGAAATGCCCCAAGCCACTCTATCAGCGACGGGCATGTTTGCATCATAACGGGAACAAAGTGTATCCATTGCATACAAAAATTTTGCACATGACTCTTTTTCTACCTGAACTTTTGATTTAAGTTGGTGCAAATAAACTTGACGGCTTTTACCGTATCTTTCTCGAAGAGCTGTATACATAGTGGGAATATCTACTACAGTGGAACCTGCACGTCGAATTTCACCCTGTAGCCAAAGAAATGGATCAGGCAATAATAAATTGGGGAGATTATTTTGTAACTCCGCCCAATCCCATTTAAGTAAACCAATAATCCGCTCCAAATCCATAATAAAATCAAAAACATCATGATTCGCCGGATCAAACTGATTAGTTTTCTTAAAATTAAGAAAAGAATTCGCTGGAGGGGTTTGAATCACTATCGTAGGCGGAACTGTCGTCGCCATTTTATTCGTATGATAATAAACTGTTGAAAAATAACCACTAGGTTCTTGAAATAAATCACATAAATTTATTACCGGAGGTGGGATCTTAAATTTACGAGAAGCACGTTTTGCATTTTTCTGCGAAGCACTTTGAGTAAAACTGGCACTAGGGGTAGGTTTAGTAGTTTTGGGTTTAAGGGGTGGAATTAATGGAACAGTTGTAGTAGTTGGAGGAGTCTGAGCTGTGCTACTGGAAACTGTAGTTACAGGTTGGCGCTTACGAGCAGCCTTTAAAACCTTAGCTAATTGATCTTTATCTAAAATGTCAGGGTTAGAATTTGAACGAGTTGAACGCCCTTGAGGCGGAGGTGAAATTGATGACTGAGATGCAAGGGGTTTCTTTGGAGGCTGTTTTGAGCCAGACATAAAAAACCATAATTATTTACGTACCTTTTTCCAGTAAAACATCAGTAAGTCTTGATATGACCAAAATAATAAATCATTTAAACACTTGGACAGGAAAATCACTCTGTCAAAACAACACACACAGGAAAATCTTCTGTGGAAAACTTGAAAGCAGGTAAAGGTCCTCTGCAAAAATCCAGTAAGGCAGGCAAATCCTCTGCTAAATCTTGTATAGGCAGGCAAATCCTCTGCGAACAATGACTCAATCCTCGGAACCGTTGTGGGCCAGGAGAGTAGAATCGGGGGCAGTCCAAGACAGCTGTTGTCGCCACTTGGTCCACCTGACTTCAGTAGTTGCAATCTACAAGTCCTTTAACAAAAATTCTCGAGACGGGAATAAAATCAACCGTTAGACAAACCTCATGTTAAAAATCAATCTCAAAAGAATGCCAAAATCTCAAACTTTTTTCTTAATTATTGCGCTTTTAACCCGGGGAGCCTAATCTGAGAGCTATTCGGGTGACTTATTCACGGGCAAACTGGTGAAAAGTCTTTGACATGGGCCACCATATTAAGGTCAAGATGAGGTCACTCCATTTGAGTAACTTTCCAAACTTGACTAACTTTGAATCGTGCTAAAAATGTAATTAATTGGGTGAAAGCAGTTAATAAAAGTCTCAAATGTAATCCAGAGAATTATTGAATGAAACAACCCGAAGGCTGATTGTTTATTCAAAATGAAACTGAAAACGAAATGATAATTACTTCAACTATAACTTCAGAAACTTAAAAATAGAACAAAGGGGAATCTCAGAGGATTCCAAAAATCAAACAGAAAGGAATAACTCTCAGTCTAAGACTGAAGTTCGGAATTAAGATTTGCACACACTTTAACACTGTCGTGTGTGATTCATACATCATTACATCATTTCATAAGATGAGACGCGTCCAAAAGTGGAGCGTGAGAAGTCCCTCGTCAGGGATTCTTTACTCTGCTCTAGACGCAGCTAGAGCTGACCTTTAACACTAATAACAATTTTATTACATGACTAAAATCACTTCTTACAACTACACTTCTTACAACTATGTATGTATACCTTACAATATCTAATATTTTAATAAAGACAAGGTCTGATAAGCCGAATATAACGGGGACAATTTTTTTTGTTCCCGTCCCGTCCCTAATATAATGGGGACAAAAAAATTGTCCCCGTCCCGTCCCGAATACGACATGGGGACAATTATTTTGTCCACGGGGACGTCCCGTCCCGGTCCGTCCAGTGTCCCGACCAAATCTCTTCTGTCCAAATCCCCTATTCCTGTCCTATTCTCCTCCTTCCCCTCCTTCTCCTGTCCCATTCTTCTCTTTCTCCTCAGCTCCATTCCATTCCTTCTCCTCCTTCCCCTCTTCCTTCTGTCCCAATCCCCTATTCGGGGCCTACTTTCCTCATTCCCCTCCTTCTGTCCCATTCCTCTCCTCCTGTTCCCATCCCCTCCTCATCCTCTGTCCCAATCCCCTGTTCCTGTTCTAAGGTTCTCAACGGATCGGATCGAATATTAGTCATCCGATAGAAAACGACGTTTTGATTTTTGTACCAGAAACCGGACCAAAATTTAACGGTTCTTTAAACCGCTGACCCGACACCGAACCGAAATTTAACGGTTCTTTAAACCGTTAACGCGAAAACGGACCGAACCCGGAACCTCGAGAATTCCCGATACCGAACAGAAACACTAGATCACATACATACGTAACGTAATATTGATTTGATTAAATTGAGTACATGCATACTGACCGGAAGATTTGAGCATCAACGTTATAGTGATCGCATCTACAATCTACATTGTAGTGACCAGATTTTATCCACAAGATTTTATCCACAAGATTTCATCCACAAGATTTCATCCACAAGATTTCATCCACAAGATTTCATCCACCAGATTTCATCCACCAGATTATATTCACCAGTTTTATTCATCAGTTTTATTCACCACATTTTATTCATGACATTTTATTCACCAGTTTTATTCATGTTTTATTCACCACATTTTATTCACCACATTTTATACACCAGTTTTATCCACCACATTTTATTGCCCAGTTTTATCCACCAGATTTTGTTTATCAGATTTTATTCAACAGTTTTATCCACCAGTTTTATCCACCAGTTTTTTACACCAGATTTTATTGCCCAGATTTTATCCACCATATTTTATTCAGAAGATAAAATATATATTTGACCTGGAACTTGGTTTTCGGGATGGGACTATCAGACAGTCACATCGATGTGACTGCAGTCATGCATTCGACAGTCACATCGATGGGACCGCGCAGCTTACTCTGGTATACCCAACAAATTCCATTGAGCCTGGGCCCAACGTGAGGACAAAAAGTTCCCATTATAAGAATAGGAGCTGGGGCTCTCCAAATATTACCTTATGAGGTCAAATTTTTAATACTCGCTTATTTAAAGTTTCGAGCGTGAAAAATGCTCAAATGTTTGTCAAAGCATTAAATATCATATAAATAATGTTATATGATATATATATGTTGTAAATAAGTTGGTAATTAAACGGTAAACTTTAACCAAATCAGGCGGTGAGGACATTTAAACCACCATGGTCTCCTCTGTTTCCTTCCTTTCCTTCCCTATTCCTCTCTTCCGACCTATTCTCCTCTTCTGTCCTATTCCCCTCTTCTGACCTGTTCCCATCTTCCTATCTCTATTAACAGTAATGTGGTGTGAACAAGGATAAACGTGTATTTAAATTCCACCTTGTATGGTGGTAGTTTAACACATAATATGTGTATGTGTACTGGGCAAAGTTGTTAACTGAGGCAAAAGAAACAAGTACTCCCGACCTCTACCGGTCGTTACAACAGACAATTCAATGTTACAACAATCCTACAATAGATGGCGCAAGCTGTACTCCCCAATGTGCAAACATATGTATTACCATAAGTTTATACATGACCTCATTTAATTGTCTGAGGTCAAACGAATGACACGCTGTCCTTCAAAAACAATTGGGTTCATCCTTTTTGCATGATCTGTCTATGTAAAAAAAATTGTAGTGTGTAGTAGCAATGGTTCTGCAGATAACGTGTGGACAAGACAGCCGCCACAGACAGGCAGACCTTCACAATAGAGACTCTCGCTTCGCTTCGGTCCTAAAAACTGACAGTATCCGAAGCTCTTTTGTTTCGCGTCTTACAATGTCCAATTTGGTCACTAGATTCTCCACTTGCCTGTAGTTACATGCATGCGTCAATTGAGGCTTATTTAAAATAAAAATCAAGCATCGGAGTATAACTAATAAGCGGTTTGAACGCCTCCAAAAGTTAAAAAATCTGTTTAAACTGAACCTCAGGCATTTCGGGAGAGATTTCGATTTAATAAAACTGTAAGTGCTGCATTTCTGTTACCTATTGTCAAAACTCAGTTACAATCATCTAAAGGTAGACACATTCCAGTTATTTTTTAGATCGACTTATCGCAATAAGATTTTTGGCCACTTTGATTACTGATTGGAATGGATATTCCAATCAATACTTATACCGTCAATTTCTTAAAGCTGACAATGAGACCTGTGCGACCTGAAAATACATATGCATCTCTCGTCCGTAGACGTGTTTATGTTTGTTAGGGGCGAAGCGAAGTTGAAAGAGACCCTTTTGCAATTGCCGTGGTGTCTGCTTGTCTGTCCTGCTAATAGCTACCAATCTAAATAAATTTGAGATTGGTTTTCTGTAGATCAGTGGCCAATGATATTTGGCCTCAATATTACCCACAGTATTTACAATGTATGTATGTACATTATATCATTAAATCACCTGATTAAATGATTGACCTGGCTAAATGATATACCAGAGTAAATGATTGACTGAACTTCCCCTCCTCCTGTCCGCTTCCCTTCCTCTGCCCCCTTCACCACCTCTTCTGTCCCCTTCCCCTCCTACTGCTCTATCCCCTTCCCCTCCTACTGCTCTATCCCCTTCCCCTCCTACTCTATCCCCTTCTCCTCCTACTCCTCTATCCCCTTCCCCTCCTCCTCTGTCCCCATTGGGGTCTCAGAAACTGAAAAAGTTTTAACATTTGGTCTTATATTGGAATATGGGGTCAAATAGTCTTCGCGTCACCCTGTACATTATGGTATAAATATTTTATGCGCCTACACAATTATGCATGTTGATGTCATGTGAGTATAGACACGTTTTGGTTTGAGACATTTGTGCGAGTAAGTATAGGTTCAGGGATTATGAGTTTTGCCTGGGCCTGGACACCCGGATCTGGACAATCGTCAACGTTTGGTCATGTAGGCCTAGTGGACACGACCAGATGTTCGACCCGCTTTGATGTTAGTCCTAGCTCTCTTGGAAAGCAGTGATTTGGAGAGGATAAATGGAAAAGTTATTATTAAGGACTGTCTAGATTGCTAAAATTTGGACAATGGTCAGCTTTTGGTCAACTTTTGGGACACTGGGCATATTCGTATGTCAAGTGATTTACCCCAAGGATCTTTCCAACTCTCGTGTAATAAAATAATGCCCCGGGAGGCCGGGAATTGTCGGCGGGAAGTTTTCATGAAAGACGGTTCGGGTAATAAAATGATGGGTCCTGGTCACCCTTTGGTCATCAAGGGGGTCAGTGGTCAAGTCAAATGGTCAACGCCAATAATATTTCAAGCTCCCTTGTTCAGTGTCGCGTGGTGGTCAGTAGGTATTACGGCAAACACATGCATAAATTACAAATACTTTGCTTTCATTTTTCAATAAAAAATGTGTGGTTTTTCGTCCTATCGACACTTCTATATTATATGACATATTCTATAATTATTATAGTTTATGTCAGTTAAGGAACATTATTAAAGGCCGAATAAAAGTGAACTACACACAGAAATCAAAGCAAAGCAAACCAAGCCTCATTAGTGATTAGCGCCATAACAACATCATGGACATTACGAGCAGGGAATGAGGCGCCCGAACCGGGATACATCAAGTCCCTCTCTTTCTCAACCGGGGAAGGGAGGGCAGATGTAACATGGTGTTTCTGTCAGGACTTCAGGTCACGGTAAGGGCCTGGAGTATCCAAAGGTCGGGGACCTGCGGATGACCCTGGATCACAGGAAAGTCGCTTTGTAGCAAGCATTTCCGTTGATTAATAAACTCTCTCGATGGAAGTATGGGCTCAACTACCGGGCTATACATTGTATAGTACTATAACCGAGCACCCGAAACTTCGAGAGAAAGTCAGAGAAAAACAGCCAAAAAGTTCATCTCTCAAGAAAAATCGGACACCATCATCACGCGCGGATCCGGACAAGAAATTACAAGAATCCTAGTGCAGCACTATAATAGAAACTTTCGAAATGGCCATAGATTGTTTAATAAAAAGTGACTAGTGAGTTAGGCCCTTGCCTCACAAGGAAATTTTCGGGGCAAGGTGAGTACCTAATAAGGTGAGTAACATTTTTCTTTACTTGAATATCATGAGTTAGGGGCTAAGCATAACTTTTGTAAGTAGTTACGAGGAGCATATGATTTTTGGAGTAATTAACCAGAGATTATGAGCAAATCATAGGTTTAAATTGGAAAATGGTGCATATATTTGCATGTATTTCTGGCTTTCAGATTCACATAGTAGGTGTAAGTACTTACATTTTCAAAACAAAAATTTACTCCTTCCAATAGTATAAATCTATCTCTATCTTTTTAGAAGTCTAGAAGGGCCGACGGAAATTGAGCACTAGACATAGGGAGCTTAGAAGGGCCGGATTGAGCACTAGGCATGTAGTGTCAGTATTGTAAAGGGTACTATTTGGGACTGGAGGGCCGACGGAATTGAGCACAGCAAATAGTAGTCTTTCTCTTCGTAAGTTTAAGCCAGATTTTCAAAGGGCCGGATTGAGCGTGAAAATTTCTATAAAATCTTTACTCAAAATTCACTTTCAAATTATTTAGGGCTCTGTCAGGAGGACAGGGCTCAGAAATAAGAATTCGGAAATCTTTCAAAAACAATTTGAATTCATTTTTAAGTACTCATGACTCTCAAAATTTACTTTCAAGTTCAGGTTATGAACGCAATATGATCTATCGTGTATTTTTAATTTTTTTAGTATTCAAAAATAAATACTTTTTCATTTCAATCTAAAAACAGTTTCGTCTTCTAGGAATAAGGTTAGCATTTGAAAGGCCGAGGATACGAGCGCAAATGTTCTTTAGAATTTCTTTTGACCTCCAAATTAACTAATTAAGGAGTTTAGGCTAAGCGGCAAATAATTAAAAACTCTTTAACTCCAAATCACTTTCAATTATCTGAAGTGTAGGGTTTACACGGATAAAAATAGGGACCTATCTTACATTTTTCGCATATTTTCATACTCCAATATTTCACCTTCCTAGAATTAAGTTAGCATTTGAAAGGCCGAGGCTATGAGCGCAAATGTTCTTTAAACACTCTTTTGATCTCCAAATTATTTAGTTAGGAAACCTTACGCTAGTAAGGTAAATAATCAAAACTTTTCTCTCCAAATTACTTTATTTATCTGAGGTGTAAATTTTACACGGATAAAAATATGAATCTATCTTAAACTTTTCACATTTTCTTCTATACTTTTTTTTCTTTTCTACCCGGAGGGCCGGATTGAGCACGGGGTAATTAGACAATCAATTTACCATGGTTTTGGTAAATATTAGGAATTCAAAATTTTAATCTGAAGGGCCGGATTGAGCGCAGATATCAGATTTCAGTTAGTCATTTTTGCAAATTTTACCTAAATAGCTCAGGTAGAGAGCGCAGGTACATCAGACCATCAAAAAGCATAGTTTTAAGAACCCATAAATTTTTCGGAAAGGCCGAGGATCTAATTGAGCGCCGAGGAAATTCGCAATTACTTAAGTTTGACAAAATTTAGTCTCAAAGGCCGAAGTATAGTGAGCAGGGACACATTGGCATTAGGATAGAAACATACGTTTAAGAAAATCATAGTTTAATTTAGTATAGGGATTGAAGGGCCGAGGCGTGAGCGCAATCATTGTTGTGTATAGGATGTAAGTTCATACGTAGAATCCGAGAGGCTAGAGAGGCAAAGAAGTTCATAAGGTCAACTTGAATTGAGTCATCTCAAGCACGGAGGTGGTCGGGGAGGCCGACAAAAGCACCGATAAGCCTGTCACCTACTAGAGGTAATCGGAGAGGCTATGATTGAAGTACCGACATAGGCATGTGTAATGTATTGTGCCCGAGCTGGACGGGGTTAGGTAACAGGTAGAGCTAACACCAGCAAGGAGGTTCACGGGGAGTGAATAGGATGACAGAGGACATTCCAACCACGGAATACCGCTTTAAAATCTTAGGCATAGGTTCCGGCTATGGATATGCATAAGGGAATTTCTTTATTTTCAACTCTTTTAGATGATTCATGGATGTTGATTTCATCATAAGGTTAGCTGATCTCGAGGGAATGTTTAGAATAGAGAGATTCAGCATAAGAAACCACAGACTCATGGGATTTGAGGACTGGTTATAGGGATAGGCATTCAGATATTTCCGGTGGCTTCGAAAATATTTGTCTACGACAGATACAAGCCTTGCGGATGGTAGGATCAGTTCAAGGAAGTTCTTAGGTACGAATTAGGACACGAAACTTATTTCCCCAGTTGCGAAATAATTAGTAGTGAGGAATACAGTCCTGGATAATTTGGGAAATTATTATAGGAGTATTTAGGGAAACTTAGGCAACACCCGGCCGAGAGTGAGCAGTGTTGACAGACAATAAGGCTGATATTTTAAGGAATAATTTTACGAATAAGTTTAAAAATTAGGGATAACAGGTAAATTAAGAGGAGAATAAGATTACGTAGGTTGTAGAAGGCAGTAGGTAAAGGAGGTAGAGTTACGGGTAACTTAAGGAGGTTTAGATGGTAAGAGAGTTAAGTTTTAAGGAGGGTTAAGTTTTAAAAGAGGAATAAGTCTTAAGGGAATTTAGGTAGTAAGGAAAGTTAAGTTAAAAGAAGGGTTTAAGTTTACAAAGGCTTCGTGATAACAGGTAAATAGGTAGTAGAAGTTAGCAGTTAAAAGAGATAGGGTTACAACAGGGTTCACAGGTTAGGGTCAGGCTTAATTTAGGAAGTACAGGTTGACTTCAGGCTTAGGTTAAATCACGAAAATTAAGTTTTAAGACAGATCAGGCTTTCAATCTTCAAGTATTTATTTACAGTCTTCTTCTAAATTCAGCGCGTTAGTAGGATATAAGCATAAAGGCAATAAGCACCCAACGAAATTTTAGACACGGTTTAAGTTATAATTTGGATTAAGTTTTAAGGAAGGCTTTCAGGAATTCATTGGCACGCACTCTCAAACAAACCCAGCAATTCATAAATCAACTCAAACGACTAGCATCTTCTCATACCACCCGAGAAAGTTAGCACGTTTTCAGGTATGGATTCCAAGAGAAAGCAACAACCATCTCAACGGAAGTCAACACCTGCACCTTCAACAACATCTCGAAGGACAACGCGATCAACTGGACCAGTGCCAGACAATGAAGAGAGTCTTGAAGTTGCTATGGCCAAAGCCAAATTGGAGAGAAAAATGGCAAAGGCTAAAGCAAAGGCAGCACGGGAGTCCGGAGACTCCACAACCAGCAGTACATCATCCGTCTCGGAGAAATCGGTTTACAGAACCCCCGCAGCATCTGCACATAGTCCAAGAGACTCGCAGGCGGTGGGATACCGAGAAAGTCCAGACAATAAGGGTGACGATGACGTGTTCCTGGACTCGGTAACAAGTCCCCACAGTGGTTCTACCGTAAGTCCAAAAGGAACACCAACACAACAACAGGGTTCTCTCAGTAGACCCTCTCCAAACCAATCCGCTGGACCATCGAGTACTAGAATTAGGCTCGTTTTCGAGGATTCAATAGAGGATACGGGTACAGTCATCAGATCCACAATCGGAGAACCCGAGCAGGCGAAGGGTACCCACAGTGGACCCACGACAAGCGGGACTCCGAGCGGAAGGAAAACCCACGTATCACCCACGCAACTAGAATTACGCGACCAACAGTCTGTACCACCGGTAAATCCGGAAGGACAAGGCGAGGTCATAGGCGAATTCATGCGAAATGCAGCGGGACAGCCCATCTACGTGAGTAAGGATGCAAACCCGGTCATTAAAGAAATGTTGGCACAGTTCAATGAACCGGAGTCAAGACCAACAAGTAGTGCAGCCACCTCATCTTTCGAAATCATCACGGATCCAGAGAGCATTCACACGAGTTTTGAGAAGATTGAGCAACAGGCTTCTACATCAGCAGATGGACAGGACATTACATCACCCAACAATGCCGATGTCAATGGAACAATAAGACCTGTTGACCAAGAGGAAATTGCTCAACCAACGATTGCACAACCCCAACCGGATGCAGATAAAGAAGATGAAGAGGTATTGAACAACAACACTACTGGACAAATAGCTCCACACGTAGATCATCAGCAAGTATCAACAGCAAGTGCAGGTTCACAACAAATGAACCAAACCAAAGGTAGTACGGAGAGTGAGCGTGACCACACAACAACACAACCGAAAGTGCAACAATTACCTTCGAAAATTACACCAGCATTTTCTAACAGAAGCGACACAGTACGGCAAAGAACATTCAGCCAGGTGTCTGAAGCTTCAGTACAGGAAGATCTGATAACAGAACAAATACCACAGATCGTGCCAGTAAGTAACGAAGTAAGTCTAGTGCAGACAAATCTCACACAACTGAGAATCCACACAGGTGTAGAGATACCTGAAGGGTGCTTCGAGGAGCTAACGCGATCGGAGGGACTTCAGAGGAATCTAACCGAAAATTTTCTCATAGTGACAGAATTGGAAGGACACTGGATAGAGGTTTACCACAGGTTAGCACACCACACCTACACAGGTACGGTCCAATGGACACATTTCTTTATTAGAATAGCAGAGATCATTCATAGGCGAAACTACAATCGATTGCCAAATTGGGACGAAACAGAGGAGTTGAGGAGAAGAGCACTCACTCACAGTAGAAACATCAGGGAAAATATTTTCATACCAACTGAATTAATTAGAAATCTGCTAGAAAGACACGTACTTTCATTTGGAAGTAGAACAAGGCACCAAGGAGGCCAAATTTTCTTTAACGATCAACCTAGGTACACTACGGTAACTTATGCTAGAAGGCATACCAGCATACAAGGTCACAGACGGCGTACTCGAGCTTATTCCAGTAGCGAAGAAAGGTCAGGCTCAGATCAGGACGCGAATAACAACGAGACGGGCGAACGTAGAGTCGTAGACCCTAATGGTACTGACATTTTAAGCAGGCATTTAAGGTACGATTCACGACACCCACCATTTTCACGAAATCCGATAACGGGTTTATTAGAGCCAGCATCAAGAACAACAGTGAGACCAACAGACATTTATGACCGACCAGAGTTCGAGCACGACGCAGTTTACCAGGGATTACGACGAACAGATCTCATAGACCCCATACTACCCCACGAAGATGTACGCACACCTCAAAAGCCAAAAATTGCTAGGAACTACATTGACCTTAACAGTCAACCAATAACCCAACCCCTCACAGGACCAACCGGTAAACCCATCTCACTATCCAGAAAGATACATAAAGGGCAACCGCGAACGTCAAGAGACAATCAAGCAACCGCTTCCAGTTCAACCAGAGAACCCAGCACAACCGACATAGCTGTTGCAGAAGAAATAAGGAAGAAATTTAGCGAAGGAAGACTCACAATAACGCGATTAAACAAGGTCAAAAGCCTTAGTCTAACATCACCTCGAGCAAATAGTGGGACAGACAGTGACGACCAGGTAAATCCGACAACAAGGACCCCTTCGTTCGGAAAGACACCTAGGCGAACCTACAGAATTCCCACAAGCCAGAGCAACGACTTTAACTCAAGTCTCACAAGCAGGAGACCAGTTCACAACCAACCAACAACTTCAAGAAATTTAGGTGAACAGGTACGACCAACGTCAAGTGAGCTGCCACACAACAACTTCACCAGACAATCAAGAGACACCTGTAGCAGACCAACTAATAGCGAGACCAACTCGACAACACCCAAAACGCTCACAGGAGTCAAGACAAGTACACCAACGACAATTCGGGACCCTGCGACTAAAACCGGAGTAACCCCGAGGTCAGGTAATCTTTGTCGCAACACCCCAGGGACAGCTGAACAAAGATTCACACACTACCCTGACGTAACACAAGACATAACTCTACAGGAAAACCCAGTACGGCTCACACCTGTCACTCAAGAACACCAAAGAGCAACAGAAACTACACCCAGGAACCAACCAACTCAACCAAACTTACGATTTAGGAATCAAACCATCAGAGACGATTTGGAAACTCCTACGGAAGAGACCCCATCTACTCATTTAGGCACAGTAGCCCGGCCTACGCCAAGACCCAGTGAAGCGACAACCAGATTATACGTCAACACAGAATTCAACGACGACGACGACGTTGACTTCGTATCACAACGGGTATACCAGTCACCCGGAGGAAGAATTTACACTCACCCACCAGTCCATGCTTTACATGCACCAGCCTTAACAATCAACACAGTAGACCTGAGAGGATTCGTACGGGCCGGCCAGATCATCCGAGAACAGCGACCATCAGAAACAGTGGTGAGAACCATTAGAAACATCGACGGTACCTACTACCAAGCATTTAACAACCAAGAAAGATTCACAGTATACCAATCCCCAGGAGGATCACTGTACAACAGCTTACCTTCAGGTCGAGCAGGCATTTTTCGCCACATTCTGAGAGGGCGTTACCTAGTAACCAGGACATCTAACAACGACAGGACCCTCATAGAAGGAGGAGAGCTGGTAACAGTCATAAACACCAGCCAACCTGAAGATACTTCAAGTAGCAACAGGTCGTACACCCAAGGGGAAACACTAAGGTCACCCGTGGTACAGCCAGCGACAGCAACACAACCTGCAACAACTATCGCAATACCACCCAGGCCCAGGGAAAGATCAGTAAACAGATCAATTAACCTCTCAACAACTACGACGACAACAACAACCACCACACGACCTAAGCCAACAGTAGTAAGGCCACCAACGACATCTCAGGCCACGTCAACAGGTCAAACAGGAGCAAGTTGGGTTGACGACCCACGGTACAGCGTAAACACCTGGATTGGACCAAGTGGTAGAATCTACCTCGACGAGAACGACGCAACAGAAAGAAATCTCGTTCGCAGTCAAGCAACCGTACGCCAGGTAACACATTTGTGCCGAGTCAACGACAGGCGTAGAGCGAGAGAAGCAGCACATGAAGCAACTTGGACAGGTCAGGTGAGACGATTAATCTATTTCAATAGGGAAGACGACCTTATCCAACGAAATTTCATACCGGCAATTGATGCTAACTTCGAAGCTGTAGCAGCTACAAGAACAGAATACGAAGAAATCATCTCGAGTGACGACCCACCAATAGCATTCCGACGCTTAATAATTAGAAGGTCAGAAGACCCAGACCAAGTTACCAGCTACATTGCTAGGAACTATAGACTTTACCATCGACACATCAATTTACCCAACGGAATACACCGACAAAGAATACCCGTAGCATTTTTCACAGGGTTAATAGATGAACACGACCATCAAGAAGCTCTGACCAGGTTGTTATACAATCCAGAAATAGAAGTTCTAGCCGAAACCTCCAGCGAAGAGGAGGAAGAGCAGGTACAAGAAAGAGAGAGCTCACGACCAACTTCGCAAAGGGAAAACGAGAGTCACAGGAGCAACAACTCCGAAGTACACGAAGACGACTTCAGAATTGCGATAGATATCGAAGACTACGTCATACAGGCAGTTCCCGGCGAATTTTCTCTACAAATATCCGCCGAAGAACTTCAAGAAGCGACACATAGGCTCGCCGACAGGGAAGTAAATCCCGAAGGAGAAATTCAACTGGTAGATGAAGGTGGAGTAGTGCATTTCTTCCCAAGATTACAACTACAGGATCTCAACCCAGAATACCAGATCGTAATCACCAAGGATCGAAATAACAGAAAAAGACCACCTTTACGTGCACGTCGCCAGATAGGCAACAATAACCCACGACCACCAGGCCCCGGACCAAGTGGAGCAGGTCAAGGGAGCTCACGTGCACCGCCAAACAATAACAACGGGAATAACCCACGAGCACCTCAACAGAGAGAAAACCCAGGTCGAGGAGGAATCAGAGGAGGTCGCCACATAGGAGGTAGAAGGAGAGCGAGAGACGAGCCTGGAGATTCAGGAGACAACTCATCATCCAGCTCCAGCAGCGACGACTCAGACCAGAACAACCGCAACAACCGCGAAAACTTTCATGACCCACGACACGGGCAGCTAGTCCGCCGAAATAATCTAGTCAACCAACTAAACATCAACATCATCAACCCTTACATACCACAAAATCAACACAGGGTCATACACATTGAAGAGATACCAGTTGAACGACCACCAGTAAGAAGGTATTTAGACGACGAGATGTCAACATTCATGTTTCCCAAGGTAGAGTTCAACCCGGGCGAAGATGACCCCGAAACAGCATTCGCAACAGCAGAACTCCAGACCAACAGGTTTGGGGGAGATACGATAGAGACACGCATGCAATACGTCCAACTGATTTTCAGTCCAACGGTACGGGATTGGATCAGAAATTGGATAGCAGAGCGAAGATTAGTGGAACTCAGACCATGGGCAAACGTCAACTGGAACGACTTCAAGGAAGAATTTTTGCAGAGATACGCAATCACGGATCCAATGATCCGTACTCTTATGGAAAGGCGCAAAATGCAACAAGATGAAGACCCATGCGCTTACATAGATGCAAAGCTAGCACTAATCAACAGGATTGACAGACATCTTCCCGAGGCAGAGAAGATCCGTCTAATCCGAGCAGGATTAACACCCGAATACGTGGTGGCCTGCCGAGGTTGGGAAGCAGACAACGTACCCGACTTCATTTATAGCATCAAGAAGTACCACGATGATCGTAAGACAGATGGAGCAGAATCCATAGAGACAAGATTTGCAAAAGTCCAGCAAATGTTAGAGCAACTAACCACAGGTATGAAGGCAGTACCAATGGAGACAGAGATAGTCAAGATAGCAGCCATACGGGAACAGCCGGAGTTCAAGAGACCAGAGCCACGCAACAACGACCAACGCGGAAGGAACTCAGGTCAAGGAAATTACAACAACTCCCGCAACAACAGCCCAGGCTACGAGAACAACAACAATTACGGAAATCGGAGTCGTAATGACAACAGGGATTACCGATACCAATCACCAAATAGGGACCGAGGAAATTTCAACAATAACAGACAGCGATCACCTACACCAGACAGATCATACAATAACCAGGATAGAGGAAGACCTCAGTACAGGAACGACGGTTATAACCAGGGAGGTCAGAACTATCCTCCGAGGAACCAAAACTTTAACTCAGGTAGAAGCCCAAACAGAGGTTTCAATAACAACAACTTTAACAACCAGGGCAACGCCCCATGGAACGGACAAATGATGGATCCAAACTATAACCAAATCCACAACGGGTTTAGCAATCAAGGTTTTTACCCAAACCAAGGCTTTGCACAACCACAAGGCTTCATTCCAAATCACGGATACCAGCAAAATCCAAATTTTGGACCACCACAAGGTTTCGGACCACCTCAAGGGTTCATACCACCTCAACAATTTGCGCCACAACAGAGCTACGGACCAACACCAATGACCGCCTACAACAATCAAGCTCCAAAAGCAATCCAGAACAATCAAGGAAACTTCCAACAGCCAAATTACCAACAGAGCTATCGACAGGGAAGTCAACAACAATACCAGGGCAACAACAATGGCAATAGAAGCCGGAGCAACTCAAGAGACCGAAACCATCAAAGTGTCGACAGAGCAAGTACCTGGAACGGACACCCCGAATACCCGGAGCAGGCTCAACCCGTACCAGGACAACTGGCATTAGAACCAGCACAAGGGGAGCCAGTATGCTTTGGATGTGGAAACCCAGGCCACATGAAAAGAAATTGCCCGAACAGACGCTCCCAAAGCCCATATCCGTCGGAAAACTCCCGGAGGGGGACGCACCCCCAATAATCGGAGACATTCAAGAAAGAATAAATGCGATGATAACGAGACAAGCAGGGATGGAGACGGAGGAAGAAGGCGAGTTAGAGATAGTAGACATCAACCCATGTCGTATAGCAAAAGGTAATAAGTCAACACTACAAGTACAAATCTGCAGCATGGTAATACCAACACTACTAGATTCAGGAGCTACCAGGTCATGCATCCAACGAAACTTACTGCCAGACTGCGCGGAAATTAAAGAAGTGCCAAGCACATTAAGAGTTTCAGTTGCAAATACAGAATTGGTAAAACCCATTTGTTTAACAAGATTCACTATGATGATTGAAGGCGTTCAACTCCTTTTCAAAGGTCTAGTTATGGAGGCACTAGAGCCAAAAATGATAATTGGAGAAGATCTTATGACGAAATACGGAATAGCACTAGATTTCAAGAATTTAGAAATTCGGAGTGACAGATTCCGGACAGTGCCAATTGGCAGAGACACTCACCTCTACATAGGGGAAAGAAAGGCTGACACGGAAGTAGTCAGATCGGTTTTTGCGTTCAATATAGCAAAACGGCCAGCAAAATCCATATGCAGGACTAAGGAAACAGTCACAATCCCAGCATACGGACACTTCAAGATACCAATCTACGTGTCAAAAAGAATTACACGGGATTTTTACCTGGAACCATCAGAGAAATTATATAGCAGCAAGCGAATTTTAGTCGCAGCAGGAGTAGTACCAAGGGAGGAACCCTTTGCGTACGTATTTAATCCTGCACCATGTCCTCAAACAATGTACGAAAAGACAGCTATAGGTCATGCGGAAGAAAGTTTTGACCTCATCAAGATTAAGCGTAACCAGCTCCGTGATGCCAGCAAGAGGCTCACACAGGAACAGCTGGACTGCTTTGACATCTTTATAGGACTAGAAGAGATAGCACGAAGCAGGTATCGAGCACTTCTAACACGATACCCGGAATGCTTCGCATTCAGCAAGGCTGACTTAAAAGAGCCAGCATGGGTCGATCCCATTAGAATCCATACAGGTAACAATCCACCGGTGCAAGCAAAACCCTTCCCATGCTCACCAGTAGAGCGACAAAAAGTAAGGGAGGAGGTTCAGAAGATGTTGGACGCAGACATCATAAAAGAAGTCAACGGACCCTACAGTAGTCCATTATTTTTAATCAAGAAGAAGGACGGAACCTTCAGATCAGTCGTAGATTATAGAGCACTAAACAAGACAATTGAAGATCAAGTTTACCCTCTAGCAAGAATCGATGACATATTGATGCAATTCGGAAAATCTGCAATGTTTGACACCCTTGACATGGAGTCAGGATTTTTCCAGCTATTAATTCACGAGGATGACCAAGTCATCACCTCATTCATTACACAGGATGGACTCTATGCATTTAAAAGACTACCAATGGGAGTAAAAATTGCACCATCAGCATTCCAGAAAGCAGCAGACCAGATGCTAGGCTCACTCAAGTTCAGAGGAGCAATGGTTTATCTGGATGACGTAATTTCATACGGAATAAATTTATTTGACAAATTGGCATCTCTAGAGGAGCTTTTCCTGAGGGCCAGCAATAAAAATTTCAAGTTCAAACCCACAAAATGTAAATTTGGATTTGATGAAGTTATCGTATTGGGATTCAAGGTATCCAGAGGAGGTACAAGCCCAGACCCAGCCAAGGTAGAGGCAATACGGCATGTAGCAGTACCAAAGTCAGAAACAGAGGCAAGAAGATTCTTCGGAATTTGCAGTTTCTACAGGAAGTACATTAAAGATTTTGCCAAGATTGCAAATCCCATCTCACAGTCATGGCTGGGAAGCAAAGGAAAATCGGAAGGTCAAAAGAGAATTAGATGCTTTCAATGGAGCTCAGATGCGACAATAGCATTTAATGTATTGAAGAGCAAGTTAATGACTCATCCAGTACTAAAACACTTTAACCCCGAACTAGATTGTATACTTCACACAGATGCTTCAATCGCAGGATTCGGATGCTGTGTGTTACAGGATGAGGACGGTGAACACCCAATAGCATACGCTTCAAGAACACTAATAGCGTCAGAAAAGAATTATTCTGTTACAGAATTGGAATTAGGAGCAGTAGTATTCGCTGTGCGAAAATTCAGACAATATCTTTATTTAAGGAAGTTTCAAATTCGCAGCGATCATCTCGCATTATGTTACCTCAAAGCACAAAAAGATCCAAATCACAGGATAAGCAAATTTGTTAACAAGTTACAAGAATTTGACTTCACCATCACATACAAAAAAGGATCATTACATCTAGATGCGGACTTCTTATCAAGGGCACCATTACCGTACACGAAGGAAGATCTCGCAGATGTAGATGACCACGTAATTGATTTTGAACCAGATCCCATACGAGATCATAAAATGATTACAAAAGAAATTGCAGAAATCCCAAAACCACTTCAGGAGATGACTGAATTACCCGAAGGTACAGCCAGCATGAAAACATGGGAGGAAGATGAAGATGAAAGATTCTGGACGGATGAGGATAGCCAATCCTCGGAAGAAGAGACGGATGAGGAAGTGAAGCCTCGCTACAACAATCCTTGGTCAGGAAGGCTCAAAGGACAGCCTCGGAGAATAACAAAACCACGATCCGAATTTCTGGTGCATAACCCCGAATTGGAAGAAAAGGATTGGGAAAGCCATGCTTCACGCGTGGAAGGCCGAGTAAGCCAAATTACACTCGGCACGTCCACGCGCAAAGAATGGAAACTATCCGTCGATGAAATAATCACAATTCATCAATTCCGACCAGACGATCCTGAGGAAAGGGAAGACTGCTGGAAATTCACAAATGAATACATCTATGAGGAAAACCTCAGAAAAATTGCAGAAATTGAATTACATAATGCAGGCATTGATAAACTAGATTTAGAAGAAATTGCAAATCCATCACAGGCAACTAATATCAAGAAGGATGGAGCAGAAAACATAGAAATTATAATTGAGAAAGGAGATGGGACAAAACAGTCTCATGCTCCACCCACAATTACAACTCCAATGTCATCACAATGTACTGGGGAGGAAAACATGGAACAAATGAGATCAGAATCTCTGGAGGAAATAAACTCTGACGACCACAAGAGAACAAAATCAACGACAATGGAAGGACCAGTTGAGGCTAAGCAAGACAGACAACTGACCACCACCAGTGTCATGGATCCCGACCCAGATGAGAACGAAGTCCAGGACAGGATGAAAATAAAGCCGACAATTATGGAAGGACCAGTTGATGCTACTCAAGCCAAGCAACCGACCCTCGCCATAGTAGTAGGCTCCAAACAAGATCAGATTCCAGAAAATAAAGTCCGGAACGAGACGATAATGGAAATAGCAAACGAGGGAAGCAAGAGGGTTGCTGTCAGCAAAAATACAACAGTAAACCTTCCAGCTACCCGGTATGCCATTCCCGAGGAAATTCCGGAGGACAAGCCAAAGAAGAATGAGGGACACGTCCAGAAGGAACCGATCCGGTCAACACTGGAGGGAAAAGACAGTGCGACGGAATCCATTCCGTCCGGAAATGACCCCACGACCGAAGATGACCAATTCGGATTTGAAGAGACATGGACGAATTTCAGGCCAGTCAGCAAACTCGAGCAAGACATCAAAGTGGAAAGAATTTTTCAATTAGCAACACCGACTGCACTATCTACGGAAGAAATCGCTTCGGTAGGTAGAGCAGAAGATGTAAATAATCCGAAAACAAATACAGATGACCAAATCAAAGCTAAGAAAATTTTGGAAGATATCAAAAAGTGGATGGAAATGATTCAACAAAGGTCCGCACTTTGGTACTCGGAAGAAAAACAAACACCTGCAAGTACACAAAGGTACGCACCCATACAGAATCCAGAGGAAGAGTTATCTCTACTAGCCAACTCAGGCCAAGAATTACGACAAGAAATCCGGGAAGGTGAAATTAAATTCACAAACGGAAGAATATGGAAATGTCAGCAGCTGAAGGTGCCCGGCAATGTAGCAGGTAAAGATACGCTACACATACCGAACGACTTTCACGCTGACCATCCGACAAGAAGTGAAGATGAAGAGAGCAAAGGCACAGCCAAGGCTCCAGTCATAAAGTCACTTGTAGCGGCATATGCACTACAAGGGTGTGAAGATACGGAGAAAAATCAGTCCACACACATGCCTGTGTGTAGGACGTTGGAGGAAGAAAAACAAGTGTCATTATTGAATGAACACAATCTCAAGGAGATGCAAAAGGATGACCCCGACTGCCTTCTCATTTTGGAAAAGATAAAACAGCTTCATAAACTTAATTGGAGGGAGCAAGAAAAGTACCGCAAGTATGTATTAGATGAGGAAGGCATCCTGATAGTAATACATAAGGAGGGACGGAAATTATACGTGCCCAGGGTATTGAGAAATTTTTTATTATCAAAAGCCCACGACGGCATTTTATGTGGAGGTCATCTAGGATTTCAGAAAACCCTACACAGACTCAATAAGTCATATTTTTGGAAGAAGATGAATGTCTCAATTGCTAAATATGTAATGTCATGTGAGAGCTGTCAAGCAGCAAAGTCCATGAGAATGAAACCAGCAGGACTTTTACACCCTATAAGGATAGAAAATGTAGGAGATGCACTATGCATTGATCTCATACAGATCAGTGCAAAAGGCAACAAGTACATAGTCATTGCCCAGGACTACGTGTCAAAATATGTAATAGCCGAAGCTATTCCAGATAAAACTGCGGAACGAATCGCAGAGTTTTTGCTGCATAAGGTAGTTCTCAAGTATGGACTGTTTAAAAACTTGCTGAGCGACGGAGGATCCGAATTCAGAGCGGAAATAACTCAAGCATTACTTAAGCAATTAGGCATGACCCATTCCACTTCGACAGCATTAAGACATAATAGTGTAGGACAGATTGAAAGGATGGTACAAACTATAAGCACTATGCTGAGTCATTATACACAAGAAGACCAAGCTTTATGGTGCACTTGTTTACCGTTTTTAATAAATGCTTACAATTGCAGTCACCATGACGTGACCAAAGAAACTCCTTATTTTATAATGTTTAGGCGACAACCCGTATATGATTTCAACTTACAGCTTTGTTTAAACAGTATCGACACTAATTTCATGAGTGCTGAGGAAGCAAAAATTAGACTGGACAAAGCTTTAGAAAAGATAAGGGAAAGACAGGATTATAGTAAGGAGTGGTACGACCGAAAGAGAAGGCTAGTTAAATTTAAAATCGGAGAGACAGTCAGAGTATTCACGCCAACAAGAATAGTCGGAAAGAGTGAACGTTTCTTACACCCATACAAGGGACCTTTTGTTATCATTGAAGTTTTAGCCAAGGATAATTATATCATCCAGGATTTAAGGAACTCAAAGAAAAGACAAAAGGTTCACGTAGAAAGGTTGAAAAAGTGCCTCCAGCGAGGAGACATTGAGGACGAATTTAGCTACGACTTAGACTCAGATGTGATTGAATTAGTCACCAAAAGGAATTGGAACAAAGTGCCAGAATTTTCAAGCAGTAAGCCACGGTCAATCTTGAGAAATTCGACCATAGTAGACAACAGTGAGAAGTCAAGCAAAAAGGTGACTTTTAAAGTACCACCGCACAGCACAACAGCAGGAACTGGAGATTTTTCATCCGAAAGATACTCATACAGTTCAGACATTCCACCACGGAAGGAAAAACAAACCAGAGAGTTTTCAACCGAAAGCTACTCAAATTCGCAAATCACCCCAATCCCAGAGAAGAAAAGACCCAGAGGATTTTCACAGCCAGAAAATCTCTCAAAAGGTCAGAAAAACTCGCAAGGTTCGGAAGCAAACAACGATAACCAAAGACACAGAGAGTTCTCAGCCGAGAGCTACTCAAAGTCAAAGGGTACCATACCAGTGGACGACTCTAGACCCGGAAGATTCAGAGGAGGAGCAAATCCATCAAAGGGTCGACAACTGCCCACGACAACAAAGAACCTGCAGGACGGAAATACTCCAGCAGAAAATTACACGGAATCACGGGAATTTTCAGCCGAAAGTTACCCATATCACACACGCTCCAAAACACATGAATATAGAAAAGCTTCAAGAGGAAGTGAACAAATTACAACTGGAGAACGTGAAGACATTACTGAAGATTCGCAAGTACGAGGCCCACAAACAAAATATAGAGGAGCAGATTGCAGTATTGAACTCACAGATGCAAGAAGAGATCCTGAAGTACAGAAATTTTTGCCTAGGATTAGGGAAACCAGTACGCAAGGAATAAGTGAGCAGCTTAATGACTCTCAGTCGCAAAAAGCTGATTCAAATCATAGAAATTCTGCAAATCCAATTGATTCAAGCCAAGGAGAACGAAATTTGTCTCAGGCAACGAATCCTTCATCAAATAGAAGAACAGGAGAAAATTATTCAACAACTCTCCAGGACGGAGGTGAAATACGAGATAAATCTCAAGGAAATCCACAAGGTGAGAGACTCAATAAAAGAAATTACGGAGCGACTGGACAGGTCACAGGAAGAATTCCAATAAGTGACGAAGAAACTCAGCTCATATCTGATGACAGAGACGACCCCGAGAGCACAAGTACTAGAAGGTCAGTCAACCATCAAAGAATTGGGAGAAATAATATCGGGACAACTGAAGGAGCATCAAACTACCCGCTGGAAATACTTCAATGCCAAGAAAAGGATCCACCAACTCGAAGGCGAAGTGAGAGAATTAAGAAAGAAAGTGACCAACCAACACAACGATCTAACAACAGCGGTAGACCTTATCAAACAACTCCAAGAGGAACACATACGACTCAAAAAGACTCTGAAACAGGTGAAAACACTCATACCAGAGCACTTAAAGAGTTGATCAGCCCGATCCCAACACAACCCCATGTGGAGATCAAGCCCCATCACTATAGAAGCGAATATCAACGCATCAAAGAATTTGAACCGGGGATTGCTGACTCAACTCCGACGACTGGAAAAGGAATTGGAAGAGAGGAGGCAAGTCATCGAGACACTGAGAAACATACTGAGGGAATTACAGAGCAAAGGTTACCGAAAAGAATAATAACAACCGCAAGAACAAATGAGCAAAAGACAGTGGAGCAGCCCACCCAAGTGGAATCCGACAGCGAGCCCACCCAGTCAAGAACAACAAAACGAACTGCTAATCGTGAACGATCGGACCCGACGCTTGAGGGAAAGATTGGGACAGGTCAACCAATCCATAGAAGCGTCACGGGAAGAAGAACAACGATTAAGAAAGGCAATCCAGGAAGCCAGAGACGAGCTGACCAGGCAAGAGTCAGCCAAAGAAGGGAAGAAGTAGATAAATCTACAGAAGAGGACGGTCATTACCAATTCCTGGTGATCGACCAAAACTTTGAAGGCAACGTAGAAAACACTACGGAAGCCGAAAACACACCTGTAGAATCATCTACAGAAGAGGACGGAGATTTGAATGTGCCCCAAGAGGACATTCCCAGCAGGCCTACAGGAAATCTCGAGGATACACAAAAGGACGCTGTATTACTCAGTAGAACTAACCAACCGGAGACTGAAGTTGGAGAAGGAGCTGAAACAAGTTCAAGAAGAAATCCAGAGGTTACGGGAGGAAAGTCGGAAATTCACGGAGGAGGCAACGAGGAAGAAGCGTGTCAGCAAGCCCGACGATACCCCACCCGGACCAGGAGGAAGACAAGAAGAACAGGGTCACTCTAAAAGGGCATGAGCAACGCTAGGATCTTAACACAGATTCCAGACTGCGTTTGCTTCGGAGCGGATGAAGTTGAATTAAGAGTTGGCGAACAAGTCAATCTCATCAGCTATCTACACTACCAAGGAAGAAGAAGGTTACGACTCATAGGCACCTACACGATAGTTGCCCAAGATCTGAACCACCCAAAAATTTTATATCTTCAGAAGAATGACCGACAGCAGGTCACAACGTTCGTCAGGGTCTCGAACCAACGAGTCCCGCCGACGAGAAGACGACCGACCAGAGGTAGACCGCGATGACAAGGACAGGACCCGATATTGGGCACAATACGTGACCCAAACAGATATCGAGACACCCCAGGCGAAGATTCTACCGAATGCAGATACAGGAAGATTGGAAGCAGTACACCGCCTTGACGGAAGAATTCCCAATCGCATCATCATTAAAGGAAGAGATGAGAAAGGAACCATCATCCATTCAATATTGTTAGGAGCTCTCAAAAATGGCAGAGAGTTGTCAATCAATTTCGGGACTTACAAGAGAGAACCGCACTACTGTGGTTCCATACACTTCCCGGAAGACCAGAAAGATATTGAAGATGGAGTAAAGGCACCGGAAGAACTGGTCTACCTATTTAAAGGACAAGACTTTAATCCCACGCCAATCCGGAGGAAACCTCCAAATTGTAGACTAAGGAACCGACAGCCAGGAGATCCATGGTTAATACAACCGTACACGACGGAAAAGGATGTAGGAAACAACCTAATACCGGACGGAGACTATCCAAGGGACCCGTGGGCTTACAAGGACAGTTTACAAAGAGAAAGAGACAGTACAACAAAATACTCCGAAAGGAGAAGATTCACGGATAATCAGGAGTTCAGAACTTCAAGAGTACACATTTCCAAAGTAAGCGAATGGCCAACTCCACAAGAGGAACGGGAGCGAATGGCCCGAGAAGAAGCTGCCAGACGAATAGAAAGAAATTACGGACCGGCCAACCAAGACGAACCGGAAGACAGGAGAAGAGATACGCCAAGGAATGCAGCAAACCTAGCATTCAACCCTCCAGTTGGAAGAGGACGAGGGAGAGTAAGGGAAAACCGAGAAGAAGCCAGACCAGGAGGATCGAGAGGAAGTTCCAGAGACGGGTACAGCTCCAGGGACTCTAGAACACGGAAACGGGAACCCGACTCTTCATCCGAAATCCGGAAACGAAGGGAAAGCGACAGGTCACGTAACCGACAAGACAGCCCACCAAATGCACGGATACGAAGGGACAAGACCCCAACACAACCACAACCCCCGAGGGAAGTCAGAAACAAAACAGAGAGAGAGTCACAGTTGGTAACACCAATAGCCTTACCAGTACGAACGTACACGGAGGCGGTAAAAACACCAACGCCAACAATACTCACCAGAGTCGACCCAACACCACGACAACCAGCCGTCATCAGCGTACGAGCTGAGACGCCTACAACAACGCCGGAGCCCATCCCACCACCAGTGCATGTAACACTCTGGAGCGACGAGATGGAGGAGGAAACGGTAGAGCCACCTCGAGGACCAGAGACAGACGAGTCATCCTCAGAGTCGGAAGAAGAAGACGAAGAGGAAGAGATGACGATACCACAATGCGCTAAACAGGGATGTGAGAGGCCCCGACACGTAATTACAACAATTAGAGGCCCACAGGTGCAGGAGGAATGTGAACACCATCACAAAAAGCGCCTGAAGAAACAAAAGAAAGTTAAGAAAGAAATACGAAAAACAGTGGCGGAACTGTTTGGACCGACACAGATGGTCAGCCCAATTCCGTCAGGATGGCCACGAAACCTCGTATGTATCCAAGAGGACTCAACACGAGCAGGCCGACACGAAGAACTGATCAGAAAAATTAAGGACCAAGAACAACTAATACACCATCTAGGTCTATGCAATATGGACGTCGCTGCCATACAGAAACAAAAGGACAAGCTAACAATAGAACTATTGGAACACCGTCAGAAATGGCTCGACTGGAGAAAGACAGTAAATTTTCTACAAGTCTGCAGGGAATCTCAGATTGACCCAGCTACGAAAGGATTTCCGATCACAACGAGAGGTTGTAGACCTAGTTCTGCCACGTCAACAGCAACTTCCGGAGAGCTGGAGCGAGTGATTGCTCAGGAAAATTCTTCAGCCCAAGGGAATGCCAGGGCAGCAGGATCAGCACCGGATGTGCCACCATCACCAGGACAAACTGTCGAGATTGCAACTTCAGATGCATTTATACCAGGACGATACCAACCAAATCTCAGTGACACAGAAGACTCCAACGAGACCGGAGGAGACGACGAGCAGCACTTTAGCTCAATTCCAGTGCATCCAGCCAAAACGACGTAGCAGATAGCCACCAACTTTCCCTGGCAGACTTCGCAAACTCACCTCAGTACGAGACCATCATCATAGACGGGGACGACGAAGAGCACATCCCGGCCAACGCATCAATCCAGACCCCACCTCATACGCCAGAGATGGCAGCTCAGGCCGGCGGAGGAGGAGGAGGACGCGGGGGACCCATCCCAAGGATCGGTAACAATGTGTTCTCAACACTTCTCATTTTGGGTTTAATAACATCTGCAATAGGTCACCAACACGGGAAGAAGCAGTTGAAAGACACGGAAATGCAGATGGAACCCAACCTAATCCATGGTCACCACAACGCCAGTGGTGGGCAAAAATAGACGAATTAGATCCAGCCAGTATAGAAGGTCAGGACTACACCCACCCTAGCTTCACGAACACGGAGGACGAGGACGAGATAGGGCACTACGACCCATACGACTTACCAGATTTCCCACCAGCATGCAACGCAGCACCCCGTTACCAGGCCTTTGGCTCTGACACCGCACGAAGACTATGGAAGAATAGCGTCGTGAAGGGCGTAGCAGGCGTTGTAGGAATCTGTGCAACAGGAATTGCAGTGATGGGAGTCTATGTATCATCATTCATGAAAGCCATCAGGTCACCCGGAATCCCACCTCAGACGGTCAAAATTCCACAAGATTGGGTACTCATCGAAGCACAACTTCAGGACCAAAGACCAATCTGGATGATAATGCCCGTCAACGCCAGCGAGGAGAAGGAGATGGAAGAATTCCTACGTGACCCGGGCAAGGCAACGACAGCGTTACCAGGAGTAATTACTCCACGGAACGCACATTACCTGAACGAGACTTCACCAGCAAAGCTCTGGAACCAGGCAGTGAAAGAAGAGATGGCCACGAAAGAAAAGAGGGAACGACGGCACGCCCCAGAACCAACGTCAGAGGAGGAGGACCGACGACAGGTGGAACGGGACCGTCTGAAACTACCCCAAGTTATCTGGATTATGTCAAACGCCATCAATAGAACACACCACCTGGCCCAACAGGCTTTGAAAGGAATCGCCATAGGATTCTTAACAAAATATGTGCCACTACCCCTAGATTGGAAAATCGATTTTTTCGATAAATATGAAGGTGAAATTCAAAACGTAATAGGTGAGGTAGTACAGGAGGCACTGATACACGAACCAACGGCTAGAAGGACCAGAAGAAGCATTGTCACAGGCGACCATCTAAATCAGGTGCAACGACAAATGCAGACGGACCCACATACCTTAACACAAGGAGAAGACTACGTCCATCCGGTACGAGATGTTGCTATAGGTGAAGTAATCTACTTCATGCTCGCAACTACCTTAACGGACGCAAATTGGACCATCACCCTTCTCATTCCACACGTTTATAATGGCGTAGAGCACATCGAGGACGATGAGCTTCACCAATGGGAGGTAGAGACACAACCGAGTGTGCTCCATGACCACCCGCTATTCCTGAAGGAGGAGGCAAAACAGGCCCAAATACGGAAGAAAAGGACAGCTTTCGTAGGACCCACCAACGCATGGACACCAATGGCCTACAGTCGAGAGTTCCTGAAGAAACAACTCCAACAAATGTTGACACAAGTGGAAGAAGAAGAGACAACTTCATCATCTTCAGGCCGACCTACAGGAATCTTGCAACAACTGGTAAATTTTTTTATTAGAATAATGTTGTACATCGCCACCACCTTCGGAATGGATACTGGAAAGGACAAGCACCCAATCCTAAAAGAAGCCACATCACAACCAACAGAGGAACCGGCTTCAATCTCAGAAGAGGAATGGATACTACCAACTTCGGAGATATCCATTACCTCCAATCATGGAACATCACAACTAGACAGGTCAGGCAGACCAGACATCGTCGACAGTACACCACTGGACCAACTCTCAAGCATGGTGGCAGGGTTGTCATCAAATAATGCAGCAGCTACAGGACTTCCTTTAAGCGAGGAATGCATCTCATGTCAAGCAGCGCCCATCTTCCAGGCTTTACTCCAGGACTCCGGATCATGGAGCTGCAGAAGATGCAGCCACAACAACACAGCACAAGCAACTACAGCCACCCCAACGCCTCAAGACGAAACAGCAAGAGTCTGTAGTCTATGCAGAGACGGAGTCGGATCCATGGCGCTACGGGACAGCAACAGAAAATGGAGATGCGTGGAATGTGACGGCATTCTGAACGAATGGGGAACGGCAGAAGAACCACCGCCGCAGGTCGAAAATACGACCGAATCGGATTCACCAAGCTCACCGGAGCCCGAAATTTTTACACATCTGTGTAATGGAATCAGGACAACAACCACAACGCAGATACCTTGTGAAAGTTGGACATGCGGGACCTGCCATCTCACCACCCATTCAAGCAAGAAAAAGAAAGCAGATAAGGAAGCTGAGAAAAGGTACGAGAGACTGAAAGGACTTCCAGTACAGTACGTTCGACGAACAAGACCCGAATTGGACCGAATATTCGGACGCAGCACATTACCAACCTGCTCATTCACCATGACAGGAAGACTACAACAGGCACGACAGCTAAACCCAGCAACAAAAGACAAGGAGAGACCAGGACAGAAAATCAGGTCAAGAAGTGTCTCACCCGAGACACAAATACCATCCCGATTAGATGACGAAAACCCTCCGGAGGCGAGTAGATCGCCCTCCGTAAATATCAACAACCTTAACACCCAAGATAGGTTAACTCCACCAGGTGAAAACGCCAGGAAAAGGAGGAGAGGTCGCCAACGACGGCGAAGACAGGGAGATGACCATGAAAACCAGGAGGAACCGGAAGTAGATGAACTACGGGAACCGGATGGACCACCTGGATACCAGAACGATCCTAACGTGCGATTTATTGACTTGTCTAGCGCGCTTTTTCACATTGACGATCACGGTTGGATGGTCGGTACAGGATGGGAAAGAAATCAACCTGAGACAGTCATCTTCACACACCCAGACCACGCACGAAGATTTCAAGACTTGGACGTGGTACAACGATACATAAAGGACTTGAAAGAACGAATCCAAAACCCACTGGACCATACTCCAGACAATTCACTGGACGACACGTTAGATGACATCTCAGTGGACGAGCGAAGGCAACGTCACCAACCACGTCAGGACCTTAACCAACTACAATGGAACATCCCGCTAACAGGAAGGAATCGAGACGTGTTCCGCAGGTGTGGGAAATGTCGGAGACAATTCCCCGAAGACCCGGAAAAATTTCCAGCATGTGACCGAGAAAGGAGATACGATCCGACCCCAGAACAACATTTAGTTAGTTGGGTCAATAGAATGTATCGGGAAACCTTCATAGGAAGACTGCATGCACACCCTTTAAACAGACAACCCCCTCAAATTAATTTGGAACAACTCCAAAAGGCTCTGAACACAATTCAAAAGCCACCCGTCAATATCAGAGAGTCAAATCAAGAATACTACGAGCAACAGGAAGGTATTGACTTCAACGATAGACGGGAAGTCATTCGGGAACGACGAGCTCTGTTATACGAGGCAATGGACAGACCAACGGATTTTCGCCGCCTAGACGCAAGGGAAAGGGACATCCTACTATTATATGGACAAACTCGGAGGAACATCCCAATGGAAAATACCCGCCTGGAGACAATGGCAGGGAATCTCAGCATTTCTCCCGGAGCAATGATTCCTAGGCTTTGGACAATCTTGTTCAACGGTCAGCAAGGAAGTCACCGAGGAGCTACCGTCCCACCTAGATTGGAATGCCGAGAGCACCAAGGAACGCTTCACGGACTAACGGGAAATGAAATACGAAGTCTACTCACACGCATGTGGTACGACATAGGATCACAGCCAACATGGTTGGAGCAACAGACTTGGATGGAGAGCTTCCTGGTGAAAGGTGAAGCAATCGCCCCACGAGGAGAGAAAGCCTTGGAGATGTTGGCAGACATACCTCCGCACTTACTCAGCTTCACGGAATTCGCAAGCATGGCAGAGAGGATGATAACCCTATACCAACAAGAGGCAGCGATAGAGGAATGGCAAGGCCTACAGTCATACAATCAGAGCACCGGAACCCGACCAAATCAAATTTCAGAAATATTACAGGAAATAGGGCAATGGGAGGATTGGATGTTCGCAATGACAAGCGCAGCTGAAGGAGAGAAGCCAACAAAACTTCACGCGCAAAGAAAGGCGGGAGGAGTCATCACAATGCGACAACCCCGAGGAGCGGGAAGGTTTCTCTACCTAGACGAACTCGTGACGGTCAGAATTTGGGAGAAAGAACAATTTCACCGGACACGGGAAAGAATTAGCGAACGACCAGCAGGACCCCATTACCAACCCTACACCATGAGAGAACAAGACGAACGAAGACCTGGAGTGACTTCAATACATCTAGTAAATCAGGCCATAGAAAGATTTCAAACACCATTTTGGCAGTCATTAGTTGTGGAAGCCAGGTTAGTAGAAAGAGAGTTAGAAAATCTAGTCCACACGCTGGGAGAGCGCACGGACGTCGAGATCATCTTCAGAGACCCCGGACAGGATGTCATAAACACGGCTCCTAGAGGAGACCCAGTTTACACGACAAGACAAATGCCGTACCTTTCCATCTCAATACCAACGGAAAGGGAACAACTCATACGAGAGTTGCGGAGGACACGGTACAACGCGGAACGAGATCTACTTCTAACAAGGACTCATCCATTCATAGTACTGTCCTTCCGGACGAGAATAGACGAAGAAGCAGAGTTGGACACCCTGAAGGGACCGTCCAACCAGGAAGAAGAACGTCAATGACCTAACCAGGAGAACGTTGGCCGACTACCAACAACTGAGTCACGGCCACAAAAAGAACCAAGCGGGGAGCTAAATTACTCAATGACGGAAGAAAATTCCTGAGGGGAATGTAGACTAGATCACTTCTGTAAAGGAATGACCTAGCGTAGTTACATTTAACATGACCTTATGTAATATCAACCATCGGGATTTACGGCGGATATTACATAATCAGTCAACAAAACAGTATAACAATAAGAGAAAATTAAAGAAAAATAATAACAAAATGTATCGAAAAACAAAACAAAAAGATGAGGAAAGTATTAACTATTTAATGATCTCAGATTCCTAGGATGTGATAGATTACGCCACAGGAAGTTACAGGTCAGATCTCAACCTAGATCTCGACCGCAAAAAGAATTTTTCCGCGTTCAGGAAACTTATAAACACTAAACAAAAGAAGGGTATAAGACCGAGACTCTCAGCCGAGAGTTCTCATAATCACTCCAAACACTCTAGAGAGCTCAAAACCTGAGACTACTCAGTGGAAACTCAAGACTTACCCGGAAAATCTTCTCGGAACTACCCGACATGAAGTATCAACTACTTTTGTGCCTCACAATGTTGCTTATTGTGACGGACGTAACAGTGGACAGCAAGCCTGTGCCAAGGCCCAACCCGGAGCCTGTACCACCATTGATAGCAGCAATACTTGCAGCAGGGGGATCATGGTTGGCAAAATCCATGATACCAGCGATGGCGGTAGGAGGAACGGCCATCACAGCCTCAGTCATGATGCAGAAGGATCCGGAAGTGCATATACTTCACCATAACGAGGAAGGAGATCTTCAAATAGTTCCATACGACCCGGAAGCACCAAGTGTCAGGGCCCGGGAGATGATGGAGCAAAACCAACAACAAGCCATAAGGCAAGCTCAGCAACCGCTGATGCAGCCACGGTTTCAGGATGAACGTCCACCATGGGTACAGGAGTTCATGGAGGCGAAGTGGAAGCCCAATGAGGAACCATCACCCGAGACGGACTACACCATACTCATCATTGGATCCATAGGAGGAGTCTCAACAATCATTATTACGATTGTAACCATCATCTTTTATCGGATCAGGAGTATGCAGAAGAGAGGCAGCCATCAGCTAGTACGGGACCAGGAGATGGATAATGTCGCAACCGCGGCTTTAGTTCAGGATTCCGTAGAGCAACTGATGGGATGTAAGCTAGTGAGACCCACTACAACCAATGCCACCCGGCAGACAAGCAGAGCCACGTTGCAGATCTGAAGATACAAGCAGCAAGGGCAACGCAAGAAAGAAGAAAGAAGACAACGAACACAAAACAACTATATTCATCAAACTGTATGGATAAACATTGTTACATTATTTATTTATTTATAAATGACATATTAGGTAATTTTAAGATAGGATAATTAGATGTAACCTAGAATAATGACTCAACTTTCCGTTGTATTAACATCATGCGAACCAATTATATAAACAATTCCACCAACGTTTCGCAAACACCTACAAGTATCAAGGTTAAAGAACCAAGTTTTAGACACATCACATTCATACACGAGAATTTACACATATATATCATCATGAGTATAACATGCATATTATCAAACGGCAACATTTGACAAGAAACCAACTTGAAAGGTTAGGACTAGTAAACTTTGTAGCAGTCCGCACCAACATGAAGGTCACTCATCAGTTTCACCTTTGTCCAACGCATTCAATTGAACAATTTGGATAAAATGTTTATCTCTCAACAACCACGAGTAACAAGTTTTATTTTTGAATTCTATCCCCCGACATATTTTTAAGTACGCTTCAATAAATTCTGCCAGCAGAAGCAAAACAACTGCTAACTCATTGTTTTGGTTACCGGAGTGAACAGGCACTTGAGAAGGAAAAATGCTTTCTGTAAAAACACGGATACGGCAGGTTCAGGTTATTGCCGTTATTTCCATCGTAATTATTCACCAGAGGAATCAAGCAGACGATTTTGACAAGGTTCACGTTTTGCAATAGTGAGTGAGTAGGTAGTAGAGTGAAATTACAGCTCATTAATTTTCTCTCCCCACTTCTCACGCTAGCAAAAGTAAAATAATTGGGAAATCAGAGTTTGAGTAGGTTTATTAACGGTGTCACTAATTTTGCGCTTCTTAAGCTCTTGGGACTCTTCTTGGACACTAAACTTAGAAGCACGAGAGTTGACATATATTCACAAGTTCCTTTGAGATTTTTTTCGGACAGTGTTCTCGAGCAATTAGACTAGGCCACCTCAACCAGGTGTAGACGGTCAATAAAGCCGATAGAGCAAACTCGAGAGAACTCAGGAAACACTGTGAGTAGGATACATATAACTATGAGTTTGAGCACACACAATCACAGGTTACAATACGGAATAGTCACAGCATGAAGGTATGCCAAGCAGGGACCTTAGGTCAAGAAAGTAAATCCTAAGGGTAGCGTAGGCAGAATAATCCTCAGAACGATTCCTTATTTCTAAGAGGAGTATTATAATTTCATTAACTAACCTTATCAATATATTATGAAGATATAAGAAAACCATGGGAATGGTAGGGATACTCATATTAGTTTATTCCCTTCAACGCCGAAAGATATTTAGTATTGCAGACAGGTGACAAAGGATGTTCTGTTCACTCAGAATTTTAAGTTTCCGTATACAAACACGTTCTATTGGAATGTCAACAGGTTTGCACGATTACATGCCTAGTGTCCTTAAGACAAATTCTCCCTAGCCGTATGCGCTTTCCGTTGAGGACAACGCGATACAAATGTTAAATCTTGTACATAGGGAGGTCTACGTACATTATATGATCCTTTTAGCAGAACAACACCCATTCCATTGATCGGATAATTCTCCCCAAAGGAGATTTAGTTCGGTTACCTGCAGAATAATTTCTATTGGCTCTAAACCATTTTGATGAATCCAAACAGTCATTCCCTTGACCAGTAAGTCAGGTGTAGCGCTCGCTCTCCACTGGAGGAGGCGAATTATTTACTTGCAACAAGTGTGTACAATTTTGTGGAAAAGGTAAACTTTATATCGTCTTTGGCGATGAACGTCACAAATAAAGCATGAGATTCAATTCAATAAGCGGCTGAAGGAATTTGGTGATAAGTATTACCGTTTAAAAAGAAATACGAACCCCAACCCAATATAGACACATGATCTAAATCAGGAATGCGAACATTTTCGCTAGCTGAATTAGTACATTCAACACAAAATACAGTATCCAAAACTTTCATTCATTTATTATTTATTTTTCCAACACGAAAACCCAGTAAGGATAACAAATTGTTTTTCAGGCACAGCGTACACAGTTACAGCTTGCCACATAAACTCCAACCCTTTAGTAAACAGTGAAAGTCTCAAGTTACGGTGATGAATATTATTCATCTGGACACAATTTTCCACAGAAGCAAGAACGATTGTCGAAGTTTCACTATTTTCGATTTCTAAGACAAACTTTCTAACGACTTCATAAAAACGATATCAATATCCCCTATAACACATCCCGAAACAATTTTTCAAATCCTGACGCGTTTAAAAGAATACCTTTCATCAACATGTTGAACGTGAGTATATCCACTCGTTCATTCCCTTGACCAAGAAATCTGAAATTCAGTTTAAACCATCATTTCAAGTTACTCTGAACAGGCAAATGCATTCAGAAGAGTCACCGTTCGAAAGGTATATTAGAACTTGGCAGGGGTTTACCTACCAATGCCAAGATCTATAGTATCGAACGCGAAACCGACGGAGAAAGTTCAGAGGTGAAAAATAATTACAGGTAAAGATAGACATTTGCACACTCTTGAGTATAGCAAGTGGAGTAGTTCCCACTACAAAGTCTTCGTAAATTTTCCGGATCCATACAAGCAACCCTAGATACTAGTGGTTTCTCCAAGAAATGATTTCTCGGTAACATGAGAAGTTTTTTACAGCAACTATAATCATCACCTTTGAGCTACGTTTCTGCTCTAAGTAAAAATGCTAAAGCGAGTATAATATACAAGGTATAACATTTACGACAAAATTGAAGATCTAGAAATCTAAGGCAAAGTCCGGAAAAATCACCTTAAATTCTTAAACATTAGTTTCTTCGGGATAGAATAGACATACATGGTTACATATACCGGATTGATGTCTATGGATGGTGCGTCAGAAAAGCACATCGTGCAGGGCGTTTCGTTTCTAAAGATTCATCCTATGTACTATTTCATGAGCAACAATACAACTCCATTGTGATTTGGCCCATGTCCTACCTCAAAAGATTGGCCCAAAGCAGCTTTGACCTTTTAGGATGTACGTACATCATCGTTATTAGGAAATCATTTAGGAAGTAAGGAAATTGACTAATAGGATGATGAGTTTTGACAAACCCCGACATGAAATTACTCACCGTCGCCAATGTCATGTACTCGTTTCGATCAACTGTCCGTTAGAAGTCATCCATCCGTTCGCAGTTTGTCCTACACGGTCTATGACTCACAAGAAAGATCGAAACTTAGGGGAAAAGAAGCACGCCATATAACATATATAACAAGTACAAGTATAACACAAGTAATGACAGGTCACGGCAGTATGATTTCATGGCACTGCACAAAGTATTTTTAAGATCGATTATAAGTTACAGTTTGCTTTTGACCCGTAGGTTAACAAGATCGAACAGATACTAGCTGACTTTCAGTTTCAGCTCACAATCCTCTCGTTATACAGCCAAAACATGGAATGCAACAATTCCAGTAACCAATGCTTTTCATCCCCAACCCCAATAGACGAGCGTCACAATTCAACAAACACAGAAATTAGTAAGTCACAAAGGAAAAATACTTTGTTTTCAAATCACATGTCTTCAATCCCAAAGGGATTAGCTCATGCACTTCTCTTTCAATCTCAAGTTCGCTCGAAAATTTAACAGAGAAAGTTTATAACTTTAATGGCAACAGTTTCTTCCGCACTAGTCGAATTCAACTCCACTAGACATTTCAATGTACAATATTTAGCACAAGGTTACTCACCACCAGTTCATCGACAATGAAAGCAGAATAGGAATTGATCCAAAATGAGCTTTACGACTGTTACAAAACATGCTTCCACCATATTTACGTCCATACCGACATTGAATTCTACAAATCTATCACCATAACTTGATGTAACATAGGAATGCACAACAACAATAGTAATAAAATACAGTAACCCCACAGAACCCACACACATATTAAATTGCACAAATGTTACAAAGGGACAATCTGCAACAAAATGGGTTTTTTCCTTTCACGTATTCTATTGTAAGGTCATACTCCATCTGTTTGTATACAACTTTTCTGAATAAAAACAATTGTGTTTAAATAGCAACAAGTGTAATATGATAATGATGTGCGAAAACCCCATAATCAATATATCGGAGTACAAATGAATATGTTTCGTCTAAACTTTGTAGAATCTACAAGGATAGTATTTATTACAAAATTGTCTGAGGATAAATATTACGAATTGAGAGATGACAGGTTAAGAACTAAGTGATGAACACACATGTAAAACCAATTGATAACATCATATATGTATCGATATATAATCATTGATGTAAACAAATACGAACAAATGTATGAAATGTAACATGAATGAAATATTGTGAAATTAACATTGAACTTGAATATAAGCATTGCCGAGGTCGACAATGACCCAGAAGAGGAATGTTACGTATTAATAATAAGAAAGGAATTACCTGAGTCAGAAATGCACGTAGGCAGTTAAACCTGACTCAGGACAAATCAACGGAAATGGAGCAAGAAGTAAACAATAAAGAGTTAGAGTTAAGTAGGTTAAGTAGCGTAAGCATAATTAGGTATAAACAATAAATGTTAGCTGTAAGTTAGAGTTAGAAAAAGACGAGGAGTTCAAATCTAGTCTTCAAAGGAACCACATCTCCAGGATTGGAACCCAGGGATTGGCAATGGGTCCATTCCGTCCGGAATGGAACCCGCCACGGACATCAGAAATCCCACGTAGTGGATTCTCAAGAGAAGACAGTTTCCAGAAATGGAAAGGATCCATTACCAAATTTAGTGTTAAATGTTAAGTGTTATAATTATAGTTTATGTCAGTTAAGGAACATTATTAAAGGCCGAATAAAAGTGAACTACACACAGAAATCAAAGCAAAGCAAACCAAGCCTCATTAGTGATTAGCGCCATAACAACATCATGGACATTACGAGCAGGGAATGAGGCGCCCGAACCGGGATACATCAAGTCCCTCTCTTTCTCAACCGGGGAAGGGAGGGCAGATGTAACAATATTTATCCTTCCCACTACCATGTGACGCGTACCTCTTTAACAACTGTAACAATCCCACGTCTCCCAAACATGTCTCTCTATTCTTTTAACTTGCTGCGAATCGTATAAAATATTATAAAATAAATGAACTCTGATTCGAGTCAGATCAGTAAAAGAAGACGAAATCATGCTAAAATATCCCTTGGAGTGTTCCATGATTTTTTTCGCGTCTTAAGCTTAAGGGGTTACTGTGCAAAAATGTAATATCTCATTGTTAACAAGTTATGATCCCGATTTATCCCATGCGGTCAGAATAGCCATAAACATAATTTGAAATCGAAGTGTGTTTTCAGGACTTTAAACGTCACAAATTGTTATATCAAAATTATTAGTTTCTTCTGACGGCTAAATTTTGAGGGTTGATTCAGTGATCAAACCAAGTACGATAAATTCATTAGGCGTTTTTCGACATTTATTAGGACTCCGTGTATATAGCAATCGTTGTAGGGATTCATTCGAGTCAAATATTATTGTATGTCAAATATTTGAGGAACCAGTAATACGTGGGACGAGTTTTTAATGTTGCAATCAAAACATTTGGCTTAGATTAGAAGGGTTAGGAAACATTAAAATGAATCCACGTGCAATTTGTTACAACGAGTAAAATTGTGTTTATTAACACTAGAACGCACATGAAAAAATGGCGATATCAAAAATCGTGGCTTTTCCGAGTCTTTTCTCCTAAAGATGAAGGACACCGCACAATCCTGACGAGAATATTCCCCCTGTTAGTTCTCGATAAGAAAGGAGTGGAGGATGCACCCTGAGGAGTAGATCATTTTTGATAACTGGTTCAAAGAAATCCTAAAACAGGATTCGGAGATATTCCGGGTTAAAGTTAGGGATTGTGCACATTTTACGTTTCACTTTTGGGGGAAGAAGGGTCTTGAACCTGATGATTTTGTGTACACCAGGGGGGTGGGGGTAACCTTGTTGATGATGTTTCACCTATTCTCAGAAAAATGTGAAACAGGGATAATTGTTACTCAGTATTTTTCGTAGCAAACTTTTATTGCTGAAAGACCGCTGATACATTTTGTATACATACGTAAGTCATACATTAGTACACATCACTGACAACCATGAGTATTCCGAAAAATCTTGGCTTATGTAGGAATGGCTACAAAATCACGTCCGTCAATCTCAGTATGTTTTGCAAATATTTCGTTCTCACAATTCCAGTTACTGTCGCCCTTGGTCCTAACAATACTACAAGCGCTGACAGTGTCAACTGTGTACATGCTGGTAATATTACAGGAAGTGTTGACATAAAAGAAGCCAGCATGTTTCATGTATTTTAAAATTATTATTCCTGTAAGCACCACAATCATACCAAACTTGTGATCCTAAAAATCCTCAAAAAATGAGTCAAGAATGGTGTCAAAATATATCTTAGACAAACTGTTGACCAAAATTAATTTGGTGTGCCTAAAGTACAAAATCTCAATATGATTTACAAATAATTCGTAGTCATCCCAGTTATTGTAGTCCCTGGCGAAGCAACTTGGTCAAAATTGTAATACTGAACTTTGTCCCTGCTCCTGCGCTCTTTAAGCAGGATGTTTCAGGAGTTGTAATTTGTAACCACTAATTCATCTGATAAATTTATTGATTTATTAAATTTATTTTCTGATTATTTTATTATGTATTCGTCATGCTAAATGTCTGAAAACTATCCCCTATATGACAACCTTGAAAGCCAAACTTACCACATGTATGCAAATACTATTTTATAATTTTAATAATTTAAAACTGGTTACGTGATAAATTGATAGATACAAACAGTTTCCACAAAAGGCTTATATCTGGCGACCGCTAACAGTTGATACTTCAAGACCAGAAACCTTGTTAGCTGCAGACACCGGTGTTTCGTCCTATTTGGGACTCGTCAGTACAGCGCAAACAGAAAAAAATGAATAGCGACTGACTTCGTGAACCGTCAGTGGCAGAATGAAGATTGACGTAGAAAATAAAAATATTATTTTCCCAACTTCAATTGCTGCTCGAAATAATTAAATAATATATTATATTTTGTTGCATATGAAACACCCAAAAAAGAGCTGCTCAGAGAAGTTCGTTAGAAAGCATCTCGAAAAGCATTGAATATGTTCCTCAAAGTTATAAAATGTAGTTTTAGTCAGCATGTGTGTAGCGGAGTATTCGTCGGACTCACCGATAGAGTTATTGGAAATATGGCTGACTATAGAATCAGAGCGAATTTGCCGATACTACAGATGTTAAAAGTTTATTTTTTAATAATAATAGGCTCTTTGCAAAAACACCAATTGCTATTATTTTTTCCGTTTTGTCCGCGAACAGGAAACCAAAATAATATGGCTCATCCCCACCAGTAATCCTTTGTAGGTCTTTTTTAGTATTTCTCTTTTCTTCCTTCAAAATTTATGTTTTTCACACGAACACCCCAACCGATTTACATCAATAACTAACTCTCTTACGAGTTTTCGACGACACAAACAATGATAAAAAAAATTTTGAACGAAATCCGTCGAGTAGTTTTTTGTGTATGTTTTTGATTTGATGACATTTACAGGGGAGGGGGAGGGGGTCACGGAAAAATGACTTTAGGATGACGATAGGGTTTAGGGTCCAAAAATCGTGAAAAAATGTAACGTAATAGGTGCACACTCCCTAAAAAGGACATACTTTTATCCAGCAGTCATGAAAAATAATGAGCTGCTGGAGATGAGAGCGGGTCTTACAAAATGCAATAGTAATCTCTAAGCTGCTGCTGCTAAGCTAAGCTGCTGCTTGTAGTTGTTGTGTTCAGTGTCTTCTGCATGCATTTGAGTGTCTTCCCTTAAACTTGTTCTTTATTCTGCTCTGTTGTCGTATACTCACAAGTTGTTTTTCTGGCTGTGAAATAATACTGCCGATAATTTGATTGTGCCTTGTATAATCAAGTGATTGCATAACCTCACCTTTTATTATAATACTCGTAGAAGATTGTTCCAGGAAAATAATTATTATAAATTGTTATATTGTCATTTGTAAATAAAAAATCAAGGTAAGAGTCCCCATTCCGTTCTTGTTATTATTGTGATATAAAATTTAAATCTTTACTGAAGCCTTCCAATTTTTATTAAATTGTCAACCCTCAAACCGACTTGATACAGATATCTAAAGCCATCAGAAATCGACGGAGTAAATCAGACTGATTTTGGATTGGGACGATAAGGAAGAACAAAAGTGGAATCAATTTTCGTAAGTAATTAATTATTATTGATAATATGTATTTGATAATAATTTACGGATCATGAATTGCTCATTTAAAAAATTCGTTAATAATTTTGAGAGTGTATGTGAATTTCTCTTGTGTTATGACAATATTGGGAAATAGGAGCAATGGTTATGTGAAGATTTTGAGGTGTATTTGACTTGTGATTTTGACGTATCGTATAGTTTTTGAATATTTTTTTTTGAATTTCAGGGAGTGTCCGTCAAGTTAGCCGGAGTTAGCATACAAACCATTGGAATACATACATATGAGCCGGAGTAACCATAATCAGCAGACTTTGACTGAGAAGTACGATTTTGTATAAAGACTGGTAATGACTACCGGCACATAAATAAACACAGCGTCTCTCCCTAAGACCCAAACCTTTTAAGCACATAGTTACTTTCATAGTACCTATGGCACACGACACAACCATGTTTTCAACTCAATATTTACTACAAGTAGTAAGCCCTGTACGCAATGTACCTGTACCGAAAAGGAACCAAAAAAATTGTCCCTGGGTACAGGTACCTGGCAATACCTGAAACTGAATCCGGATCCTTGTTTTGAGATTATAAGTATTTGTTGTAACTCAGGGGTGGATTTAAGGGGTGGCCCATCTTGGCCGGCCTGGGTAAAAAATTTAGGGCCAGGGTAAACAAATTTTGACCAAAGCCCTCAGATTGCAATCGTGTGTTTTTAGTATCTTTGAATCAAAATTTCTGATTTTAAAAAATCACATGAGAAATTTCCGCACTTTTTAAAAACTCTAAATTCAAGGGAAGCACGAAGCTTACATTGCAAACTTTTAAAAAATTGCTGACTTGCGTGTGCCGGCAGTCAAATCGGGAAACATCTGAAAGGGGTAGTGAAGGCGTTGTACACATATTACCATGCACGCATGAATTGCATGCGTATACATACAGCCAGTAGGGAATGTCGATTCAAAATGCCCTCGTACATATGCCTGCCAACTAGAGGTAGGATTAGGGCTTTTAAGTAACAATTGAATCCGCTGTGAAACCTTTATTTGCGTATTTTTTTTGTATTTATATACAACATCCATCCCACTCATCACATTCAATAAACGTGCACTCAAGAAGCAAAACTTCTTATTGGCTCTGAAAATTTGTGAAGATAAACTATCAAGCTCAGGAGATCGTTTCAAAATGTTGAATGTGTGAGTATTTAATACAGTAAACGATTATTTAGCTTTAGCATGAATATATGTACATGAAAGCAATGCTTGAACTCTGCGCAACGTCAAATATGCATGCAACCTATCTGTCCTAAATTCTATTGTAGTAGAATTATCGGGTCATTTTTAATTTCCGATCCGCCCAAAACCCGAACTGAAAAATAAATGCATGCCCAAGCCCGATCTTAACCCGGTTTCATTGATTTATTGCAGCCCAAACCCGGTCGTAGCCCGAAGTAAGTTCGTATTTGCAGCCCGAACCAGGCCAAAAACCCGGCCGGGTCGGGTTCGGGCCGGCCCAATTCAAAAAGCCCGCTTCCGGGCCCATCTCTACAGTGCCAAGCTGAATATGCTCAAAATGCCCGCCAACGTGCCATAGTTTCGGTAATATTGGCACATTGGGAAAATGCCCTGAACTCGTACAATTTTCTGCTGACCTGATTTATTTACCTTTGTGCTAAAACCGTCGAGTAATCGTTTCTAGTTATAAAGATTTGAGCGGGGTAGTGTGCAGTAAAAGTAGCGTCTAAAACGTCTGAAAAAGGTAACCGAAAATTTGAACTGAATATGCTCAACATGTCGTATGTGCCCAAAATGTAGGTATTTTCCCAAAGTTGAATGCCCAATGGCATATATGCTCATGGCATATTGATGCCCAATATGCCATGACATTTTCAAATCGACAATCCCTGACAGCCAGCATGCAAACATTGCTTGTTCGCTGTAGTGAATGAGGAGAGGAGATTCCTGCCAACGTTATACACGGGCAGCGCCTTTGTTATTAACAGAAAGCCCTATGACGCTCCACTCCTTGGGACCGTACCCCTGCTCAACTACTCCCGATTTCTTTTTTAATAATTTGGGTTCGGTTGGTTATAACCCGATAGTATTTGGCGTCAATATTACTCACACTATTTAAAATGCATGCATGTACATTGTATGTGCATATTTCAAAACAATGTTTCACCATGGGAATGACTGTTTTGAAAAAAACAAACCCAACGGTAATTTCATAAATGAGTTCAACATACTACAATAGTTACGTAAGAAGAGATGGCCGACCTGGCGCCGCCTTACGCGACACCCTTGCATAATCGCAATTTTTTGTAGTGCAGTATTTGCGATTCATTACACTGATGATTTTTGACATTTTCATTCCCAATACGACTCCATCCTAAAAGAAGTTACTATAGTATTGTCCTGTACTTAATACTCCAGTTACACCTGTTGTTTGTCAAGTTAATTAGCTCAACTTCGTTTAGAACAAAAGCATTAACATATCTACAAAAACAAAAGTTAAACAAGCTAATATGAAATAAAGGCAGGCTGTACGCGTGAAAAAAGTGTCACAAGAAATGATAAATATGTGGGGTGCTTTCCTGATTTCCCTGGTGAATATTATGTCCGTCCAGACAGGTACAGAAAGGTTCAAACTATGTTTATTGAAAAAACGGTAAGTGATTTTCAATATCCCTGTTCGCAAAAATAATTTACTTACAACACTTCAAATCCCCACCAAATAAGGTCATGCAATCAAAACACCCCTTTTTGCTAAACAAATTTTCCCTAAAACTCCCCAACAAATTTGACAATTTCTGCCAGAAAGCAAAAAGAATTTTTAAATCCCTGCTCGTAAAAAAATCCCATCCGTTTGATATTTCCGTGCCAATAATATTTTTCCTCGGCAAGATTCCTATCTTCCAACGAAAATCCGACCCCTCATTTGAGGTACTTGGACATCGGGTTAAGGTATTTCATACACTCGTACCTGTACATGATGCAATCGCTTCCAATAAGTATTCTTGTGTACACGTTCTGACATCCAAGGTTGTACCAAACTTTGCGGGTAGAAATTGCGTGTACCCACAAAGTACAAAACAAATTTGGATTTGTGTGTACCCACAAAGTACAAAACAAATTTGGATTTGTGTGAACCCACAAAGTACAAAACAAATTTGGATTTGTGTGTACCCACAAAGTAGTGAATAATTAAGCTTCAAAATTTATGCAACCACTTTGTACCTGAATCAGTATTTATGGGGGCGCTAGCTCGTCAAAACACCAATGTTTGTAGTAACACAAATCAGATTGCCGTAAGTGTCTAAACCCCTGGGTTTAACATTTTGTAGAACCTTCTACAACTGACCGGATGCATGAGAGATACAAATAAACATTATTTAATAATTCCGCGTGTGTAGTGACTTTTATTAAAATCATTTATTTCCACGGTAAGTTCCACTAACTCTGTGGAAATTGCGATTATGTGTTTGCTTCACATGCCGATCTTTCTCTTTCTGCTTTCCCACTACTGACTTCCGTTTTCGCTGTACACCCAACTTCCTTCTCTCCTTCCTAGTCAACGTGTTTGAATCGGTAGGTTCTTTCTACAATATTTGAACAAAGTAATTTTGAATGAAGTTATTTTTTAAACAAATAGCACAGTCATTGCAACCCAATATATGTACAAGAAGCTGGTTTTGGTTATTAGTTACAACATTTTTAGTATTTCGTTCAAACAAAAGGTTTATTCAACAGTTTTTATAACCTGCACAATTGGATGGTCTTCATCAACGGGTTCCATATCTCCAGGATTTGCAGTTTTAGCGACACCAACACTGTGTCTCACCTCGTCCGGATCTATTTGCCAAGGCCTCAAAGGCGTAGGTGCAGCACTACTGAAATCCCAGTCAGCTGCGTGCTTACCCCATAAAACCTCGTTATGGATTTCCCCATCGTACATTGGCTACAACAAATTACAAATTCAATTAATTAAATTATGTGTGCTATATATATTATTGAGACACACTGTATATTATCATATACGTGCTTACAACTTTATATGAGTCCAGAAAATGTGAACACTGTATTGCTCCTACATGTATTGTTTTGCAAAGGGTACAAGCGGTCTTCGGATCCATACTACAAGCACTGTCATTAGCAAAAACAAATAATTATTGTACTGAACATATATTTCGTTTCACATAGTTGTAATAAATCAGCTGTAGGGATTTTATTAAACAGCTAGTGATGCCGTGATGTACTCGGTGAGATTAACGCTGAAGTTCAGCAACATCCAGAGTGATGAAATGACAACTAGCTAATAAGCAAATACACAATATACAGTTCTAAAGAAAGCGGACACAGCAAAGCTCTCGCTTCAGCAACAGTCAAAGGGTATTTTAATTCACGGTCAAAATAAATAACTGCACGAAAGCAGAAATGAAAAACGGCGTAATTTTGGATTGGAGAGTGAGGTGTGAAAGTCTTCACGAGCAAGAGAGAAGTGAAGATTGTGAGTTAGAAATTGAAACAGGTAAGCAGGTAAGCAAAAATTCATGTTAGGATGAACGAATTCTTATTAATAGTAAAAGAGCTTCATTCTGGAACAGGAGCAAAGGCAAAGGTCCAGGTGCTTGGAAACAAGCAAACACAAAATATTATATTAATTACATGAACTCCAAAATCAGTTATGTCAATTAGAAACTTAAATATAATCGTGTACATGTCATTCTTACAGCACTGAATTATACGACTAACATCAAGTACCCAATTTATCGCCAGCAAACGACTGTAAACATATTAAAAGAAACTAAATTGTGAGTATTTCGTACACACTACAGATAAGCAATACTATAAAACGATTCAACTAAGTCATGTACAATACTAAAAGCTTTATTACACAAGCTACTCTACAAACATGATCAGAAATATGCATGATCGTTTATGTACGCCAAACCAATATTATGGAAACACTGGTTATACTATGGTTATGCTAATCGTACCATAGGAACTACCAATTATCATTTTGGAAACTATAGTAAGGTCTAAAAAAAACTAAATTTCAAACCCAAATACACATCACCAAATATCAATTTCCAGCAAACAAATTAATTCAATACTAATTCAACAATATCAGTTTTCAACATTCACTACTAAACAAACTAACGAATTCAACATCCAAAAGACAACATTAAAAAAGCCCAATATTATGCAAACATCGGCAAGCACATTTCTCTAACATTCGCGATTTAATGTGTACCAGCATGTACTTACAGCCACATAATCCTTAAATCGACCGGGTAAATACTTCATTAGCGGTTCCATGCCGTCATATCTAACAGGTTGTGCATTGTGCAATATTTGAAGTACGAAATGCCCCCCTACGTTTAGCGTATAACCTACAAGAGAATAAACACTTTGAAATAAATTAATTCGGAGTGGAATATCCGCAATCCTCTTTCTATGGGTATCCTCGGAGACCATAGTGCCATGCGTCAACTCAAAAAACAATACTGGCGAAGGAATTTCCGGCTGTTTATAGTTTACAGACTTGTCCTTGTGACAACTTCGACATACAGAACCTAGAAACGTTGTTGTTGCGTTTAATCTGTGTAGAATAAGTTCAATGCTGGAACCACATAAGGCAGTTATAGGAAAACTGCAAATCAAATACATTTAATTATCGTATTTCATAATTCGACATTTGTTCTAATAGTCGATGTAGTGACCGTATATCAATTATTATTCATGTTAAAAGTGTAGTAATAATGAATACACCTTCTGAATGTCTCGTACACACATGTACTACAAGAAGTCACTTGCAAATAGTCTTCAAACAGCCCATGGAGAGCAGCGAGTCCGTATTCCTCCTCACCATTCCACATGTCATTCAAAGCAGGTTTACTTTGTAATTCCCGATCAGTCAGAGATAACCATTTCTGTTTTGCAAGATTTTGAAATCCCTCTCTCAAACACTGAAGGGCATCAACAACTAATATCCTGCTTGCTGAACCATTGGAAATAAACTTATGAAAGTATGTGTCAGTCTCGTACAGATAAAGCGTCATAGTCATGATATTATCGAAAGAACAAGTGTTGACAAAAAGAAATGCACCATCATCTCGAGCTCTGGAACCCCAACTGTAACAAAAGCAACCGGTTTCAAACTCCAGAATACGTAAGAATACAATTAATATTAACTCACGGAATAAATGGCAAAGTGTCGAAAATCGATGCCACCAATTTAACTTTAGGTACATGTTTGCCTTTCTTCTTCCAGGATTCTGTGAGAACACATGAGCTTTCCTGTAAGGGAAGGAAAGACACGTTCGCAGGATTTTCGCAAGTCTGGTATGTGGACACTGTCGGGGTTACATTCTTCCTACGTCTTCCGGGTTTTCGTTGCTTATTTATTCCCTCAAGTTGTCCTAAGTAACGAGTGTAATCCGCCAGGAACCTTGTGCACCGCCCTGTAAACCAATATGTCTTTACTTCTTGATCAACTCATTTCGGACAACCAGTAATGTGATATTACAGAAAATACAACACATGATACCTTCAATAACATTTTTGGCTTCATGAACGTATCTGGCTAATGTCAGTTTACCATCCTTACACTGTTCGTGCCTTTTTACAACCTTGTTCCAATTTTCGACAGGTTCTTGTGTGTCGTTATGGCGGTGATCTCCACGCAATTCGAACATAATATGAGTGAGCATTGGTGTATACGGTAACATGTGCGTGCACAAGTAAGTGACAAAGCTTTCATTGTAAAACCTGTTTGGCGATAAAAAACATTCTACTTGGTCTTGTGCCAGTGAACTTATAACGATAGTCCGCAAATCGTGATAGAATCGTCCAAACGATGTTCCACGACATAACGTAGTATCCGAAAGATGTTGTACTAGATAGTTTTGATGCACTATTTCGTATTCTGTGAAACATTAGTACGTATAGTTTTTAAATGCAGACACACATGATGTTGGGTCGATTTGTAATACAAATTATCAAGTAAAGATGTTACCAAGTTGTAGCAATTTTGGTGGAGCGGATTGAAGAGTCGATAGCACCTGTGTAACACTGGGAACATCGGTTGGTGATAGACATAGAACGAATATCTTGCGAACGTAGTAGTTAGCCGTGTGGATATCGTAAGAATACTGATAACGGTTAAACAACTTCTTTATGATTTTCACACGCTCGTCTTCCTTTTCTACGTAACATTCTTCCAGTTTAGCGACAATAGCTTGGATTATGTGCATACGGCAAACATGGTGATTTATTTCTGAAGGTTTCCGGACCTTGAAAAGTTCTTCCCAACATAGGTTAAGATATGAGGATGTACTATGACCATTCCAGAACGTGTGAATAACTGCTGCTATGGTGGCTAAACTAAAGTCTGTTTCTATGCGTTTCATCCACCCAGATGGTCCAGTTTTGAAGTACGAGTCGACCCTGCAAGTGATCCGTAGGAAGTAAATAATAAAGATGAAAAACATTAGTAATAAATTGTTACAATCTTACGTAGTACGAAATACGGCCAAACCCTGGCCGATGGAGTCTGTATTCTGCGAATTACTTAAGAATTCACAAACTGCTATCGAGTTTGATTTGTCAGCTGGGTTGGCAATGACCAATGCATACATCAATATTTGACTATCCCCCAAATTCTCAGTAAGATGTCGAACAACTCCTCCGGTTGCATCCAAGTGAATAACGGTGTGTTGTTTGCGTTGCTTAAATGTCTTTAAAACATCCATTTGTCTTGTGGTCATCATAACAACGTGCAAAGGTTTAATGCTATACCCAATGACAAACTCAGCTAAACTTCTGTCCGTATAAATCCGTCGATGCAGGTCCACAGTGGGCAGACTATCAGTATCTCGTTCTTTAAGCATCTGAAAGCAAATGCATATGTATTTATTTAATCGAAATAATGGAATGCATGTACGCTTTACCTCATGCCTTGCTTGTCGCAGTACTTGTCCGCGCGGAACTGCTGTAAAATTGCCGCATCTTTGAGCTAAATCATCAGCTTTGTTTGCCATTTCCGTTGCCACTGCATCTGCATGTCTATAACGCAAATGTTCCTTAAATGCTGCTCGATTCTCGGCTTGCAATTTATTGCTGCAAACTCTTAGCGGCTGGTGGTTAATAGTGCCCGTACAGCTACGAATATATCAACTGATTTACAACTTACCTTCAACCTACATTATAAATTCAAATTTGCTTATACACTTACACGACTTTAAAGAGTACTTTTGATTTGTCGGCATTAAAATTCCCAGTGATCCGTATAGTCTCCCAGCAGTGTGGTTTATGTGTACAGTATCCATCTAAAACGTACAAGTGGCCTCTTTTCCCGGTGGAAACATCCTGCCGTTTGCAGTTAGGGACACAGCATGGATTGACCTTGTTAAATTTCCTCCTTAATATCACGTCCAGCCAACCTGGACGCATACCAAATGTTATTTTGCCATGGCGATTTCGCGTCTCAACATAGCTGTCCCAAACCTTTTTCTTGACAGTAAACTGGAACGTTTTCGGGATAAGCACTGTTGTGTTGCTAGTCTCGACTTGTACTGAGTCACCGTGGTCTATGAAACAGTCTGCAGTTAGATGTCAAAATGTTATCAATTGAAAGAAACCAGAATCATTACCTGTATATTTGGTGCCGAAATCATCAAAACCTGCGTTCTCGTCTTCAACAACCTGTGCAATATCCATCTGGTCATTATCTGTTTGAATCTCATGTATGTTTCTGTTAGGCGTAGAAGGCGGTTTTTCACATACGAACTCTAAACCCAAGTCTTTGTGCGTGGAAGTAAGTTTGTCGCCGCTTTCGACATTTTCTGTCCTTGTACTTGCCAGGGCAGCCTGCAAACCCATATCTGCAAACAGAAACATTTATGTGGAATCGATTTCCTAAAAATATAGAAGTTACGTGTTACATGATGTTGACCTTTCAGTGGTCTGCGGCTGAGATTAAAGTCTCCCGCAGATGTCCAGAAACTTGAATGTATTTCCCGATTGTTGCTTGTTTGGCTTACATCTGAGACTGGAGACGGAATATTTATAGCCAACGTGCGTGCGTTTTGTTCTTGGCCATCGTCGGATTTAACTGAGTGATTATCGTCGTCTTGGTCCATTGTAATTGAGCTGATATTTGCCCTTACACCTACACAACCATGTCAAGGCAACACAGTTCACTTATTTATACCGATCTCGAAACAAATTGCGGAAATCGTCGACACTTACCACGAAACGTTTGTAAAAATATGGAGGGATAACGGATCCACGAATTTCCTTTACACCTGGGGCATTCGTAGTTGCCGTCTTTTGCAACTGTCTTCCTATTTACTCGAATGCACAAACAATGGTACCATTCCTTACACTTTCCACATTCCACCATGTCCCCAGACGAAGATCCTTGACAAATGCAGTAAATGGATCTGCTGGCGTTGGGCGTAGAACATGCGGGAGGTGGATCCAAGCACACTACGGGAGTACCGCGTAAACCCAAAAATGCAGCCTGCAAACAAAACATACGAAATGTATCTCACTCTTTTCTAAAGAACAATAGCTGAAATACTCACTTTTAAAGCGGAATGCTTCCTAAGATACCAACTTGACAAAAACTTCCGATCCCTCTCGAGCTGCTTTGGGTAAAACTCAGCAACCAACTGTCCCCATAGATCTGATTTTCGGTAGTAACCAGCAGATTGCCAACCATCAGCGTTATTACAAATCTTGCTCATAACAGATGCTATTTCCGAAGCGGTACACCTGCTCCATTTGGCACCTTTACGATAGAATTTCCCACGTTTCACTAGACCTAAACTGATGTCCCCAGTTTTGTCGACGTTCGCCATCTACCAAATTAAAAAAAAATTGACGCAGGCAAAAGGATCCGACGGCGAATTTGATTCTGAGGTCAGAATTGATTCCGGCCAACCGGGATAGAAATAAAACTGGGGGTGCCCTTATTTTCGCGGGGTTTTAAATTTTCAAAGATTTTTAAAAAATTCGGATTTGTCCAAATTCAAATAAAATTAATGAAGGCAGAGGAAATTGACCACGGAGAATTTGATTCTGAGGTCAGAATTGATTCCGGCCAACCGGGTTAGAAATAAAACTGGGGGTGCCCTTATTTTCGCGTGGTTTTAAATTTTCAAAGATTTTTAAAAAATTCGGATTTGTCCAAATTCAAATAAAATTGATGAAGGTAGAAGTAATCGACCACGGAGAATTTGATTGTAATGTCAGAATTGATTCCGGCCAGCCGGGTTAGAAATAAAACTGGGGGTGCCCTTATTTTCGCGTGGTTTTAAATTTTCAAAGATTTTTAAAAAATTCGGATTTGTCCAAATTCAAATAAAATTGATGAAGGTAGAAGTAATCGTCCACGGAGAATTTGATTCTAATGTCAGATTTGAATCCGGCCAGCCGAGTTAGAAATATAACTGGGGGTGCCCTTATTTTCGCCTGGTTTTAAATTTTCAAAGATATTTAAAAAATTCGGATTTGTCCAAATTCAAATAAAATTGATGAAGGCAGAAGAAATTGACCACGGAGAATTTGATTCTGAGGTCAGAATTGATTCCGGCCAACCGGGTTAGAAATAAAACTGGGGGTGCCCTTATTTTCGCCTGGTTTTAAATTTTCAAAGATATTTAAAAAATTCGGATTTGTCCAAATTCAAATAAAATTGATGAAGGCAGAAGAAATTGACCACGGAGAATTTGATTCTGAGGTCAGAATTGATTCCGGCCAACCGGGTTAGAAATAAAACTGGGGGTATCCTTATTTTCGCGGGGTTTTAAAATTTCAAAGATTTTTAAAAAATTCGGATTTGTCCAAATTCAAATAAAATTAATGAAGGCAGAGGAAATTGACCACGGAGAATTTGATTCTGAGGTCAGAATTGATTCCGGCCAACCGGGTTAGAAATAAAACTGGGGGTGCCCTTATTTTCGCGTGGTTTTAAATTTTCAAAGATTTTTAAAAAATTCGGATTTGTCCAAATTCAAATAAAATTGATGAAGGTAGAAGTAATCGATCACGGAAAATTTGATTCTAATGTTAGATTTGATTCCGGCCAGCCGGGTTAGAAATAAAACTGGGGGTGCCCTTATTTTTGCGTGGTTTTAAAACTTCAAAGATTTTTAAAAAATTCCGATTTGTCCAAATTCAAATAAAATTGATGAAGGTAGAAGTAATCGACCACGGAGAATTTGATTCTGAGGTCAGAATTGATTCCGGCCAACCGGGTTAGAAATAAAACTGGGGGTGCCCTTATTTTCGCGTGGTTTTAAATTTTCAAAGATTTTTAAAAAATTCGGATTTGTCCAAATTCAAATAAAATTGATGAAGGCAGAGGAAATGGACCACGGAGAATTTGATTCTGAGGTCAGAATTGATTCCGGCCAACCGGGTTAGAAATAAAACTGGGGGTGCCCTTATTTTCGCCTGGTTTTAAATTTTCAAAGATATTTAAAAAATTCGGATTTGTCCAAATTCAAATAAAATTGATGAAGGCAGAAGAAATTGACCACGGAGAATTTGATTCTGAGGTCAGAATTGATTCCGGCCAACCGGGTTAGAAATAAAACTGGGGGTGCCCTTATTTTCGCCTGGTTTTAAATTTTCAAAGATATTTAAAAAATTCGGATTTGTCCAAATTCAAATAAAATTGATGAAGGCAGAAGAAATTGACCACGGAGAGTTTGATTCTGAGGTCAGAATTGATTCCGGCCAACCGGGTTAGAAATAAAACTGGGGGTGCCCTTATTTTCGCGGGGTTTTAAAATTTCAAAGATTTTTAAAAAATTCGGATTTGTCCAAATTCAAATAAAATTGATGAAGGCAGAAGAAATTGACCACGGAGAATTTGATTCTGAGGTCAGAATTGATTCCGGCCAACCGGGTTAGAAATAAAACTGGGGGTGCCCTTATTTTCGCGTGGTTTTAAATTTTCAAAGATTTTTAAAAAATTCGGATTCGTCCAAATTCAAATAAAATTGATGAAGGTAGAAGTAATCGTCCACGGAGAATTTGATTCTAATGTCAGATTTGAATCCGGCCAGCCGAGTTAGAAATATAACTGGGGGTGCCCTTATTTTCGCGTGGTTTTAAATTTTCAAAGATTTTTAAAAAATTCGGATTTGTCCAAATTCAAATAAAATTGATGAAGGTAGAAGTAATCGATCACGGAGAATTTGATTCTAATGTCAGATTTGAATCCGGCCAGCCGGGTTAGAAATAAAACTGGGGGTGCCCTTATTTTTGCGTGGTTTTAAAACTTCAAAGATTTTTAAAAAATTCGGATTTGTCCAAATTCAAATAAAATTGATGAAGGTAGAAGTAATCGACCACGGAGAATTTGATTCTGAGGTCAGAATTGATTCCGGCCAACCGGGTTAGAAATAAAACTGGGGGTGCCCTTATTTTTGCGTGGTTTTAAAACTTCAAAGATTTTTAAAAAATTCGGATTTGTCCAAATTCAAATAAAATTGATGAAGGTAGAAGTAATCGACCACGGAGAATTTGATTGTAATGTCAGAATTGATTCCGGCCAGCCGGGTTAGAAATAAAACTGGGGGTGCCCTTATTTTCGCGTGGTTTTAAATTTTCAAAGATTTTTAAAAAATTCGGATTTGTCCAAATTCAAATAAAATTGATGAAGGTAGAAGTAATCGTCCACGGAGAATTTGATTCTAATGTCAGATTTGAATCCGGCCAGCCGAGTTAGAAATATAACTGGGGGTGCCCTTATTTTCGCGTGGTTTTAAAATTTCAAAGATTTTTAAAAAATTCGGATTTGTCCAAATTCAAATAAATATGATGAAGGTAGAAGTAATCGACCACGGAGAATTTGATTCTAATGTCAGATTTGAATCCGGCCAGCCGAGTTAGAAATATAACTGGGGGTGCCCTTATTTTCGCCTGGTTTTAAATTTTCAAAGATTTTTAAAAAATTCGGATTTGTCCAAATTCAAATAAAATTGATGAAGGCAGAGGAAATGGACCACGGAGAATTTGATTCTGAGGTCAGAATTGATTCCGGCCAACCGGGTTAGAAATAAAACTGGGGGTGCCCTTATTTTCGCCTGGTTTGAAATTTTCAAAGATTTTTAAAAAATTCGGATTTGTCCAAATTCAAATAAAATTGATGAAGGCAGAAGAAATTGACCACGGAGAATTTGATTCTGAGGTCAGAATTGATTCCGGCCAACCGGGTTAGAAATAAAACTGGGGGTGCCCTTATTTTCGCGTGGTTTTAAATTTTCAAAGATTTTTAAAAAATTCGGATTTGTCCAAATTCAAATAAAATTGATGAAGGTAGAAGTAATCGACCACGGAGAATTTGATTCTAATGTCAGATTTGAATCCGGCCAGCCGAGTTAGAAATATAACTGGGGGTGCCCTTATTTTCGCGTGGTTTTAAATTTTCAAAGATTTTTAAAGAATTCGGATTTGTCCAAATTCAAATAAAATTGATGAAGGTAGAAGTAATCGATCACGGAGAATTTGATTCTAATGTTAGATTTGAATCCGGCCAGCCGGGTTAGAAATAAAACAGGGGGTGCCCTTATGTTTGCGTGGTTTTAAAACTTCAAAGATTTTTAAAAAATTCCGATTTGTCCAAATTCAAATAAAATTGATGAAGGCAGAGGAAATGGACCACGGAGAATTTGATTCTGAGGTCAGAATTGATTCCGGCCAACCGGGTTAGAAATAAAACTGGGGGTGCCCTTATTTTCGCGGGGTTTTAAAATTTCAAAGATTTTTAAAAAATTCGGATTTGTCCAAATTCAAATAAAATTGATGAAGGCAGAAGAAATTGACCACGGAGAATTTGATTCTGAGGTCAGAATTGATTCCGGCCAACCGGGTTAGAAATAAAACTGGGGGTGCCCTTATTTTCGCGTGGTTTTAAATTTTCAAAGATTTTTAAAAAATTCGGATTCGTCCAAATTCAAATAAAATTGATGAAGGTAGAAGTAATCGTCCACGGAGAATTTGATTCTAATGTCAGATTTGAATCCGGCCAGCCGAGTTAGAAATAAAACTGGGGGTGCCCTTATTTTCGCCTGGTTTTAAATTTTCAAAGATTTTTAAAAAATTCGGATTTGTCCAAATTTAAATAAAATTGATGAAGGTAGAAGTAATCGACCACGGAGAATTTGATTCTAATGTTAGATTTGAATCCGGCCAGCCGGGTTAGAAATAAAACTGGGGGTGCCTTTATTTTCGCGTGGTTTTAAATTTTCAAAGATTTTTAAAAAATTCGGATTTGTCCAAATTCAAATTAAATTGATGAAGGCAGAGGAAATGGACCACGGAGAATTTGATTCTGAGGTCAGAATTGATTCCGGCCAACCGGGTTAGAAATAAAACTGGGGGTGCCCTTATTTTCGCCTGGTTTTAAATTTTCAAAGATTTTTAAAAAATTCGGATTTGTCCAAATTCAAATAAAATTGATGAAGGCAGAAGGAATTGACCACGGAGAATTTGATTTTAAATTCAGATATGAATCCGGCCACCCGGGTTAGAAATAAATCCTGGACTTCCCTCATTTACCCCCGAGTTTAGACATTGAATTTTTTTTAGAAACTTAAATTTGTGGAAGTGCTAACTATATTCATGATTACAGAAAGGATCGACCATGAAATGAGAATATATTAAAAGCAAAAAATTATGCACAAGTTGTTTTTTTCGCGAAAGGTTTTTGAATCCGAAGATTAGTTGCTTATGACATTTAGTTCCGCCCTGGACTAGGAAAATATTTACTTGATGTGGATATGGACCTAGTTGAAAATGTTTGGTTGCCCATGACATGTGATTACGCCCTTGACTAGAAAACAATTTGACGTGGCCTGCATATGCACGTAGCGTTTATTGTGTCTAAAGCCGCTCCTAACATCTTTTTCAAGACGTGGAGACACATCATCATTAAAATTAGTGTAAACATTAAAGTAAACTCACATCGTAGGAATTCCCCAGGTGTTATCGAGCAACAAATGTAGTTCTAGTTGCTAGCAGTTCGAATTATTAATAATTACCTAATTACAAAAAGTCAACACAATGAAACAACAAGTCGGAACGGCTAAAGGATTACTTTGTTCAAATCTTCGAGGGGTTTTCCAAGTTACTCTGTACGCGTGTTTTAGTGCATAGGGAAACTCATGGGTATGTATTTGAATGATGTATATGATTAACTCAGGCTGGAATTTAACTCGGGCTAACTTGACTGACGGTTTCAGGGAGACGAATTAAATTAAGGATCATGAGTACTCCTACAGTGAATGACAATACTACTACTAGTTCAACGTCAACGTCGACAATGAGTACGACCACGATCTCTACCGCAACGACACTATTAACAACTGTGGCTCCGATACCGATTATTCTCGATGATAGTTTATCCGGAGGGTCTGTCTTTACCTTGCTGTTCTTCACAGCCCTGGCAATTTATTTTGGGGGTGGGATCCTCCTCAGACGCTTTATGAGGGGTGCTGAAGGGCTGGAAATGATTCCGCATTACGCATTTTGGGCGGATCTTCCCAATTTGATTAAGGTTATTTTAATGATGATTAATTGTTGTACAAAAATGGAGGGATATGGAATTGGATTAATTTTGTGTTAGAGTTGTGTAAAGAATTTGAAATCAGTGGATTTAATGTGTTTGATGGAATATTGATGTTTTGGTGGTTGCAGGAAGGGATTCAGTTCACTTTGAATGGATGCGAGCCGGTTATCACCTACGAAAGGATTTAAGGGGTTGTTGGAGTCTCGAGGGGATATTATTCAACAATTGCAAGAGTGAATTTTTAAGATAGTTTTATATTCTGAACGCTCTTTCGCGTTCCTTTCCACTTTATACCTGATGGGGAAGCATGGATTTGAAGTTGGAATTACTTCCGAGAGTTGTGTCTTGTCGATGAGGGGTTGTAAACAAGATTTAATAAGTATAATAATTATATTTGGAGTGGTGCTAGAGATAAATACGGAAGGTATTGTAATTTCGCAAATATTTTAAGTCATTTTAAAAAACTTGTTTTATTATCCGTTTTAAAATTTCGGTGTAGTCGTAAAAGATTGTGAAGAATTATGCTTTGAACGTAATACTTTTGATGTGCCTTTCAAATGCAACGAGTCGTCCTTCGAAATCCTTTAGTATACTATTTTGATGAATTAATGAATTATTATTATTGTATAGCAGCGCGTGAAAGTGTTAAAAGCAATTTTTGCGATGCTATTAAAATAAATCATGCAAAGATAATAACATTTTATACTCAGGCAAAAAATTTCTATAAAATATTTTGAGTGCAATGGAGCGTCAGAGTATCAAATTAATAATTCCTAAATATAACTTTATTGGATAATAATCTCAAAATTTTGCGTTATTTAACATACCATGATGGATTTCATGCATAGAATTCTCTACTACTTTGTTATGTTAGTATATATTGTTCCCATATATTTCAATCAGTCACCTCACACTGTTCTGATAGGTTGAATGAGGTCATTGTAGACAACAGCCAACAGCTTACTTTTACATCTATAATATTAATATATTCGTATTACTCTATGTACATATGATATGTATATGTTGTTCTTGGCCATGCTAATGTCCATTATTACCTATATACCTTAAGACTACACTGTCACAACTTTCACACACCTTTAAAGCATAGTGATATGTATTTCAAGCTCTTCAATTCATGCCAAAGAATCTGCTGAAATAGTAAAGCTAACTACTTTCATAAAAATAACAAAGCCAGAAAAAGCTATATAGTTCTATAAACTTAACTAGGGGAAAGCGTGTTATGTGCTGTAGTTTCAATCTGCACTAATTATAGTACACAGAGGTCCTCCAACACAAGACAAATTTTTGAACACAGATATTAAATTATAATTAATTAATATTAGAACAAATTCCACCATTAATATTATTCTTATTGATCACATAATTTCACAGCTGATCACAAACAGATTTTGGCTTATCATTTTTTTGGGGGGAATATGTAGCAAATGATATTTTTATGGAATGACACTTATAACAATTAATTATCCGTAAATTAAAAGGTTAATAGCTGAGGTGCGGACAGGTCTCCAGCAGGAATGTTAGACACGCTGGTAACACCAGTTACTCTTGCTACGAACCAAGTGAGCTTTCCAGTTGTAGATCGTTGAACAGCCGTTGCAGAAATTCCACCTTGAGTTAGTACAGCTGCAAAATATTGCGTAATAATTTCATTAAAACACAGTTTTTAGCCTCTTAGGAGAACATTTTAAAAAATCGGAAACTAACCTTCAACGCCAGCAAATCCACCTTTGCCTGGTTGGGCTTGGAAGAAGAGTTGGTCACCGGCTAATTGCAGTCCACCAATGAAGTCACTGTCACCAATGCTTCGCAAAACCGCAGCCTCGCCTTCAAGTGACCCCACAATGGTCGCAACACCGGAGCTCAACTTCACAGTCAATTTAAGGCCCGGTCCGGAAGTTGCAGGTGCTCTGTTGGAGCTCAAATTGATTCCTTTCTGTTTGGATAAAGTTGGTGCATTGAGAATATTCAATCGGGGGTCTTTCGTAACACCGCCAAGGTATCCTGCCACAGCTGCTGAGGGAAGGACGGTGATGTTCTTCAAGTTTGAACCTTCAGGTACTAAAAATAATCGAAACATTAAAATTTTGTGTCATAATTTTGTTGAGCTAGGTTACTTAAGGCATTTAAGATGTTAAATTATTCCCGTCTTTATGTTTTATTACAGACGTTCCCACGAAGCGTCAGGTACTGACAGTTACGGGCAAGGTAACATTTATTTGGAGCGATTGTAATGGCCATAAAAACTGTGACTTACCCAAAGCTGTGACTTCCAAAGAAGTAGCGTCACTACCCAGGAGGGACGCAACAAGTCCCAACTTAGTGGCCAGAGTGTACCAGGGTTTATTCGGGCCAGACAAGGCATCCGCAACATTACCGGCATTCACAGCCCCGACTAATGCAGTTCCCTTGAAAAAGTCTACAAATTGTTCTGCAATCTCTTCAGCAACCCGAAGTTGAGCTTCTGAAGTACTGGCTCCTAAGTGAGGAGTGCACACTACTTTGGGGTGGTTAAGAAGGTCTCTGGAAATATATATTTAAAAGGTATTTACTGATAAATCCTTTTATCGTTTGATTTTGTTACGTGCAGGTATTGAGTAATAAAATTGTGAAATATTTTTTCGCTAGATTTTTGTCTACCTGTAAAAATCTCTATTTGGGGGCTCCTCAACAAAAACATCCAAACCTGCCCCACCACACTGACCACTCTTAAGATTTCTCAAGAGAGATTCTTCATCAATGATTCCACCGCGAGCAACATTAACGACACGGACTCCTTTCTTGCATTTTGCGAAGGTATCGTCATTGATTAAATCTGTATAGATAATATATACACAAAGAGTAAGTTTTCTGAATGTAACTTCCAACATTTTTAACGCAGTCACGGATTGTGAACTATGTATGCGTAAATAATCCTTTACTTTTTGTCTGTGGGATGAGAGGTGTGTGGACGGTGATGAAGTCAGCTTGTGGCCAAATCTCATCTAAGCTCAAGCTTTCAACGCCAAATTCTCTGGAGACTTCTGAAGGGATAATGGGATCGTAGCCAATGGTCTGTGCGTGGAAGAGGAAAAATCTTACAATTAGCTCTTAGTTTTTTTTAGTAACTACATATATCTACACTTTATACAAAAAATACAAATTTTTATACTAGTCCTAAAAATGGCTCACTGTTTCACAGTTGTTTATGGTTCAGGATCAGAACATTACTTTACAAGTAGATATTTATCCATTAAGGAAATAGCGTACAGGATTTTTACGCTTCTTACCTTTACACCATAAGACTGCATACGAATGGCAACTTCCTTTCCAATCCTACCAAGTCCAAGAATAGCGAGAGTTTTTCCCAATAACTCATTCCCGGAGAATAATTTCCTATCCCAATTTCCATTCTTCAAGGTTGCACAAGCCTGGGGAATATTCCTGGAGGAAAATAATGAATTTAGTCCTGCTGTGTTGGTACGGATTGTCAAATCCTTGCCATCTACGCATGCATACATATGTAGGTGTCTGTATACATACAGACTTAGTAATTTAATCCGAACAAACAACCCACGGAAGGGACAAAAAATCCAATTTCCTTTCTTTTATCCTATTCCAATGCACTTTGTCTATTTGTTTCCCATTGCGAAATGAATCCTGCAAGGGCTACTAGCACTTAACCTCACACCTAAAATAAAACCAATTAGTAATTAAACATTTTGTTCCTACCTTTACTGTGGTTTCCATTAATTAAAATCCTCCCATGAGGTTTCGTAACAAAAGCTAATTACATTTCTCACCTGGAGCCATGCTCCCCTTAATTAGATGCTCATGCTCATATTTTACAAGTGTTTATGTCAAGTCGACAATGTCTACCATCACACCTATTCACACTTTCTATAGTGTCAACAAATGAATTTCCTACTTTCCGGAACTTTTGTCCCCTTTGTTGCTCAATTGTTATGTATAACATATACTATCTTTACATTACCGACATTGAATGCCTGCCTATTACAAATTACCGCATCTCCAATGATCCCATCCTAGGAAAATTTCCGCTGACGCAAATCACAGCTAAACGTATACCCCCACGCATTTTATATACGTGTAAAAATAACGTGCGTTAATTTATCATACTTTGTAAGGTTATCTTTGGAAACCCTAATTTTTTACTTGAAAGCTCCCACTACGTAAGCAAACGGATCTTTTCCTTGAGCTTTCGCTGGTCGTAACCTTACATCATTTCTTGCAACTTGCATTTTTTAATACATTGAGGAACTGGGTTGCGTGAGACTCCATAATCATACTTGCAATTATACTGTATATAACGTCAAGTCGTTATTAATCTACATAAATAATTAATTACGTACGAGACTGGGATCAGCATCAGCAAAATTATTTACCAATAAAATTCTATATCTCTAATATTTGCAAGACGGTAAAATTCGCATCTTTTGTGAAACATTTGTCAAAATTAATGATTTTTTCAACCATTTTTATTTAATCATTTCTAGCTAAATATTCTTCCAGATTTTACTCTAAAGCTTCGTACCTAACTTTATTTTAATAACACACACATATGTATGTATGTACATATTGGAGGAGGAATTGTTAATCTTCACTTTTTTGCGGTTAGAACTTTTTTTCAGTTCGTATTTTTTGAGATTTTCAGCTACCGACTCAGTATATCTTGTGTTCCTATGCAGTGTACTCTCTCTATAATAAATCCTATTACTGAGCGTTACGTCCATTGGGATGAAATATTTAAACCCGCTTTTTTTCCCTATTTCGTACAGTATTTGTCTTCTTTACAAGAGCATGTAACTATTCCAGTCAAAATTCATCCCTGTATGGGATACTCTTGCTCGGAGAGCATCCTGTAAATATACATATGTACTCAAATGTACAATCATACAGAGAACTTACCGGGCCATGGAGGAAATGAGTGCACAAGTGTGTTCTGCCGCGCTGAGTGTGTTTCCACCGGGAGTACTGTAAACGGATAAGGAAAGTTTTAAGATTTAATTTCGGCTCCCAAGTCCAAAGCTAGACTTCCATTATTCATATACACATTATATATCTATAGCCACTAGTACATCTCATTCTGATCCGAACATTCCCATAAATTTTTTATTCGGACGTAACATCTATAGTGACGTCCATTTAATTTCAAAAGCATTCCCTCAAATAATCCCGTTAAAAATGCCTATGGTCTAAATTTCCCCTTCATCAATAATAAGCGAATTGTGGGCTGTCAGCCACAGGGATATGATGTCAAAGCAAGTGAGAACATACTTCATAACGATAACACCCAGCTCCGTAGCTTTAACACAGTCCACATTATCCACACCAGTGCCAGCACGACCCACGATTTTGAGATTCGTTGCAGCTGCCAGAACCTCAGCAGTGACTTTGGTCTCGGAACGAACGATCAGACCATCGTATTCCTACAGCATGAGAAATATAACGCCCATTTAATATAGTAGTTCCAGTAGAGACAGCTACACAGTCCGCTGTAACAAGATACAGTCATCTGCCGCTACGAGAAATCCCCTTCATAAGATCACTGTGTTTCCAGTGTCAAAAAAAAACACTCACATTCTAGTATTCCAGAATGTTTAACTTCGGCCCCAAGCCCAGTCAACTCTATCCCCTTTTTTAGGGCTCTTCCAGCAACGACAATGCACTGTATGTACTTGTGTACACACAAGCATGAATTCTTTACTATGTATAATTATATATGATGATTTGCGTGATTTGGAGAAAATATAAAACGTGACATTTGTGAATAATAAAACTGTACCTTAATTTTCTCCAGAAGTTCCTCCTTGGTCAGTTTGACCTGGTCCACTTGAAACCCATGGGACCTCAAGGTATTGGCACAGACGTAGTCAACGGGGTCGGAAATAAGGATTTTAGCTGCCATTTCGCTGGGACGCTTAACTCAAAAATATTTTTTACTCGTATATAAACGCTTATTGCCAGGTGTAGCCTCTCGACACGTGTTGTTCGCTTCACGGCTGCAGAGGAAAAAGGAAGAGTTTGACGGTGCACGCTGTATTATAGAGTACGGTGAAATAGTATGCCGTGAGAGAGAGAGAGAGAGAGAGAGAGAGAGAGTCTGACTTGAGGGAAGATGCGGAGAGTTGAGCCTGTTCTTATCATTGAGGTCTTATCCGTACATAGGAGTAGGTCTCCAGTGAGTAAGCGGCAGAAAGGCAGTAGGAAAATCTCGAAGGTCTTTGCAGTTTAGAAACTACTCCGATCTCTCATTGGGAAATTCAGTTGTTGAGTATATATGTACATATATGTCCATATGTATGGACGTGTAGACTCACACACACACACACACACAAAAGTTGTAAATGTCTTACGTAAAGCAACTGTTCCTTACACCAGTCTAGTATTTACCCTGTGCATTGGTATATTTGTCCATGGACTGTATATATGTAGCTCCACAATCGTACATCCGTCCCTACATAATTACATATATACATACACTCTCAACAGAAATCCCACAATGGCAGATTACGTTCTGCTTCCCAATCCCAATGTGAGAAGTACAGCTGATTAAAAATTAGTAAGCTCGGCAGAGCTTTAAACTTTCCCGATTAATTATCCAGATTGGATATTTGCTGAGTACAGTTTCAACGGAGACCTTCCCAGTATCTTTTATGAAACAGCTCTTTAATTACCCATGCCTTGAAATGCTCAGGGTAAGATTTTCCCAGATTTTTTCCCCCAGAAATTAGGAACATTTAGGGTTTGTACAGGAATCAAATATATTCTCCGCTCAAAACAACCCAGCCCGAATTTTTATGACCAAAGGATGAAGTGAGGCTTCATGTGTGGCACATAAGCCTGGTGATGGAGATGTAAGGAGGAAACCGCAGCAGCAGCGTGGAGCGTTGACAAAATACTACTTTACAAGGACTGCAGTTTCCTTGCACAACCCTCCCACGATATTTGCAAGCATGCACACTACAAACCCGATTTCGGCTGGCCTTCGCTTCTCCTGATGTAGGTCAAGGAAAAAGCCTGGTGTTTGTACTAGGGAAAATCCTGGAATGGGAATATACATATATAGCGTGCATACTTGGGAGAGTTGATCCAAAAAAAAAAATTCTAGGGTGTTCTCACCAATTCTCACAAATTCTCACCAATTCTTTCTTCTCCCTTGAAAACTTTTCCAGATAGATACTCAAAAGAAAAGTTTTTTCTTATTCGGTGATGCATGTATAAAATTCCTTGAAGGAAAATTTTTAGGTGGGAATTTAACAACTGGAAATGACTGGCATCAGGGAAGTGAGAAGGAACTCCTGGAGGGAAATCCTTTTGGAGGAGGAAGTTAAATTCTCAATGCATTACCTTTTTATTTTTATTTTTTTGGATGAAATATTCTGGAGAAGACTGTAGCAGTGGAATAGACCAATTGAGAATATTAGCTCACATGTCTCTCCTGGAATGAGCTTTGCATGCAGTGATAATATCAAATGAGTGAGCACAAGGTCAAGCCAGTCGTTTTCAGAGACGTGTTTTCACTTCAGGACCGGCCTCTAAGCTGTCTGTACAAACGCATGTAAATTACATGCAAAAACTGTCGTACCTCGAGCTTTGGGACTCTTATGACAGTGTCCTATTTAGCAACTGAGAATTTGACATTTCTCAGGAAATTTTACCGCAGTAATTATTACAATTTCGGACAGGATCTCTCATGTACAGTTTATTACTCATGTACATGCTAATCATGCATGAGTTGAGAATGACTTAAAATTCAGTATTTTTCAGGTGGATTTTTGCTCTAGTAATCATTTTTCCAAATCCTGGGACTTGCTATCCATCAGGCAGTAGGAACGTGCTGGGAACATTGAAGCTGAACTGTGCGTATCTTTATGATAATTATATTCTAACATTTGCAAACTGATTATAGTCACAAGATGAAGTACAGACTTGAGTCTGTTTTTTTCTCTTCTTCACAGGAATGAAAAATAATCATGTGCACTCGAACCACTCCTTCCAATTGAGCCAATGAGACGGAGCTTTCCTATCGTATATATCTTCCTTTTCATATATAATCTCCATATATGTATGCAATGAACACATACTGTACGTTGGAATTGCCACAGCGGAAAAGTTTTTTGGCAAGGACGCATTTTATTGTGTGCGTTTCAGTGACTTCAGTGTTGCGTAATTGAAGGATTCTTGACGGGATCTCACTGCGGGCATAAAAAAATATGACGTATGTATCGCACGCAATTTACTCATCCAATATTTTGTTCCATTTCCACGTGGCTCCTGGTGTGATTTTGAGGGGTCTAAAATACATATAAAATCAAAGGGGGGACTAACAATCAGAATTTGTGGGGTATTATTTTAATAATAATTATTACATGAAACGCATTTAGTTCTGTTTGTAGTAAACAAGAGCCAGACTTAATTTCAAAGGTTGAAGCTGCCACGTATTTTGTTGTCCCATCTCTTGTTTATTTGCTCACAATAATTCCAGCTGAAAATATGTTTTTGTCAGGGGATTTATTACTGTAGGTACAGTAGATGCTCTCACTAGAAGAGGCCCTCTTACAAGAGGTACCTTTTCACCAGAGGTACCATTTTTACAGAGGTGATAGAGGAGAGATTTGAAAGATCCATGCGTTTACTACAATGATAAATTTTACCTGCTGCTAAGAGCGTGCTATTCGTACAGTCAAAGTATGATTCATTTAGTTTGCCGGAATAAACCGGGAGCACTGTAATGTTCGTAGTACCAGCTCTATCCTAAAAGCTGATATGAAATAACTGATATTAAAAATGTTCACAGTTATATAAGGCAAGAGCATATTGGTAATGCCAAGGTCGGTCATTTGTTAATGCTGCGTAACTTGTTTGAGCATATGCATGTGTCCTGTAGTTCATTAAATATTTAGGGCTTTCAAAAGCGCCTATTGATACGCGGGGCTCGTGATGGGGCACAAAAGCAAAAGCTGACGTAATATCCCTGCCGATGAGTTTTTAATACTAGTTAGAGGCAGGGCGTTAATGTCTTGAATAATCCTCTGTAAGTTCCTATATAGTCAGGAGTATTCCAGGGTACTCATATGTACCTTGTGAATATATAATTACATGACGCTTTTATTGCTGAATATAAATCCCAGTTTTTAATCCCTAGCCTTTAGTAGTTAACACTTGTAGATATGCTGAGTTTCAGGATATTTTATTAATATGTAGCATCCCTGGCTTCCCAAATATGACATTCTTATTTTAAACACTATTTGAGGGAGCTGATATTTATATAATATTTTAATAATATAAACACTGTGTAATAATTATTATAAATATGATAAATATATAAATATTTTGAGGTGCTGTTTGACACATGTGGTCGCATGCACGGGAAATGTAGATATGGGAATGTTAGCTATATGAGCCTTGTATTCAAAATACTATTTTAATTTCTGATTAGTTTTAATATCCGAAAATTTAACAAAAAATAATCATAATGAAGTAAAGAAGTTGCCGGCCCTCGTGGAATTTAGTCAATCTATTTTTGGCCCAGGAATGACCGAATCCTTATTCACCGGGGAACGTTTCCTTGTAGCATTGCGAGACTGAGAAATTCCATATGGTCTGAGATGATACAGTAAATACTCCAAGCCATACATGCCATTGTGGGACATTGAGTGGAAGCTGATTGCTCTATCGGAGCAGCAGTCCATGCCCTTTGTGTAACAATTCAAACTTTAGTAATCAAACAGAGCATACATTAGCATATTTTAACATATGTATTACACTTCCTCATGCACTTTTCCCAGAGTCGTTCCGTTCTACAGAACAGGAGTAGGAATAAATTTAAAAACATTTGCAGCAGCTGAATAACTGGAGTTCTCTGTAACTGTATACACCAGTTTGAAATTTCGTCCCATAATAAGGAAGTGTAAACATTTGTAAAAAATATTCAGTGTTATATTTACTACAAATATTTCCAAAATGCTGGATTTTCAAAGAAGTTAATGGGTACGACTGAGATCACAAAAAGAAGAACGCATTTTGATGGAACAATTTCCCCCAATCTCTTTTCATTAGGTCAGATTTTCCAGACAAATTAATTAACTAGAAGGTTCGTCCGATGATTAGTTGGGAAAGATTCCCACGTCATCCGAAGAAATGGAATGGAATATTTGGGATAGAAATTTTTGTAACGTTACTGTTAACTAACACTATACCAAAGTTCCTATTATAAAAGCAATTCCTCCTGCGCACTCACAGGACATACCAATGATATTTCCAGTTTAAATGAGCATTTTGTAAGCATTATAAAAAAGCTCTTTTCAAGGCTGGGGTGCTCCTAGGGCAGGAATTATAAGGAGTAAGTTCCTTAACGAGTAAAATCTAGAGCGGAAAAATTATCGGGACGTTTCGAAGGTAGTACTGTAGTATCATTGCTAAAAAATTCTGAACTTATACAGAGGGTCATTTTAAAGAGAAAGTTACGTTTTATTTACAAATGTATTTCTGTACGTTGAACACTTACTGAGCCTTGTGGATAATAAGCATGTGTGAAAAATTCAAAGCTTTGGTTCCGTCTGCTGTCTATTAAATGATTCTCAGGAGTGAAAGGTAAAAACCGATCTCTCCGTAAATTATCTCGAGTGTCACCTGCCACTACTCCCAGGTTTTCCAAACACTTCCCTGGAATTTCCAAAAGTAACTGTCACGCTTTCTCTTAATTATGGCCTACAGTAATATACAGTTACATATATATGATGAATCGAATTACCCATTTCTATTTCGTGGGAGCCTTCCGAGTCCATTCTACAAAGGGACCCGTTTTTAAGTCCCTGTGTCGTCAGAAGCTCCAGTGCTTTCCGACTTAAGACATACCCTAAATAAATTTCTCGTGTTAAAACTCATTGCGGGTTTTAAATATGAGCCTTTCATAAAGAAATGTTTTTACGGATGTGTCAAAATAACACTTGATTTACCCCCGTACATGTACCCCTGCTTCGTATAAGGCTTCAATTTGTATCCCAAGTACAGTGGCTTGGAGGATTGTTCTTCTTGGAGGTAAAAACGGAGGTTTTCCATTATAACGTAGTTGGTGTCATCTACTTTTAAAAACCAGTCGGCCTCATAGCGATGATTGTACCAAGTGTAGTTGAGGGCAGCTTTGGTCCTCCCCCACATCCAGGCCATGCCTCGGTTCAGCTCTGGGAAACTAACCACTGTCGCTTCTTCCACTTTCAAAGAGTCTGAAATAATTGACTGAATATTGAATAATTTTAAGTACATTATTTCTTAGGATATAGAAAATTTCTCCTGAGAATTTCAGTGTTTTTTTCATTACGAAAGTGTCTTTATAGAATTGAATAAACTTCTGTAATAATTATATTTAACTATAAGAGTTAAAAAAAATCCATACTGTTGAATCTTGAGACGAAAATAATGTTACTGCAACGAGCTCCCCAAGTACGATTGATAACATTGACCAGCTTGGCCTGGGAGGTGCTGTCACCAGCCGTGCACATAACAATACAGAATACTGAGACCTTAGCATTTATTACCCGGGCTTCCGCATCCGAGTACATATGATACTCTTCATGTAGAGAATGTTGAAGGGTTAGAAGATCCTCTCCAGCAGCCGTTGGACCCTCCTGGGGAGCTCCATCTCCTTCTCTAATATCTCTAGATAATATTTCAAAAGGTGACATTTATTAGAGACGCTAAAATTTTAATACTGTGTACAAGTATAGAGTACTGTCTCACAATTTCACTGTTGTGTAGGATTCATTCCTTTCCTTCTGATTGTGAGTCAGGGGTTGAAGGAGGAGATAGAAAATAAATCCTGAGAAGAAACCAAGTACAAATGGTACGAGCACTGACTTCACACGGTGAATGATACGACAGGAGTTAAAGAGCATTTTGAGAATTGTCTCAAATAACTGGAAATGATTTTGGAATCAATTTACAAATGGCAGACGCACAAACTTATTTACTATTTCAATGTAACAATGGCTGTTGTCCCTCATTGTATGACTTGTATTTTACAGTAATTATTGCAACGGCAGGGAAATAAATTAAAGTTGTGACAAAACTTATTGATAAAATATGCAACTATATATATACCTGTGCTGTAATTATTACTGTACTGATTGAAATTCCTCAGTATGCTTTTTATTAATAGGCATTGTACATACTATGTAGAGTAATGCGAAATGTACATATGTAAGGCATTTTCTAACTGTACATTTTGTGAGTGTGAGTTATTTCTATTGTATTTGATTATTAGGCCTTCCGAATTATTTACAGCATACTGTGCTCAAATGTTTCGCTTGAATTTCCCGTATAGAATTCATGCATAGGAAATTGGCAACAAGTAATAATTACAGTAGTAATTATGTGCAACATCCAACTCAACAACTCATTTGCTCAGATTACTCAGATCATTTGCGAAACTCTTAAGAGTGTCATCGCTTATGCAGTTTACATTTAAATGCATATGACAGAACTTTGCCTGACAAAAAACCATAATAATTCTAACATGACTGAGATTGGATTCTACCCGTGGGAAATGAGACTCAGATTCAAGGTCAAGGTTGAGACTGCATGGTAGGAATGAATCTTTAAAAATTTGTCTCGTACATATAACAGGCTCCTTGAGGAAATCAAATTTGATTATGCTTAGGGCAAGAGTGAGTGCCAAGCGGGAGAATCAGTCTGAATTCCAGGCTTGACTGTAAACACAAAAAAAACTGGGTTTTTTTCATTTATGGACCAGGATCACATAGTGGCTCATGGCTACGAAAGGAACAAATTGGGTCACTCTGAAAAATCATTAGATTTCTTCTGGCTTGAGAGAATATTAGATATAGTTTGAGAGAACTTTGCTCCAAAAATTTCAACATACACAACAAGAACTGCAAGAAGGAATTTACTCGGGAATTACCAATGTTCCGAAAATATTACTTTCAGATTGTATTTAGCTGGAAGGATTTCTAAAACTGAAAACTAAAAGTATGACTGTAAACATCATCTCCGTCCGTATAGACACTTTTCATTATCCTTTTAATTCTGCTAAAATCACAAAATATGTTCCCACTTGTAATTATTATAGAAACGCTGAGATGCAACAATAAATAATTAATAGTGGACTAAAATCCTCTAGAAGTATACACGTTTAATAAAAATACAATATGCTGAAATTACATTTGAATTGTAAGAACGAATAATAAAATTACATTTACAATATGACATGTTTGAAGACATATTTCAACAATAATTATTGAAGAAAGTTAACAATAAGTACAATAATTAATTAAAGTCAGAGGAATACTGAAGGAGAAAGGGATTTGAGACTGGGGATTAAAACAGCGAAGTAGTTCAAATTAACTCTGATACCCAACAAAATTAGAACAATGGAGATAATTCTCTCCGTGCGAGACCCCTTTGTGGAAGTATTTTCTCAATAGGAGCAAAAACAATTGTAATTTTCACACAATATCGTTTACCCCAATGTTAACATTCCCCTTAATTAGAGAGCAAGTAGGGATAATAGTAAAATGTGGCCACTTGTAGGACTGCCCTTTTAAAGAAACTGCACTTTAATTTTGAAATTCATTCATAAAGTAGATGGAAGATCCAAAGTGTCTCATTCACTCGGGGTTTCTGAGGACGTTTTCTGAGGAATTTCTGCTGGAACTTGAGGCTCGTCTCTGGCCTCATGAGAATTCGTTGAAGTGCTTCCGGCGTCTCCCTCACTTTGAGATTTCCTCTCTGTTCCTTCAGCTCTATCACTTCCCCCACTCTCAGAATTGAGAGGCTCTTCTGGAGCTGGTGCCTTTGAATCAGGACTCTCACTCTGAGTACCATTAGGACCCGCACTTGTGGATGGTGCTCCCGGATCTGCCTGCGAATTCTGAGAATAGAAATTCGGATTTGGAGATAATACACTCGGAGCAGGAAAATATTAAGATTCTTTGTGGGTCTTACCTTTAGGGACGTTTCGGGAGTCTCAGTCTGAGAATTAGGGTTCGAATTTGAACACGGGGGGTTGACCTCCGCAGCTTCTGATTTCTGATTCTGAGAATTACTATTATTCTCGTGGGTTGTTTTTTCACTCGAGCAATTCTCATTCTTTGGAATGACTTGAACTTCCGGAACGTCTGTGTTCGTTGAATTGCCACCCGACTCTGGGTCATTTCCCTGAGCGCTCTTCCTTCCAGCAGAATCCTCTTCCTTTGTTTTGTCCTGTTCTTCCTTAAAGTGGGAAAGGGGGTTAAAAAATGCGAACAACAAAAGTTTCCATGCTAGAGCCCATGAGTGGTCCCAGGCTGTTTGGGCATACACTTGGTTACTGAAGTGCAGGACAGCTCCATGAAGGATAAGGAAGGACAGTAGGGTCAGCTCAAGCGTCAGCCAAGCAGTGTAGATTGGATGAAAGTCCTTCTGCAAATAATAGTTTTTAAAATTATTATAGTTAAACTGTTACCCTACAAGGAGGTTACAGAAAATTGAGTAGTTACAAATAAAATAACATTTTGTCAAAACTTACTTTTTTATCATTAAGTGAGGAGGCCATGAGCATTGAGGCAATTATTTCCAAGAGTCCGTACACTGTAAAAGTCCAAATAATAATATACAAATTCCAAGAGACTTTCGTACCAGGAAGATTTGTATAGTAATTTTATTATAGCTAATTACATTTCATTGATACTATTAGACCCTAAGTCGTCAGTGAAAATTGATTTCTAATTGAAATAGCTCTCCTGAGGAGAAAAATTAACATTGTGGTTAAAGGGAATGTGTCCAAATATTTCTCCCTACAGAGCTATAATGTTCTCTTAAAGCTAAAGTACCTCAATGTTATTTTAAAAATGTGAAACCTACAATTTTTAGTACAATTTGAAATAACAAAAACTTCTAATTAAAAATTGAGAGTTTCCTCACCGGCATAAAAAAGAGCATAAAGTCCGGCGTCGTACCTCAACTCCGCTTCGTAAATCCGCAATCCATTGCAGGGGTCCTCCTTGACCTCGGATGACATCAACGATACCCATTTATGACGAGTGGCCGACACTTCGATGTAAGCGCTGTACGTGTAAAAACCAATGCAGGCAACCTGTATAAGATTTTAAAAAATTATTGAGAAAAACTACAGGAAACTCAATGCGTTCCTATTATTTCTTACAATGTTCCTTTGAAGTTATTTGTATCAAGGATGGAAAGCGTCTCTCTCAATCAGTCCCATACTATCAGTCCGTAATTATTGAAAGTGAACCCAAAATAATTTTTACATCAATAGTCTAACCACAAATATTTATTTTAAAAAGAAATAATCCTTACGATATTTAATACAGCAACTATCACTTTTGCTAATGGGAAATATTCTAAAATTCTCTTGCAGAATCCATCCAAACTTTTGACCAAACTGGAGCCCCACATGGTTTTGGTTGTGGCTAAAATCCTGTATATAAAAAAACTAGATTTAACAAAGTTGAAAGAAAATATTCGGGGTAAATGTTCTTTCAATGCTCAACTTTGGGATTTAATTAATGACTAGGCTATATGAACAAACTGAACTGTTCTCCCAGGAAATGTCGTACCGAATAAAAAACTAAAGGTGAAAACCTACGGGGTTTAATTTCCTAGCGCAGTCATGCCTTCAGAGTTCGATTATTCTGGAGAGTCAAGCTCATTGTAAGAATAGGATGGAAATATCCCAGAGCGATTAAATGTGAAGATCAAATTACAAGTCAAAACATTTTGACAATTAAATTCCAAGAGCTTTGTACAGAGACCAGGAATGACTCAGAGCTTGGAAGGTCTTCATGGGAAAAATACAAGGGGTATTATAAACATGACTGGGCCTTGTAACAGAGGGAAATTAAATACAGTCCACTCCACCTATACAAGGAATCCCCTAATAACACATTTACTTCATAGGAACAAAAGTATTTTGATGTTTCTCTGTAGTAAAGCTCATAATTTTTATTCATACAGTTGTCACTGTCAGAGTCAAATTTTACTCGTTTTGATGGTTAGCCGATAACATGAGGGCACTGTAAAGAAATTTAATGCTCCGACATTCAACATCGGAGACCTTGCAGGGCGACAGATGAAGCGTTTGTAATAATTACTTGTCACTATAGATCTCAGTCCAATGCCTGGTTAAATAGGTTGTTTGTGTTCATGATGTCGCCGTAGGAAATGTGAACTTAGATCCTATTGCTTAACATTTTATTGTTTCTTCATTTGGAAGAACTCATGTTTCAGAGTCGTGTCTTCTTATAATTCCGGCTAATAATTCCTTGTCTTCTGATTTCTACAGGAATTCGTAAAGCTAGTTCTATTTAGGAATTTCAAATTTAAACCCGATTTATAAAAACCTCTGGATTAAAACTCAATAAAGTTTAGCGGCTTCGTGTACTGTATTCGGAAGGTCAATGGCGGACAAGAAGGAAACGACGCCACACTTGGGGGTCTGTTCTTGCATTTTCTTGATCCTGAATGTGGTGAGAAAAACTTGTTTTTAGCATTCATAGCAATTTAATCAATTTCAGAATTGCAACCAGGAGGGCTGAGAAAATTTGGATGGAATTTTGGGGAAACTCAGATTTAATTGTAATTAAGTGAAAAAGACGCGTTATTAAAGCAAACACGTTTTTGATCTTGCCATTGTTTCATGGAGAGTCCAATGTTCACAAGAATGTTTCGAAATGTTGTTTTTTTAGAAAATTTCATACGGATTAAGTTGATATCACTATTATCTTTTCAAGTCAAAAATTGTGTTCTCACAGGAACCAGAAACGTGAGGACAAATTGGAAATTGTTTTCAAAAGGTGCAGGAAAAATTCGTTCCTTGTTTCAACCTTGCCCCACATTTTTAAGTCGTGAGACCCCAATATTTCACTTCGGAAAATGTTGTTAGACTCAAATGAATCCCCATGAAATTTTCTACAAACAGTAAATAAAAATCACTGATCACAAAAATATTTTTGTGATCAGGAATTCCTTATTTCCCACATTTGTCTCACTTCTGAAGCTGAATTTCCCAAACGTTGCTCACTGTTCTTAAGGGGGTCATGCCCATAATTCTTAACTTAAGGGTCTCTTTTATAGACCCTGGAAATCCCACATCCCTGCAATCTAATGTCTAAACATGTTTGGGGAAAAAAATTTCCCGGGTATATAAAAATACGTAATGTATAAAATCTTCAAAAAAATCTCTGCATTTCCATACCTTTTTAACGATTGAGAAATTCTATGACAGATCTTTGATTTTTTTTAAAGCTCTGTAACAACGGTTTTAATGCATTAGTTGCTGTAGCAGCCCTCTATCCGCACCTCCATTTCTTCTCCTCCAGTCCGGGAGAGGATTTTGAGAGAACTTGCACAAATTTCAAGTACTTACTCCTTGACATACACGATCATCAAATTTTTGTGGCTCCATACTTTTGTTGTAAGTTTTTATATATTTTTACAATTATTGTCTGTTTTTTACTTATAAATTTGAACTTCATTGGAAAAATCCAGTGCTTTCTAAGAAGTCCCCAAAAAGTGTGCATGATTTAATTTAAATTCCCTAATTTACAGTGTACTGGCTCCTGGATATTATTGCTGACATTTTTCTCTGGAGGATGCTTAGAAAGGTATGCACTCATTTTACATTTAGTTCTAATACTATTTACCGTATAAAATTTGAATAATTATATAATTACATGTGAACATGTATCTAATTTAAAGCAGAATTTTGAAATGTACTGGATGTTTTACTAAATTGAATGCTATTAACCCATTTTGACAACTGTAGAATGAATGCAGCTACGCCATGATTCTATTAAAGGCTGTCAACTTTCTCCTGTTGCTTGCTTTCGGAATTTATTATTCCTTCACCTGGAAGACCCAAAACCATGGGATTTTGGTTTTGTATGACATGAATCTATTTCTGAAAGCCCTCACCTCCGTATTTCGCCTACCATCTGAAATTGCAAAACGAGTAGCGCTGAGACAGGCTAAGAAAGAAAAGGAGAAATCAGATCAAGAAGAACGGCAGAGGCAGAAAAGTGCCAATGATACAAACGCATAGAGAAGATAGTTTGAAATTGAAAAGAAGACATTTATTGATTCCAGGAAAACAATGCCTTGTGTAAGTCATCCAATAATAAAGGACAGCTATTTTTCGTAGCTTAATAAAGATTGAACGTATATTTGGCATTTTATAAAAATGATATTCCTGCAAATATCGATCAGACAATTATGGACCCAATAATGAAAAATGTCAAGTCTGAGAACATATATGAGGTATCTAAGACTAAAATTTGTGAAGGAATAAATATTTATTAAATTTAATTTGTTTTGCCTTGAAAAAACTATTTCAATTTGATTTCCGTAATAATTAGAATGCTTTAATATAATTATTATTATTTTTGCGGTCAACCGCTATTATTCCGGTTCACTGAATAAATATGAGATTCCAAAGGGCTTAAGATGATAAGTGAGATATTCATACGTAAACATGTCCTGCTCGGAATTGACATGGTAGGAAATGGTGGAGTGAGACCCGCTTTCCACACCCTGTAAATAATCCCCAAAAACCATTAGACACGACTTATAATCAGGAGGGGAACATTTTGGGAACAATCCACTCTCCTTATGAAAGGGATCCAACACAAACTAGATTCTTAGTAAGTTGGTCTCTTCTGGTGGAAAAATATTAGTATTGAGGTAAATGACAGGGGTTTTTTGACCTTAAGGAGTAAACGCTCTTATGAGAGGACAATTATAGAGGAAGGTGTAGGTTTAGTCTTTTTAAACTTAAAAAATACGATCAAAAATGGAAGTTACCACTTGAGGCCGGAGTCCCATCCTGTCCCAATACCAGTGCGAAAAATCAGGACTCAACTGATCATTAGGTTTGAGTGGTATGACACGATGCTTCCCAAATTTATCTCTACTGTCCACAGTTGTAATATCCATAGACTCCAGTAATTTTCCTAATTATTCAAAATTGTTGTTAGGAATTGTTACAAATTGTTTTTTTTTTTAAATTTTAGCTAGTAAATTGCATGGTAGAGGATATGTTAAATATACGCATTTTTATAGTCTTGAAATTCAAAGAACACTTACCGAATTGTGTTTCTTCAAAATGATCCGTACCATTGGAATCCAGGGGCAGACTGTTTAATTCCTTCGCAACTCTGGCAAATGCCTGCTTACTCAAAACATAGCCTGAAAATTTAATAAATATTTTTAATATACTGATTGTGAGTTCAGATTAGACGCATTAACGTGCATAATAATCTTATATTATAAAAAAATGTATTAATTTCATACCCGCTAGACTTTCAATGAATCCCTGGCTAGCATTAATTTCTGTCAGGTTTTTGAAATGCCCCTCAACATACAGAGAGTCCCTGGGATTGTGCTTCGCAAGGAAATACCTCAAGTTTTCCAAGATGACGAAACTAATATCATCTGCTTTCAGGAACCAATCAGCATCGTCCAAGTGATGGAGGGCTATGAACTTGAAGGCCTCTTTTGTCTTCTCCCATAAAGAATGCTCATTTTCAGTGACATTCTTCAAATTAATGAGGCTCTCGTTAGAGGGCGCATCTATTCAAAATATTTACCTTCAATAAGCCTTGAATTTGCCTTCAATTTTAGGGCTATTTTTAGGGTACATTGTAAAATTTGATTTTAACTGATTGAGAACATATTTTCTAAAGAACTGCTCACTATTTTCGGTAGAAAAGAACAAAACTTGACTACAACGCTTCCCCCAAGTATTTTTAATCCCAGGAACTCTCGTGTTCACATGCGCCGACTGCGTCAGGACCCAACATAAAACTCGGGATTGATTCACCAATTGAGCTGACACAGAATCGGACACACCAAAATCTCCCGTAAAATTAAATTGAGTCTCTCTAGGTTTCGGAATATTTTTCACTGTTACCTGTGATGGGGTTGGGGAAACAGGAGTAGTTATTTTAGCAGTTGTGTCAAACCTCAATGCTAATAAAATTCCAATAATAAAACCCACGAGGAAGCGGACCATGTATTTATTTCTCGAAGGAAGTATTTTAAATATCCCCAAATAATTCATTTTCTACTAACTAGTTTCTAAATATCTGCGCACTACCTTTAAAATATCCTACTTTAGTTAAACTTTTAATTCATGTGTGTATACAGAAAATTCCAGGGATTGTACAAGAGCATTACAATTTGACATCTGGAATTCTACATACAAAGGCATGATGAATTGAGTCATTGTTAAATTATTTGTCTTTGACTCCTGTCATAGTCTCTTCATGTCTAAAAAAGCTGAACTAACTTGTAGTGTAAAAAGGTCGTTGAGTCGTAAAGGGAAATAATGAGTTAAAACTATACGCAAAGTTTCCAGCAGCTCTTTATCTAAATTCAGGACCCAAAGGAAATATCCCCCACAGTTTATACAACCATCCAGAAATTAACAAAATTCAAATGTAATTGATTAAATAATTTTGTTTAATTTATGAAAATACATGTGTATCCTTCAGTCGGTATTTTCACACTGATTTATTTTATGGAGAAACAAACTTGCAATCCCAGCAATGAGTTTTATGACTTACATACTTACATAAGCAATAAAGCAAGAGTTAGGAATTTTCAAACTCTTGAATTATTGTATTAGTAGCAGAAATCACCATGACAGCGTGAGTTCAATGGGGGGAGGATAAAATCAAAGTTATTTGTCCTCTCAGCAATACAGTAAAGGCCAACTGTAAGGCAATTAAATGCTCACAACTCAAAATCTCACAGGATAACTTATTTTTAATGCTTTTGTAAGGAGAAAAATTAACTCTGTAGTATGCGAGGCAGTCTAAATATTTTTGATGATACAACATACTTTTTGCAAAGCAATACAGTTGAGAATCTAATGTATAAATTCTAGAAGCTTAACAGTCACCAAAAATTCGCACTTGTTCAGCAAAAGGTTTAAACAGCGACAAAACATGTATAAATTGAATATACAGTTTACAATAATACTCAAATCAAAAACAAAATTTAAATCCGAAAACTCTAGTATCATCTTACTTACTAACTATTATCGGGAAATGTGAGTCAAAGCTTATTTCGTAGAACGTTATTGCTTGTCAAAGAAGTCTTGTATGATTTAGTAGGCATTAAAAATAATGTCATCTTGTACAAGTAACGCTATCCATATTCCATTCATATATTGTATTTTTTTAATGTTATTTGCTTTGAACCAGCTTCCCCTTTTTTCCCAGGGGAAAGTTGTACAAGACCGAAATTCCAAAGGGTTTGAGATGATAAAGGAAGTACTCCAACTGATACATTTTTTGGTGACTGACGTAATGGAATGAAATTGCGAAGTTAGAGCAACATTCCATACCCTAGAAATTAAAACACCAAAATTATTTTACATGGTCCAACCCAGACTTCATGCAAAAATTAATGTACGGAGTAGTCAATGATTTTACGCTTATTAGTCGTGTATTCAAAGCAACCACTACTTACCAGATTCTGAGGATACATCGAATATGTCCAGTACCAAAAACTGTCGTCTCTTTTCAAAATTAAGTGATCATCAGGCTCGAAGGGTAGGAACCGATGTTCAGAAGTATCTCTAGAGTCCACTGCTACTACACCAACCTTCTCCAAACATTTTCCTATTAATATTCATAAGATTTTAGTATGAGGTCTGAGTGTCGGGACAACGTGTATTATTTTACGTGCTCATAATTTACGACTGTAAAAGCTCCCTGAGTCTCATCGTGTAGTTAAATGTTCAAGCGACGTTACTACAGGAAAATACTTGGTTCATATTCTTACATCTAGCGACATTTTAAAATGTAACACATTTTTTCAAAAGAACAAACCCATCTCAAAATCCTCCGATCCAGTGTGATCTTGATAGCAGAGATCCGGATTCTTTACAGAGATTTCCACAAAACGGATTACGGACTCTTTGCTCAAAATATAGCCTACAAATTGCCTGGAGTTTAGATAAATTTTTAATTATTTTGATATTTGGCTTGCATGTGAATATTAAAGTAATTTTTTCTCACACACCTGCCCCTCCACTCATGTAACCCTGACTCTGGTTGTTACCCCCTGGGTCTTTAAACCAACACCCGAAGTACGTAGCTTTCATGGGATCTCGTCCGTAGAGTAAATACCGTAGATTTTCCATTATCATGTACGTATCATCGTCTGCTTTCATAAACCATTCCCCGTCGTCCAAATGGTTCGCATAAATATATTTGAAAGCTTCCTTCGTTTTGGCCCACAACCAGTCCCGTCCTTCTTCGGTGTTGTTCAGAGCCATTGCACCAGTCTCAGTGTCTGATTTAAATATTTAAAACATGTTAAATTATTCTCATCTATATACAATAATATCCATTATTCACTGCTATGTTAAATGCCAGAGTTATCTAACTACTGTAAATTATTACTATTTGCTGACGACAAGATGAGCAACTTGGTGCAGCGTTTCCCCCAAGTCGTTTTAATGGCAGCAAGTTTTTCCGTGACATCCGCTGGTCTCGTCATAATCCAGCAAACTATCCGAACTTCCTTTTCTAACTTTGAAGCAATAGTGCTATTGATTTTAAGTTCAGTAATTTCAGTATCAGGAGGAGTTGTACTTTCCTGCGGGAGTGGTTTCGGAGAAGATTTTCTGTCAATTGTCTCATTAACTATCGTAATTGGTGCGAGAGACGTATTCTCGTACTGGTAAAAATCTCTGGGGAAATACAAGAATCATCACCATTTATAATTGTGCTTTTCTATAGTAGCTCTTATTGTTCACCAATGGATTTTAATGATGACAGTTAGAAATGCAATGTTGTTACCGTGATGGTTCTTTATATAGTAAGCCAATTTTGAGAATTAAGGTGAGGCAAAATCCAAATAGGATTCCCATAAGGAAAGGGTCCGTTTTATTTATTGCGGATGGCATTTGGTATCAAAATCGTCTCACAAAAGGCTGGTAACAAAATTTTCCCCAATTTTTACTGGATGAACTTCCGTAAAAATTCAGTTGGATCAGAAGCTGTTCCAAAAAATACGCTAATTGTCAGAATCCAATAATTTATTGGGTTATGTAGTTCCTGATCTTGTATAAAAGGATTCAACAGGTAAAAACATAAGTTAAAGGGCACTTAAAACAGATTGGCTGTTTGGTTTGGTCGAGGGTTTTTTAGGGGGGAATGGAAGAAGTAGTTCTGTTATAATGGAGTCTCTTATAGCGAGAGTGGACTATCCATTGTTACACTGTTAAGGCAGCACGTTTCGAAACATGGCTTAATTTTTTGTAATTTCATCCTGTAGTTACGACTGGCTATGTTTCCCTTTATACTTAGAGTAATATAAGCTCTACTAAAGTATCTCTCTGTTTTCAAAGGGGTTCAACAATTTACCTGGACCTGGATACTGTACGGAAGTGGTCTCATTATAAAAAGCGCACATAAGAGATAACATTAGTGAAGGCCAGAAATTTAGCTCTAAGAAATCTCTCATAGCAAGATTTGTTTCGTTTTCTGGTCATAAATTTTGTAACTGTTGACCAATTCTTATGAATTATTTTCTTTCCTATCCAGAATAAGATTCTGTACAAGAAAACACCTTCCACAATTGTGTAGCAAGATTAGGTCTTGGAGAACCTACTGGGAGGGCAAGGGTTACAAACCAACCTGTATATGATTTCCGACCAGAAAAGTAGAACTCAGCCAATAGGGTGACTTGATTATAGCATCAGCCTCAAATAAGTTATGAATTTTATAAGAAATGAATGTCTTGTTTATTCTTCGACTGGTCTCTCAAAATACTGTCAACGACGGATTTTTATTCAGTCTCTTGTAGTATACCTCATACATGCATGTGTACAATCACATAACATTACAAGTATTCCGGGTATGTTATAAAATCCATGGCTATTAATTGGGATCGGCACTTTCTTACTTGAAACGTTTGTATAAAAAGTGCAAACTTACAAATACTTTACCTTAGATGTTCGGATCAAGTCGCACTTAATTCCAGCAGCTGTAAATAGCTGACCTATAAATAGCCTAACTAAAATAAATGTGGGGTTTATACTCCCATATACTCAAAGGACTTACACAAAATTTTCTAAAATAGCCTAACTACCTTTACTTCGCATCTTTGCTTTGTACCAGTATTCCACAAAAAACAGTATTTATTATAAGAATATATTGTTTATAGCACTAAACGCACATGAACTTCTCAACAGTAGCAATATGGCTGAAAACATTAGAGAAATTTAAATTTTGATAAAAATATAATAATACATATAATATATGCTCTTTTTTTATTCCTACAGGAAATGCTTTGTCCTGTCAGCAATAAAGGTGACCAGTACAGCAATAACATATTCATAATTCAAAATCTCACTGGAGAAATTATTTTTAGTGCTTTTGTAAGGAAAAACTTGGAATGTAAGAGACAATGTACTTTCGTAAAGCAACAAAGTATAGAATCAAAGGTATAAATTCTAGAATCTTGACACTCGCCAGAAATTCACAATTTGTTTAGCAGACAGTTTAAACAGTGATAAAACATCTATAAATAAAATAGACAATTTAGAATAATACACAAATCAAAAACGAAATTTAAATGCGAAAGATGTACGCGAATCTAATTTTTGTGCTAACTATTATGAGAAAATCTGAGTAAAAAATAATTTCAGAGAAGTTCTCTGAGAGAACGTTGCTTGTCCAAAGAAGTCTTGTATGAAATAATTACATATGTGCATAGGTAATTACTAATAATAAAGCATCTTGTTCAAATAACGCCATCCACGTACCATTCATGTATTGGCAGCTGCAATTAACAGTTTAGTTATGCTTAGCAGTCTGAATGGGCTTCCAATGTTTTACTAATTGTTCATTACACTACAACGTGTACCTCCTTTTGCAGATAAATGTATATTTTTTTTAATCATTTGCTTTGACCCAGCTTCCCCTTTTTTCCCAGAGGAAAGTTGTACAAGACCGAAATTCCAAAGGGCTTGAGATGATAAAGGAAGTACTCCAGCTGATACATTCCTTGAGGTGAGACGTAATGGAATGAAATTGCGAAGTTAGAGCAACATTCCATACCCTAGAAATTAAAACAACACTAATTATTTTAAATGAACCAAGTCAAAATTCATGCACAAATTAATGTACAGAGTATAGTCATACTTGATTTTACGCATTATTAAACATGTATTCAAAGCATCCACTATTTACCAGATTCTGAGGAAACATCGAATATGTCCAGTACCAATAACTGTCGTCTCTTTTCATATACACATGCTCATCAGGATCGAATGGTAAGAACCGATGTTCAGAAGTATCTCTAGAGTCCACTGCTAATACACCAACCTTCTCCAAACATTTTCCTATTAGTAATCATAAGATTTTAGTATAAGAACAGAATGTCTGGATAACGGGCATTAATTGGTAAATGGGAATGTGTCCAAGGATATTTGTCCCTACAGACCAACCACTCCTATGAGGGAGTCTCTCAAAGTGACAGCAAACTGTAAACGTTCATTATAAAATGAAGTGGCGAAAAAAACAACGGGAATTATTTTATATTGTTATGATTTACAACTGTAAAAGCTCCCTGGCGAGTCTCATATTGTCGTTAAATTCTATAGCCATATCACTGAACGAAACGACTTGGTTCATATTCTTACGTCTAGCAACATTTTAAAATGTAACACATTTTTTCAAAAGAACAAACCCATCTCAAAATCCTCCGATCCCGTGTGATCTTGATGGCAGAGATCCGGATTCTTTACAGAGATTTCTACAAAACGGATTACGGACTCTTTGCTCAAAATATAGCCTACAAATTCCCAGGAGTTTAGTTAAATTTTTGATTATTAATATTATTTGATATTTGGCTTGAATGTGAATCTCAAAATATATATTTCTCACACACCTGCCCCTCCACTCATGTAACCCTGACTCTGGTTGTTACCCCCTGGGTCTTTAAACCAACACCCGAAGTACGTAGCTTTCATGGGATCTCGTCCGTAGAGTAAATACCGTAGATTTTCCATTATCATGTACGTATCATCGTCTGCTTTCATAAACCATTCCCCGTCGTCCAAATGGTTCGCATAAATGTATTTGAAAGCTTCCTTCGTTTTGGCCCACAACCAGTCTCGTCCTTCTTCGGTGTTGTTCAGACCCATTGTACCAGTCTGATTGTCTGGTTTAAATGTTTAAAACATGTTAAATTATTCTCATCCAAATACAATAATACTTATTATTCACTGCTATGCCAGATGCCAGAGTTTTCTGACTACTGTAATTTATTACTATTTGCAGACGACAAGATGAGCAACTTGGTGCACCGTTTCCCCCAAGTCGTTTTAATGGCAGCAAGTTTTTCCGTGACATCCGCTGGTCTCGTCATAATCCAGCAAACTATCCGAACTTCCTTTTCTAACTTTGAAGCAATAGTGCTATTGATTTTAAGTTCAGTAATTTCAGTATCAGGAGGAGTTGTACTTTCCTGCGGGAGTGGTTTCGGAGAAGATTTTCTGTCAATTGTCTCATTAACTATCGTAATTGGTGCGAGAGACGTATTCTCGTACTGGTAAAAATCCCTGGAAAAATGTAAGAATTATCACCATTTATAAATGTGCTTTTCAATAACAACCCTTAATGATCCATAATACATTTTGTAGATCAGAATTAAAAATTCAATGTTGTTACCGTGAAGGTTCTTTCAATGAACCAATTTTGATAATTAAGGTGAGACAAAATCCGAAAAGGATTCCCATAAGGAAAGGGTCCACTCTATTTATTGTGGATGTCATTTGGTACCAAAATGGACTCACAAAATGGTGGTAAAAATTGTTCCCTCAATTTTTCCAGGTTGAACTTCCGTTAAATTCAGTGGAATGAAACGCTGTTCCGAAAAATAAGGTAGATACTTGTTAGAATCCAGTAATTTATTGGGTTATAGTTCCTTACCTGGTATAAAAGGATTTAACATGTAATAAAGTATGCTCAGGGAGACTTAAGAAAGATTCGCGTTTTGGTATTTATTGGGGGAAAGGAAGAAATAATTCTACTTTAAAGTAGTCTCTTATAGCGAGAGTGGACGACTCATTGTTCACAAAATAAATGCTGCCGTTTGCGTTCAGCGTTTTAAATCTACATTTCGCTCTACTATAAAATGTTTAATGACATGATAGAATTATTCCTCACGAGGGGGCTCCTCTAAAAGACGAATATTCGTCGAATTATCCGAAAACACGGAACTTGCTCATCCATTCCGGACGGATGCATTCATTTCTGCGTGAACTCCCAGCTGAAATAAATACACAGACTCAAACGATGTATCCAGTCAGTCATAATATTTTTGACGGGTATGATTAATTGTGTTTCGAATCCTGTCCAAATCCGATGCGCATCTGCTAGGATCAATCCGATCCGATAAAGACCTTTGCATGGGATGTTATTAAAGAAAGCTATTTCTATTCAACACTTCGCATATGCAAAAAACTCATTTTGTACAGTATTGTTGTTCTTAATCCAATTTTGAGGCATAGCTGAATTGCTGGAGGATAAACTTTGTTCGAGACCAAAATGTTCAAATGAGACTTACAATACGTTTACGGGAAGACAGCGGACAGAAAAGGCCTAGTCATAGTGGTCCTAGTGGCCACAAAAGTGTCAACTGGAGCATAGGGGATATTTCAAAGGCATTGACAATCAAGTACCTAAGTACTAAAACCTATCATGTGAACAAGGAATATTTGCAAATTCCACTTCAATAACAGAACTTTATGAAGACGAACGAGCAAGTTGACTTTTGACGAAGAAATTTTTACCAAACTTCCCGTTTTCAATTTGATTCAAAAAATAATAATTAGTCGGGATTTGGTGTTCACATCGAGTTTCACACGGTGTCGTTATTCAATTTAAAGGCATTGATGGAATAAGCAACATCCAAATTTACAGAAACAGCAAGAAACGCAAGTGTCAGCTGGGATTTTTAATCTTAACTAATTCTCTGCTAAAGAGCAGAAGTCACGGGTTAATTTTGTGAACAGGAAACAATTTGTTAATAGCTCTGTTGTTGTCGTGGGTTAATTTTAAATTTAATTGTAATACTTGAAAAGAATTAAAAATCTTATTCAAACTATTTTGCGATTTGTTTACATACTTGTGTAGGATGTGTAGTAATACCCAACACGGACAGCAACTTCTGTGCTGACATAAATGTGGTGACATGCATATGCAAACATAAATGCACAGCATTGACATATAAATAGTGCAGCCAATGAAATGAAGAAGATATATGTGGGTAAAGACATGGTTATTTTTAGCGGGCCTGGATTTTGAATGAAGAAGGTTCCAGCACATAATATACATAATTACTTTGTCAAGTTTTTCCCGCACAACATTTAGTAACTTGCATATGTCACGACTTGTGCTGACACAAAGCCATTGATGGGCACCATCACGAGGTATGAGTTCTTCCCTCGCCCTCATCCCTCGCCCTCGCCCTCAATTTTTGAGGGATGAGGGCGAGTTCCCATCATAAAAGAAGGCCCTCAGCAAATGAGGGCGAGGCATAGCAAAATTTACGTACTAAAACGAGGGCGAGGGTGAGTACTACAAGCTAGCCCTCACGAAGTTCGAACAGCAGTATTAAATCCCGCGAGATAATTCTCACATTTCCTCTTTGCTGTACCTTTTTCCATAAACGAGTCTGCGGAATTAGTTCAAGATCTTAATAATTAGCTAAAGTTCAGAAGAATTAGCTAAAGGTCTCAAGAATTAAGTGAATGTTTGAAGGTCTTAACTGGGTGATACTGAACTAAGGGACTGGAATGAATGGGATAACTATTTGAGGCGACGAAACCAAATGCAATACATTTTTCAAGGGATAAATAATTGACTGGGTAACTTTTTGACGAGACGGGACAACTATTTGACAACGGTTTGACGAGGCGGGACAAATAATTCACTGCACAACTTTTCCACGGATCAGGACAAGGTTTCACGTGATGGGACTTTTCGCACTTCTCACGCCATTGGTGGGTAGTTAGTTAATTAGTGGGTAACTATAGTTCTCACCTCACGAGGTTAACGGTTAAGTCTATTGCACTCGCCATAGCCTAAACCTTCAAGATAAGCGACGTTTCTACTCGCCCTCAGACTCGAGGGGCGAGAATGAGTGCTTGTTGTTAAGAGTAGACCGTCACGGGCCCGTGATAGGAAGATTGCAATGCACTGGCAGTTAGGCCGTACTTATGGACTCATGAGGCCGAGGGAGAGTCCTTATGATTTAGATTAGGCCCTCATGAGTCTGAGTGCGAGTTCCAGCGCGAAGTATCGTGAGGGTTACGGGTGAGAGCGAGTGCGATAAGATTTTTTTACATACCTCGTGAGGTGAGAGCGAGGGATTAAAAAACGCCCATCTATGCACAAAGCTCACTTATCTGTGTGAGAACTTGTGCAAGCCACCTCCCACTTATGTCAGTGTACGTACGAACGCACAGCATTTCTGTGTCAAACATATGCAAGTCAGCACAGATTTTGTGCTGTCCGTGTTGGATATAAGAAATGACTTGATGACGTCACAGCGAGGGGGTTGTTTCAGCATACGCTTTGGCCGAACCTGTTACTATCTATAGCCTTGAGTCAAACAAAGGAATGAGGTAAATTTAATGAATCCGTAGGGGGTACTCAAGACGATGCGTATCAGTTGCACAATATGAGACACCAAACTCGTTTGTTCTTACTGTACATGTTGACAATAATTACAGGAACTCTACTGCACTGGGAGGAGCTTTCCAGAGGATCTTCCTTATTAGTGTAGGAGCGCTACACCCTCCGAAACTACCAAGATATTAAAAGCTTATTTTATATGCGAGTTGTAAGGGAAATCCACTTATAGTTTTCAATCCCGTTTCTTGGTTTGCACACGGACAAATATGCTCTACTGCTCAAGTACAACATTTTGTTTGCACATTTTTTAAAGTGTTCTAGATCCTTAAAACAAAACACTCCGTATTGTTCAAAAAACAAAACTCGGTGAAAAAAACAAAATCTAGATTGTACTACTGTTGTTCAGATTTGAAGAGAACAAAACAGAACAACCGAATTACGGCACTGCACAAGGGGATAATGCAGGTGCTGAAAGTAATAAAAATTGACAATGATTGAATCCAGAAGCTCCTGGGGTCATATCCGGGATCGCGGGACGAAGTTTCGATTACTGAAGAATGCCTAGTGTCTCGCTAAGTTGGTTTTTTAAGTTTTTTTTCGTTTTCTGGTCATAATTTTTGTAGTTGTTCGCCGATTGCTATGAATTATTTTCTTTCCTATCCAGAATAAGATTCTGTACAAGAAAACACATTTCCCAATTGTGTTGCATGATTATATCCTAACCTAGGGGGAGTGCAAAGGGTAATAACCAACCTGTATATGATTTCGGACCCGAAAAGTAGAACTCACAATCAGCCAATTGGGTGAGTTGACTGTACGATCAGCCTCTAATAAGTAATGACTTTTATAAGAAATGAATGTCTTGTTTATTCTTCGACTGGTCTCTCAGAATACTGTCAAGTATGGATTTTTATTCAGTCTCTTGTAGTACACCTCATATGTACAATAACATTACATTAGGGAGCGTTCACAAATGACGTCATCCAAAATACTGGTTTTTAGGCACCCAGTCACACACTTGTCATCAGACATCATCATGTGATGAAACGACGCACCCACCCCATGTAATGACGTCATCATCACCAGGACTGCACAATTGAAAATGCCCTGGGTTTTATGCCTGCCTACCTAAAAATGCCCTGAAAATGTCTTAATTTGAAAATGCCTGGTATTTTCGACAAGTAATCAAGTCGAAGCAGGTTGAATCAAACTGCCAAAACTGTTAACGGTTAAGCAAAAAAATCGTTGGTAACATTCGTCGGTTGATGACATCATCATTTGGTCAAATCCACCCTACCACTGCGTCATCAACATCATCATCTCCCGTTAGCACCCACCCACTAATTTGATGACGTCATTTGTGAACGCTCCCTTACAAGTATTCCGGTTATGTTATAAAATTGGGATCGACACTTATTTACTTGAAGCGTTTGTACAAAAAGTGCATACTTACAAATACTTTACCTTAGATGTTCGGATGAAGCCGTATACTTAATTCCAGCATCTGCAAATAGCTGACATGTATGTAAATAGCCTAACTAAAACAAATGTGCGGTTTATACTCCGATATACCCAAGGGCGTTACAGAGTTTTCTAAAATAGACTAACTTAATAAAGCCGTACTTAATTCCAGCAACTGCAAATAGCTGACCTATAAGTAGTTTAAACCCCTTTGCTTAGCTTCCCTGCTTTTGCACGCAAAGTATTTTACAATATACCAATATTTATTATACGCAATTATTATTTCCAGCAATAAGTACACACTAACTCCTTCACAAGGAATTGGCGAGTATGGCTGGACACAATAGAGTAATTTAAATTTTTCTCATTGTTCAAGAGAGTAAATGTAAATTATGAACGAGTAAGTTTGCGGTATTATCAGAGGTGGTTTAGAAAAGGGAGTGGTGCACTCTAGTGCATTAGTGCAATACTAATTATTGTATTATTTAGCCTCAGGACTTATGTAATATTAGTTTTGACGGGTTTGATGCATGCATTTATAAAAACATGGAAATACAGAACACAGAGGAAGTACAGTGTGGGGGCTGTCGGCTGTCTATAAAAATGCTAGCCAAAGCCGGTTGGTTTAAAATGTGAGATGATTGTGTAGTTTATGAAAATACATAGAAAAAATGACGTGTTTATCCTTCAGCAGATGTTTTGAGCAGGGGCGGGAAGGGGCTTGAATACGAATACTTTTTTAAACCTTGAGATACGAATGAAATACTTGACAAAGAACTTTGTATGGTCGAAACAAATTAGCTGTTTTTGTTATTTTTTTTCGGATACTAATTCCGATTCCAATTCCAATACTTTTCTTTAAACCCATTTTTTAGGTATTGTAAGTATCGAATTTCAAAAATTCTTTTTAAATTCCGATTATACTATTATTGATCTACTTGTCTATGCTTACAACTAATCAATCCAACCGTTCATTTACATACAATCGAGGTACAAAGTTTCTGGGGGCACAGTGCAATTCGGATTCGGATTCCCGTCCCTGGTTTTGAGCTTACAAAACAGAATCACAGCCAGGGTTGGCCAATTGAAAATGCCATGGCATTTTGGGCATTTTCAATTTATGGCATTTTGGGCATTTTTGGCATAATCCGCGTCAGTGCTCGGCACGGGTACGAAAAATCGGTACCCGTACCCGTATCCGTACCCGAAGTGCGGGTATTTCAATAACTGGTATCTATACCCGTACCCATACCCGAATATCCGGGTACAAATTTTTCGTACCCGTACCCGCAATGTTATCTCAATCCATGTACCTGTACCCGCATTGTACCCGTACCCGAAAATACTCAAAAATTGTACCCATACTCGGGTATCTCAGTGTCGTACCCGTACTCGTACCCGGGTACTTTATCCAGATTTGATATAATTTAATACATAGTACGTTATATGTAATAATGTGTGACACCTGAGTGGGTAATTTTGACTAGCTAGAGAGGTATTTGACATTATATATTTTATTGAAGAGTAGAGCGTTTTTGATTTGAAGTAAAATTATCCCCATTTGATTGTTTATGGGCTGATGGGCGAAGTATTTTATAGCACCCAGTCCATATGTACATGCATTTTTGGCTTGGGACTTGGCGACTCGATTTTTCACTTCTTGATTTATTCGGCCTTTTACATTAATTTTCTCATCTCAGTAGCTCTGTGTACATGTTAATCATTAATATCTTGTTACAAATATCCGCCTTTTCCTAATCAACTACTAATTACAAAAAATGTCTTGCCATCCAACTCATCGGAACTCTAATTTTTAAATTAATTGTGGCTAATGAAGTATCATGTGCATACGCGTCAATCAGACTATTTATGCAATTAGTAACAAATTACTACATTATGAAGACGTTTTGTATAAAATTTCGTTGAAACCTATTCTGTACTTCTATTTTGATATTATTCCTCGTCTGGTATTAACAATAAGCTATATGTATTCAGAATTACTAAAAATACCGACAGAATTTGCCAACGGAAGTTCCATTATTTTCATAAAATTCATCAAAATGTTTCAAATCTCAACATATCCAAATACTCGGGTACAATGGTCACGGGTACGGGTAAATGACACCATTATACCCGTACCCGGTGGGTATATACCCATTTTGAAATCCTTGTACCCGTACCCATACCCGTATCCGTACCCGAAATTTTGAGCCGACCAAAGTGTACCCGGGTAGTACCCGGAATTGTTCGGGTATACAAAATCCGTACCCAGGTAGTACCCATACCCGTACCCATACCCGTTTACCCGAGTATTACCCATACCCGTGCCGAGCACTGATCCGCGTTGTAGCAGGTATTTTGGGCACATTAAATCATTTCTTGGGATACTTCTGCCTGGACGACATCTATTATTTTTTCAGCAAGGTAAATTTCGATACATGTTTTGTTTGAACCAATGCAAATATCTTTATAATTGCATACGTGAAATTTCATTAATTGTAGCGTGTCGCGTATCTTGATTCACTATACTAAAAATTTTATTATCTTTATTTTAAATCTCCTTCCATTTTCTTAATTTTAACTTGAGATTTGATCACGATACCTCGAATCAATGACAATATTCAGCTTCATTTGTCAAACATTGGTAAAAATAAAATGTTGTATAATTACTTTCATAACCAGCAGTTGGATTATACCATAAAGTGGCGTGCTCGCACGACAGTTTAAAAGCCCCAGTGGAGGTAAAACGAGAATTATCCAAATTAGTACCAAAACGTGTATTGCTCTGGACATCGATGTGACCAAAGAAATCGCTTTAAGTTCACAAGAATCAGCGTTGGTCAAATCATTCTCAACAAAGCCAGGCCCAAGTTCATCAAAACAAATTAGACACGATTACCACGTGTATAAAATATCACTGCAATCCCCGAACTGGAAAAAAATATTTTACATGCCGACGAAAATTATAGTTTTACTTTTCACGAGTCCGAAGGTAAGTTGATGTTGAGGATATAGTTGAATTAGATTAACAATACACAGAGGAAGAAACGATGTAGAAGTACTAACAGTTTACAAATTGCGATGATTTAGATTAATTCATTCTGTAAAATGTATATTTTTAAATGAAGTTTGACATGTAAAAAATCTTTAAACAAGAGCGGTAAATAATGATTATTTTTAAAAAAATCGAAAATGCCTGCCAAAAATGCCCAAAATGCCGGGCATTTTGAAATTTGGGCATTTTTGGCATCTTCAGGGCATTTTCAAGCAGACAGGCATAAAACCTAGGGCATTTTCATTTGGCCAACCCTGATCACAGCAATGAGCTTTATGGCTGACACAAACAATATTCCAAGACGTATGAATTGAAACTCTGAGATTATCATTGCATTAATAGCAGAAATCTTATTCCTAGAGGAAAAAAAACACAATTAACAATGTATTGTGAACCTAATTGTCAGCATGACTGCATAAGGTCAATGGAAGAGGATAAAATCAGAGATATTTGTCCCCTCAGCAAAATTGGTCGCCAGCACAGGAATAAAATAATTATTCATTACTCAAAGTTTTAGAGGAGATTGATACACTTCTTTTTAACGCTTTTGTAAGGAGACAAATTAACGCTGTGTAAGGTGAAAGTCCAAATAGCTTTGATGACACCATATAATTACTTTCGTGAGGGAACAAAGTACAGAATCAAATGTAAAAGTTCTACAAACTTGACACAACTGGCCAGAAATTCCTATTTATTCAGCCGAAAGTTTAAACAGTAACAAAACATCTATAAATTACATAGAAAATTAAGGAAATTCTCAATCAAAAACGACAGTTAAATTCGAAAGCTATATATGATCCTATTACAATTATTCTGGGAACACATGAGTCAAAATTAATTTCATAGAGCACTGCCTGTCCAAGACGTCCTGTATGAATTAGGTTCTAAAAATAATGACATCTTGTACAAATAATGCTATCCACGTTCCATTGATGTATTGACAGCTGCAATTGACAACTTAGTTGTGTTTAGCAGTCTGAATGGGCTTCATATATTTGAATAATTGATTATTACACTCAAACGTGTACTTTTGTAGATAATTGTTTTAATAAATATAATCGTATTTTTTTCATGTTATTTGCTTTGAACCAGCTTCCCCTTTTTTTCTCAGAGGGAAGTTGTACATGACTGAAATTCCAAAGGGTTTGAGATGATAAAGGAAGTACTCCAACTCATACATTCCTTTGTGAGTGACGTAATGAAATGAAATTGCGAAGTTGGAACAACATTCCATACCCTAGAAAATAAAACAATATTATACAAAATATTTTCCATGGACCAAAAAATGGATGCACAATTCAAGGAAGAGAATAATATATTACAGCAAAATTAGAAGTACAAAGTAGTAAATTTGACACAAGTTTTAATTCAAAGTAGTCACTATTTACCAGGTTCTGAGGATAGTACGTCATTATCCAGTACCAAGCAATATCGCCTGTCTTCATACTTAAATGCAAATCAGGAGTGAAGGGTAAGAATCGATGATGCTGCGAAGCATCTCTGGTGTCCATTGCAACTACACCAACCTTCTCCAAACATTTTCCTATTAAAATTCAAAAGCTTATAGTACCATAATTTACGATTATCGGTCACTACAGGAAAATTATTTGAATAACAAGCCATGCCCATACACTCATCTATAAAACAAAATTCTCAAAAGTACCAACCCATCATTAAATCCTCCGGTCCAGTGTGGTCTTGAAAGCAAAGATCAGGATTCTTAACAGAGATTTCGGCAAAACGGATTAAGGACTCTTTACTCAAAACATAGCCTACAAAATCCCAGGAGTTTAGTTAAATTTTTAATTATTATTGATGTGCTGCATTAATGTGAATCTTATAGCAAAACCAGGGTGCTTCGCGAATTTGAGCATAATTAACTATATCCCTCACCTTAACTTATAAAGCCCTCTTATGCCTAACGCATAATTTTCGCATCACCTTAAGGCATATTTTTTCTCGATATCTATCGCATAATTTCTCCGTATCCCTAATATATTTATTGAAACAGCTCCCCTATCCAAAACAGAAAAAGATCTTTCTATCTTAACGCATAAAGATCTCCCTGTCTGGACGCATCAATTCACCCTAATATCTAAAGCATAAATTTACTTATAACCTTGACGTACACATAAAGTTTCCCCTATCCAGAAGTTAAAATATTCTCCGATTGAGACTTGAGAGAAAAAGGAGTGACACACACACGTACTCACTCATTATAATATTAAAGATAATGTAAAGATTTCTCACACACCCGCCCCTCCACTCATGTAACCCTGACTCTGGTTGTTATTCGTGTCTTTAAACCGACATCCGAAGTACGTAGCTTTCATGTGATCCCGTCCGTAGAGTAAATACCGTAAGTTCTCCATTATCACGTACGTATCATCGTCTGCCTTCAAAAACCATTCCCCATCTTCCAAATGGTTCGCATAAATGTACTTGAAAGCCTCCTTCGTTTTGGCCCACAACCAGTCCCGTCCTTCCTGAGTGTTGTTCAGCCCCATTGTACCGGTCTCTGTGTCTGGATTTAAATATTTAATTATTGAATAGTCGTCATCTCATAAAAATTATTATCCACTATTGTAACAGTATTACTATTTGCAGAAGACAGGATCAGCAACTTGGTGCACCGCCTCCCCCAAGTTTTTTTGACGGCTAGAATTTTTTCTGTGGCATTCACTGGTCTTGTCATAATCCAGCAAACTATCCGAACTTCCTTTTCCAACCTTGATGCGACAGAGCTATTGATTTTAATTTCCGTATTTTCAGTATCAGGAGGAGCTGTACTTTCCTGTGGAAATGGCTTCGAAGAAAAATTCCTGTCAACAGTCTCATTAACAGTCGTAATTGATGGAGGTGACGTACTCTCGCACTGGTAAAGGTTCCTGTGGAAGTACATACAAGAATTATCCTCATTTAAAAATGGGACTTTCAATAATATCCCTTTGCTATTGGATTTTAATGATCACAGTTAAACAAATCATTCCTATTACCGGGATAGATCTTCAAAGGAACCAATTTTGAAAATCGAGGTGAGACAGAATCCGAGAACGATTCCTATGAGGTAAGGGGCCATTTTATGTATTGTGGATGACATTTTGTATCCAGCTGGTGTCACAAATTAGTGTCAATAAAAACCCCCTCAATTTTCCCAAAATTAGAAGAACGTATATTAAATTATTTAGTTTAATCAAAAACTGTTTCAAAAAATAATTCGCCTAACGGAATCCAATAATGAATTTTGTACAACAGAGCTCCATAATTTAAACGCTGGGACTGGAAATATAATTCCAGACACGTTGGAGCACAAACTCACAATATCACAATGGAATTATTTGCTGTGGCCGACTGCAATATCCCTTTTGCGAGTGAAGATTAATTAGCATCCTACCTCAAAGACTCAATTAGGGAAAATATGTATAGGCAGTTAAGCACGTTGGCACGGATGCTATTTGGACTATCATCGAGACTGACAAATATTGTCACGAACCTATACTTCAATTTATCAACCTGTCGAAGAATGAGTTTAACCATGGAAGTGTTCTATTACGGAAGCTGAATACACAGTAAAATATATTTATGAAAGCCTCTCTTGGATAAGACACGCTATTAGGATTAATTGGAATAGTAACATTCTAGTCAACGAGAGTGTAGTGTCCCTACTCTCCAATGGAAATTTTTTCTGGGAATGGGGTCTCTTATAGCGAGAGTGGACTGTTAACTGTTACGAGAACATGTTTCGAAGCATGGCGTAACTGTGTGTAATGACTACCTGTAGTTATGTCTGGCTATGTTTACCTTTAGAATTGCAGCAATAACTCTTCATAGTGGAAGGGCGATTTACCTGTACACTGTGTACAAACCATATTGTTATAAAAACTGTTAAAAAGTTGTATTTTCGTAAAAATCTAGTATTGAATGGCACATGATTGGATGGTACGTAGGAAGGACAAGAAACTGTAAACATCTCAATAAATACTTTTGTTAAACTTCAGCTTAGTAATTCATACATGCGGGGTTATAAGTCAGTTACGTATTTATAAGTGCAGTCCGTGTTCGGATATATTCCCTCCGACACAATCCCTCGGGTTATATTCCCTCGAACACATTCCCTCCGAACATATTCCCTCCTTGAGAGGAGATATTCCCTCGGACCGTTTGTATAAACACCCAATAAATTTACGCTCACTATGGAAACAAAATTTAACAATCCTCAAATAATTAAGTACAGTTGGAATTGTCCAAATTCCTTTTTAAAAAGAAGCTACAGCAAGTGAAATCTCAGGCCTCATAATATCTACAAGTATAGCTACATAATTACTCTTGAATAAAATAATGAAGATTGAACTGATTGCACCAACCAATGACCAAACTAATGACCAGACAATTCAAGTTGCTGTAACGCATGGTTTCGCATTTGTTAATAGTATTTCCGTAAAAAATCATCTACTTTGATGATGAGTTCTAGACGCGAGTTTTTGTCAACGAATTGTTACTATGCCAACTGGCGTATAAGTTATTTGTTGAGCCGAGTCACCATACGATCCGCATTGCGTTTGCTTTGCTGGCATAGTGACGAACACTTCTGCATATCGTCGGTGAAGAGGCAAAATGATCTAGGTGCATGATCGATTAGAATCAAAATGATCTACTTGCAGTTTCACTAAAGGCAAAATGATCTACTTGCATTGAATTTTAAAAGCAAAATGATCTAGATGCAGCTTTTCCTAAAAGCAAAATGATCTAGATACAAATTATAATAAAAACAATATAAGTAAACACATTCTAATGCCGGTGTACAAAAATGCGAGGTATTCAAAATCTTTTATATATGCATTTAATTCCCCAATGCCTCCATTTCTTTCTTTCAGTAACATTGAAAAAAAAAGTTGTCAATTATGATTTAACATTTGAAAATGATTCCGAATGTTATGATAATGGTGATGATCGTAGAATACGATTTGAAAAAACTCCACGTTGAGAATTATTAAAGGGAAAACCAATTCAATGTGCACACTAACACATGAGCTTACTGTGATTTTGATTCGTCTTTAATTCGTCGATTTTAAAATAAATGAATGTTGCAGTTTTCGTAACTAAAAATGTATTAGATGCAATAAGTGAAATTAACTTTAGTTGCCGGAATGATCCTTAGTAATAGCAAACCCTTCAGAGAATATTAACCCACAACCCTAGGTCAATTACACAGTCATGGTTAGCCCTTATAAGCCACGTGTCCTCCTTACAGATGCTAGTTTTCTCACAAAAAAAATTAGACCAGCACTTAGATCATTTTGCTTTTAAGGAAAATTGTATGTAGATCAGTTTGCTTTTAAAGAGGCTTGCACCCAGTTCATTTTGCCTTTAGGGAAAAAGTTATGTAGATCATTTTGATTCTAATCGATTATGCACCTAGATCATTTTGCCTCTTCACCGACGATATGTGAGTGGCAAATATTTGTGCGAGGGATTATTTCCAAGCAGGGAGGGGTTGTGGTCGGAGGGAATATATCCGGAGGGAATATAACCGGAGGGATTGTGTCGGAGGGAATATATCCTAACTCCGTGCAGTCATGGACTTCCATAGCAAACGATCAATCTTCAAATAAGTTTTGAATTTTGTAAGAATGTATACTTTATATTCTTCGACTTGTCACTATGAACGATTGAATTTTATTCAGTCTCTTGTATACCTCACGTGTGCAAGAATAGTAATTAAGCATATCCCGGGTATGTTATAAAATACATGACTATGGAGGGGAATTTTCTTACTTGAAATATTTGTGTAAAAGTTGCTACCTTAGAAATACTTTACCTTAGCAGTTCTGATTAAACCATATCTTAGCCCATTATTAATTGTAGTGCATTAGTGCAATATCATAACCTGTCAGAAATGTTTTATCCAGCCTCGTGACTTAATAGACATTGACAAATACTTTGTGCTATTGAACAGTTACTCTGCAGTTTAAAATAGCAGAGATGTAAACAAACACATTTGAAGTATTTGATAGAATTTTGAATTAATTTCAACTGAACCTTAACAATGACTATTCCATCTCATGATATATTTCAACTTGCTCGAATATATTCCCTGAGATATGTACATATATATTATTGCCAAATTTAGACGTTTGTACTGCGATACAATTACCAAGGCTGAAAAAAGTTCATGACTAGGAATAATTCAATTGTTGGAAAGCCCAAAGTTGAATTTATAATGCTTATTTTTAACACTTGTAACATGAAGCCACACTGCCAAATGATTACAAAAATCTTTCTGATTTTTAATTGCACACAAAAACAAAAATGTCAGCTGCGGGGGGATTAGGCGGTAAAAGTTTGAAAAAATATCTTATTGATAGAGGAATAATTAATGCAAATAGTTCTGTAACAATAATTATTGCCCACATGTTAACAATGTTTCTTGAACGTCTGAAAATTAATTTCTTCATCGTGTTCTTATCCATCACTGAATGTTTTCACCTCAGGTATGAACATCTCCATCTGACTCATTTCGCCTAATTGGATGTTTGTAAGATACGGATATGCCAAAGGGTTTCAAATGATAAATGAAGTACTCCATCTCAAACATCCGTTTAGGTGTTATGTAATGGAATGATATTGCGCTGTCGGAGCAACATTCCAAACCCTGTAAACCGTTAATGACACTTGCGTCCTTACAATTATGACTGTATTTGCAACATACTAAAATATTTACGACTACAGTACATGGTATCCCACTATAAGAGACTTCTTCCCAGTAGCATTTTTTATTTATGACTAAAAGCCTTTAAAAAATTTCAAAATCCCTACAACGTTGTTTGTTTATATTTCGAAAACCTGTCAAATTGGATTTAACTTTTGCTCCACTCATGGCTTACTTCAGCGCATTGGCATTTATTATCTCTCATGTCCGATAGTATACGTCTCTTCCGTAATATTCTTTCAGATTCGAAGTCTACGCTGCTTTGAACTTACGTAGTGCTAGCTATTTTGATTAAAATCGGATGTCAAACTTACGAATGATTATTTGAGTCCACAGCTACGCCCGTTCATACAACGGGTTGGCTCCAGTGGTAAAAACTAAAATAGAGGGATGAGCCCTTAGGCTGAAAAGATGTCTACTGTTGTGAGCCCGCATGCCTGTTAAAAACCTTGTAATTTAATGGGGAACAGCTGAATGCATCCCTAAGTCACACAGCTCCCCTAGCGGTAACTAAACATTGTCAAAAGTTTTCTCTGTAGTTGTATTAAATTACCGCAAGATGTCATTAGTGTATCAATTCACCCCATAATTTTCCTCCAGCGCTGTCCAAGGTATTTTTTTAGAAATTGTAGCTTATTTTTTTCAAAACTGTAGCACCGATTTCAGCAAAATTTAAACTCTTCAGAGCATTTACTATCATGAGGAATGTCTTCACCGAATTTTAATAAATGCCCTGTAAAGAAAATGCTATTGTAAGCGGGTCTCTTATAGTGTGAGTTTACTCTGTTTACCCAGCCATGAGGATAGTAACTCCTGTCGAAGTACCAGGAAAGTTGGGTTTTGTTTTTCATATTTACTAGAAATATCGGATCGAGAGGCATAAACCGATCAAGCCTCTCTATTCTATCCCTACTGTCCATTGCTTGCACTCCAACAGCCTGAAGGCATGTTCCTGTAATAAAAACAAATTTTGCATCCACTAACTTGATGACCTTCCAATATTTGAATGCCTGATCTTTCTCCAACATTGCTAGGTCAACCACCTTGTACTCGCATTTTAGGATAAAAGAAACAATTCCCTATAATTACTATACTGATATCCTCTTTTGAGGACTAACAATAAAGCACTCATATGACGAGAATGTAATGAAAATGTTACGTTTAAAATCACTACCTATTTGCCAATCCTCAGGCCCCCCATGACCATCATAACAATGGCTGTAGTCGTGTAACGAGATTGTTGCAAAACGTATGAGGGACTCTTTGCTCAAAACGTAACCTGAAGGAAAGCCACAGATGGAAACACTTGACTAATTTGAACAAAACTATAGCAAGCAAGAAGAAAATAAAAACAATTGTACAAGGTTCTACAAACGAACCCCAAGTTATTTTTTTGTGTAAAATGTTCAAACATTTTTTCCAACTTTTGCTTTGCATCCTGAGTAAAATCCTGCATTGAAGATTCATAGCAAAGACAACAAAATAAAAATCTACTGCGAAAAAGACTGTAGAAATTTGTAGGCTTGATGGGGGTGAAGAAAATATAATTTGTAGCACCTTATGCATTTGCAATTGTAAACAATTGAATTATGTAAATTAAAGATAAAATTTCCAAGGATCAATTTAATTTTAAAAAATTGTCATTAACCTGCTCCTCCACTCATGTAACTTTTCGTTCTTTCAAAATCGGCTGTGAAGCGAAACCCGAAGTACGTGGGCTTTAGAGGATCTTGCGCAGAGAGTAAATAACGGAGGTTTTCCATTATAACGAACGTATCATCGTCCGCCTTCAGAAACCACTCTCCGTCATTCAAGTGATGGGCGTGGACGTATTTGAAAGCCCCCCTTGTTTTCGCCCATAACCACTGCCTTCCTTCTTTAGTGTTATTGAGTCCTATTATACCATTCTCGGCATCTGGATTTTGAAATTCAGTGTTCAAATTCAATGAAATATATTAATCCGAGAGAATTGTGAAGTCTTTAAGGAGGAAAAAATACTTTTAAAAATATGGCGGTTACTAGTTACTGATGAAAAAAAGAGCAATTTCGTGCAGCGCTTCCCCCAAGTCTTTTTGACAGCTTCCAGCTTTGTGGTAAAATTCACTGGTCTTGTCATGATCCAACAAATAATCCGAACCTCCTGATTTAGCTTTAAAGCTATAGTGTAATTGATTTGAATTTCAGAATTAGAAGTGGCGTTTCCAGGTTTCGAAGACGCCACAGGTGGAGTACCTGCGTATTCCCATACTCTGCAAAGGCCGGTATAATTTTACAATACCAACAACATTATAATTACAATACTATTTTTTATAAGAGTAACTCTCAAGCATCGAATTTGACTTTAAAGAGCACTTGCTTTCTTCTTCTTAAAAAGAAAAATTAATAGGGAATGGGAACACATAAAATATTTTGACTCTGTACAATAATGATCTTATTGGAGGGCTTCGTAAATTGCGTTGGATTTCATGAACAATTTGAAGAATAAAAGATGAGGACCCCATAAGTTCCTTACTTTGACACATACGGATTTGTACCTAGTATTCGGAAAACGGTAGAGATCCCACATCCTATTACAAGTCCTGCTAGAAAAGGTGACATTTTATTTAGGGGAGTATTCGGCAGAAATAACATTTTGGTTTTGGTTTAAAATTTCATGTTTTTAATCCTCCAATCTTGACAATTTATTGTTGTCTTCGGCTGCTCCAATTTCCGATAAAGAAATTAGTACTGCGTTTAAAATGATAAGTTTGTTTCCTTATGATCCCTATGTTCCCAGAATGTACTTCAAAATAAATATCTTTAACCACACTCTCTGTCTCTCTGACTGTGAACATATTTTTTGCTGTTACTTTATAGTCATGCACTTTTAACGTTTAAAACAGAACTAGCATAATGCTTTAATTTAATAATTGATAATGTTTTTATTTTTTTTAGAATATTTTTTATAATTTATTTAGTCAGCTATTACTGGCTCAGCAAATAAAAATAAAGCTCGCTTAAATTTGAATCTCAAATCCATAAAAAAATGTAAAAACGTTTTTTTACTAATTTCAAATTATTAAGACTTTTTAGCATCCTTTTTTCATTTTTGAGCAAAATTATTCAAAGAGGAAAAAGAAAAATCACAAAACAGTATAATGCTTTAATTTTTTTTTAATTTAAAAAAAATAATTTTAATAATTAATTTAGCCAGTTATTGCTGGCTCAGCCAATAAAAAACAGCGCGCGGAAATTAGAATCTCAAATTCGTATTACACCAAGACGAAGACGATGACGAAGACGAAGACGGCCCACTCTTTCAACTTAGTAGAAAGGATTGAAAATGAATTGAACTAATTTTTTTGAGTTGGGACTGTTGGGAGTAATGTTAGCTATTAGTGAAGTGAAGTATAGCCTGGCACGAAAGACAGTAATAAATTAGTTTTATTGTAATAAAAATAATCTCACAGTTTTTAAAAACATAATGCCCAAATTATAAAATTAAAAGATTGAAAAAATTAGTCATTTTCTTGAAAAAATAAATGATGCAAATTTTCTCAGAAATAATTGTTTTTACATCAGATTGCTAAACATTCTGAGTGACATGTTTAGCTCCTAATGTTTGGGTCATTTGAAAATCTTGTCCATGTCGTTGAAGCATTTATTTTTTTGGGCTTAATTTTTTAAACATTAACATAAAAGGTTGTAATTTGTAATTATAAAAAAATTTAATTGTACTATCACATAATATATATATGCAACATCTTTTACTAGAACAGTAAAAGCAGCAACCAAACGGGACACCAAATTGAATCAAAAAATTATTTATTTTTCATCGTTACAATCCATCGTGATTTGAAAAACATTACATAATGTCATTTTCAGGGGAATATTTTATACGGTTCCAGCACAGGTTTTTAGCCTATTACAAACTTTCCCATCAACTGGTTTTATACATTTAAAGGTGATGTCTCGAATCTCAGGTATAACATGACGCCTTGCCATTTAGTATTATAAGGTTTCATTTTTTTTATAATTATTACTGATAATAAGATTTATAATAATTTAATTTAATAGTTACGAGCGAACTACTACACTGGCAAGTTGTAATGCTATAAATTACTAGGATCTTCGTACGTATGGATAAATACCCATACTCATCCTCAAAGTAGAAAAAAGAACTGTCTTACAAACGGAAATAAAAATAAAATTGTATTTTCACTGCAAACCCATACATATAATTATAAATGTATAGCAATATTTACTTCTGGCACACTCTTTCTTGGTCCTGCGACAAGCTCAATGCAGATGTTGTTAATATTATACAACACACATTAAAATTATATTTATTTCCATATCCTTATGTTGAACCATAAGGAATAACTACTGGAGCCCAAAGTTTTCACAAACTTACAATAACAGTTCGTTGAAATAAACTGGGACCAATTTGAATATCAGGGTTCGCTATAGAGCTACAATAACCATAAAGGCATTCCAAAGCTTTCAACTACATTCCCAGCACATTTCAATTTCCTATTATTGTTATTTATTAATTAACGACTGTCGGCTCCAGAGGTTCCTGCATGTAATTATGCATTAAAATGTGAAACGTGGGTGAGTTCCTTCCGATCCCTTATGTTTCTTTCTAAATTTTGATCAGGGCATTTTATGAGAAATTACAAAGTGTCCAGTATTAAAATTAATTTCCTAGAAATCTCAGTCCAAAAATTAAAAGCTGATTTGTATGAGCACTTTTGACTGGAAAGAAATCCTCGTACAAATTCGTAGATCTTCAAAGCAGTCCTAATGGATTCCATATATGATCCAAAATTTGATCCCAAAATTCCTTCAAAACTGACAAAAAATTTCAAGCTGACATATGTATATCTGAATTATACTACAAAAAAATCAATCGCAAACAAAATTTGGTAATTATAATAATCGAAAATCAAATTCCCACGAACGGATGAACGTCACCCTCATTTATGCGCCAAAACGTACTTTTTACATAGAATTGAATCCTCACACACTTCCAATTACTGTGTTAAGTTACACTTAAATAAATTATTCGCTTTAACATTTAAGAGCTGACAAATGTCCAAGTTACAAAATAATTATATTGCAAGTACCTTCTAGCCACATCACCCTCCCATTGTCAGTCTTACTCCTTAGAAAAACAAGGGATAGTAAGGAAAAAGTACAAAATACTTTCAAAAGTAGAAACAAGTATTACATTATAAAGTAATTATGTATATATAACCTGTCAAAAATGGTATGGACTGTGCTTCAAGTAATTATGTACACAATGTATGTATATATTTAGTACATTTCCATGATTTGATTTTTGAGGAAGAAATTATTATTTAAATGTTTCATAATGTATCTACTTCTCATATCCTCAATGGAGGAGAACATTGGGTAAATATATTCTTAAATAAGGACTTATAATTTTTAAAATGTACTCTCATAGCTCCGGAGTGTCGCAGGGTCAATGCCTCTTGTACAAATACTAAAATACTGACTAGATTTGAATAGAAGTAGAATGTCATGATATGGTATTTTCAGGAGGAGACTCGGAGTCTGCCTCCGTAGCACTGCTTGCATTACTCCTGTCCTTATTACTGACTAGTGTTTTGACTGAGTTATTATTAGTACTAGCTGCTGACTCGGCTACCACTACTGGGGGAAGGGTTGGAGGGGGGACTGTGGCCACTGCCTCTAGTAGTAATCCCTTCTTTTTATTACTAAGATGATCATGGGAAATCCCATAAGGCCTCAAATGGTAGATCAGGTATTCTAACACATACATCTGGTTCGGGGAGACATAGTGGAAGGACACGGCTGTGTCGGAGCAGCAGTCCATTCCCTATTCAAGAAATTAAACATCAACAATTATGGATGCTCCTATGACAGGACTTTATTTAGGGATTTAAATTTAAATTTGTATTTAAAATTCTGACTAAAAAACATACCTGATTCTGTGGGTAGTAAATGTACTGCCAGTACCAAAATTTGTTGTCCACATGGCCCGGGATGACGTGGTGTTCGGGTACGAAGGGCATGAAACGATAACGTCCCATGTTGTCCCGACTGTCACCAGCTTCTACCCCTACGTTGGCGAGGCACTTACCTGTCAAAATAGAATTTTAAATAATTATCCCCTTTAGAATTTACAGTCTGGAGATTTTTAAATAAGCATGTTTTCTTTCAGTTAGGATTTTGAAAGCCTTGAATCAGATCTGATTACCCATTTCCACATCCTCCGCTCCGCCGTGGCTCTCCTTGCACTTGTCCTTATTTGGTAAGGCCTTCTCCACAAATAGTTTTAGCGCTTCATGACTTAGAACGTAGCCTGTTTTAAATTCGGAACAGGTCCAAGGATTTAAATAAATTTAAACCAAAATTTTATATCCTATATTAAAAAAGTGGAAGATTTCCCCTTTGGGCTCATATAAAATCTCTATAGCTACAAAAAATGCCAATAAATCCCTACAAGCTTCCGCTTCACCTTCCCATAAAATTCCCGTACAGTATCCAGGGGTCTTCCAAAAGAGCAGGATCAAAATTTGACTCTTATAGTAGAATTTAGTGGTAATTTGTCTCTTCATATAAATAGAGCCGTGGAAAAAAAATTTGCTAAATGTTGCTCAAAATTACAATTTAATTATTTTTATTGTTGACCTCACTCACCAGCACCGCCACTCATGTACCCCTGTTTGACATAAGGCTTGAATCTGCACCCAAAGTAGATAGGAAAGTTGGGATCGTAGTCACTCAGCATATAGCGGAGGTTCTCCATGATGACATAAGTGTCATCATCGGCTTTCATGAACCAATCCGCCTCATCCCGATGATGCTCCCAAACGTACCTAAAGGCTTCCTTCGTCTTTGCCCATAACCAATCCCGACCTTCCTGAACATTCTGAAGTCCGATCGAGCCCAGTTTCTCATCTGCAAAAATAAAGGAAATCCCGAGAATAAAACCCTGTTTAAAAATTCATGGAATATTTATATACATACATAGACAGCATATTGCACATCATAAGTATTTATTTGTAAACAGAAAATCCCCTCAGCATTCCCTTCTCTTGTAAAAAAATTAAAGCTAACACTTATTTCAATGTTTGCATCATCAGGCTCAGTCACATTTAAAAAAAATGCGGTGTAGCTCGTGTACTTCTTAATGCGATAATTGTCTGTGAGGAAATCCGATGGGATGCTAATCACAGAGATTAAGACATTCCTCTAAGAATTCCATTCTTGTCCATTTAAATTTACAAGTCCTCAAAGGACTGAGTTGTGAGTGCAAACATTTTTTCAATTTACATTTACTCTTTCGACCAAGGTTGAGGTGGATACTCTCCGAGGGGTGAGGATTTAGGTCAGACTTTTACTATTATCTCAAGAGTATTGAATAATGTACGAGTGGCTTACATTCATTCATGAGTTTGTAAGCGTCATTTTTTTTTACATGAGTGACCGAAAGGACAATTATTGTTGTTAAATACTCTATAATTAAATAGTAATCTAAAGTAAATTTGTAGATATATAGAGAGGTCATGCTCGGGCCGGGGTTCGGAGTGTGAACTTGTGTTTTAGAAAACAATTTCGGATTGGGAATTCGTACCAGTTTGTGAAGACATGAAGATGAGCTTATTGCAGCGAGCTCCCCAAGTATTCTTCACATGAATGGCTTTCTTTTCGTGGTTACTTGGGGCAGTCATCACCCAGCAAAGGACTCGGACTTCTTTGTACAATCTTTGGGCCTCCACTGCCTCTCCAGCATGAGTCTCTTCATCCGGGGAATGGAATGACACTGGGAGTTTGGGCCCCGCTGCATTCTCTATAGCTTCATGGGAATGTGGGTCTGGACCATCGTCATGGGAATGATGACCATTGTCTCTACTATTTTTAAAAAAAAACACAGATTTAGAAACTCACCTCATAATTTTATCTCATTTAGTTATAATGTTTTAAATGAAGTGCAGAATCTTAAGTGTGAGGTTGAAAATTCATACATATATGTGCCTGAATTGAAATATTTATTTTATGTATGGAATTATTATTTAAGGATCCCAGCTTTTGTTACATACGCACAGTACAATTTTATTATAAGGGCTCATAGTGTATATAATTTCTTATAGGTATAATAAAGGATCCCTTCACAAGCTCACACAATTCATTTGAAAAATTCTTTAAGACACAGGGACGATATGGTTTTGGTAATTACAGGTAATTAAATTTTTCCCTCAATGTCAAATGCTTAAATGTTATTTTTACCCTTTAAAGAGCTAATCGTTCCGGAGAATCTCAAAATAAAGGAAGGGGTGTTGAAGTAAAGGAAATCAATCCTCTAGATTTATCAAGTCATGTCACAGAGAGTGAGGATGGATGAATTGAATAACACTAATTATGTATGTATATGCATGTACAATTACGTATTGTTATTTTGCTATAAAAACCCCAGCAATTTCTATTTGACAATCGAATACTGTTTATTAAGGAGATCGAAAAACATAATTGGGGTGACAAAAGATATAGTATCTAAATTTAGGGCTTACATATATGCAAACAGACAAGTGTCATTTCTCTAATTAAATCTCAGACGTTGAAAAAATGACTCTGATAAAAAGCCTTTGATACAGCTGGCTTATTACTTATCATGATCTTGACGCAGGGTTATACGCTTTATTAAACTATTAGGATATGCCAGTAATAGAAGTTTCCAGGATTACTTTTCCGTATCAAAAATTTCTGTTATGAATCACATACTCCTTGCATATGTATTTACATATGTATTTACCAGTGGGAAATTGTTCCTGAATTTGTTCAAACCCGGTCAATGCTGAAGCAGGCCTTTCGAAACAGAGATGTACACATTCTATCATAGGGTAACAATTTGTGGCTATCAGGTATGTATATTATTTGTCCATATAGTATTCGTATTCATGGATTTTACTCTAACCACAAATTAGGTGGTTTCCATATATCATGTATAGGATATTACCTATAGAGCACATTTTTCCTATAAGAGTGCCCCTGGAAGCTATTCCTTTATAATGAGGTGCACAGTATACTAATATTAACAGTACACTGTACATAGCTCACCAATCATCACACACGTGTATTTCGGCAGTTGAAACCTTGCTAGATCATTAATAGGACTATTACATAAAAGCAGGTAATTATTTAAAGCTCAGGATACTACAACAAATACATACTTTTAAATTCCCTTCCATACAAAAAGGGAATGACGTTCTACCCTACAGTGATGCAACTTATGAGTGTAAGGTCAAATGTCGTAAAAGGCTTAATTGTGAGCCAGCTCTTATAAAATTAGCCTCCTACAGTTACATCCTTTCCCCTGCACTCTGTCTGTGCTACGACTCTTACAAAACCCTAAATTTGACTTTCAAAAAATCAGGAATAAAATTAAGTACTAAATGTGAGCTCTAATAAAAAAATCAAAATGATGGAATCAAATTAATTATCTCATATAGTGAAAGTGGATTATAGTCTCAAATAAAATAGCTTCTTACCTATAAACACCCAAGAAATCCCCCGGCTTGACCTCCATCGGCACTCCATTTGAATTCAATAGCACGTAGGCAAATCCGAACCCGAACACAATCCCAGTGGCAAGAGTCACAATAAAATTCTTCCCCACGGGAACTCTCCGCCCAGTCCCACTCAAAGCTCCGCTCACCATCTTCTTCCAGTCCACAAGAAATTAATTATGAGATTAGGTGAGAGAAAACTGAACCCAACACTCCCGTCTGACTAGCACATTATTAGATTATAATCCCAAAAGTAAACAGAGAGAAGCACTGTCACATATAATTATACGACATGAGCTCGAGTGTCAATTGACAAGGGCTTCTTCTGAAGCTTCTCATTACATGGAGATAATAGGCATTGAACACAACGTCCGGAGGAAATCGGCTCACATATTAGATATATCGCTGTGGTGAACGAAGCTAGTAATTACTACGAATTTGACTGTATAAGTAATTATTTCACAGTAATTGAGAAATCCCCCTGCTATTGTCCACATAAGAAGGAATTTGAGTAGCAAAACAATAAGGAAAGTTTTCTATTGCCGTAGACACTTTTCACTCTCTCAATATTTGTAGCTCCTTAATTTCTTAATACATGATAATTACAGCGTGTGCGTATTCCCTCAAATATTACATTAATTTTTTTTTAAACACTTTTGTATACACTTTTCCGTCCCTGTTCATTTTTTATTAGTTTTTTTTTTAAGCTTCAGTACAGTATTATTATCAGTTGCGGGACTGTATTGAAGATATTTTGCTCCTCACCGGTGACACTTCCCTTTTACTTGTCTTGAGCTCCCAACATTATTATTAATCTCGAGCTCGTGTCTCCGTCAGCTTCCCAAAATATTTCCACCACACGGGAAAAATATGGCACACAGATGTCACATCCAATAGAGAGATTTATAACCGACTTCCGTCACTTCCAAGTCCGTCTGATGTTCTCTGAACTCATGGAAATGGGCGGAAAGGTGTTGCAACCTGGAGAAGAAGAACACAGCTGTAATTAATTAAAGTTACTGTCTCATTTGACTCTATACAAAAAAATCTAAGGGGTCTTAAATGTACAGCTCCACACGTAATAATTATTATATAACACACTGTATACACACACGGAAATAATATTCCCCTCTGTATTTAATCATACAAAACTCCTGGGATGATCCTAACTATCGTATTCAAATTAAATGAGCCTATAACTTTTGCAATATTCCTTACAAATCCTATCCCTAAATAGATATAATGCAGGGAGCAGCCCAGGAGTGAGGAAAGCTCTGCTCGGATCTGTCAACATTTGTTTCCCTTGTTGGTAAATGACAAGGAGTCAATTGAATGAGGAGAGGATAGAACACAATGGTGAATTTTGTTCTCCAAGTAATTTATGATTATATGTTTGTTAACCTTCTTGTAGACATCTCCTCTCGTACTGATTACTATACAGCTACTTAAGAGGCACAAGCTTTACAGACACTTGTGTGGATGTATGCTCTGTCCCATCCAAGATGGTAGTGCCATTATCATCAAGTCAAGTGATTAGAAATAGTAAGCTCTATTTTAATTTTTGCATAAAATTTTTTATGGAGCCTTTTTATGAGCCCTGGATATATGCATGTTTGTCTCAGAGAGACAGCCAGGGAGGAAAAATCTGTACCAGAGAGCTTACTCTAAAAAAATAAGTACTTTAAATGTAAACATTGTGTCGTATGTAAAAAATAAAATTAATAAACCCAATGTACATAGATACATATGTATATACAGAAGCGAGAACAATGTCTACGAATGTAATGGGGGGTTGTCAAATTATGGAAACCTTTTGTACAGAATTGACTGGAATTGTTATGACATCCAATAATTGCGTGACACAATTCCGCTCAGAGGAGCTATGTATGTACATACATACATACAACATGCGCTGATGTGAAAACACAATAATATGTTACAGTCAAAAAACTCGAGCAATACGTGATCCCAATACAGTTGAGCGTTTACGGCTCATTGTCTTTACATTGGAGGGTTATATATGTTGTAGATATGTATAATTAGGTGTATGTTATATGTAATTATAGATACATACGTGCATAGTATCTTTATGTATAGACTGTGTGTTTGTTACAGGAATGATAAAAAAGCTTGAGGATGAAACTTAATGCAAGCTCCTCTATATATTTACAATTTAATACAATACTAATCCTGTGGGTCTGTATTTATGAATACATTAAAGGAATAACATGGGGAGCTCCGTCTGTCTCTGTAAGTAACATTGGAACACGTCACTCTCTGAACTGAGTGAATTCATTGTAACTCCTGTATAACGTCAGAGACAAAAGTTGTATTATCTCAGAGTGCATATTACGTCTCCGGGATTTACTCCAATGCTCTGTGAGGGAATAGATTACATACATGGAGTTTAAGATTACCTCAATAATTATTCCCTGCGTATTCATAGAATTCTGTCCCTTCATACGTGTCAATGCAATATGGAATCATGTCAGCGTAAATGGATCCGAGAATTAATCACTTCACACTGGGGCTCTCATATGAGCTGATAAAAATAATATCAGCGGAGGAGTGTGAGCTCCAATGAGGCTCTATCGAATTCGTTTATAGCCTTTAACTCTAACAATTATTATTACATTATAAGGATTGTGATATTGTGATGAGCTCAGGGGGTTTCAAAATTTTAGGGCTGCATAGTATCTTATTTTCCCAGGAATCAAAATATTAATGGATTAGATAGTTTTGAACCGATAATTTCTCCTTTGTAAATCCCGAGCATTTTTTTTCGACCCAATTATTTACTGGGGATAAAAATTCATGGTCTCATTATACTGTATTGGGACTCTTCTGGATTCAAAATATGTTCTGGTCATTATTATGTAATTGCAAGTGACATTTGGCAAAGTATTGGGACCAATTTATGAAGATTCTCTCTGTCCAGAGACAATGTCAATTTTGTTTTGTACTAGAAAATTTTTAGCTGAATATTAAATATGGTCAAGTGTACGTATTGGAAACTAGTACAAGAAAAAATATCAATCACACCAACAACGTGAGCAGACAATGAGTCAAATATTGACAGTAAACAAACTGCAGGACTGTTTTAATTTCCCCATTTATTTGCACAATTCTAGTAGATCCTTTCCACAGGGAGATCATCCCAGCCATGTCTTAGCATTCCCAATTAGAGCCTTTTAAAATCCCATTCATAATTTATAGAGTCCCCGTTGCAGAGACCGGTGGACCTCAAAGGACTGACTATTGAAATTTTTAGAATTAAGATCATCCCCTGTCCTTATACACATATCACTTTTACTTGACACTTGGTCATGCAGAGCCTGTGAGTTACTGTAATTGTGAGCACACACAAGTCTATCTCTCTTGTTTGTATTTTCATGAGACTCATCTGCTTTTGCTCTCGGAACATTCACTAGTACTGTAATTGTCAGAGCCTACAAATCTGCACTGTCTACATTAACAGTGCATGAGGGCCAGAGCTACTACTGTAAAAGCCAGAAAATTGCATATGCTCTTGTAACGAAGAGAATTTACATGGTTTTCAATTGAATTCTGCTGAAATACTAACCCCCTCAAATATTCTTGCCTCACATAGTACTATGCATTTATAAATCTCAAATTTAAATTGCAAAATAATTAAATTTTAAACCCAAGGATGCTACACTCCTCCTGTACAATACAGGGCAATTATTATTATTGTCTATAGTGTTAAAGAAATATATCCCGTTAAATTTTAAAATGTTAATAATAAATCCCCACAAGAGCTTCAATCTGACTGGGATTCAAAGCTTAATTATTCTAGAAATCAATGAAAAATATTTACTTGAGGATGCAAACGCTGCTGTCTCTCTCCCGTCCAAAATCCTACTGTTCCGTAGCTAATTTTGATGCGAGTGTCAAACTATAGAGCAAGAGAAGAAAAGTGAAGATTTTTTGAAGGGGTTTTTAAACAGTTCCAAAAGAACAGAAAAACAAGAGTTTTTCCCAAAATCGTCCGCACTTCAACTGTGGATAGGAGAATAATGGTGAATAATAATATTGACAGGGACTCCTGCACTCCTACTGTATAGGGGTCTAAGTCCTAGTAGTATGAGACGAGAGTATAAATGTGTGTAACTTACACTTTTAACCCTACTTTAGCAAATGTGAAGCTGATTCAAATAATAAGTGGGACTTTTCATTATTTACAATGGCCAGGCCCTGGAAAAGTGTAATCTCACATTGAGATAACGTTTCATCTCATATCCCAAGCTTTGTGTCTAGCATCCTATCATGCTCGTGTATTGTCCAATGTTGCATGCTCCTCTGTAAATTTAGTGTAGTCAAACGGAAGCATGGTGTTCGTCCATGTAATTATAGTAGACTCTCAGTGTGAGGGATCCCCTTTTAAAATTTCCTCCATAAGGGGAAAAAATACCCAATCCCTTTTACCCCAATGGGATCCTTCCCAACAACAAATTTATATTCTCCCTCTCCCTGTAAAAAAAAGATCCCCACTACACAGTCCACTCTCTCTCTCTGTACGAGCAACTCTTATTACAGTCACAAATTAACCTTACAGCTTATAACAACTCTAAGGAGAGAAATTAACTGTGGCTTGCCAATTCCAATAGCAAAAATTCTCTAGGGTTTGGGATTGACCTTATAAAGAATTCATTGAAGAAGCAAATCCTACAGAACTGTAATAATAATTATTGTATTTGAATACAAATCCCAGGAAATATTCCATTCGTTTTGGTACGGACTGGGATTTTTTTTATTTAATTATAATTATTATTAGACAGACCTACAAGACAGGATATGACTCCAAACTGCGACTGATTGTGACGTTGAGGGAGGCAGGGATGGAGTCGATGAGTGTGGATGACAATCCCACACAGGATTTGAGCGTAAATAGAGTGTAATGTGTAAACAAAAGTTAACTAGAAAAATTTGGGTTTAAATTTCATGCCTGCTCAAAAGCATACAATCAAATGCACATTGGAAGTCCATGGCAAGGGTTTGGATTTCCTCCCTTGGAAAAATAATATTATTATGTAGCTGTAATAGTTATAGTTATAGTGTGCAGAGTCCATATGATCCATTGAACCATGGCGAGGGATTTGGGATCATTCCCATTCCATGGATTGTCAAAGGAGCAAACGGGCGTTGGCAGTAAAATTTATTTTAACAGCTGCTATCCTATACCCTGCATGTAAATAGTATGTACCTCCGTAGGATTTATTTACAAATACTGAGAAATGAACACACACTGATACTACACACAGATTGGGAGTACTTTATACAGGAAGCTTTTATCAGACCAACTCCACTCTCTCCTATAGGACTATAATACACCCAATACTTTGTAATCATTATGTACCTAAGTCAGAAAATAATTACTGTTGTACTTATATACATAGCAAAATTCCCTACTACAGTCCACTCTGTTTACAAAAGCAGCCCTCCAATCCAAAAATTCAGCTTTTATAGTAGTATCTTCATTATGCTAATAAATATTTCAGATTGCGCCCAACATGGTTGTGGTCAAATAATTTTGAAGGGAATTAATGCTCCGAGAGAGTGTCCCATCCCCAGTGCACACTGTACAGTAAAACTGTATGTATCTGTGACTATATACATATATAAACAGCTGCTATGTTTTCACAGTTGATCTAAATCAGGTAACAATCCATTGCCAAATTAAACAAGCATTTGGGGTTGGGGCTCGTTAGGTAAATCATGGATATAGTCAAAAATGGTTTACAGTATTTACATTCGTCTCACTTATTGTGAGTCCCAGAGAGTCAGGAAATGCTTGGATTGACAGCTGAATGGATGGTAAAATTTGCGAGCTTTAAGAGTCCTTTGGAACTTTCTACAGGACAAATGCTCTAGAAATATTTTTCAGCGTATTAAACTCAGCGCAATATTTTGAGGTAATTTTTTAGGGATATTTTAAACTTTTTTCTTACCTTAAGTTAAATATTTTGGGCGATTCCAGATTTGAAGGAATAATTTTGATTGAGGAATGTCTCGCCCATGTTAATAATACTGGGATTCATAGTTGAATTTAATGTATTGGGCAATGTTACAATTTGGGGCAGGATATTTTATCAGAGTATTAAATAATTGGGGATTTAAGGTTTATTGCACTTTGGGAGACTGCTGGAAGTATTTCCTTCCCTTGTATTGATTTTAGTCCCACTGCCCGTCTCCCGGCTGTTTCATGTGAGGGAGAGCACGTGAGCGGGAACCGGGTAGAGTTAGACAGGGGGATATTTTTTCATTCATTTTTTCCTCATGTTTTTTGTACACTTGAGCAGATGGAGCCTTGTATATGTTTTCCCGGTAATTACTTGAGCTCCTGTACTGTTCACAGTACTATTATCCACTACTACTACTACTGTGAATGAAAGGGAGATTTGTGCAGATCAAGCAGGATCGATGACAATGTGTGCTGTTGTTTTTACATTGGGCGTCATTACTATTGGCACATATGGATTAATTCCTTTAGTTTGTATTTGGGGCTAAAATATGCTTACATATTTGCTTGACATGAGAGCAATTTATTTGTGGGGAAATCTATGGAGTGTCGATAATAATTCCCAAATACAAAAGCTTTTGTTTTTATGGTCTCAATCTGTCAAGCATTTGTATAATATTTACACATAATTACAATCAAAAAGGAAAACAGGGAAATAAAGAGAATATTTTGGTAAATATTATGCGGCCTATTACTTGAGGTTTTATAATTGTCCTATTTGTGGTCCACGCTGGGAAAAAATAGCAATAGCAGGGCGGAAACTCTTGGTATACTCAAAGCATAAGTAAAACTATTTTGCTATTTCTAGAAATTCAATGCCATTTGCAGAAGTTGAAGTTTAACCTTTAATAATTTAAGGTCTCGTCTCACACCTCACTCCCAATTTGACAATATTTGTATTGGGCAATCGCAACTCTTGAGAGCTGTGATCACGTCGGCATGCATGCAAATTCACGTTTCCGGAGCATGAAAAGTCAGGTATAGGAGGGCATTTTATAAGGAGAGTTCAATTTCACTATATACAAAAATAATTATGCACAACTCATATACTTGAGGTATTTATAGGGACCATGATCAAAGAAAAATGCGTACCTATTGTAAGTGAGCATATTATGGGAAGCATTGACATTGAGTAGGTTCAAATTTTATCTGAGGAAGTACATCATACCTGGAATCAAAATTTAATGTTCAAAAGTTCCTTGTTTTCAGTATATATTTGCAACAAAGTCAGTGTGTTTGTTGATGATAAAATATAGTCTGCATTATTGGGAAATGATAAGGATACTGCTGTAAATTATGGAGTTGGTTTGCTTATTTAATAACAGTCGGTACAGGCATTGGAACGTGTCATTACTGTTATAACTGCATCACTGAAATGACTCTTGTCTGAGTCATTTATTCCGAATATAAAAAACGTACATGGGAATTGACATAGTAATAGACTTTAGTAGACTTTAGTAATATCATGTCTGTGAATATTTCTTTCAAGGGGAAAAGGGTCCTTGTGACAGGTGGGGGGAATGGACTTGGCCGAGCCTTATGCGAAAGATTATATTTGGAAGGGGCAATTGTAACTGCCCTTTGCAGGAACCAAGACTGGCTTGAGTCTTTAGAAAGGGACTGTCCCGGGTTGAGAACCATTTGTGTGGATTTGGAGGACTGGGAAGCAACCCGGGATCAATTGTCAAAACTAGAGGTTATGGATTGTCTTGTTAATAATGCAGGGGTGGGGGTGGCTGAGAATGTCATGGAGACAACTCCTCGAGGATTTGATAAGTAAAAATAGCAAAGGATGATAATCCACAAATCAACCGTAAATTTACATGTAAAAAAACCTAAAAAAATTATTACATTTCCTGGATTGCGAATTGTTTTGATTTACAGGGTAATGAATGTGAATCTTAAAGGAATGATAAACGTGGGCCAAGTAATTGCTCAGAAGATGATCGATAGCAATCAAGGGGGGACCATGGTCAATGTTTCTTCAATGGTGAGTATATATTTTGAGTTATTTTGTAATTTGTTGCAAAAAATTTCATGAATTAATATTTTGGTGTATGTCCATCTGTGAATTTGAAAATACTTTGACAAGCTTGTATTTCCGAGATTTGAATACCTAACGTTTTTTCAGCTCCATTTTAATCTTATTTTCTGATCCATTTTTTCATATCATGTATATTTTATTACTTGTACAAAACAATCATTCATTTGCATATTTTAGTCTTCAGAGACTGGTTCCAGGCAAAATGTGTCTTACGCGATGAGCAAAGCTGCAACGGACATGTTGACCAAGGTGATGGCCCAGGAATTGGGGCCAAAACATATCCGAGTGAATAGTGTTAATCCGACAGTGATTTCCGGGACTGTTCTGAGCAGAGCCCTTTTTGACGAGACTTCACAAGGGGCTATGGCCAAAAAATATATTGTTGAGCGGACCCCTTTGGGAAGAATTTGTGATATGGAGGACGCGTTGAATGCTATTCTGTTTCTTTTGTCCGATGCTTCCGCAATTATCCAGGGAAAGAGTGTTTTCCTGGATGGAGGCTACCGGGCTTGTTAGAAATTAGGTCTAAGATTATAAATTAGAACAAACTTTGTCATGTGATAATTATGAGCACAAAATATTTTTATTTATAATAAAAATGGATTCCACTGAAACCAATATAAATACGAAAACAATAATTGTATTCCTTAGACAACTCGATGGGAGCTCGTTTGTATTTTTACTTCAAGCATAATTTACTGAAATTTTTATTACGGTTTTTCGTTTCCAAAATAATATCTGGACTGTCCCACCTTGGGATGTGGAATGAAAAAATGCAGCTACTGCTGAAAGTTATAATTTAAACATTATATTCTCAAGTATTACAATTTGCAATGTAATACGTCATTACTGTTTGTACTTATATACTTTGCGTTTTGCATAGGCATATTTTTGCAGAAAACCTTTTTCCAGTTTTAATAATAAAATTATGGCGTACAAGATTTCTGAAGCAGAGTGAATTGTGGATGCAGTAATTACAAATTGTAGGCACCCTGAATTAATAAATATGGAAAGATTCTCCAGAATTTTGACTCTTGACCTTTTATTCTACATGATAACTCGCAGATAATTTTGTTAATAATTCCCAGTAATTACGGTGTCGGACAATATTCGCCCGTACATGTTTCATCAGAATGCAGTAATCGAAAAACGATAAAATATTTCTAATACATATAAGGGTATTGTGGAAAAGTAGAAATGTAAGCTCGTTGCACTGATTACGGATCAATCAAACTGAATCCAAATAATGGTGCTCAAGTTCGGATTAAATACAGTTTTGAATGAGACGATAATTGCTTGGCCATTTGTATATTGTAGTGATGTATGACCTGAAATTATACCATTATACCCTGGAATTTATAATTAAGGTGATTTTTACTCTCTTTTAAGTTAAAAGAGAACACAAAAAAAGTTAAAAGAGAGACAAGTATATTTCTTTGTGGCAGCTACTTTCCAACGCCAGAAATTAAAATCAAGATTTTTGCTATTGTTTTGTTAAATCCGCGTGCTATTATATAGAAAGATCAAGGACAATCATCATATTATGGGTTTGTAATTGTTTTCGGATGAACTGACCGTCATCCCACTATTTTAAGATAGTTTGAAACGGCGAATCGAGTCTTCCTTTGGCCAGGCTGATCAATATTGTAGAAAAATCAACTGACTTGAAATTCTTAGTAATCTAGTAATTTGTCTTCAATCCGCTAATTGTCGTTCGGATGATTTTACCAAAAACTTCGTCGTGCGCCTTGTCTGATTTGTCCGACGATCGGATAATTTTCCCCCGTTCGAGACTTCTCGGACATCTTGAATCGACAATTGTCTGCTGTCAAGAAGTTTGATCCTTGCATAAATCGAGCATGAACCGCGCAAATCCACTACTCCAAGTCCAAACTAATTGGAAGTTAATATTGTCAGCTATTTTTATTTTGATATTCAGGTATTACTGCACTGAAACTGCATACTTGTTTGTGCAACTGCCTTGACCGATAGTGTGAAGCTAAACATAATCCTATTGGATAAAAACACACTTTTGACTCGCTTTGAACGGACAGTTTGTAGGAGCACTTTTGCTACTGATCGTTTAAATGATATATAGAAATACATTAGAATATTTACATGCCAACGCATTTAATTGTATTTATGGGCGAAATTGTATCCCCTCTTTTTTATTGTCCGCCCCTGAGCTGGATCAATATGTGCAGCGTTGTCGATGCACTTAGGCGCAGAGCCGTTAGAAAATGTGATGAAGGATATCCTGATGAGGAATTATTATAACCTATCCATGAAGAATTGAAAATTGGTGGAATATACCAGATAAAATTCGCTTCATGCAATGCTGTAAATATTGGAGAAACAGGTCGTCATCTAGCAGTCAAAATTAGTGAACACAAAACGCATGTATAGAAATGAACAATTACAACCCGATGGGAAATCTTGCTACATAGTTATGCATGAAACATCAACTTTTTTCTACATATTTTTCGGACGCTTTTTTATACATAATAATTTCTGTTATATTTATGCATAATAATTTCTGCTATATTTATGCGTAATAACTTCTGTTACGTTTATGCGTGCCGATCTATATTACTGATATGCTGAAACTATTGTCTAATTATAATAATCTAGCGAGCTAATTATTTAGTAAAACAATTAATTAATTGCATAATTCACCAAATCCAATTTTATTTGTCTGCTGAAAACCGTATTTATTGAGTAAAATAATACCGCAACAAGTAGTTATAAATACAAATACGCATACAAAAATGATAATCAAGGTCAATTCACGTCCGCTTCCATATCTTGAGCCGCAACTCCGATTGAATCTTTGTAATTCACTTCCCGGATGTATTCTCCCAAGGATTTAGAGATCTTTCCACGAGTCATTATCCTTTTAAACTTAAGACCAGACTTTTTGCAATCTTCCTCTAGCACCGACATGCAGTAACCTGAATAAGTTAAACAATATCAAATACAATAAGATCAACTTGCCAGGTTTTATGCTATTCAAACTCCAGGAAATAAAACCAAATTACTTACTGATATTGTCAGTACCGTCTTATCTGCCTCGAATTTGCTAATTTTGTGGCGAAGAGATTTGCATTTTGCTAAAAAGGGAATCAATGTTGTAGAGCACTTACATTACTTAGATATTATTTCATTTGATTAAAAGTTCATGCACATACATTTGTACTTCACGTGTAATTCTCGTTCCGCTGTAAGCTGTGATTCTAGGGTGTCAATTGTTTGATTAGCTTTTCGAAGCTTCTTCTCTAGCTTTCGAATCAGTCTCGGCTCGCTCTCAGTCACCATACATGAAGATGGATCGCAGTGCAACGTGCTGTTTGCATGTTCCAAGTCCACAGACGCCAAGTTCCGCAATTATATCTCTTTAATGACCTTTTCAATTCCATAGGCAACAGATCCCTTTTTCTGTCTTGCTGTTTTCTGGAAAATATTACGAAACACGTGTATAGAAATTCAACACACACGTTACATAACAACGAAGGTAAATGAACTACTAAAGACTGAAATAACCTGAGCAGGTAATTTTTCGGAGCCTTATGCTGGCTCTGAATTAGCAGCATCGAATTCATGCTCGTATGATTTCATTCGCAAAGTGATTTCATTTTGGGCGGCACCTGTAATATAACAATTTCCATAAAATCTATCCGGTTCAAAAATTTATACTTGTATCAGAATCCATTTAAAATGATATATTCTTTAAAGCTATAATTAAATGAAATATTACCTGCATGCAGAAGCTTTCCTTTATATACGTTTCGATTGAAAATAAATTCAAGATTTTCCAAAGTTAGTAACTTTGCATCGGACTCTTTCCTTAGCCCACCATCCACAATCTTTTGTCTTGAAAGGCAAGAATGTTTATTTTCTCCATTCCACGACACCAGAAAATACGGCGAAAAACTCATAATTAGCCAACTGAAATGTAAAAAGTTATGGCCTACTCAGTCGACACTTGATACATAACTTCACGCATTGCTGTGGAAGAAATCATGGCGACTGGGAGGAATATTTGAATCCTAACGACATTTTGCATGCCATTCAACACTGCTGGGTAGACTCGTGAGGTATGAGTAACAAGTGCACTCGCGCTCAGAAATTCCTATAAAACGTTTAGCAGGAACTGTATCATACGCGTTGGTGAGTTTAAAAGACAATCGGGATTTCAAAATGTGCTTAGAATGTATTGACGCCCGACATATGTTTAATGAAAATAATAAAATAATAAATAACACGTAGAAATGAAAATTCTTAATCTCCAGCAATATCTTCTAAGGATAGTCCAAACTGTAGAAATTGTAATAAATTTGAAGATACGATTTTTAACCATAAGTTTCACTCAAGAGTTTAAAAGATGGGTTGAAAGCATTTTTTAATTTCTGCAAGTAGTTAAGAAGTCCGACTTATGAAAAGACGGTAAACTAATTGACACACACAGTCATTCAGAGTGCAAATAATCTAGATACATTTTCCAGTGCAATATGAATAAAAGTTTGAGTGCAATATTACGCAAATTTTGACATATCGGTCATTGTAAACACGCGACGGGTAAAAGGGCTGGAACTACATATATATGCCCACCTTTGTATTTGAAGCAGCATCCAATTCTTCTCATAGAGAATTCTAAGTTAATTCTGATACTGTGTAGCAAAACTTGTGCCAATTTGAAGTCATTTTAGCATACAAAATGAGTAGACGTAAATACAAGTCATATTTAAATGACCCATTTATAGGTACAAGAGGACGTGAAATCCCCAGGCAAACGCGATTTAGCATAAAGGTACAGAATCATAAATGCAATAACTATATTACTACTTCTATATGTTATTGTATGAATTGATGTTTGTTGCTTTTAAACGGGTCTAATTTTATAGAAGCGAAGAGAACAAAATGTTAATGATGAGCCAAGTGAGTTGACAAGACTAGCTTCTGATTTAATTCCGACTACAGTTGCTCATTCTGATGTCACAAATGACATCATTGGTTTGGATGTAAGTATAGCTGTATGTAATATATGGGTATATAATAAAAGTAAATATACATTCTATTACACATATATAATATCTATATAATATAAACAATATGATTGAACTATATTTGTTTCATTATATCAATTAATAATGCAATTTCTGAAGTCAAAGTCCAGTTATTTCTGTGAACGTTTCTAGGTTGGATCTGAACTATCTACTCATAATGTAATAAACGAATCTTCCGATGATGAAGATTCTCAGCATTTTTCATATTCTTGCAGTGAGTACTCCAACGACGACGTTTCACAATCTGACACGAGTCAAAGGGGTAGCGAATACACCTGTAAGGAAAAACTTTAGTCGGATTAAAGTGTTTTCAAAAATGTTGTCCCATATCTAGTATGTAGTAAACTTGTGGTAAAGTGTTGGAATTATTTTACAACTGTGTAACAAATCTTTTACGTAGGGCAATGATTTGATCAACTCCAATATTTCATGCAGAGAAGGGTGCCTGCTAGTGTTTGCATACATACTCAAACAAACTTTGAAGAGATGGGATACAAGACCTTCTGGATTTGATCAAATTTTTTATTCCAAATTCTGCAGAATTCCCTGGGTCACATTATTTGCTTAAGAAAAAGTTACAAGTACGGTACGGTTCTGTAAAACATCATTATTATTGTAAAATATGTGAATGTCTCATTCCCCAAAACGCCAACGTGTGCATAAGTTGTGATTCTACTGTATCATCTAACTTCTTCGTCACCTTTGATGTCGACAAATCTTTTAAAGATATTTTCAAACTCGAGGAAGTTCAAAATGACTTTATGAAAAATATTACTAAAAGAAACCAGAGACGTCAAGAAGAACTAGCATACTATGAAGATATTTATGATGGGGACATGTACAAGAGCTGGGGCTTAGAAAACCAAGATTTAACTGCAACGACAAATACTGACGGTGTTCCTTGCTATAAATCGTCAACATTTTCAATTTGGCCATTTCTGGTGTCTTTGAATGAATTGAGTTACACATTTGTAGCAGCCTAATGGTTTGGAAAATCCAAACCAATATTCAAAACATTTTTGACGCCAATAGTTGACCAATTTAACGCGATTTCGCAAAAATGTATTACCTGGACATTCCAAAGGAACCCCATCAAATCTCATGTTGCTTTTCCTATTTTGGCAGCTGATTCTGTGGCGAGGTGTGCGCTGCAAGGGCTAAACCAATTTAGTGGTATGTATGGTTTTCCATGGTGTTTAGCATGGAGAACTTAGCATGGGTGAATCTATTTGGCTGACCGAAACGTCTCACAAATGGATTTATCGAAACCACGATGCAACACAGCGGAATAAGGATGAGTTAGGATTTAAAAATTCTAGGGTAACGGCTGAAGCAAAATGATACTTTGAAAAGTTACCACGGAATTAAACTTGCCAGCCCGTTGCTTCTTTTGGAACATTTCGATGTTGTTTGGGGATTCGTGTTTGATTACATGCATACTGTCAATCTGGGAGGCGCTAGGACTTTCACTAATTCATGGCTAGATTCAAAATATCATGACAAACCATTTTATATTGGAAATAAAATTCAGATTTTGAACACCCGATTGAAAGAATGGCGTACACCACGAAATTCAGAAAGAACAATTCGAGGTTTGGATGAGCGCAAACACTGGAAGTCAAGTGAATGGAGATGCTGGGTATTTATTTCTCCGATTATACTCAGATATTCTACCTTCCCAGTATTATCTCCATTTTGTTAGATTTGTTCAGGCGGTCCACATATTATGTAGCAAACGTGTTTTTGTTGTGGATTTGCCATTAGCAGAAAAGTTGTTAGGTGATTTTGTATTGGCAGTTGAAAACTTATACGGTATAGCTTTTTGTACATTCAATCTTCATATTTTAACGCATGTTACGCAAAGTGTTAAGAATTGGGGGCCGCTGTGGAACTACTCCCTTTTTCACTTCGAAAATTTTAATGGGATTTTGCTGAAATACTTTAAAGCGGCTTCCAAAATCGAAATTCAGATCAGCAAGAAAATTGTCGAAAACTCCCATGCATTGACATTAGGGACAAGTGTTTTTAAAAATATGCATGCGCTACAATTTTACGAAGAACTTATTCATAAGCATCGCGGTTTGGTGAAATTTCATACAGTTTCTGACAACTGCTTTCTCCTTGGTGCGTCAAAACTGTACGCTTTAAATGATGGCGAAATCAAACTAATAAAACAACTAGACAATTCGCGTCAAATCATATCGTGCAAAAGTTACAAAAGAGGTTTCGTGAACGGGCTACATATCAATACGCAATCAGGTATTACATCAAAGAAATGTGCGTGTATTGTTAGGAGTAGATCAAAATTGTACCTCATTAGGTCTATCTTACTTGTGAATAGCGACTCCTCCAACGGTTGCTATTTGGTTTGTAGTAAATTAAAATCTATCCCAATAGTTAAAGCGTATTCTGCTTTTAATGTTCGATTAGAAAATACAGTGAAAATAATTGCCGCCAGTAACATTCAAGATTGTTCCTTTTATTGTGGATTTAAAGAGGGGAGAACAATCGAACAAATTGTGCACATACCGAATAGTATTGAGCAAGAATAAATTAAACATTTTGCTTTTAAAATTATTATAGTAATGATTAATATTTCTGCATATTAATTTCTGCATAACCGCATGTGCATACTCTTTTATGTCAAGTCCGATAATAATTATGCACGTAGCAATCCGCCAGGCAAAAACATGTACATAATTATGCATAACATTTCCCATCGGGAAGAAATCTGCTATAGCTAACCATATAAAATATACGTGCATATGACGAAATTGAACCATCGTATTAAATGGGAAGAGATTCTAAATTTATCCTAAAAGAACCCATGTCATTTTTTAAGAGAAGTTAAATAAGGATTAATAATTAAAGTAAACAATCCATGATGAGCCCTTGATGGAAACCAATTATTCCAAAAATTATTCTTATTCTTTAACAATAATGCAGTTTTAATTTTTTGGAAAATATTAAAATAAACTAATTATTTCGGTTAGGAAGAATCTTTGTAGAAATTCTCTTTTACTCAAATATCATACGAACGTGATCATGAATCTTATTGGTCAGGATCATATTAAGCCAATCGTTTCAATCAAGCAATGTTGTTGCATTGATTCATTGACATGATTATTCACAATAATATTTTTGACATGATTATGGCTCGGTACATTGTGTTTGGAAATTCAGCCGGTACTACTCGTAGCGTCGTAACAGCATTTAAGTAAAAATATTATTATGATAAAAGTAAAAAGCGTACTAGCATTATTATCTCTTCCGTGGAAGTCCATTACAAAATGTCAATGCCAACTTGACAGAGTCTGCAAAAACTAATATGCAAATAAATAGCTGATACGACCTTTCTATCTGTTCATATGTATGTATTTACTGTATTATACATATGTAATTATATACATACAGATGCATAGTGGATTCTTTATTAGAGTACCCCAAAAGGAGCAAAATTTGACATTTATAAATGATCATGTAACGATCATGTATATGAGCATATAACGTAATTTATACTCGTACTTTGTATTATGGTAAAAATAATTGTTATAATTAGGAATGTAGAAACTTGCTCTTATAAGAGTTTCTCTTACAAAGAGAGGTCTTCCAAACAGAGAAAGCCTGATCAACACATGCTCACATAGAAAGCTGCAGTCATTCATAATATCCATTGAAGAATCAAAATGTAATAATTAGCAATAACCAATAAATGTCCCAGCGTTATAGATTTGATTAAACCTCCAAGGTGATTTTATGGTTTCCCAGTACAGCTGTGTACTCAAGCATGATCAAAGTTGAGTCTACAGTCCCCTACAAAATAAACACGATAAAAGCGTTAATCATAGCACATTTCCACTGACTGCGAGAACCATTGTCAGTCAAGTTTCGTAATCCAATTGTACCTGAATATTCCTTCTGTTATAATTAATTTAATTTTTCCAGCTGATATATTTTTAAATTAGTCAAAATGTCCGTTACTATTTCATTCTCTGGGAAAAAAGTCCTCGTTACTGGAGCGGGAAGTGGTAAATAACATTCTCATAACTATTTTGTCCATTAAGATTAATTACCATTTTTTAAAACCAATTTCCCGTTAGTATTAATAGAATGAGTTAATTAATAGAACGAATATATTCATAAAATTATTTTATTTAAGGAATTGGACGAGCACTTTGCAAGCGACTCCACGTAGACGGAGCCAAGGTTTATGCTTTATCAAAAAGTCCTGAAAAGTTGGAATCTTTGAGGGAAGAGTGTCCAGGAATTGAGACAATTTGTGTAGATTTGGAATCCTGGGATGCAACTCGAGAGGCTCTCAAAGATTTGGAAGTTGTCGATTGCCTAGTCAACAATGCTGCTTTGGCAACGGAAGAGAATTTTATGAACACTACACCCGACAATTTTGACAAGTAAAAATTTATTTTAGAAAAACTTTATTTTCCCACGTATATAGTCTTCGTTCAGTTTTTCTGACATAATAATTTTTTGGGTATCAAATATCAGAATAATAAACGTAAACGTCAAGTCTGTAATCAACACTTCTCAAATCGTGGTGCAGAAAATGATTGACAATAATCAGGGGGGAAGTATTGTAAATATCTCATCTCTAGTAAGTATTTATTTTATTTGTTTCTGTCGTACAAAAAATAGAGGCTGTAAAAAATGTATAAATATCTACAATCCGGTTTAAAGATTTTATTAATAATTTGATCGTTTCTGTTTTAGGGCTCTCGCTTCCCTGTCCGGACCGCCACATCCTATGCTTTAAGCAAAGCATCTTTAGACATGCTTACGAAATCCATGGCCGTTGAATTCGGACCAAAGAATATTCGTGTGAATGGTGTCAACCCTGGAATTATCATGACACCCATGGGAAAGCAATTTTACGAAAAGGAGCCTGGAATAAGCGTCATGAACAGGGTCTTGGGAAGAACGCCACTTGGGAGACTTTGTGAGGTTGATGAGGTCCTAAATACTGTTTTATTCCTCCTCAGTGATGCAGCTCCCATGATTCATGGAGAGCAGATTTTCTTAGATGGAGCCTACAGTCATTGTTAATTTTGAACAGCAGCTGAAATAAATTCATTCAACGTTTGAATCTTCGCCTTGGTTAAAAAATTATAATGTTTCTCCAATTTTTTAAAATTATAATAATAATTATTATTGCACATATTCTACGATTCCTTTTACAATATATAGTAATGGCAATGATAGAGGAGCTTATAGTTGTTTGAAATCCTAGACTGTTATGACGCTGACACATTTTTACTGCATGGAGTGTTACCATGCAGTTCAAAGGCATTTTCCCATAGGGCCAAAATTCTCAATCATAACACATTTTGTCATCCTGGAACGAGCCTGCAATAATAAGTTAAATTGTCCGTTTAGGAATGCTCTTATAAAGATGAGTGCCAGTGGATTTTACAATTTTGAAGACACAAGTGTAACATGTTCCGGTTCCTATCTCCCCCTCACTAAATTGATAAATCAATCAATTACCACCTCTTCATGTATGAGACAGCAATTATGTATGTACAAGGAAAGTTATCAAGGGGGGAGATAAAACAAGTGCCAATTTATTGAATTAAAGTTGTAATTGGAACACGGACGAAGATAAAATTCTGTTTATCGTATTACTACTGAACAAATTTTTATCTTACAATTAGCCCTAATTTTATGGTAATTAAACAATAAAGCTCTCAAATATCATCAGCTGCTAAGAGAAACAGTTTTTCACTTTGAGGGCTCCTTCTGTGCTTTGTGGCAGAGATCTTTTTTTTCCAGGGTTGTAATAACTTTTAATTTAAAAACATGGCCAAAGAAATTTCCTTTACTGGGAAAAACGTCCTTGTCACAGGGGGCGGTAGTGGTATGTCAAACTTTTGCATCATTTATTGTTCCAAAACAAATGTATACCGATCTAAATACCCATAATTATCATTTGCATTTTTTATTAGTATGTTTCCTTTTTATATTCCAAATTCTATTTAATTTAATCCCTTTTTCTGCCGGATATAATATTTACATAGGTATTGGGAAGGCTCTGTGTCAAGCGCTCCATGCCCAAGGCGCTCACGTCTTTGCCTTATGTAAAAACCAGGACTGGTTGAATTCCCTTGTGAATGAGTGTCCAGGAGTTAAAACGATCTGCGTGGATTTGGAGGACTGGGATGGGACCAGAGCTGCTGTGAGTGAATTGGAAGTCATGGACTGTTTGGTCAATAATGCTGGGATAGCTGCTGGCAAAATTTTTATGGAGACTACGTCGGAAAATTTTGATAAGTAATTATCTATAAAAGTATTTATTAGAAATTAAAATGTAATTACTCCGGTTAGAAGAATCTCTGACATTCTAGCAGCAAATTTGAATTACAAATTTTCTACATGGAATAATTAATTGAATTTGTTGAAAGGTTAATGAGCGTCAATGTGAAAGCCATAATTAATGTGTCTCAAGTTGTGGCCCAGAAGATGATGGATAGCAATCGAAGTGGGAGTATTGTTAATGTGTCTTCAATTGTAAGTTTCCATGTACAGATTTGTACTACCCCATGCTTTTAAAATATTAAGTTTTAAATATCCCTATTCATTTATTTCCCTAGAAATTGTGAGGTTTAAGACTGTGATGTGTCATTATTTAGGCAAGTCGGTTTGGAGTCCCTCAAAGTGTGGTCTACAATGTGAGCAAAGCTGCCGTAGATATGCTGACGAAGGCAATGGCAGTAGAACTGGGCCCGAAGAAAATTCGTGTGAATGCAGTCAACCCCACAATAATTATGACACCATTGGCCAAGAATTTTTACGAGACAGGGCCAGGGGTTCAAGTGAAAGCAAAAGTACTGGCAAGGACTCCCATGGGCCGGATCTGTGAATTAGAGGAAGTCGTCAACACAATAATGTTCCTCCTCAGTGACCTCGCCCCAATGATACACGGCGAGAATATTTTTATTGAAGGGGGCTACTCTGCTTGTTAGATTCTACAAAAACAATTTATTTGAATTTAAGGAAATTATGTGGTAAATAAATTCTTATCATAATAACTACGACAGGAGATTCCACATAAAATTATCTTTCAAACTTATTCAAAAAGCTATTTAAAGCCCATTAGATTTTTTATCCGGAGATCTCTGCTATTGTTTGGGCTTGTACTGTCTATAATTAATCCCATAATTTTGTATTTCAAATAATTGTCAAGCTTATAGTTCATTGAACTTTGCCGTGGATTATGCTTTGATGCCTTTATAAGGTCATTCCTTCACACAGGATGTGGAAGGAAAACAAACATATGAAATCGTTTCTTCACACTGTTTGTAATCACTTAAATGCTACAGGTTTGTAATAGATAGGGAATTAAGTGCAGATATGTAAATAATTGAGCATTTTGTGTTTGTTTACTGTAATGCCACACATGACAATAATTTATTTACTTCCCGTCGGATATCTCAGCTCCATAAGTGAATTACAAATACATAACAAATGACAATGGACCGCTTGTCATAAAAATAGAGGAATGCATTTTACAATAATGTAACCTGCACAAATTTTAACAACCATTGCGAAAAAATTGATATGATAATTATTACAGACTGTATTTTAATTTACAGCAGTATTTTAACAAGTCTCGACAGCTGACTCACTATTCCTTAGATGAGGTGGAATTAAGCACTCCGGGGTAATAAAAACAAATTTTTCAGTCTTACTGCCCCCGAAAGGCACACGGAGTTGATCTGCCTGAACATTGGCCAATACAACTTGAGACCACTCATCTTGCTTTTCCCCAAATACTTCAATTTTGAGAGAGGGTGACTCCACTATGGGCTTCACAATTTTTAGGAACATCCTAGATACTCTATTACCTGCACAAAAACAAATTACACCAATTTAAAACAACAGTAATTATTCTTGTTACTACTACATGTGGGGATCTCAGGTTTCATTTGGAAATAATTACAAAGATATGTTTGATATGTTAGCAGGGATGGAAACAAGGACTTACAATTAATGCAAATTAAGTGAGATCCTAAATCCGGGAAGTAGTTAACCATCATCTGACATAATTCGATGCTGAGTTGAACGCCTGGGAAAAACATCAAAGACAAAAAATTATTAAACAAAATATTAAATTATGTAATTGTTCCAAATTATTTGTCCGGAAATGGATTAGGGGTCACTTACATTTTAAAGACTGGAGCTGCCAATATGAGAATCCTTTGAAGTCCAGTATAACAATAGCCCCCATGAAGGATTCTTTAGTTAGTCTCTGATTCTTGAAATATTTTTCATTCTGATCCAAAAGAACTTTTTCGGCTTGGGCAAAGGACTGTGTCGCAACTTCCACGATTTGTTTTTTCCCTAGCTCGTTCAATAGAGCCCGGAAATCAATTTTACCAGCCTCCACGGATGCAACTTTGTAAAATAAACAATTTTATTAGGATTAATTTGTAGCAAATATTTAAAAATTCCCATATGTACAAAAACATTTGCAAAAATATAAAGTATTTTAAATAAAGGTCTAGCCTCAAGTTCTTGTTTGAAAATAAATACCTAAAAGTCCGTCATTGGTGAATCCGTCAATATAAATTGGCATTTTCTCCAATAGGTGGACTGGTGGCTCCTTGTATATTAAACTGTCGACGTCATTCTCAACCCGCCATTTTGCTGCCTATAGATTCAACAAAATGGTTACCACAAAAGCTCCAAAGATTTAGATTACAGTATTATTTTTAAATTTGCACGTTTTGTAAATTTAATAAACGACTTACGTTGCTCATCATAGCCTTTGCCTTTTTAATGTCCCAATCACAAGCTGGAAATAGAGTCACAGAAATATTAAGTTGTTAATAAAATCTTAATTGCAAAAAATATGTAATTATTCCAAAATCGTAAGCACGAAATAGTTTTCGGGTTAAATTTTGAGAAAAAAAAATTTGCGAACCTCTCAGAAATCGAAGAAGCACAAAATCATTGTTCATTTCTTTACTTTCGAGCAGAATGTCCTGGGACAAATTTCGGAGCTGTAAAAATATAAAATTGTTTGTTTAAAAAAAATTTAAATTCTGACATTTTACACTTTTGAAAAGTTCCAATGTTGTTAAATTTAGACTCACTTCGGCTATCTTCGCTTCGGTATCATTAGCCTCAATGCTATTGTTTCGGGAGAGACCCATTTTGAAAAGAAATTCTGAATTAGTACAAATCGACCCAACAATTAACAAAACGTCCTCACGTTCTCTTTAATATGAGCTGCCGAGAATTCAGTAACTATTTGCAAAACTGAAATATTATGGATTTCAATTTACAAAAAATTAACTGAATATTTCAAGGGTGTCGAAGCAAACTTTGGACACTGGTCCTCAACAAGTAGCTAGCTTCTGTGTCTCATTCGGAGCCTCACACTTGCTTTTATCTATGATCAAAGCTGGAATTCCCGAACATCCAGTTTGATTTTTTTTAAAAAAGGAAAAGCGTGAATTCCCACAAGAAATATAGTTAGTTTTTTTTGAGGGGGAGGAAAAATCCAATCCATAGCGCAATCGTCTGGTCTATATGACATTACTAGTGTGTATGAGGAACAGCATTTATTAGACTCATGTCAATAGTATCTGTAATATCTATAGTTTGAACCTCAATTAGAAAATCTTTTCCCATAGTTTAATGTAGATCACGGAATTAACTCTAAAGACGCAGGTATAGTACGTACACGTGATAATTGCTGTCTGTTTTTTCCCTTGGATTTTACACTTGCCCTTTATCTGGCATAAAATCCATTGCGTTCTTCAACTCTATTTGTTTTAGAGCCATTGTTTGGAAAAATTATTTTAACGGCCTGAAAAGGGATTTGACGTAGAGTGGGTCTATAATATGCTGGAGGGGATTTACAGGCACTGTCTTCTAAAGGGCTTCCCAAGTAATTGAAGGAAATCTCGTGTGTTATTAGAAGTTTTTAATTTTAAAGTGGATAATAACTTCCCTTGTCGTTTCCTTATCGGCCTTGTTGCTGGGCTGGACGGAGATGGAACTTTGGCACGGGGTTTACTTTCATCTGTGAATTACGAAATTCCGTACTGATGATATCTGATAAATTACTTGACCAGTCAGTATTAATTGCTGTCTATTCGTATACTTTCGTATTTTTATTACATTTAATTTCCTTGTTATGACTGACAAGTTTCCTCCAATCCAGAAATAATTAGCCTTTAAACTCCGGTTGTAAATATTGCTTTGAAATGCTTTAGCGTACATTGACAGTACAGTACACGCATTCAGCATACAGCATAGTCGGGCCTAAAATGATCTAATTACTCATGGAGGAAAATATAAAATCATTAAATAGTATCATTCCTTCGTACTATATAATTTACACAATTCAAACAAAACTCGATGTAATTCCAGAAGTCTTGGGAATAGGACCAACTGCAATACGACTTTCGAACCGTCTTGATTACCCGGAATCAAGTTTCGATTTTCTTACACACGTTTTTTAATTTTTGGCGGGAGATTTTGAACACAACGTTTTGCCTCGAAGGAATCATGAATCATCATACCATACATGGGCACCCTCACGAGGGATTGAGGGATGCCTCGCCCTCTCCCTCGTCCTCGCCCTCACAAACCGCGAGGGTGATGGCGAGTACACGTTGATTTTAGGTGCCCTCATGAACATGAGGGAGAGGACCTATGAATAGGATGTGAACGAAAGAGGGGGAGGCAGAGTACACATGTAAGCCCTCATGACCTTCCCTTACCTTAATCATTATGCGAAAATCATACATATATTGTTCTTTAGCAAGACCAACTTCATAACGTCTTAGGTACATGGTTTATGGCCCTACGCACAAGTCCCAGTTTTAATTTTTAAAAGTAAAGGTCCTCTTGTTTAGGTGAAAATTTCTCATATTAAACTCCAGAAAAAAAATTAATTTTAGGATGTCGGGGAGACATGCAGAGCTTCTGCCGGGGACAGGGACGTCCCGTCGGGACACTGGACGGACCGGGACGGGACGTCCCCGGGGACAAAATAATTGTCCCCATGTCGTATTCGGGACGGGACGGGGACAAAAAAAATTGTCCCCATTATATTCGGGACGGGACGGGGACAAAACAAAATGTCCCCATTATATCGGGGACGGGACGGGGACAAAAAAAATTGTCCCCATTATATCAGGGACGGGACGGGGACAAAACAAATTGTCCCCACTATATTCGGGACGGGACATGCTTTTTGGTCGTGTATATAACGGGACGGGACGAGCAAGCACAGCAGAACAAGGATAACGTTTCAGCTTTAATGCTCATGAGTAAACTATTCTGTGAACACTATTTCACCTTTGTAGAAAATGAGGCTTGTTGCTCAAAAAGTTCAGGAAGAATCTTCTCGATTCTATAAATGCGTTTTTTATGTGTTTGATACAAATATTTTTTTACGAAATTTTCCTCATGTTCCGATTTTCGATATGAGAATGTCGACAACTGTTTTCAGTAATTATCGGGACGGTACAGGAATTTTGTTCACATTCCACGATTTTCGGGACCGGGTACAATATTTTTTTTAAATTTTGGGGACGGGACGGGGACAAGGTTGTTATCCCCATGTCCCGACTTTCGGGACGGGACCGGGGACGACGTTTTTTAAAAAGTTTGGGGACGGGACGGGGACAAGATTTTTGTCCCCATGTCCCGACTTTCGGGACGGGACCGGGGACAACGTTTTTATAAATTTTTGGGGACGGGACGGGGACATGGTTTTTGTCCCCGTGTCCCGATTGTCGGGACGGGACTGGGGACAAAGGTTTTTTAAAAATATCGGGACGGGACGGAACGGGGACGGGACAAGAATTTTGTCCCCAACAGAAGCACTGGAGACATGGTCATTTGTAAACAAGGGCACCTGGGCTTTATATTTGATTAATGCTGTTTTCAGGTCCTACTATTGAATATTACTGGTCTGAGGTTATGGAACCTATTTGTGACTAATCTTTATTAACCGGAGACGTAGAAAACAGCTTTGATCAAGAATAGTAATTTTCTGAGCTACTGAATCGATTATAATGAAGAATTTATTGTCAAAGACCAACAAAAATGTCTTTTATAACAAAATATTGTAGTTTGACTACTGAATGTTTTCCATTTTGCCGACAATTAAAATATACGAAAGATAGGAACTTTTTACCGATGGATTAGAATTTTAAACTTGTTTTTTACGTTATGTTCAGGATAAAATCGAAAAAACAAATTTTTCTAGTTTTTTATACTTTTTACATTTATGTCAACCACGAAACCTAATATGTACCTGTACCCAAATACTTGTGTAAAACCTGCACCAATAAAGGGCACTATTTTGAATACAGTAGTTTATTTCAACAACAATTTTTTAAAAATCTGTTGTGAACGCTAGGTTGTAGGAAATTGTATAATTTTTCTAAGATATCCAAAAGTTCCGTACGTTCAGAACTGGGAGGAATGTTGACACATATTGAAGTTGTCATATTTTAACCAAGTGTCCGCGAAAAAGTTATTTAAAGGCACAGGTATTGTAGGAAATTGTAGGGGGGTTATTTACGCGTAATATAAAATAACGAGGGCCCTCATGAGTGCGAGGGAGAGGGGTGTATTTTAAAAGTAGCCCCTCACGAGGGCGAGGACGAGGACAACCCGTAACGTGTCGCTCGATTGATGACGAGGGAGAGTGCGAGCAGGCTATATCCCTTCCCTCGCACAAAGAGGCAGAGGGGGAGGAAAACGCCCATCTATGCATCATACTCGCCCCTTCCCTCACGAGTAATTATCCTATGATGGAGCTTATAATTCATTTTTAAACAATTCTTTTCGGTTGGTGTTCAAAATTTCGAAAACACTGATTTTGGACTCTTACAATTAAAACTTTCATAACTTTGGTCTCCCACTTACCTCTCGGTCTTTAAGAGCTCATTGAAAAGATACCTGATTGCTCTAGAAGCTACAATCGTGTCAACCAAAATTTCCGCGGGTATTTAAAATCACCGTTTTATTTAAATCAAAATGGACTGGGACGCTTTATATTGGTCACTAGTAAAAGCCCTGTGCTTCACAGGGACAATTACTTGAAAAGGTGGTAGTGTGATTGTAGAAATTAAAAGTCAAACGGCTTGCGAATCAAGCCCTGTCGTAGAGACTTGTTCACTAAATCGTGCGCACTTATATTAAGAGTAGCGCTTTCAATAAATAGTGCTCGTTAATAATAAGGAGTGCTTGGCATGCCACCTTTTGGGCGTTGTGTGATGTAATTGAACTATGAAAGTGCAAAACTTTAAATAAAGGGACAGAAAGTGCTCTTTAATAATAAAGGATTATATGCTTAGTAAAAAGCTAATTTGTAATTTATTATTATGCAAAAAATCATCAACTATACTGAAATATACTAAAATCCTAGTTAAATTGATTGTGGACTAACCTAACGTATTGAATTTGTGAATTTTGTTTCAGCAACTAGCTTTCATCTGAGACCATGCCCACCTGCTCACAACATTGCCTATTCATGAAGTTTCTGAATTTATTAAAAAAATCTCAATCATGTTGAAAATACTGATTTCGGGGAAGCAATATGCACAGTCACTTTTAATTGGGATGTCGCATCTAGGTTAGTAATAGTCCATTGAAAAACAATTTAATGACCCTGCAAGAGGAATCTATCTATACGAAAATCTTAGTTAAAATTTTGGCGGGGCAATCAAAAGTATAAATTTTCCGATCTAAATTACAATATTATTTTTAGCCAAGCAGAATTTGTCTGATACCTGGACACTGAGGACAATTTAACCTATGATGATGTTTTTAAATACATACAGGGTTTTTTCTTTGGCCTGAAGTACCAGCTACAATTCATTATTTAAGAGCTCATTTCATATGTATATTTAATTATGTTATGTATATTTAATTACTGTACAACAAAACCTGCAAATTTCAAATCGTAGTTACATTTTGGCGGGATATTCAAAAGTATGGATGTCTCGACTCTCGACAAATACTACCACAATATGAAATCACGGCAGTCGTCCTTGATGAGGCAAACTGATCCACATGCTATGTTTTTACACAGTATGTACATACGTATTTACAGCATGTATGCAACAAAAATATTTTTAATTGTGCGCTTATTGTAGACTAAATTTCTGTTCAACTGCATAGAAATGCGTTTGAAATACAACATACTAGAACATTCCCAAATAATCCATATTTGCACATAATTGACTCTTGAACTAATTATTTTCTCATCATTAAAAATAGTGTCATAAAACGACTGATTTTTCCTCAATAAATCCAATAATCTGAAGGAAAAATTTGATGAGACACTAAAGACAAATACATTGTAAAAGTAGACAAACTCTGCCTTTTTTATCCCCAATTATTACATTTATACAAAATCAACCCTTACGCATATTCTTAATACATGCTGACATGAAGGAATAAACATGCCACTATGTCATTGTTTGGGGAATTTCCTGATATGAAACAAGTTCCCTGAGACCCTGTTGACGCTTGATTGAATCACTTATGCAAATGAATGGGTTAAACGCCTTTTTTATTGAATCAGGAACTACCAACACCAAGTACCGCAGAGTGGGTGGAATCTTCCTCATATGTATATACATATACTACGCATTTGTAATCAAGTTTGAAGCTCGGAATGCGGAAATACGGACATTCCAAGAGCAGTGGGAATCTGGAAATCCTCTTAGCATATTAGGTATATGACACTGGCTCAATATATTTTCCACAGGAGTACGTACAAAGTTGTAAACCCAAATGACTGTCCTGCTCAAGTTTCTCACCTTTGTTTCCAAAACAAATAATTATTACTCATATTCCTTGCCTCACTTTGAAATAATTACAGTAATTACTTGGTTTCCTACAATTTTTACTTGGACCCTAAATGATTTTTAATTAAATCAGGAAATCAAACGTCACCTACTTTATCATTTATAGTATCTCGGATTGAGGCTTTATATTCAACAAAGTTGTAAACCCAAATGACTGTCCTGCTCAAGTTTCTCACCTTTGTTTCCAAAACTTATTCAACACATAATTTTAATACACACATAACTCTTGATATCCAAGAGCAACTTGCAAAAGCTCTCACCTCTGACTCCTAAACGTGTGTTCTAATTTCCACAATAAAGTTTATATTTCCATGTCTTGAACCAATGGGGCACAGTGAGACGGGGTTGTTCGACCCTATATAATTGTCTCCCTTCTGGGGAAAATATTAATACTTTGGTGTCTCGTATGTACATGTACATAGTTGGGGGGAGTAAATTACACTCTGAGTACTTAATTTCCTCAATGCACGATATGAAATTAACCATTGGGATAGGAAACACATCTCAGGTTTCACAGCCCAATTTCGAAGCACGATCAAGGTGAAGAGTCTATATGGCTTGCAAAATAAAGCAATAAACACTACACACTCAGACTCAGAATATTAACACGTTGTAATTTATTGTATTTTATTAAACTGCCCCAACGACACAGTCGAGACCAACAATACAATTTTTATGGAGATATTGAGGAATCCTCGTAAAAATACAGAAGTAAACAAAGCTATTTAACTCCCTTTACTATTATTTAGACTGTACCTGGACAAGCCTAGCGAAAGCCACTTGGCCCAGGTTGCATGTGTGGGGTATGAAAAGAACACCATTTGGCTCCTGAGCAGTAATTGCCACACGATCCACTAATAATTCCCTCAGTATTTGAATTATTCACACACATGTGAATGTCCACTTATTTGTATACAATTTCATACTTCCACCTTAAATCCTAAGGATTTCAAATATAACAGAGGCTGTAATGCAGGAATTTTATTCCTGTCTCCCATAACAATGTACATACAACAAAAACTGGACCTATTAGAGAAACCCTGTGGTTATTATTGGGGTACCTTGAGACTCATTAAGTTATTAAACTCGCGTCGGAAATTGGTTTCTTGTAAACCGGAATATTTTTGTTCTTTACATAGAAAGTTTTTTTTTTCATGGATTTTTATAGAAACAGAGTTCACAAGTTCACATTCCTCCCAACTGCAAAAATGAATTACAAAATTCTTGTAGTCGAGCAATTTCTATCGGAAGGGGGGATTATTGACTTGGTTGTAAATTGTAAATAGGGAGCGTAATAAAATCTTGAGTGAGTATTTGTAAATATCTAAAAAAAAAACGTATTTTTCCCTCCATTTAGCTTCCTGTGCTTGGCCTCAGCTCCCTTAATCACAAAAGAAATAAAATGAAGAGTAATCTTCTTGAAATTCTAGTTTTAATAGCACTAAGGATGATTACGATCGGAGAAAAAAATTCTTGCAATTCAGGTACAACAACCTGCGAGCAACAGAGAGCTTGCATGGATAATGCTAATTATCCCTGTGAAAAAAAATTTTTTTTGCCCTCTCATGTAAATATCAATGATTAGAATTTAAGTACTACTTCCTAGAAAGACTCCAGCTGTCATGAGGGTTAATTTCAACATGCGTTTCAAGAAAATCAGATATAATATCTGAATGAAGACTTGAATAAATTTGAGGATCACAATCCATGGGTTGTTGGGTGTGGTAATAAATAAATAATGTATGGGGAAAATATCTCAGGCCCAGATTCCAGTACAACTCAGGATTTTTCCTCCACAGTCAATTTAGTTATTCTGCTCGTGTAGTTGCTCCTGCAATTTCAGCAGAAAAATGATTGCACTTTCAAATTTTGTCAAAACAGTGATCGTCACGGTGTTAGTGACCTTTACCTTAATTTCATTTTGTCTTTTTATGGTCCCGGTCATCTTGTACAGGAAATTTGTGTATCTCATTTGCCTGGCCTCTTGCTCCAACATCCATAAAATGCTCCCTCCCTTAAAAAATATATTTTGGCAGGATTCGGCTGAGGACAGCTCCCGTCCCTTAAATATCTGCATTTGGGGCATGTTGGAGAGTCAAATCCATGTGAAATGCCTGGAAGACCTTATTGAGAAAGTTATCAAGTATCAAAATAACAAGAATATTCTTCATTTCCCGGAGATGCAACAATATGTCATCAGTTTCGGGGGCTATACCTTCTGGAAGTGGGATAAAAATTTCCAGGTTAAAAACCATTACCGATTTTTAAATCCGGAGCCCTCATCCTTAGAGTGGACGGAATTGGATTTGAGGAAAGCTTTATCACAGCTCAGCTCCAGTCCCTTCAAGAAAGATCAGAGTCCTTGGGAAGCAATCGTGATAAGGAATTATCGCTTGGGTCCAAACTCTATCGGATCTGTGATTATCCTCCGATGTCATCATGTTTTAGGGGATGGGTACAGCTTTTTGAAGATGTTCCTTGAACAAGTTTGTCAAGGGGAGCATAAACCCGTGATCGTGCCTCAACTGGTTCATAAGGAGCCAAGTCTTGGAATGATTTTGTCATTCCCTTTAAGATGTATCTATGACCTGACTCAGTTTACGTCAAATCTTCCATATGATAGGAACGCTTGGAAAATACCATTTGGGCAGCTCAAAAGGGAATATTATACTTTATGGTCTCCGGATTTGAACGTGGGGGATATTAAGGGGATCAAAAATAGCTTGAATGTCAGTTTCCAAGCCGTTATCATTTCTGCGATTGGGGCCGGGCTCCAAAAATTATTTCCATCAGGGGGGAAACCAATACCAGGGGAAATCACGGCCTTCGTGCCATTACCGTTACCGAATAGGCCAGAAAAGCGGGGATTTGAGTATCATGCGTAAATGACATTACATTTTTCCATGTTTTTTTAACAAACTTTGTGCAAAATTTTTTTAACAGGTTTGTTAACAACATTTTTTTTATTGGATATGTAGATCTGGAGTATTTGTGAAGATCCCACTGAATGAGACAGACCCTGCTCGAAGACTTGTTCGTTCTTCGAACTCCCTCAAAAAGGCAGCGAAGATGGTGTCAATGTCTCAACTGAAGATAGCATCTTTGGCAGGACGAATCCCGTTCCTGTCTTCGATGTCAGATTGTGTCAAAACTAGTGGTGAGACGGTCCAGAGTCTGTCGATATTCCCCGGTATCGATGGGAATCTGTTCATTCAGGGTCATAGGATTTTATCTGCAGGCTTTTCAATCAATCCTAGTAGCCGAGGGAATTCTGGAGTAGCTATTTCTTCTCTGAGTTCCTTCGGTCATGTGAAGATTGTGGTCACAATTGACCAAGGCTTGATCCCCTTGGAAAGGATCAGTGGGTTCGAAGAGGGAGTTCGGGATGAGATTCAGGCCCTAATGCTCATGGCAGACAAAAATAAAGATACGGTTGTTAAAATAAATTAAATCTATATAGAGTTCCATCATCATATAGTACAAGCTTTCGCAATCCTAAAATTAAATTAATGGTTTTCAAATATAGTAATTATTTCCCTTTCCTCTGACTGTAAATACTTGTACATAATTTGTTTTATAAATAAAACTAATTATTGATCACAAAATCAAAAGGAATCCAACAACTCTCTTGGGCACATTATTGGGAGCATAAATGGTGTGAATAAATGTATACATTGTAGAAAAATTCTGGGACTAAAAATAATTATTCAAAAAAAAAACTTTTGACATTGCTGAACCGTTCTGGGGGAAAATTCATCAGGTTTTTCCCATACTATAGCATATTTAACATTTCTCATAAAAATCCTCATTAATGCAGTAATTCCCCTTTCCCTGACGTACATATCGACATAGAAATCCCATTCCATGGGATAATTGTGGCATTCTCGAGGGAACGTTTTGATTATTTTATAATGAGACGATGGGGGAATCACATATATTATTTGAATACGAAAACAATTACTGTTAATTTATTCCTCGGTATTTCTAGTTCATTTGCTTTTATAAATTTTATGTGTACATGTGTTGCATTTAAAAAACAAAAAATTAGCCTTCAAGTGACAGGAGATAAAAAGTATGGGAACTTAAGGGATTTATTTACAGAGCTATATCAAAATTTCGACGAAGAACTGCAGCAAGGTTTCCAACATTGGTCTGGGAAGACACTCACCCGGGCTTGTTACCTTTATGACTTTGTATCGGTATTAGTTGTAGTAGTAGTCTGCCTTGAACATTCGAGGGATGTAGTTGGGCTTAGTCTTGTCATTAGAGTCAATAATCCTGAAGTGTAATAAAAAAAATCAGAGTGACAATCTCTTACGCACAGAAATTCTGCAGGATCTAGGCTAAACACACTACAGAAACTGGTTTTAAAGCCGGAGCCTCTGTGAAGTAATAATAATTGAATATACACTATTTTTTTTTATAAATATCACAGGATTAAATCTGAAGGGATTACCTGTTACTTTAGTACGGTCCACTCTCACTTTCTTCAAGCTAAATCTATCCACAGTGAGGATGTGATGGGAGCCTAGAATAAAATAAAAAAATTATATATTTATATGTGATTAATTAGTTCTCATGTGAAGATTTTAATACAAATAAGTTATTTCTATGGGTAATGCATTATTAAGATCCTTACTTCTGAACCAAGCGAATTTCCCATCTAGTAGCTCAATCACATCGGACTTACAGACAAATATCCAGAAAATAGCCACCCCTTGAAGTCCATTGATTACATCGAACAGCACCCAATCCCAGGTGTTCCCCGACCGGTCATGTTCACTGAACCAAGAAATAATTTCAAATACCCACGGGACGCCCATTATTACCAGAAGCTTCCCAAAAATCATCATCCTGTTAAAAATAATTACAAATGGAATTAAATATAACAATATTTCATGCTTTTCCCAATGTTAATAAATGCGTTATTCCAACAATTAATGGAGTGTACTTTTTCAAGTCACGTTCAACAGCACACTCCCTACTTACGAATTTCGCTGATTTGATTTCTTAGACATACTCTCCGTTGCGAGTTTTGCACTTTTCTGGGCTTGATATAAATTAAAGATTGTGATCGATAAAAAAATCAGGTTGAGCAACAACAGGAGACCAGCTGGACCATAGGCATATGCTAAAGCTGCGTAGTATCCATTCAGACCACAGTTCTGACCGTAGTTTGGAACAATCACCGAATTGTTGTACTTGTTCCTGAAATTAAAAATTATTAATTTTAAAAATTGTACGTCAAAAATTATCATACATTTGTTTTTACCGCCCCTCAAACAAAATATATATTCACCCGTAAAGGAAATCCAATATTAAAGCAAGGGTTATAATAGATGAGGAAAATAAAACAGGAAACGCCGCATATTTGCTGTAAGTTTTGAAGCAGTTGGATCCTTTCCACGTACTTGAGGGGAGCATTGATCTATTTGGAAATAAAGTTTTTAAAATTCCGGTTTTTATTATAGAAATCACAGATCGTACAGATCCTGATTCTTTTATAGTTATATTCTTCGACCTAATTTTAAGGTCCTCGTGTATGTATACCTGAAGGTCCACCAATGATCGAAGCCAATGACAGTCAACCAGCTAAACGTCGCCAGGAATGAGAAATGCCAGGCCAGACCTAAGGACAATAAAAGTATTGTTTATGGGACAATGTCAATTGTACTCTAAAACTTGGGGTATTTTATCCCAGCATTGAAATCAGCATGGTATTTTATATTTACTAGAAAAGATATCATATATACCTACGAAATAGCAAAGTCTATCACTTCCATGCTCCCCACTCCAACTCCAGAAAAAACGAATGACGAGGGAAATGTACAAGGTCAAGAGTGAAACGGAGTAGCTGGTAAGAATAAATGACCAACGACGATTCGGCTGACTGTCCCAAAGGAGGACCCGGACCAAGATTGTGAGCAGGAGACAGACACATGAGAGTATAATTATTCCTCCATAAATTACCGGCTGGATATTTCTCCGACCCTGAAATTCACAAATACAGTCAGTTTTACACAAATTTTGAAAGGATTAGGACCCAAGACAAATTTTTCTTTTAATAAAAGTGCAGGTTCTTTTACTGTGTCCGTGTGAGGGGAGCAGTCAAATAGGACTGAAGGCAGATGACCTTCTGGATCAGTTTCAGCAGAAGCGTTCCCATCGATGCAGACATATTGCGTGTCCAGCTCTATCGTTTCGAATCGATTGAGTCTCCCGTAAATGGTACCCACGGCATTTACCCGGAATTTCCTATTATAATAAATTAAAAGCACAAAAATACGTACGGGACGCATTTCCTTCAAATTAAATACATTGCTGGACTGTACTGGGAAATGTCATTAGGGAACAAATTACTGATCAAAACAAATCCTATACCAGAAGGTATATATCGGGTCCACTGCAGGAATCAAGACCGGATGGAAGGATTTATTGCACCATAATCTTGGATGAGATACTCTGTAATGGGGGAAAATTGTAGTTTGTTCCTTTCCCAGGGAATTTTGCTCAAGAACTTGCGGTTTCCAAATTTTCCCTTGGCCAGGAACACAACCCCGATTCGCATCCCAGAGCTGGTTGAGGGGACAGCATTTCTTAATGCAAGGGGTACTTCCAGAGCAGACCGGATTGCAGACCCGAATGGATAATTTCTCTGAATTTGCGCTACAAAAGTGAATTTGGAACGTTTGTAAAAAATCTAGATTAATGTTAGACTTAGCCCAAAAATCGTGAGATTGACAATTTGAACAAAAATGCGTACTTAAAAATACTTAGTCTAAAGTTTAATTCATTTTAATGTGGCATTCATTCACCTTATCAAACAAAACTCTGGCGTTGAATAGTACTGCTCGTCAATGATGAGATGCCCATCTGAGGTGAATATTTTCCCATCATTTTTCCATAGGTCAGCGTCATGTATGAAATACCCTTTGAAGCAGGACACCCCTGGGTTGTAAGGCTTGAGTCTTAAAATTTTTAAATAATTAAGTTATTTGTAAAGATTCATAAAGGTTCAAATAAATTATTTATTTTGGACTGTTTCTTTTTAAGGGTATCTTCTAATTATTAAATTTTAAATACATTTAATCCTTGCCGTATAAATATACCTGTATTGGAAATTATTAGGGCCCGAAGTATTCCCCAAATTTTGAACGACGTTGATGCTCACATTTAGGTAATCTTGGGACCAGTAAATAATATTTCCCCTTCTCAAATCCTGCAAGCAGCGATCGTCCTCAATGCTATAAAAACTACCCGTCGGACAGCATTTATTCAGAAAAATATTATTAAAATCTCCTTCTGACACCAGGAAGGGGTCGGAATAAACACTTGGGGTCCCGATCGTGCAAACCCATAAAAATGTAATGCCCAGGGATTGTATAATTTTGACCATTATTTTATGATCTCAACTGAAGATGTTAATCTGGAGGGTTCGTACCGTTTACTTTACCTGATGTGGATACTATGACGACACTATTTACAGAAGTCCAGAATGTTCTTTCACATTGAGAGATTAAATAATTTTTTTATCCTTCCCTTCAATTTAAAAATAAACATATTTAAGTGGTTTCCCAGAATCGATTAGTATAATTACTCATCCACGAACAAGCTACATATTGGAAGACTAAAACTGTATTCAAAAGAGAGAATGTTTTCATCTTGACAGCTAAAAAATTCGGCTACAACAGGTGAGTACACTTTTGAGATGTATGTATTTGTTCGCTTGTGATTCTGGCCGTGCTAACTGAACCTTGATATGTGATAAGAGCGTCCTTATTTTGCAACTTGGAGTGAATCACAAGTACAAACAGGAGTAGTAATAGTTCCTTAATTTTGTTCCCAGAAATTTTGTTCCTGTAATTAATTTTACATGCATGTGCATTCCTCCTTTTAGTTAAACTGTATTTATTTCCTTTACTGGAGCCAGTGTATAGATATGATTTTTTTTCATCCGCAAATTTTTGGAAATATTAGCATTGTGATTAGCACAATGTTAATTTTTCTCCCCATAAGAGCTTTGCACTATTAGTGAGATTTTGTGGGATGCTCTTAACAGTAGAGAGAGAGAGAGAGAGAGAGATCCACTGTAAGTATAGAATTCGGGGAAATTGAATGCGAAACGAATTTTGCATAGGGTTGATGCACCCGTGAGCGATTTGTTTGGCATGTCATCTTTTAAAAGACAACATTCTTAAGGTCATCTTTAATAAATGCGTGATTACCATGTACCGAAGCTATAAATAATTTAAACTGATAATTATTCTTTATCCATTTCTTTGTATCAGCATAAAGTCATTTATATCAAAATATTTATTTGACCTTAGCTCAGCTTAGTTAGCATTACCCCATAACTATAACCACTAACAAGTAAACCTTCATTAGTGCCGTCTCCAGATTTTCGAAATTCTGCCAAAACTAGTTGCACATACCCTGAAAACTACTTTAAGACACACTTTGCCACCTAAAAAATGCTTTGGAACTTTTTAAAAAAAATAGGGCAAAGTCTATTCGGCCTGAAATTCAAAACTGGAAATTTTAAATGGCATTTAACATGGAGAATTTCAAGTTTTACGTAATTAAAGTTTAAGTTTTTTGTGAAACGGTTTTCCGTTTCCAAATACTTCGTAACTTCTTCTGCCAACACTATAATCAGCTAAATGCTTACATTATGGACACGGAGACGGTTAACAATGGATAATTGTAGGGTTTACAGTAACCAAAATAGATATACATATAATTATTTAGCCACTACACACTTGGCACCGGACCCGAAAAAAAGCTCCATCAATTTTCGTCTGAAAATGAATATTCGAAATAAATTATTTTGAACTGATTTTATCAAATTCAATTTTTGAACATACTTTCTTGCATGTTTGCAACAGCTGTGCCCCACTGTGCACAGTTCCAATGGACATAACTTTCTTGAAGATGGGGCTAAATTGGGCGATCAGAATATGAGGGATTGCTGTTCGGAATTGACAAATATAATAAAAGTGAAAATTGGATTGAGTATGAAAAAGCATGTAATTTCTCTTAGGGGTGTCACCGTTGAAACCACATTGCAAGAATTTAAAAAAAAACGCGAAATTTAAAAATATTTAAATGAATTTTAACATTGTAGTATTCTAAACGTGACCCAAAAAAATTTTTAATTTGCCATTTGCCTTATATTTTCTACAAGAATCGTGGTTTTGCATGTAGTAAAGTACTATAAGAAATTATTAAAAGACAAAAAAAAATTTCAAACGTTTGTATTTTTTTCAGGCCATGCGATTGCAAATGTACACCTATATATGTGTGTATGTAAGTTCATTTAGTCAGCGCTTTAAGTCCTAATTTAGTTGCACTTGTGAGAAATTTTCAAGGTTTTCTTCTTTTCAGACAATATATAAGTACACATGTATCTACACGTGTTTGGAAAAAATCAGCACGTGAATCTTTTGAAGTGCTTATCAGATGTTCCTTTACTTCACAATTATGTTCGACTTTTATTAATTTTCGTGGAATCTTTAAGCTAGCAATTCCGCCCATTCCAGATTTTCCAGGTATTTAGTAAACTACCAAGTTAGTCGTTTTTTTTTAAATATACGTTTGAAAGATCAATTGTGTAACTTTGAAGGTGCGTATATCGTATGGGTGTGTGTATAGCTATGCATATTCCTTCAGCTTGTAATTAATTAATTAAAACTAACCAGTTGATTGGATGCTTTGGCAAAAGAGCCTTCCCGTGTGAACAAACGAACACTGCTCCTCAAAGGCAGTAAATATTAAAAGTACAGACGTTTTCCGACATTACAATCCAAATACAATACAATGTCAATAAACGCACATATAGATATATATACTGAATTCAAAACTGCACAATGGGATAATTATATGTAGCTGGAGCAAAACAATTTTGCAAGGAAGTCTATTTCAACCTGATATGGAAAATCTTCGCCATCCCGGTTCGTTGCGAAAAGAATTTCCTCCATTTGTCAATCCGAAAATTTTTTGATGCTTGCAGGTAGTAACTAAACCAGAACAAATTTGCCAATTTTGAAAAATTTTAATTCCTAGATAGTTGCCAAAGTGAGACAAATTTGCCAAATAAATTATTTGCCAAATTGTGCTGACTTTGAAATAAATCCCCATGGAATTTGTTACAAATAGGGCGTTTTTGAAAAAACTTGAAAAACGCCAGATCAGCCTTAACACTAGTCTGCATATAAGTGCTATATTTGGTTCTGGAGTGGGCACCAGTAAAGGTTTACTTGTAAGTCACAATAATTCATATTAAGGCACATACATACATAAGTATAGCATAGTTAAAATTTGCATTTTTATCCTAAATGTTATCAAAAAATTCCTCAAATATCTCCATCTAAACAAGACACCGCGGGTTTTATTCTGGTTTGTACGCCACTTCACAGATAATAAATAATAATATTTACTATTAGCAGCCCTGTGCTTCACAGGAAGAATTACTTGGAGAGGTGGTAGTGTGAGTGTGCAGGCTAAACGGCTTATAAATCAAACCCAGTCGTGGCGACTTATGCCTAAATCGTGCGCCCTTATTTTAACAGTAGCGCGCGCAATTTTAATTACCACATACTCCATGAAGTGGTTATTAATTTATAAGGATAGGGTACTAGTAGTGTCCTAGTCACAGAAGATCTTTTCGTCTTGTCAGAAGCAATGCCACAAGAGGAAATTTTTACTATATTTAAGGATGCTCGTATGGATAATTCCTGTATCTTCAAACATCCTTAGAGCAGGGTCAAGGACAAGAAAATTCCATAGCTTGCATTTTTCTTGTTCCTTTATTATTACTGAAAGAGCTTTTATAGTTTGATGAAATGTATACAATACAAGATGTGAAATGAAATGCAAATGAATTCTACCTTTACTCATGCAAGAGATAGCATGACTGATACTTATTCCCCTCGAAAATTGTATTACTTAATTTTATTCAGCTTCACAGAATTTCTGGACGAGTCGTTGTGCTGGCTTTCGTTAGTAAGCATGAGTAAGCGACCCGCGTTGCAAAGGTTATTTTCTTCACTTTAATCCATTTAAATTTTCCTTACCTGAGGAATTTTAAGGAATAATTTTCAAATTACTGTTTATTTAGTTTGGAGCACCTTTCAGGTGGAGACATGACGGAACTAACCCCTATGGGAGAGCTGTACAAAATCTTAGAGTGCCCCATTTGCCAAACAATTCCATCCTCTCGGATTTATCTCTGCTTGAAAGGTCATAACATTTGTGAGACTTGCCGTCCAAAATTTGAGTCCTGTGGATTTTGTCACTATGCCTTCACTGACTGTCGGAACTTTGCTGTGGAGTCCATCGTGGCTAGCTCAACTTTCGCTTGTGAGAATTTTGAACGGGGATGCTTTCTTGTGGCAAGAGGTTCGGAGCTGGGACTCATCGGGGAATATGTGAATACAGGTAAATACTGTACGTATAGTAGTAATTAAATAAAAATGAAATTGCATTCAGCTTATATCCCGGATCCGCTTGAGTCATAAAATTATTTAATTAATTTGCCTGGGAATAAAAACACCCTAACAAAAATTGTGTGCGTAGGTCGATCCAATGTCCCCAAGGAACTTTGAATGGATGTGAAAACTCTGTCCTTGAGCTTGCTGACTTTTTAACTCACACGCAAACCCTTCATTTTGGACTGTCTCAAAGAATGAAAGTGGGCAGATCAGTTATCGTTACTCATGAACTTCCTCATCCAACTGTTCAAGGTATACGTAATTTAATAGGCACTACTGTATGTATGTAGGATATTGTACACAGTTACAAGAATCTCATTTAATTTCTTGATTGTATTTTTTTAAAATTTAGAATACAACTGGCCATTGCATTATTTTCATCACGACGAGAAAATCTTCATAATTCGATCCTTCCTTCTTCAAGGAACTTTTCACTTTAGCTTGACTCTATTGGCTGTAGACTCGGAGTCTGAGGGCTACACAGTAAGGCTCCGTTTGAAGTTACAGGGAACAGGAAAGAAAGTATGAAAATTTTAGACAACAAATTTGCACAGGCAATTTTTTCACACTATTGTTGTTTTTTGTCTTCAAAATTTTACGCTTGCTGTGCATTTGCATATAATAATGGAAATACAATTTTTTTTACAGTTACCATTCAAAACCACGATTCCAGTAGTACCGGTGAGAACTTCGGATGATGAAATCATTCAAAGGAAATTCCATATGACATTTACTAAAGAAATGATCCTTCCCTTCTGCAAAGCTATTGATAAAGATGGAGATATTCCCATTATGTTAGATGTCCTGTATGACGTTTCAAACAAGCCTACTTTGTCCGAGTGAATTTTGAGGGAAAGATAATTATCATTAGATATTTAGAGAGTATTTTTTATAGACCATTTTGCCAATTCTGGAACAATGTGTTATTACAGAGGATCTGAATATTTAAAGCTTTTGAACTCAGTTTAGAATAATGTTACAAGGGAGATTTTGAAAAATAGGTTAAAATTCCACGGACTGATATTATTATTGCTGATTTGTTCATCAGGTGTGAAAGGCTTTGACAGCACAGAGATACTAATGATTTAATAAATACACCTGGCTATTTATGTACAGCGCTCATGTAATTGTATGAATGTGGAATGACATGTGACACTGCAACCTATGGTTTCAATAGGAATTCCCCAGAAATACTGGCATGCGGTTACAAATACAATTTATACTGCACAGTAGTCATTCTGCTGTAATAATTATTTCTATTATCTTCAGGGTGCATTTAGATACCACAGATGCTTTTAATTTGGACTTGGAAGTTTAGACGTATGTACATACTATTATATATACATGCAATTTGCTAATCTTGCGTCTGTCAGCATTTGGTAATGCATTGGTTATTTTACAGTTGCGGGTAATTATATGTACATACATCCAAAAATTGTCAAAGATAAGACATGACCCTATCGTTATCATTCTGCCTGTATTTATCTGTCTGATTAAAGTATTTGATTTAATCAAAATCATTCAAGCACACCCCTCTCGTTACTTTCTAGGGTGACGTCAATCAGAAAAACCCGGCGTACTTGTCTATTCACTCCCTTATTTTGTTCCGCAAACATTCACTATACACAAAGGTTTCCTCATAGTTGCTCAAATAAGTTTTTTTTCATACAAATGACAAAATGGGTGACTTCACAGGAACTGACTTCAATATGGAGTAAGCTCGAGTCTTCCATCCAACAGACATTAATTTCTGTATATAATTTTACTCAGATTAATTTTTTTTACTTGTTTTTTTACAATAAGGCTGCCGGAAAAGTTTGCGGATTTGCAGATCAATGGTGGGGATTTAAAGGAGGGGACGCCAACTAACGAGCTCCAGCGTATTTTGGAATGCCCCGTTTGTAAAGCCGTACCGTTGCCCCCAATTTTCAATTGCGCCAAGGGTCACATTATTTGCGGGAAATGTCGTGAGCAGCTCAAAGAATGTGGATTATGTACTGCTAATTTCACGGACTCAAGGAACTTTGTTTTGGAGGATATTGTGCTCAGTTCCAAAATTGCCTGTGAATTTCGGGAGCTCGGTTGCGCCATGATTTTGAGTGGGTGTGATTTTAAGGGTCATGTGGAGAAATGCGACTTCAGGTAAATAACAACCGGGAGAGGAATGCAAGGGAAATTTTAAATCCGTTAAATTTGAATGTTCAACTTGAGTGCAAAATATAATTGAATGATTTTATCCGATTTGTTGTGTATTCACAGACCTTTGCGCTGCTTCCAAGGAAGTTTCGAAGGTTGCAAACACGCCGTTGTGGATTTTCAAAATTACACCAAACATTTGGCAACTGTGCACAAAATGAAGGAGCAGCAGCATAGGGATGGGGGATTTGTGATCACTCATAGTTTAACCGATTCCAGAATTACAGGTATATTTTGGCTAAATATTTCCACCGTAGAGACAAAATAGACATTATAGCGGATCTTCGTAGCTAGTTTTTTTTAGTCCTGAAAAAATAAAAGGAATGTCATTTGATCCCCTAGATACGACATGGACTGGAATGTACCTGTATTTTGAAGGGAAGGCATTCCTAACGCGCACGTACCTGCGCGCAGATGTCCTTCATCTAACAATGTGCATAATTGGCTCTGACATGGATGCATCCAAGTACAAAGTCCGGATGCAGTTCAGACGAGCTGGAGATGCTGAATTTGTAATATTTTCTCTAATCATGGACCACTCCATAAATTAATTACTACTAGCTGATATGACTAGTTTTGCTAATTTCAATATTTATCTCCAAATGTATTTTAATGCGTTCATGATATATCATTACGGTCTCAATTTGTCGGCTATATACAGGTACCCTTTGAAGTGACCGTGCCTGTAATTTCTATACGAAAATCTTACGAAGAAATTTCCAGAGACTCGTTGCATGTCATCTTGACCAAAGCCATGATCAGGAGTTTTTGCAGAATTGATGAGATGCCAGAAAAGAGACAGAAATTGAAGTGGAACGTGGACTACAAAATCATGAGCAACGCTGACAACAAGTTCGCATTCCATCACAGCCATGGACATAGATAATGAGTCATATCAATCAATAATTTGTAATATTCTTATACGTAATTAAACATAGTTATTATTGAAGTTAATGTAAATATTTACTGAAAGTTGTACCGTTTTTGCGTCTATTAATTTAACAGAGGTGACATTCCCTGTAACAGCATTGTGATGCTAAAAACAGATCACATGAGCATTTTACACTGCATCATTAATCATTAGAAATCCGGCATGTTCCATCAGACCTCTGGTTTCATAATGACATATCGATGAATAATAACTGCTAACCGTAAGACTACGTCATTTTAATAGTAGGGCTGGGAACGGTCTGGTCTGTTCCAGGATTTCTGGTCTGGACTGGTCCAAGAGTAGGATCATTCCAATATGTGGTCTGTTCCTCAATCTAGACCCAAAGAACATGGTCCACAGGAATTCCTGGTCCAGAACTATGTTGGACCAAACCGGAACGGAACGGATCAGACTAGACTAGACCATGTAGATCAAATATTATTGGCGGCGAATTATTTGAAATGAATTTCCAACCGGTCAACATATATTCCTTGCTATAATATCTACTATTAAATTCATATAGCTGGAACAACCTGTTTTCGTTGAGTTTTTTTCGACGTTTAATAACATTGAGTATGTTTTACAAAAGAATCCGCGCAAAAGGCCATCGAGTTTATAATTTAGTCCGGTCAAATGGTCCAGTCTGGCCTTTACACAGGGACGGATCTTAAAATGGTCTCGTCCAAAATTTTGGAACAGATTCATTGGTCGAGCATAAATTTGGAACATACCATTTCAAATGATCCATATTGTTGGACCAGACCAGACAAAAATTTTTGATCCGGACCGGAATGATCCCAGCACTAGTTTACAGTATTTAAATACAAAAACCGCTCAACCACTATTAATATTCTCTTTGGATAAATCATCCATTGTTATATTACACTAAAATTCCTGGATTACTCTAAAAAACGGCTTTATTGTAATTTTAAATATGCTCTCTCCAAAATATTTGTCATATTGAATGATGATTTAAAATAATATATGCAATTTACCAGAAATACCGAAACAGGATGTGGGATTTCTGGGAATTGGATCGTTGTGCTATTATTTTGGGGTGCTTGTATGGTTGGGTTTCTGGAAAATGTACAAAATTAAAATTACAAATAGTCCTGTGACAACAAAGTCAGGTATAAAAAGGTTTTTCACACCCTCAGGGAATAACTCAAAACAGATTGCACTAACCAAGCCAGTACACTTCTGAGTTTCAAACCACCAAAATGAAAACCCTTTTAATTTCCGCTGCAGTTTTTACGGTAAGTGTTTTGAATTTTGAGACGAATATTCATCAAAAGTCCACATTTTAATACGACGTGCAATGCATTTACCATAATTTGTTTCCAATACTTTAGATTTTGGGGACAATTTCGGCCCAAAAATTTAACCGTCAATATATGGGAGTGGCTTACTCTCCTTACACTGATAGGTTCGATGATCCCCAAAATAGCCCACGATACTGGAATGGTTACACGGAGTCTGACATCACAGCGCAGTTAGCTGTCGTGAGGAATTATTTCTCCAGTATTTCTACTTATGGGATGGGAACTGCAGGTAATTAATTATAATTATTCCAATTCCGAGAAATTGTTGCTTAAAATTGTCCATTTTTACTACAGTACATCAAATTATTTCCTATTGATTAATTTAATACAATTTATAGGTTACAATCGTGGGAAGCCCTGGGATCAATGTGACAGCAACGCCTTAATAGCTCGAGTAGCTGCAAAAATGAACCAACAAAGCTCCACAAAACTGAACGTTAATATTGGAATTTACCAGGACGAAGACAGGGACAGAGCCATTGGAAATGCATTCTCAGCTGCTGATGAAGCAAACCGTCTCAGTAGGAATACCGTTTGGGGCATCACAATCACTAATGAGTACATCACTACTGAACCTAGAGGACATGAGGTTCTGAACATGATAAAAAACAATAAAGACAATGCTCGTAGACGGGGACTCAAAATCGGAACCCGGATTCATGTTTGTGGAGAGTTCCTCGGGGGGAATTTGCGGAATGTTTTGGGACTAATTGCCCGAGAGTCTGACTTCATCTACTGCAATGTCTACCCTAGCAATCAACATGCTCAAGAGGGACCCCGTTCCTCTGCAATAAATGTCATATACTATTTCCTCGAACTCCAAAAAGCTATTAAGAGGGTCAATCCAAACATTGAGGTCATTATTGGTGAGACGGGCTGGCCAAGTGATGGAAATAGCTTTAACAACAGTCCCAACTCAGTTCAGAATGAAGTCATTTATTGGAAAGAAATCAACACCTTGGCTGTTGAAAAGCGTGTTAAGGTCCAGATGTTCCAGGCAATTGATGAACCCTGGAAAGGACAAAATTCGAAGGATAAAGCTGAAAGGCACTACGGGTGGTGGACAAAACCCCGCAATCGGGAAAACAGATTCATTGAGAAAGAAACAGGCAGAGCATTTTAAATAAATATCCATACTATGTATGTATATCTATTGTGCGTGGATGAAAATTTGTAAAACCGTTTGTGGAAATTATAAAGTAACCAAAATTCAAAACACATTCAATTAATTCCATTGAGGACATTTTGTAATAATTAATATTTTTTTAAATATCGATTACAATTCAATGACGAATTAAAATGAGAGTGGAATGTCAATATAATATTTCAAGTGTTCTTGAATGGTATTTGATTTAAATGCATTTATATAAATGAGGATACAAACTCCCTGGTGAGACAAACAAGTGAGGAATAACAGCCGTGTTTACTGGTTTCGATTACACATGTAATAATAATCACAAACACTTTTCTCATTTAAGTATGTCAAATGACTTACTTCTACACAATTGTAAAGTTTTTTAGGGGATCAAAGTTATAAGGTGAGCTCATGGTAGAGCTTCCTTCGGGTTTCCGAAATCCCGAAGTTCCGTGTTCGGAAACGGAACGGAACAATTTCGGAACATTATTTTTGATTCCGTCATTGAATCGGGACAAAACCGGAACATGAGCACTTGTACCGATAATATCGGGACCGGGACGGTTCAGAGCATCGGTACGAAAAATGTCCCATATAATTTATTTCACCGGAAAGCGGAATTGTTCTGTTCCGTTCCGAACCGATCCCGGTACAATTTCTGAAGTGTAGCGCCATCGTTCAACTAGAATGGAAACACATTTCTTATCGCTCTGGCTTGTAAGCAGTTTTTTGCCAAAATAACGAAATTGGATGAACACAGATTTAATTTACGCAAATGCTTATATGTAATGCGAGTATCGTTTTCCATGAAAATCAACAGAATAACTAATTTTGTTTAATAAACATGGGCATTGGCGATTTTTCTTGAAATGAAAATTCTGAAATCGAAATTATTAGCAGCAATGAAGCAAGCTTGCAGGAAATTAACACTGTTAGGTCATTGAAGTCCACACGCTACAAATATTTATTGCTAAAAACTAATTAATAATAATTTTATAATACTGCAGTAGTTCTTTTTATGTGGCCTAATTATTATTAAATATTATTTTATATAATTAAATAATAGCATTCCCTAGCATCCAATCTATTAAAAGTATATCATGTATATTAAGTTTTCAGTAATTTGTACACGCGTTTCATGTATATGTTGTGAAAAATTCCGGGATATTTCGGAACGGAACGGGTTCGGAACGGAAAAACTAGCATAATACGGAACGGAACACAACCTGGAACGGAAAAAATACTTTACTCCTTTGTTCCGAACGGTGTCAGTTCAAATGTTCCGATGTCCCTACAGCCGGAACGGAACCGGGAACAATATTATTTGTAGGTTTCGGAACGGAACGGAATTTCGTACGGAACAAAAATGTTGAACACGTTGGAAGCTCTAGCTCATGGGAAACTTGTAGCATCTCAAAATCAGCAGGAGCTGGAAACAGGACTAAAAATATCAATAATAACAGCAATATAATGTGAGACCACACACAGTGAAACTAAGGGAATAGTCAGCATAGAAAGTGTTAAAAAACCTTGTACCCGTTAAAAATCCACCACCCTGGTATAAAAACCCTGTACCCGTTTCCGTTCAAATGCAAGTATCGGGAAATTCATTGTAGGTCATAATTCATTTATGATGGCCATTGAACCCGTACAGAAAAAATTGAGTCTTACGATTAGCGAGCAGTCAAATTTACACTGGGTATGGTGAAGGTGCAGCTGAAATCTGTATGCTCAGTCAGGTTACTATGTAGGATATTGTGTTTCCAATTCACAGAAATAGAATAACACACAGACACACCGAATACTGTAAAAATCAATAAAAATAAATTCCTAATTCTCTGGAAAAAAGGCTGGTAGAGAATTGAATGTGACTCATCCTCATGAGTTCAAACGAGTTTGTCTTTACGGTCATTTTTATTATTCTGTGACGGTCCGAAGGTCATCAGAAAAAAATAATCTCTTACCGCCCCACTACTACACCTATAATTACGATAAGGGGATTGTATGCAAGATAAATTTAAAGAAAAACTTGTGACTTGATGCTAATAAAAATGCTTGTAATTTGAAAACTGATTTTGTACTACGTTAGTGTTTCGTTGGAGGTTCATTATAACTGACCATTACGCTGCTTTCAAGGAGTGAGGAGGTATTGAAGGTTACAAGTAATCCAATTGATTTTACAGGGATTGACTTCACAATGGAGTAAGGCAGAGCAATTATTACACATTTGATTTACATTTGCGAAAATTATTTTAATATAATCATGTTAAAATAAATTTGTTGGACCAGTCAGGCAGAAAATCCCGGCGTATTTGTCCATTCACTCCCATATTTTGTTCCACAAACAGTCATTATACAAAAAGATTCCCTCATAGTTGCTCTAATAAGCTTTTTTTTCATACAAATGACAAAATGGGTGACTTCACAGGAACTGACTTCAATATGGAGTAAGCTCTGGACTACAAAATCATGACCAACGCTGACAACAAATTCGCTTTTCATCACAGCCAGAGGACACAGGTAATGATTACTATTAATACGCATGTTGTCTTTTTTATAGAGTATAAATAATTACTGCAAACGTAAATATTTATCACAGGTAATAAGTTTTTTTATTTCCCCCAATTTTACGTGTCTGTCAACGTAACAACTACGTTGCCTGAGACACTGCCGTATGGTAAAAGCAAAATCAGAGAATGATTTTATTAAGCGTCATATTTACCAATATATCCTGTAATTATGTAATTACATTTATTATGTCTATTAGGTTTATGAGGAAGAGACACCATAAATCCAGTATAAGATATCCATGAACTGACGTTATTTTTATGCTCTGTCAATAAAAATATTCTTTTCATACAAACACCCAGTGGCATTACATTATCATTCAAGGAAACACTCTAACCACAGCTGCATCATCAAATTATATTATTGCGCCCTAAGGTTCCCAATATACAAACATAGTAGATATATAATGTCAAATATGCATTTGTCACATATTACACATCCTACGCTTTTGTCTGAAACAGTATCAAATATCCCATACATGCCACAACTGGAAGCGGGTTTTCTCGGAATGGATTTATTTCACTATTTTAGCTTATAGCTGCGGTATCTCTATCTGCAAATAGTAGTCGTTTCTGACCGTAAAATCCTCTAAACACTAACCTATAAAAAGCGTTTGTAACCAACTGTAAGTCAGAAGTTGAGAGAGAAACTCATTACAAAGAGTCATAGTCAAGCCATTACATGTTATTACTTTAAACTATCAATATGAAACCCCTTTTAATTTCTGTAGCTGTTTGTACGGTAAGTCTTTCGAATCTTTTTCACGAAAACAAAACAAGCGTAATAATTTCTGCAAAGTCATTTCTACAAAGCGTTATAATTTCTGCAAAGGAATTTCTACAAAGCGTAACAATTTCTGCAAAGGAATTTCTACAAAGCGTAACAATTTCTGCAAAGGAATTTCTACAAAGCGTAACAATTTCTGCAAAGGAATTTCTACAAAGCGTAACAATTTCTGCAAAGGAATTTCTACAAAGCGTAATAATTCTTTTACAACTTTTTTGGACACTTGAATACAATATTAGATTTTGGGGACAATTTCGGGCCAAAAATTTAACCGTCAATATGTCGGAGTGGCTTACTCTCCTTACACCGACAGGTTTGATGATCCCCAAAGTAGCCCACGCTCCTGGAATGCTTACACGGAGTCTGACATCACAGCACAATTAACTGTCGTAAGGAGCTATTTCTCCAGTATTTCGACGTACAGCATGGGAACTGCAGGTAATTATTATTTAAATAATTGCAAGCCAAAATATCCCATACGTTTCTGCAACAGACCTCTCCCTTCCCCACAGATAGAAAAAGTTTAACCCTTTTACAATCCACTGCCTCTGTAAAAAAGGGCAAAGATAAAAAAGCAAAATCTTTGGTAATTACTAAATCTTCCCTCCGAATTCCTAGAGTTGTGTGTACATTGTTCAGAAGATTGAAAATTCTCAAAAAATATTATCCCAAATGGTCTCTTATAACGAGAGCACCAAATTGTGTCATATAAAAACAAGGTAATTTAATAAAATCGAATTTTTATAGATTACAACCGTGGGAAGCCCTGGGATCAATGCGCCAGCAACGCCTTAATAGCTCGAGTAGCTGCAAAAATGAACCAACAAAGCTCCACAAAACTGAACGTTAATATTGGAATTTATCAGGACGAGGACAGAGCCAGAGCTATTGGAAATGCATTCTCAGCTGCTGATGAAGCAAACCGTCTCAGTAGGAATACCGTTTGGGGCATCACAATCACTAATGAGTACATCACTACTGAACCTAGAGGACATGAGGTTCTGAACATGATAAAAAACAATAAAGACAATGCTCGTAGACGGGGACTTAAAATCGGAACCCGAATTCACGTTTGTGGAGAGTTCCTCGGGGGGAATTTGCGGAATGTGTTGGGACTAATTGCGAAAGAGTCGGACTTCATCTACTGCAATGTCTACCCTAGCAATCAACATGCTCAAGAGGGACCCCGCTCCGCTGCAATAAACGTCATGTACTATTTCCTCGAACTCCAAAAAGCTATTAAGAGGGTCAATCCAAACATTGAGGTCATTATTGGTGAGACGGGCTGGCCCAGTGAGGGAAATAGCTTTAACAACAGTCCCAACTCAGTTCAGAATGAAGTCATTTATTGGAAAGAAATCAACTCCTTGGCTGTCCGAAAGCGTGTTAAGGTCCAGATGTTCGAGGCTATTGATGAACCTTGGAAAGGACGAAGTTCGCAAAATAAAGCCGAAAGTCACTACGGGTGGTGGTCGAAGCCCCGGAGCAGGGAGAATAGATTTATTGAAAAGGAAACAGGCAGGGCATTTTAAAATTGTGTTCATAACTGTTTGGGATTTTAGTTTTTTTACATAATTTCGACATTTATTGATTCCTCAAGGTTCACAGTATTGTGAACGGATGAAGTCCTTGTATAAATATTACTGTAAATATTTATTCTTTATTATTACACATAAATGTGATTATATACCACATTTAATAATGAACGTTCTGAAATATAATTGCGTAATTAATTCCTCTCTACAGTCAATAAACTATTCATTATTTACCCAGGATTTTTCCATTTGTGGATTAATTATTTGTACAGCTATAGTTATAGGTTAACAGCCGCTGTAATAATTAAACTTTAATTCAAACTGTTGCATTAAAAGCATATTTTATTCAATGAGCATAATATTTGTGAAATGTAATAATTATCTTATGTAGAATACGGTTGCTGGAATTTCAATACTTAATTAATTGTGTCAATTATATAAAATTCTGGCGGCAGGTTTTATCTCCGATGTTGATCTACTTGATGGATGTCCCCTAATCCGGGTAATTCATACAATATATTTTCGGACCGTTTCTAGATCGAAGATCCTTAGCCCCACGTTTTTGTGGAGTTTTTCATGTTTCCGTGCTAGCAGGGCCCTTTAATGTGACTTGTATCCAGTGCTCGGCACGGGTATGGGTAATACTCGGGTAAACGGGTATGGGTACTACCCGGGTACGGATTTTGTGTACCCGAACAATTCCGGGTACTACCCGGGTACACTTTGGTCGGCTCAAAATTTCGGGTACGGATACGGGTATGGGTACGGGTACAAGGATTTCAAAATGGGTATATACCCACCGGGTACGGGTATAATGGTGTCATTTACCCGTACCCGCGACCATTGTACCCGAGTATTTGGATATGTTGAGATTTGAGACATTTTGATGAATTTTATGAAAATAATGGAACTTCCGTCGGAAAATTCTGTCGGTATTTTTAGTAATTCTGAATACATATAGCTTATTGTTAATACCCTTTTAACCTTACAACATGCAGTAGCTGTATTTCAGACTGTGTTGCTAACATATATATTTATATCTATAATATATATTTTTATGGAAACATGTTTTAGGAAGAATAATTAATAAACAGACGAGGAATAATATCAAAATAGAAGTGGAGAATAGGATTCAACGAAATTTTATACAAAACGTCTTCATAATGTAGTAATTTGTTACTAATTGCATAAATAGTCTGATTGACACGTATGCACATGATACTTCATTAGCCACAATGAATACAATTTTAAAATTAGAGTTGAAAGATGAGTTGGATGGGAAGATATTTTTTGTCATTGGTAGTTGATTAGGAAAAGGCGGATATTTGTAACAAGATATTAATGAGTTACATGTACACAGAGCTACTGAGATGAGAAAATTAATGTAAAAGGCCGAATAAATCAAGAAGTAAAAAATCGAGTCGCCAAGTCCCAAGCCAAAAATGCATGTACTGTAAAGGATTTTATCATTTACTAGTTGCTATGGTTATGGGCTTGGTAGTGATGGCTGTTACCACTACCCAAGCGGAGTAGCTACACCAGAGCTAGTCATTCAATATGATTGGCTTAGTCTGGTGTGTATTTAGATTTAATTTATGATTTAATGATTTGGATCTCGGGACGAAAGAAAACCGGCAGATTCTTTCTGACCTCTGAGATTCGCAGACGTATGAGTGAATCGCGGCCTCTGAGATTCTCAGTAGCCGTTTTCCATTTAAAGGTTACTAACCGTTTCTGATTGTTTACAGGTCTAGTTTGCTTTAGCAGTGTGCTTTAGCTTATTCCTCTCAATTAGCCAATCATATTGAATGACTAGCTCTGGTGTAGCTACTCCGCTTGGGTAGTGGTAACAGCCATCACTACCAAGCCCATAACCATAGCAACTAGTAAATGATAAAATCCTTTACAGTACATATGGACTGGGTGCTATAAAATACTTCGCCCATCAGCCCATAAACAATCAAATGGGGATAATTTTACTTCTAATCAAAAACGCTTATAGTTTTCTACTCTTCAATAAAAATATATAATGTCAAATACCTCTCTACCTAGTCAAAATTACCCACTCAGGTGTCATACATTATTACATATAACGTACTATACATTACATTAAAACAAATCTGGATAAAGTACCAGGGTACGAGTACGGGTACGACACTGAGATACCCGAGTATGGGTACAATTTTCGAGTATTTTCGGGTATGGGTACAATACGGGTACAGGTACATGGATTGAGATAACATTGCGGGTACGGGTACGAAAAATTCGTACCCGGATACTCGGGTATGGGTACGGGTATAGATACCAGTTATTGAAATACCCGCACTTCGGGTACGGATACGGGTACCGATTTTTCGTACCCGTGCCGAGCACTGCTTGTATCACATTAATTTTTTTGGAATATCCAATTTGGAAAAAACAATTTAATGGAGCTTCTGCAACCCAAATGTGAGTGCCAGAACATACAGTAATATTTTTTTCACTACACTAAGGGAGGGTTAACCTTCTTTTTATCATTTTTGTGGGAAGCAATTAACGCTCTGGTAGGATTAAATTTGGCGGTGGCAATATTTTCATGAATTATTGCAAAGAAATAAATGGCTTTACTAGATATTACTTACAATTCGAAAAACTTAATTGGATGAACTGGTGTTTCAAATTAGGCCTAAATGTACGCCGAGGTAGAGACATATCCTGTTTAAATAGTTTTGCCTGAAATACAGGTTTGCATAAATTTGCCTGCCATTGTATTCTATAATTAAGTTTTGGTAAAAGCTCGGGGGCACAATAATTTGAATTTGAGAGGATTTTAAGATTCATGCAGAAATACGATTTCAGGTATGTATGTGAGAAAAGATAAGCATATTATCCAGATAAAGACAAATATTATGCTAATAAATTAAACGCAAATAGTATTTTAAAACTGTTTCCCCACTCAACTATAAACACTATGTCACTGATCATCTCTCCACACGCAGTTTGCAAGGAAGTTCCGACAGTAGTGTGTCATTGACATTCTGCTTTGCTGCTCCTGAAATCGATTTCACCGTGGAGTAAGATTTACTAATTGCACTTCAGATTTAAATAAATTTGTTACAATGATTATAGCAAGTTTGCATGAAGAAGCCATTAAGGAAATACGAACGGTAATTTTTAGAAATTTTATATTTGATTGCAAAGGCTAGTAGAAAAGTTTGGAGAGCTACAAGTCAAAGGTGAAGATTTGAAGGAAGTCCTCTCAACTAACGAGCTCCAGCGTATTTTGGAATGCCCCGTTTGTAAAACCGTTCCTTTGCCCCCAATTTTCAATTGCGCCAAAGGTCACATAATTTGCTGGAAATGTCGTGAGCAGCTCAAAAAATGTGGATTATGTGCTGCTAATTTCACGGACTCAAGAAACTTTGTTTTGGAGGACATTGTGCTCAGGTCGAAAATTGTCTGTGAATTTCGTGAGCTCGGATGCACCCTGATATTGAGTGGGGCTGATTTTAGGGGGCATGTGGAGAAATGTGAATTCCGGTACATAATTGGCTATTAACAGATAATGCCAGAAAAATTCAAGTCTAATACTTACATTTTAATATTAAACATTATGTTGGTAGTAGATAACCGTGATATATTATTTTTCATTTTATACTATGTAGTGTACGCTTTCATTGTATCATCACAGGCCTTTAAGCTGTCTCCTAGGATATTTTGACAATTGCAAAAGTACTCTGTCGTGGATTTCCAAACCTACACCAAACATCTGGTAACTGTGCACAAAATGCAGGAGCAGCCGAATAAGGATGGCGGATTTATGGCAACTTACAGCTTACTCGATTCTAGAGACACAGGTTACATTTTACCGGATTTTATTTCTGAAAAATAGTAAGAGAAATATTTTTGATTACGTATGTACATACATAGATGCGCTATGGTATGGGACATACCTGTGTTTTGAGGGGAAAGATTTCCTCACGTGCACATTCATCCATGCAGATGTCCTTCATCTTACCATATGTCGCATTGGCTCTGACATGGACGCTTCGAAGTACAAAGTCCGGATGCAGTTTACACAATCTGTGGATGCTAAATTTGTAATAATGTTAAACCTTTCTATAAGTTATTTCCTATTAGAGATATCAGCTCCGAATGTTATTTGGAATCAATAGTTATCTGTAACAGATACTCACACTAGTATAATCACTTATATGTGTATAATATATGTATAAGACAAATCTCGTCTCAATGTATTAATGACAGGTACCTTTTGAAATGACAGTGCCGGTAATTCCTATACGAAAAACATATGATGAGATTTCCGAACAATGTTTGCACGTCATCTTCACAAAAGCAATGGTCCAGAGTTTCTGCAGAATTGAGGAGATGCCAGGAAAGATACAGAAAATGGATTGGAGCGTGGGCTACAAAATTATGGGCATCACTGACAGCGAGACCTCTTTTACTCAAAGCCGGGTCATTCATAAAAGTATTATTGAGTAATTCCTTTTTACTTTTCTCTTATAACTTGTAATGTAATAATGAATCTGTGTATGAATTTAAAAAATATAGCATTCCTTGGCACTATTAATTTATTGTCTAGCTACAAACAGAACACATTAAGCATTTTGGTCATCATCGCTAAACCTGTTTCCCGTGAATAAATATTCCTTCAGCCCGATAAATCACACAAGTCTGTTCCAAGCGACAATTGAGTGTCGCAGAGCAATCCGATCTCAAACACTTATTAAGTACACCGCAACTTGAAGATATTGTGTTTAATGTTACTTATATAGGCTTTAAAATGAATAAACAATTTTGTTCATGAGGATTCTCGTGAGCACCATAAAAAATGTGTACGTGCATACAATAATTAATTATATAAAATATTTTAACCCAAAGTCGGAGTGAACGTCGAGTCATGGCTATCATAATGGTGTTTTAGTTTTTCTGTGATCGTCTCATTTTGTATGCCTGCAATTATGTAAATGTGACTTCCTGAAATTACTGTGCCTGTTACCATCAGGTATCCTGGAAATGCCATTTTGTCTGCCCGTCGCTGAGTACATATTCAAGGTAGCAGCGAACCCTGCCTTCAATTACCTCCTTATTTATTTAATGTTTGATGAGCTTTATTCCCTTGCGATATAAATTTATTTCCAGATCTGAGCAATGGGAATTATGATCAAGGTATTAGGTAATTTTTATTGGTGCAATTCCCCAAGGTCATTCGCGAATTACAGTTGGCTTTCAGTTGATGTGTTCATAATGCAACTATATCAGCCACGCAATCGTTCAGCTCAATAAAGGGCAAGATATACCAACATAGTTTAACTCATTGTAATAAGAATTTCGTGCTCGTTTGAACCTACTCTTATAATTCACTTTGTATTTCTGCTGGTCAGTGACTTCGCTTCCTGGTGAGCTTTCTGGACGCATCTGCTTGCTGTGGAAGTTGGATTAGGTCTTAATTCGTTATGCTTAAACTGCTTATAATTAGATTTAATACAATAACGTTTCATCTCGTGGATCCACGTAAACTAAACAATAACATAAGATTAATGAATACATTCCAGGAAGGTTTTGAATCTCATTTTTACATTACTATGGAAGCTTCCAGATTTGGATTCAAACCTGCCTCGTTATGGTAAAGTAATATGCCAATAACAAAATTTAACTTGAAGCCTTAAGAGACGAATAAGCCATGGTAAAAGTTCGGGGCGTTATGATTTTGAGTGGAGATGTTTTTGAAATTCTTGTCCTATAATCAATAATGCGAGGTCTGGTAAATTGCGATAAGGAAATTACATCATTATGCAAAATAAATTTTAAAAGAACATTTTATACTAATGAATGCTATCATAAATTCCAGTACAAATTTTTTTGTACAACTCTACAGTATTGTGTCGTTGTAGGATCGCGAGCACTCAGCATTTCTCTCTTTCCAAGGAAGTTCAGAAGGTTGAAAGGACTCCACTTGAATTTATACAGGAACTGGCTTCACTATGGAGTAAGACAGAGTAATTACCCCTCAGATTAACATTTATTAAAATAACTTTATTTTGATTTTAAAAAACCATCACAGAAATGTACGCCATAATTATTTTTATTTTGAATGGTAAAGCCTCACAAGAAAGTTTGGAGAGTTGCAAGTCAAAGGAGGAGATTTGAAGGAAGGGACCCCAACTAACGAGCTCCAGCGTATTTTGGAATGTCCAGTTTGTAAAGCCGTACCTTTACCCCCAATTTTCAATTGCGCCAAGGGTCACATAATTTGTGGGAAATGCCGTGAGCAGCTTCAAGATTGTGGATTATGTGCTGCTAATTTCACGGACTCACGACACTTTGTTTTGGAGGACATCGTACTTAGCTCCAAAATTGCCTGTGAGTTTCGTGAACTGGGGTGCAATCTGATTTTGAATGGGGGAGATTTTAAGGTTCATGTGGACAAATGCGAATTCAGGTAAATTACTCAAAATTAAAAAAAAAATATGAGAAATAAAACGAACATATTATGTTAATAAAAATATAACGTAAACGCATCGGAATTCATAGGTTGATTTGATTTTTCGTTGTATGATCACAGGCCTGTAAGCTGTTGCCTTGGAAATATTCAAGGTTGCAATTATTCTATTGTGGATTTCCAAACTTACACCAAACATCTGGAAATTATACACAAAATGAAGGAAGTCCCGCATAGGGACGGTGGATTTGTGATTACTTACAGTTTACCCGATTCCAGAAAGACAGGTTACGATTAAAATTACAAGTTAAACTTTGACATCTTCGAACAGTGCACACTTAAGGATAACATACTGGGGGTATAATTCGCTTTTAGAAAAAACTGTTTGTAGTTCAATTTGAACTGGCCCATAATTAAGTTCAAAGGAAGTCTCCTATCATACAAATAAATGTATGACATAACACCACAAAAGCTTAATTTTGTCCAAAATAGGAATAACGGCACATGTCATATTTATACACTGGAATCGAAATTTTTGACCTGCTCAGATTAGGTCATCCTCGGTATCAATATATTAATTTTATCTTCAGACTTCAAGTTGGGAAAAGTTACGTTGAATTCTCTCCAGGATATTTTTTACAATTGCCCAAAATTTAGAGTCTGGAGATAATTTTACATATATGTACATATATATATATGTACCTTTGAAGAAACAGGGCCAAAATTACGAGCTATACTGATTGTGAGGTCCCAAGGTAACATGAAAAAATGATCCTGAGGATGACCTGTGCTGTGTGGTTTAAAATTTGCGATTCCAGAGAGTATATTTAGGACGTTGTGTAATTTATTATTATTATCATTATTATTATTATTCTATAGTATCACATTTTGGACGAAATTCAGCTTCTGTGGTTTTTCGGCGGAAGTGAGCTCAGCTTTATTCTATAAGCTATAATTATATGTATGTGCATATGCGACATTTTGTTATATCGTAGGCAGTTGGCCACAGGGCTTTTGACCTAGTGGCAGTTAGTTGGTTGTAGGTCATGTTGTAGAAGTTTCCCTACATTCCTTAATATCTTAAATAAATCGAATTTCGTACACATTATGTACATAAATAGTTTAAACTTTATTAGTAAATACGAACATATTTTGCTTAAGCTTATATCCTCATCGCTGGATGTTATTCCTGAAAAACATTAAGAAAAATGGGATTTGATCACGCAGATGCACAATGGAACGGGAAGTACCTGTATTTTGAGGGGAAATATTTCCTAACACGCACATTCCTATCTTCAGATGTTCTTCATCTAACCGTATGTATCATTGGCTCTGGCATGGATGCTTCAAAGTACAAAGTCCGGATGCAGTTTAGGCGCTCTGGGGATGTTCAATTTGTAATATTTTCTAATTCAATATCAATTATTTATGTACCACTCTGAAACTTAATTATTACTGTACCAAAGGGCAATTTCTACTATTCTTTACAATCAGAAGTCATTCATATATGTACCTGCATAATACACATGATCAATTTGTTTCAGGTGTCAATTCTTGCTTTTTACAGGTACCTTTTGAAGTGACGGTGCCGGTAATTCCTATACGAAATACACGCCCAGAAACCGAAGAATGCTTGCACGTCGTCTTGACAAAAGCAATGGTCAAGAAGAACTTCTGCATATTTGAGGAGATGCCAGAAAATGTGCAGAAAATGGATTGGAGCGTGGGCTACAAAATAATGGGCAATGCTGACCACAAGCCCTTTTTTAATCATAGCCAGGGTCATTGATAAGAGTATTTTTTGAGTGAATACTTTCTGTTATTCTGTTACTTATTATTAAAAAGTAAACGCGAATATTTACTAAAAACAATAAGCTTTGTAATTTTGTGTCTATCAATTTAACAGCATATGGCATATGCCTAGGGACATCATCGTATTCCTAAAATCAGAACACAATGAACATTTTATTGAACGTCATCGTTAGCCCTAATTCCTGTAATTATTAATATTCCACCAGCCCATGGGTATAATGAGGAAATTTCAATGAAAGGTAAATATCTATAAAATGACATCATTTTGATAGTAAATATACATGTCATAACTCTTATAATATTCCTTCTCATGCAAACATCCATTCCTGATACACTTTATCATTCACGGAAACCCTCTGACCAAAACTGCATCTTCACAATTTTAAATCGGCTCTCCGTCTATGAATTATGTATGTATTTGTAACATACTGCATTTCCTGCATTTTGATTTGAAATAATATCTGTAATTTACCTGAATTGACGAAATAGGAAGAGGGTTTACCAGGAATTGATACATTTAGAATTCCCAATCAGCTGTGCTGTGGTATCCTTTGCAAATATAATACTTTTCTCTGTGGAAAAAATCCTCAGAGAACTGAATTATAAAAGGGTGAATAACTAATTGAAGGTAAGTTGAGGGAATGACAACTGTTTGTAAGATTTAAATATAAAATTTTAAAATGTCAATTAAAATCCCTTGAATTTGTGTAGCATGTTTTTATGGTAAATGCTTGTGAATTTTCTAAGTAAATATCATAAATATTCAGACAAACATATTAAGGTTTGAGCTGCCATAAGCTTAACATAATGTTTTGAATGCATAAATAATTAAGATTTAGAGAAAGAAACTCTCGTGAGGAGCTATTTCTGCAGCATTCAATATATATGTTGCTTCCATTATTTTGTAACAATATTAAAAATACTCATGATTTGCAATTTACTCCCGAATTAAAACGACACCGAGATGGGAAAGTATTATTTCAAGTATTTTTGTACTTTATTTATTTACATAAATAAATTAGGAGTCTACACACTACCGAGTGAGAAAATCAAGTGATAAAATAAAACACCTCTATGTCTAATATGTGTAGATATTTGTAAGTCTAAGTCTACGGGTGTCAAATATATATGTAATAAGTATAAGCACTTTTCTCAATACGTTATGTGATAACACAATAAATTATTCAGGAAGCACTTATCTATCAAAGCAATTACATTTCAACGGGTGAGGATGCAACGGTAAAGGTTGTACATTCAGAGCAATCTTGCATAAAATAATATAAGGAGATTAAAGTTAAACTAATTGAAACTTACTGGGGTTCCAAACAAGTTTATAGGACAGCAATAATAATAATAATAACAGCCGTATAATGTGGGATATAACACTGGATAACAAACAGTGAAACAGAGGAAATCAGTCAAACAAAATAGAAATTACAACGTATTAGAGACACTCTGTATAAATAAAAATTTGGAAAATATATACACAAATATACAATTGATAAATATTATTACAAGTAATTAGAGGTATGACTCTGTCAATTTTATTTCTTCTTCGGCGCTGCTGTCTTCTTAGGAGCCTTGGGCTTTGCCGCCGCCGCCGCCGGTGCTTTCTTCGGCTTCGGTGATTTAGCCTTGGGAGCTTTAGGCTTGGCTGGGGATGCTGGAGCCTTCTTGGGCTTGGCCGCTACCGGTTTCTTCTCTTTCTTTGGAGCGGGTGCCTTTTTAGGTTTAGGTGCCGCAGGGGCTGCTACACTGGCGGGTGGAGCTGCAGCAGCTTTCTTTGCCTTTGCCGCCGGCTTCTTGGATTTTGGTGAAGCTGCTGCCGGAGCTTTCTTCGCTTTTGGTTTAGGCTTGGCAGGACTTGCCTTGGGTTTCACAACAGGAGTCTTAGGCTTTGCAGGCTTGGCTTTGGCAGCAACCGCTGGGAGTTTGAAGGACCCATTGGCACCCTTGCCTTTAACTTGGACCAGAGCTCCTTTGTCGGTGGAGGATTTGAGATACTTCTTGATAAATGGGGCTAATTTTTCAATATCCACTTTATTATTGTCTGAAATGTGCTTCTTGATTGCTTTCAGGGACGATCCACCACGTTCATTCAATTCACGGATGGCTACAGTTACCATATCGGAAATCGGGGGATGATCCGGTTTCTTTTTCTCGGCCTTGGGTTTCGGAGCCTTGGGTTCCTTTGGTGGTTTGGGGGCCTTCGGAGTGGCGGGTTTTTTCGGGGCCTTTGCTTTCTTTCCAGCTGCAGCTGGGGCCACTACAGGAACTTCTGGGGCTTCTACTTCTGGTGCTTCGTCTGCCATTCTTGCTCAGTCACTCAAAACTGAAATCAACATATTATCATCATTGTAAAAATAAACTCACTAAACATCACCCATCACGGTTTCACACAACAAAGATTACGTCAACATGTGCTTCCGATAAACATCTATACGCAGAGTTCAAGTTACTACTTACTCCCAACCCGATTTTTATTGCCCACAAAAATCCCACTCCCAGAAATTAATTCCCACTTCCACAAGCCCCAAAAACTTACCACAAATTAGCACAACCTTCAAATAACCCTCTTCACAAATCCAACTTGAAATGATTACATGTAATTACTTCCGAAACAAGAACCAAATGCCAAACACCCACAACTACCTTGCCTCTACCTCCTCAACACACTATACAATAAACAAACTCTATTCCTCCACTAGAATAATTAAAACAATACAGATCCAAAATCCCTTAAACATTGATCAATCCCCACAAACAATTGTACTTTTACTGCTCTTCCACTAATTGTCCTAATACTGCGCAGAAACAACCCAATTATCTCACACGTAATGTACATACCCCTCAAATCCATCTCTACCATCCTCACAATTAACACATTCAAAATTTCAATTCCCCCTAAAAAAAACAACAACCCCAAAAATCGACAATAATTTCAAAAACTATCAAATAATCCCATCACAAAATCCACAACTCTACACCAAATTCATCCTCAAATCACTCCACAATGCTTCAAGGCTATACACTTACTACAAAATATAAAACAATAAACAAAACAAGCTCCATCATATTTGTTTTTAAAAATATTCCCCAAACTTCATAAACTCCCAACGTCCCAACCTTCCCAACAAGCACAAAATACAGTCACTTCAAAGGTCACAAATAAAATTACAAATACAATTTAAGCCCCACATAAAATTCCCTCAAAAAAATCTTCGCAATCAAAAATTATTATTTTTAAAATTAAATCAATTACATCTTGACAAAAATAAACTCTCCCCAACATGTAATATAAACCTTTCCCCGAAGTTACTTAAAAAAAAAAAACAATGCCAAGTCCCATAAACCCTCACAAAAAAAACATCCACAAAAATCCCTTTCAAAATAAAATATCAAAGTTTACAGTTTACAGTAAACTTTTAAGTATAAACTGTCACTAAATTATAATCGCTTCAAAAATTATTATTTTATATTTCCATTAAATCCGATTAAAAACAATGAATAAAAAACATTTCAAACTATAGTCAGAATTTCTCCAGGAAAGAATTACAAAATAATATGGGATTTTGATTATAATGAAAATAATAAAATAATAATTGATCAATACTAATAATTATTATTCTTGAGAGTAATCATTAATAAATAACTAACCTTTTTAATTAAAACTGAAAGCGTTGAAATAAATATATTTGCAGTTGAAATTTGTAATGTTGTTTAGCAGAGCAAATTGTTAAATTACCTTGAAAAATCCACGTCGAGATTGTGTGTGAGAGGTTTGAAGTGGGACGCGGAGAGTTTTGCTCCAGAGTGCGGACGTCAAAGAAACACATCAACTTTCCTCTCACTCACAAGCTCCTTTGGCAGCCCTCTCCGTCTCTCGTATGTGTTTCTTGATTGACTTCCTAATTTAATACTACCCCCCCTGCCCCTCCCCCATCAATTCCATCCCCCCCAAATCACCCCTCCTAGATTTATCCTTCCCCTCAAAAAACACCCGACTCAAATCCAATGACCTTTCCTCCCTCAAATGCCCATTTACGAAACCCCCCCTTCAAAATTCTCTACTCCTAAGGCAAATTTTTCTCCAAATTTCGAAAATCCCCGGACCCTTCAGAAATCTCACTCCTCAGGGATTTCCACAAATGTATGAGCCATCCCATGAAGTTAAAAATCTCTCAAAATATAGAGTCCGAACCCCTTAAAAAAATCATTTTCCTCAGGAAAGTCACACAAATTTTTATGCTGTGTTAAGGCCATATGAAATTTTTTGATTTTTTTTCTCAAAAATGGGTTCGTATTTTGAGCTGGGACTCCGGGTGGGGTCTTGTATAATATTATCCTAGGAGTTGGATTTTTTTGAGGGCATTGGCCCCCCAGGGTGGGGAGATACAGTGAAAAGTGTATATACCTATTATGAGCAAAATCCTGGGTTTCTGTGGACGTCGTTTGGAGCCAGAGCTATTTTCTCGCCTTTCCACATTCAAAACAAGCAGAGTTTTCCTATGGAAGACTTTTTCCTACATTTTCAGTCCTACCCGCTTGGGTAGTTAATTTTTGAGGAGATTTTTTTAGCGTACTTTTTTTTCCAGTTGGGATTAATTTAATTTTTGAATTTTTTGAGGAGATTTTTTTTTCTCATGAATTTTGTCATAATTCTGATGAATATCCCAATACTTACATATTCAGTACAGAGGGAAGGGAACATTTCTTGGCTCTGCAATGTATACTGACTCTAGGCTGCATTTTATTCTCTCATCTTGTCCTCTCAGATGGGATAGTCGTTTTTCTCGACTTACTCTTCTCTCATCATGCTAAATCCTTTCATACTAAAATATATTTACACGGCTCTCTCTCTCTCTCTCTCGCTGTCTCTCTTTCCCTTTACACAGATATCTATCTATCCACTCTATACACATTAATAATTAATTTAAAAAAATGGTGTCAGTTCTCGTTGATGAATCGAAGGATTTTTGTTACAGGAAAAACTTGAAGTACTGTGTGGATAGTAAATATGCTGGGGATTGACAATATTCTTGACTTAGTCATCATTCCCTTTATCTTTGTGTGTATATGTAGATATAGTCAGTCCTCACATCCTTTCCCAAGCTTGAGGATTGTAAGGGAATTAGGGTGATTTTCTTAGTCAATATTTATGTATTTTCATGGATGGTTCGATGGGAGTTTGGAATATTTTGATGCAGCATTTAAAGTAATTGTTCCAATTTTGGAACTAATTGGTTTTTAAGTAGTTGTTATAGTTTGACTTGGTTGGTGTGTGGTATTTGGGGGAGGCGTGGATTATAGAAGGATTAAATTTTGGAGGGGTAATAGTGTTAAAATTGGGGGGTATAGATTATTGGATTTTTGATAGGCTTCTTTGAAATATTTGAGGGATTTTGTATGTGGGGCTTTTTGGAGTGGATAAATATGATAATATAATAAGTATTAATTATATAATAATGATGGAACTATTATAAATAATTTGAGAGTGTTTTTGAACAGTTTTTAAATTCAAGCGTTTGGATTTATTACGTTTTCAAAATTTGGTCAAAATTTTAATAAAATTTTGAAGAATTGAAAGTTGTTCGGGAGTTCGTACTGTATATTGTTCTGATGTAATTTTAGCTCCTGAATATGAATTTGGAACGTTTATTTCAGGCTAAAATAATAATTTTGTTATCAAAATTTTATAGATTGTTTTTAAAATTTTCGAATAGTGTAAAAGAAAATGCGGGATACTTTTGCTGGGCTGGGAAAAATGTGCTGATTTTGATACTTTTCGAAACTTTGAAAAATAGCATGTATTGAATATTATCCTGTTCTGTTTGCATATGTGCATGGGATTACAGGGTTCATGTGGATTGTAGATAATTATATAGATTTGTACTATGCACTATATGTGTAACGTTATGAGGATTGAATATTCCTTTAGTATGTGCCGGAATTTGTTGTATATACTTTCAAGTTGGAAATATATGGAAGAAATTGTTTTGGGATGTTTTACAGTTTTACTGCACGTTTCTTTCGCGCACATCGATTCCGCTCCGTTGTAATAATTCTCAGTTGTTTTTACACTATAGTAGCATGGCATCTTAAAGTGTGCCCGAAATTCCTGACAAACATGGCGGGAATTGGTTGGCGGGCGTTTTGGAATTACATTTAAGGTTATAATTCAGCTAATCTGCTAATCTAGCATGAAATTGGAACACAAGTAATTACCAGAGATACATAATGTATATGTATAGTAGTATTTTAAAATAGAGCTTAAAATTTGTACTTTATGTTTTGAAATATTTGAGCTACAAAAGTATTTTGTACTTAATATTTTAAAATATTTTAAGTACAGAATTTTGTTTTTGTATTATATAAGACTGAAAGTACAACAAGTATTTTATGTTTACTTACTTTGGATGACATACAAAATTTTGGAATTTTTTAAGTTTTTTTCACTAGCCGTTTTACAAAATCTGCTTACAGAGTATGTTAGGCTGTACACAAAATAGATTTTGGAACCCGGAATGTTCCCATAAAGAACCGGATTAAATATTTGCGTATTTATTTTCTTAATTGTTTCACAATGCAGTTATGTATGCTTGTTTGCAGTAACATACGAGTTTAGAATAAATAATCTGCTTAACGGTATGAATGGTCAATTTATTCAGGTAAATAATTCTTGTGAGTTTTAGGTTTACAGATTATTTTTGTGTGTGTCTTTTAACATTTTGCGTTTTTAAGTGAAGAATAAATAATGGGTTTTATAAAAACTGTTTGTACTGTATGTATGAACGCATTTGTTAACATGACTGTCTCATCAATCCGACTAAAGGAAATTAAAACAAACAAGAATGATCTCTGCATTTCATATGTCACCTTGATTTGCACATATTCTGTACGTATGTATGTACATAAATATCCGATCCTATCCCGCAAGTTAAATATCATGGAGCATACAGCGTACATCAATATTCTATGCACAAATGTTGGTAGTTTCTCCGCAATATTTTACTTAAATACCCAGTTGTAAATTCCAGACCTAGCTTCACTCATACATGAACGCCAAGGAAAATCTGGGATACCTACGGTTTCCAAATTCTTAGGGATATTATTTAGTTATTTTTAAATATCTACTTTTTTGCTTACAATTTAAATCCACCTTTGATGGTTAATTTTAAAGAGCACATATTCCCAAAGAATCAATCATTTAGCAGCGTCCTTTTCAACTGACAATTTCCTCATTTTTGGAGAAATTCTGGAATTTGTTCCTGCTCTTCGTAAGGAAATGTCTTATTGGTAGTCAATTACTTTAAAATATTAGCTATTAATCGATGCACTCTGTGATACGGACATTATCATTTTAATACAAGAAATTTAGCTCTACAAATACAGGAAAAACTCGATATAACGGATTTCCAGGGGACCGGTAAAATTTGTCCGGTATACAAAATTTCCGTTGTATGCACATAACGGATTTTATACGTTATATAATTTCCGAAATCACAAACAAGGCTGATTAGGAATATTGACTTAAATTCATCGAAATACAACATGGAAACACCAGACTAATAATATAATAATTATTCAACTGTAGAAACATTGAATTGGTTAAATATAGAAGTACAATAATTTAATAAGTCCATTTTTACGTGAACACTTAAACAATTTCTTCCAAATATCATTCACTCTGGTTGATGCTAGAGCACGATCTTTGAATAGTTGAGTTTGAGAGTTCCCACTTTGAATTTTAATAATACTTGCTTTTTCTCCTAAATTTAAACTCGGTTTGATTTTTCGGACATTTTAGCACTAGAGCATCTCGGGCGGTTGAAATTTGCGGGTAAGCCCGCAAAAAGCCCGGCCCGCCCGGGCTTTGGGCGGGTACGGGTAAAATTTATTACACTTGACGGGCTACGGGCGAGTACGGTCTTTTCAATGCGTTTGAAAAAAACCGTGAAAGTCCGTAAAAGCCCGTGGAAAAATTCATGTGTGGTTCATGCTGGATCAGGGGTTGTAAAAGTACATTTACTTGAATACATGGAACAATTTTCGAACGTTTGTAATTTTATCTTTAAAAAAGACTTGACATTAAATGTTAACGAATTAAATTGCAGGAAACAGTCGGAAGATTGCAAGTTTGGAAATCATTTAAACACGTACTAGTTCAATATAGGTTTCCATAAATTATGTGAATGTATGAGTGCAGGGACATTTAATCAGGCAATCGCGCTAAGGATGTACGTCAACTCTGGCCAAACATAATTGTAAGAATTCGACAGTGGAAGCAACACCAGCTCTTACCAATTTCATTCAAAAAAAGGCGAAAATGAAAAATCGAATTAAAAAATTGTTCTGGGTCTATAGCTATGGATTAACAAGCTGCACTGGTATTAGCGGGCGGGCTACGGGCTTTTTTAAATTTTACGGGCCGGGCCGGGCTTTATTGTTGAACTTTAATTTCGGGCCGGGCGGGCACGGGTAAACATTTACGGGCCGCGGGCGGGTACGGGCCTAAAATATCCCACGGGGTGATGCTCTATTTAGCACTGTGAACAAGTTGCAAGACATAAATCCAAACTAATTAGATGAAACACGTACGTGTTCAAGAGTTCTTATTCATTCAACCAAAATGTATGTGCAACGATTTGGTCCCAATATGACCATTCACGCTACATACATATATGAGTAACAAACGTTTGAATTGCCTTGGCTAACGATTACATGTTAAAGGGAGCCAATCGAATATTTTGTAATAAATTTCCGCTTAAATTCCGTTATATGCATGCAAAATGTTTCCAAAGGGCTTCAAAGTGTGTCCGTTATAACTAATTTTCCGGTATACAAATGTCCGTTGTATGCAATATTTTTAGCATTGGTTATATGGGAGCCTTGCCGGGACAAATAAATCTGTCCGGTGTAACTAAATATCCGTTGTAGAGCCATCCGTTATATCGAGTTTTTCCTGTATTCCATTAGTTAATAATATTTTTTTTTTAAATTTTCATAATACGGGAACACCTGCTGGAAAAAAAACCACATATCAAAGCAGAAGGTAAATCCAGGTTAGAAATGTGGATTTTTGGGCCCTTGACGGTATTTTCGATACGACTAGTGACCATTGTAGGACGGAGCTTCGGAACGCTTATGTTTATATGGGATCAAAATCAGAAACGCTTACGCCAAGATATTTCCAATTGTGCCCGATTAATTTGGCTGGCAAATATTGGATTCTGTCATCTCTATTACATTCTGGCAGTTCAAAGAGCAGTAAGAGTACAATTCTCCAAGACCACTCCCCTGATGATGAGAATGTCCACGCAAATTATGGTGGGTTTCCTGATCACACCCATAATATTTCAATGGTTGACATTTGTAAACCGGAAGCAAGTCTGCGCCATGTTAAATGGTATCCTCACTTACTTTGAAGGATTTGAAAGTAAGTAACCGTTTAATCTAAAGAAACATCGCTTTTGAAGTTAAAATCCATGAATTTATAAAATGAACAAATTTTTAGGAAAAAACGTTCAGGATCGGTTAGCGAAGCAGTCATTACTGACAGATACACCTGGGATGTTTCTCATCAGCCTAGTATCCGCAACTTACAACTGCTGCTTCATGTCCCTCATTGTTGGTGTGATAATTCCAGAGTACGATTTATTCCCCTCGTCCATGTTCCAAGAGAAAACAGCTCTTGTGATATCGATCTCAGCAGCCACCCATGCTTACTTCCTCGTCTGCATGTGTACCAACTTGGTCATTCATGGAGTCATTGCTATATCCTCTCTAATGCATTTAAATTTTGCATTGAGTACTATCAGGTAATGTGTGTGTAATTTTTTTGAACATTTTCAGGAAAAATACTATTTTAATGGGCGGAATAAATTTCATTGTACAATTAGACGAAAGAAAATATCAAACGAAGATTTTTTACGGGATTACGAATGTCTCGGTCTTCTGACGATAAATTTGAACGCAGTGTATTCGAGGGTTATCATGCCGGTACACAAAGTCTCATACATCATAACGTGCATTCTGAGCTTGTACTTTACCATCTTGGGGAATGATACAACCTTCAGAGCTTTTATGTTCTCAACTGCAGCCAGCATCTTACTTTACCTCACCTTTGGATTCACATTTATGGCAAAGTTGTATGAATTATCTAAAACGTTGCTCGAATCCAGATGGATTGAAGTTCAAGGAAATCTGATGACCAGAGAATTTCGGAAACTCCGACCCTTGAAGTACCGAGTGGGGAGTTATTACTTTGTGGATAGAATGATGGTTCTAACAATGCTGGAAACTATTTTGACATCTCTTGCAAGTCTTTTGGTTGCGCATGAAAAGTGAGAAATAAATTCATACAATTTTCCAGGACTTGAGCAATATCTGTATCGAATGCTTCAACTGCATAAATAGCCCTTAGGTATTGAAGTGTTGGTAAATGTTTTATGTAAGGGTAGTTAATGCAAATTGTCATAAAACTTTGTAGTAGTTGTACATACATTTTATTTAAACAGATTGTAAGTATTTAATTTTTTAATAAATTGTTAAACTAAGGGACTGGACCATCTTTGGACCACTATTGACAATTACAATCAAACGTTGTCATGTTAGATTTAAGGTCAACTAGAATGTCTCCAATGAAATTTTGTTCAACCGAATACACACGGTAGTTGCGCTCGGTGATGACAGTAGTACATTACAAAGAATTTAACGGTTCATTAATGGATTTGACAGCATGGTTTTTATCTGCCGGCATCCGGTTTGCTATTTCCACATGCAACTCGTTGGCCTTTTAAAAAGTACCGTTTTCACACCTTTAAAAGCACAGGTTACGAAATCCAGATGGTAATTTTAAAACTTAGCCAACGAATTATGTATGTTGACGTAGATGTAAGGACAGTTATCCAAATGTAATAATACATGAGAGCTGCTGAAGGGACAATGAATCATAATTAGGGAGATAAAGGGACATCACAGGTGGCGCTATGAAACGTTATGCGTTTCTCCAATATAGTTAAAACTAGTGCTGCCCATGGGAACGGAAATTTGGAACCCATTCCTGTTCCCGTACCTGTACCCATTTTTTCAGGAACATACGGAATTATCCCGTTCCCATAAAAATGGGTACCAATCTAAAGTTCCTGGACCCGTTCATGTTCCCAAAAGTACTTCAAGACTAGCAGAGAAATGAAAGCACAACTTGCACACATACATATATCACTCAATTTATGCATCGCTTTAAAGGACCAAATATCAAATATATAATTACATATCTCAGTTTCTTTAGCCCATTGGAAATGTTAGTACACTTCAGATCTGTGTTGAGTTGTACCTTTATTTTCCTCGTTGTCAGTTTCGCTCTGTAATAATTATCGCATCATAGCTATTGCTTGAACTTTGGTCTCCCATAATATTACAAATGAATTTAATCTGTATTTTTATCTTATTTGAAATTAGCTATGACAAGTAGCATCTTCGTTATGATTTTGCTAAGCTAATAAGGAAAACAACACTCTGGCGTTTCCTTAGCTCTGATTTTGGGTTTAATTTCCAGAGAATTTCATTCTTGTCACGTGGTCCAGTGCATTTGAAATAAATGTATGCCAAAGGGTGACTTACATGGTATCCTGTGATGTACTTTTAAAATTCTATTTTGTGTATGAGGTATTTTTATTTTATCAACTTCATGTGAATAACCAGGTAGGTACACGTTTTGTTCCTGCTACCAAACCCGCTTTTGTTCCCATATTCCCAAACGTTCTCAAAGTGTTTTGGTTACAAAATTTGCGTTCCCGTACGCACCCATTCCTGTTCCCGTTCCCAAAAACCTGGGTGTCTCCTGTTCCCATGGGCAAAACTATAGTTAAAACCATGTTTGTTCCATATATTTCTGTCTCACTTGAAGGTCTTTTTGCAGTAGGGACAGGGGAAACTGTATGTGCTATGGATAGCGAAACCATGTGTGCTGGTACAGCCTCAGAGTAGCTGCAATGATAACGGTTTCAATGTCTTTTCCAACTCGGTTGGTTGAGTGTAAATTTCAAAGGACCAGCACTACCCGTTGCAGTGCCCTTAGACTTTTCTCCTACTTTCCCTTACTTTCAATGACTCAAGTACTGATGGTAGCCTTTGCTACCAGTGTGAATACAAAGTACAAGAGCTTTAGTACGAATATACTATTATTCAAAATAACAATGTAAGCTTTATTGTGGCTATGTTCGCACATTTACATCAAAGATCATAATGACAGGTCCTTCAGAATTCGTACCATCTCACATTATACAACATTCCCTCAATATTTTCTTTACATTCTACCAATACAATCACATAAACAATTAGCTACAGTAACATTCAATAGAAATCAACATGCGTTGCTTCAGGGACTCTCCAGAAAACCATAGAGTGCAATTAAACAATCACATTTTATCCAGTGAAATTCTTGTTTTATCACCATAAATGACATTTTTGATTTGTTCCATGGGATTTCGTTGACATAATATTTTATTTTGCATACTTTTTATACCATGGTCCCTGTGATCTGGTCTGGTCTGTTCCTGAAGCTGGACCAATTGTATCTGGTCTGGTTCAAGTGTTGGATCGAATCGGACCAGAACAATAACGGACCATTATAAATGATCCGGACCAGACCATTGGCATCACATTATACAGATCGCCATCGTACTTCTTCTTTATTGTATTTTTTCTAGTCGTCACATGTGCTGCGGTTGCATCGTGACTGTTTCTGTGAGAATGACCGAATTAGGAGGCACTGATTCCATAGTCAACTAACTAAGGTGGAAGAATATTTTTATAATGTGAAATCGGACCTGTATTTAAACTCCAGGGTGCCGACATGTAGTCACACTGAATTCGATATGCCCTGAGCAACTGTTCCCATTTAATTACCGGAAAGTACCACTTTCCATTTATTGTGTGAAAGAAAGAAGTGTGACGGCCGCAGAGACGTCACCCACCACTTATGTGTGGTGTAGATTCTAGAATTATCACTTCCAATATACTAAAACGATATAATCGGCAATTTTTTAGCAAAATGTTGTACAATAATTATTTATCGGCATTTAATCACGATATATCAATGGCATGGGATAGATCGGTTCCCTTAGGTAGTATCACAAAAATCATTTAATGGAAATTCCCTCTAACGTTCAGAATTAAAAGCTCAAAACGAATGTACGTGATGGAAGCGCTTTACCTTTGTGTTCGCAACATGTGCAGTGTTGCATTGGAATGTATTGGAAGTACTGACGTTTTTGCGCGAATGATCATGGCCTGATTAAATCACAGTCCTCAGATACTTATCCGTAGTATTTTATTATGTTCTTTCTAAATAAATCTCCAAAGAATTTAAAAATTGTTCATTCCAAAAACCTTTTCGCGCGGCGATCTTGGGAAATGATACAGCCTTGAGAGCTTATATGCTCTTAGTTAGGGCCTGCATCTTATTTTACCTCATCTTTGGATTCGCATTTATGGCAAACCTGTTTGCATTGTCTAAAACGTTACTGGAATTAAGACAGATTGAAGTGAAAGGGAAGTTAATGGCTAAACAATTTGGAGTGTTCAAGCCTTTATAGTTTGAGTGGGCAGGGGATTGACAATATTCTTCTCTTAGTCATCATTCCGTTTATCTTCGTGTGTATGCAGTCAGTCCTCACATCCTTTCCCAAGCCTCAGGATTGTAAGTGAATTGGGCTGATTTTCTTAATCAATATTTATGTATTTTCATGCATGTTCCGATGGGAGTTTGGAAGGAAATATTTTGATGCAATATTTAAAGTAATTGTTGAAATTTGACTAATTGGTTTTTAAGTAGTTGTTATAGTTTTACTAGGCTGGTGCACAGTATTTTGGAGGCATGGAATATACAGGGATTAAATTACTTAGGGGGGAATAATAATAGGTTAAAATTGGGGGGATTTAGATCACGGATTTTTAATATGCTTCTTTGAAATATTTGAGGGATTTTGTAGGTGATATACTAGAGCTAAAGTAGTTACATGATTAGAGTGGCTCAAATACAGTGATCCTTAAATTAGGGATATAAATTATACGTAAGACTCCCAGGAATGGTATGGACTTTAATTTTTAAAATTAATTGCTTTTCAGTGGATAAATAAGATAATAGTGATCGAATTGTTATATCTAGCTAGAGTATGTTTTTGAATTGTTTTTGAATTGTTTTTGAATTCACGGATTTGAACTCCTAACATTTTTAAAATTTGGTCAAAATTTTGAAGAATTGAAAGCTATACGGGAGTTCGTACTGTATATATAAAGCTGCCAGATTCAAATAAGCAAAATAGTAGGCTTTTTAATTTTATGTCAAAATTTATTCCGTTGTATAAAAACAATTTATCTATTCTACACTCTTAAAATACCGGTTAGACCGCATGCAAGAATAAATACATTTAGTCCTGTACAAGAGTATTTTCAAACTTTTACTTGAAAATTGCAGTTACAATTTGTGGACGCACTGCGAGTGAGCTTTATTCCTATACCAAAGGTGTCCAAACGACTCAGCCTATCCTATATCCTTCCTATTTTTAAAATTTGAACCAAACCTACATATATGCCTACATTTTAACCGCCGAATAGGCCAGCCTATCCTACATTCTTCCTATATGGGGAGCACCAAGCCTACATATTTGCCTACATTTCATTGACAAATTAGATCAACCAATTCTACACCTACATTTTATATGTTTTTCGTTACTGACAGACTATATAAGGGCATTCCACTCTAATTAAAAACAATGTCTCAAGTTAATGGAATTCGGAATAAAATAGTTTATTCACCTTGACCAGAGTCCCTAAGAGCGGAACAGTGTCGATCTCGCTTTGGGTTGCGCCTGAAATAGTGCCTACATTTTACAACGTTGGTCAAAAGGGATATCATACTTAAGATTTCACAAATTAAATACCACAAGAAACTTTTCCAATGTCAGCTGAACAATAAGACATTTATGACAACGGAAATCTATAAGCTGACTGACAACATATCTCTGTAAATCGTGTTTGAAATTTGAATTGTGTTCAAATGCAATTATTTATTTCAGTAGTATACAATCTGCAAATACCAGTCGCGGATTACTATTCTTTAATTTTCATTTTGCCCGTTCCATATACCATTAAATGAAAATGATGTGCTTCAATAGCCTACATATATGCCTATAATTCTATGAAGGCTGATCCTACCTATTTTGTAGGCTAGGGTTCAAGTGTATATTCTTGCACCCTATTTTGCCTACAAGCCTCTTTAATAAAATCCTCGCTCCCTATAAATAGCGTACAAATAGGCCTAAATGTAGGATAGGCGGACCTTTTTGTCCTATACTATTATATTCCCGTCCAGGAACTCTTTTATTATGGTGCTGGAAAGCAAGAATAAAATTATCGGGTGCGGATGAGAAATATTCTTGCAAATAAAGTTAAGTAAAATTTAACGGTCGTTTTATCAACGGTCTATTACTGTCTGTATATTGATCATGCAGTCTGTCGCAATTACACGCAGTTCATTACCAGTAACCACTCTCATTGCCATTTTGGATATTATTGATTATTGCAGGTTTTAAAATAATTTAGTTTAAATAATCAGCTTCCACAGTATTGATAAAGTGCTGAGTGACCTCAAGCTTACGGATTTATACGAGGCGAAGTTTCATGGTTAGTTTATTCTTTAATGTTTACTAATTTTAATTAATGTAGACATTTTCTCATACCAATAGTATTACATAATTAATGTATCATGTTTCGCGACGAATTCCAGTTCATTTTTAATTAAGAAAAATGTATATATTGTAAAATCCGTTACAAAGAATTTTGTCTCCTTATTTCTAGATGAATGCGTTGACGAAATAATGCTGACAATTTTGGGAGAAGGTGCAGAAACTATGAAGAAAGAACTTTGTCATGTTGTGCCTTGTACCGTTCACAGGATTCGTATTCAAGATACATTTCAAAATACACAAAAAACTCCACTACCACCGTCTGTTTTGGAACTGAACGCGTTTGTCTCCAGCTAATAGCTGAGCTCGTACTTACTAAATACTTTTCGTTTGATTTTTGTAGTTCTGGATTATTGTTCTATTTGTAATTTTGAGTGATAATTGTGTCATTCACGTTATTTCGGAAATGTGTTTTTTATTATTTATTAATACTGTATGTGTATATTAATGTGATTACCATTTGGTATTAATAAAATGTGTACAATAATTTGATTCACATAATTAATTTTAGGTTTAAATTGTACCATACCGCACTCATTTTTAACTTTACCAGATTCGTTACAAAACGTGGACACAAACAGCCTAGATTTAAGAATGGTATTTGGCACGAAACCACCCCACAACCAGGAATAGTTTAAGGACGCTACCAGCCATGTAAAAAAATCAGCCGTACAAGTCTAAAATTTCCAGCCATATACCCAGGTCGGCCGGATTAAACTACTTCTAATCCGCATAACAAGAAGGAAACCAGCTTAGATGTAGAGTGTTTGCTATTTATGCATGGCGGGGAATAAAAAAGCGAACGCCCAAACTTAAATTTAATCCGGAATTTTTAGAGTGTACCGTTAGCATTTTCTTCAAGCCATTTAACAGCCATTCGCTGAAAATAACTACGGTATATTGCTTATTGGCAAGTACTTCTGCTGTATGTTAATAATAGTAGCTAATACTTGTCCGAGGAATTGGATTTGTTTCAACAAATTTGTGTCGCCAAATAGCATATCAAAAAATGATACACAAATCCATTCTAGTTCTAGAATAACTTTTACAGCTGTCATTGCTTCCAGAAGTTCCATGGACATTTTATATTTCACCTGCGTCAACAATTTATTAATAAAAGCGAATACGCGCTCAGTGACAGCGTTGGTTCCTAAAAAGAAGCAGAATTCTGTTTGTGTTGACAAAAATATTTCGAGCAAGACAATTTTGTAAAAAACAAATAACGAAACAATTTTACCTGGAAGCGAAAGTAAGTACTCAACTAGGACTGTCATATTCTCGCAAGCAGATTCTGCGATGCTAAAGTAATTACTTTTAGATGCTTTTTTGTAAGCTATCGTTGAAAGTACAAACTCCTCCCATTTTGATTTGATCAGGTTAAATAATAGCACACGGAATGCTCACATTTAAATAAAAGCAACTATTCAGTACTAACGGATACAATAAAAATATTTAATGATGATTTCCACTTCATTTTCATTTTATGATTTCTACTACTTCACATTAATGCACTATTGCAGTATGCTGCAGAAATGAAACAATGAACAGAATTTGAGTTCAAATGATAGACCTACTTTTACATAGAATGATGTTAATGATTCGACAATTTATAGGTAACAAGTTCTAAAATGCCGAATAAGTGTCGCTTGATCGTGCTCACATATCCTAGCACAGAATAATTTTACAATTATTTTAGACAAATGTAAAAAGGTAGAGTTTAGAAGCTTTTTCTATCAAATAGTAGACTTAGTAGATCTCATGATTTTTTAGTGAACTGTCTTCCCAAATAGTAGCTTGTCTACCAAAAAAGTAGGCATCTGGCAGCTTTATGTATATAATTCTGATGTCATTTTAGCTCCTGTTTATGAATTTGGAGCGTTTATTTCAGGATAAAATAATATTGTTTTTGAAATTGTATAGATCATTGTTTAAAATTCCAAAAATTGTGACGGGAAATGCGGGATACGTTTTTCATGGTGGGTAAACTGTGCTGATTTTTGTTTTTATATCCTTTTGAAAAATCATTTGTATTATTGAATGTTATCTTGTTCTGTTTGCTTGTGTACATGAAATTATTCATGTAGATTGTAGATAATTACATGGATTTGCACTATGCACTATATGTGTAACGTTATGAAGGATTGAGTAATCCTTTGGTACGTGCCGGAATTTGTTGTAAATCCAAGTTGGAAATCTACGGAATCAAATGCTTTGGGATATTTTACTGCAATTTCTCCGCGCTTATATACTGCGACGTTGTAATAATTCTCGGTTGTTTTTACAACATAGTGAATAGTGACACGTTATCTTAAATTGTGCCCGAAATACCTGACAAATATGGCGGGAGTTTGTTAGCGGGCGTTTCGGAATTACATTTAAAGGTCATAGTCCAGCATGAAATTGATGTACAAGAAATTACCCGAGATATGCGGTATTTTATAATTTTACTAGTAAAACTCATCGCTAGGCGATAATTTGAGGCTTCGCGTAGGGTTTTAAATAAATGGACATGAAATTGGAATACAAGGAATTACAGAGCTACACAGTGTTTTAAAATATGTGTTTTGAGACCACCAAATATTTGTATTTAGTACTTTGAAATCTTCCAACCACAAATACAAATAAAAGTCAATAAAAGTCAATTAAAGTCAATTAAACTAAATAAACTGTTTACACATTCTGTTATAGACTGTAGGCTGTAAGCAGGGATGGGAAATTTACACAGACGACCTGCAGGATTGAATTAAGGGATTAAAGGACAAATATTCGATCACGTATGGTTAGATTGGATTAAGGAATTAAAGAACAAATATTCGATCACTTGGATTGGATTAAGGGATTGAGGGAGAAAATTCCAATCACTTGGATGGATTAATGGATTGAGGGTTAAAATTTCAATCACTTGGATTGGATTAATGGATTGAGGGGTAAAATTTCAATCACTTGGATTGGATTAATGGATTGAGGGGTAAAATTTCAATCACTGGGATTGGATTAAGGTATTGCGGAAAAATTTACGACCAATTGGATTGGATTGAGGGATTGACAGGAAAATTCCGATAACTTGGATTGGATTAAGGGATTGACGAGAAAATTCCAAACAATTGGATTAGATTAAAATATTGATGAATACGAATTCGCAGATTTACATTGGATTGACGATTTCTAATAAACATACAGACATTACGCGATTGATGAAAAAAATCCATGCACTGCACTGATTTGGGCAAACTTTGTTTGCACGTGCAGGAAAATGAAACTTATATTTAAAGATTTTTAGTAGGGTAGGGAAATAGAGTTTGATTGTTATCTGTAAAGGACGCATGTCCATACGTCAATCCGTTGGAAAGATATAGCAAATGCAAGATTTTTTATAATTGTATCCAGAAAATAATTTTTTGAGGTCAAACGGTTGACCCTGGGTCAGGGAAAATACCAAAAGGCACATTTAGAATGCATATCCGATTTTTTGGGACAAGTCCCATTCCGTATGTCATTCCGTCTTTGAGTTTTGCGACTCACAAGATTTCGTTGACGGATGGACGGACGGAACAGACTCGTCTATAAGAAAGTTTCACTTTCTAAAAACCAAACAATTCCGAAGGATTAGCACATGGGCCAATTTAAATCATACATAAATATGATTAACGGGTAAACATTTGTCCGAACATACATACATTCTTGCACTATTTACCACCACAAATTCATTCAGATCAAAACACTGCGATGACGTAAATATCTAAATAGTTGGTTTAAATTACAAGGTTGGTTCCAATTAAGCAAACTTGTTACTGTGTAGTAAATTATTGTGAATGACGTGGAACCAGAAGTATGCTTAAAATAGAAAGATATAGTTCAAAGCACAATTCTAATCTAGACGTTTATGATGCACATTTCAATTATTATAATAAAAAAAAACTAATCAAAACGTACACAGATTTTGAGCAAGTGTACGGGGAATTTGTCACACCGTAATCAGCAAAAAAGGTTTGAAGCTACTACTATGTTGCCACGTTCTTTGCTAGATTTATATTTCTGCAAACCATTACGACATGACTCCATTTTGTAAACGTTAGCCTTTTAGAATTGTGACATGTGAACACAAGCGACAAGTTCATTACAATACCGCTAGTTGTTGAAAAATGCCAGAAAAATATAGCAACGACATAGCAGTAGATACAATCCAATCCACACTACTGACAGTAGTGAATTTTGGGATTAGGATTGACAAAATAATTCATTAAGTATTGGATTATTTTGCTGCCATGAAAATAATTGGATTTGACTAATATATTAAAATGAAAGCATTGAGCCAGGATTGAGGAGAAAGTACTAGATTCAAGTTTGTCAGTTGGATTAGGATTGGGATTAATTAATTCTTTCAAATATTGTAATCTGGGATTAAATTAATCCCGGATTAATAATTCATTCCCATCCCTGGCTGTGAGTTAGACAGGTTTTGGAGCTCAAAATGTTCGAATAAAGAGCAGGATTAAATATTTGTTTTTATTTGCGTATTTATTTCTTTAATTGTTTCACGCTGCAGTTATTTAGCTTCTTCTCTTTGCCGGGTTTAGAATAAATAATGCTTTTTATTAAAACATTTTGCACTGTATGTACAACCGCACATGTTAACATCACTATCTCATTATTAAAACCAAAGAAAATTAAAACAAACAAGGTTGATCTCTGCATTTCACATGTCACCTTGATGTGCACTTAGAGCAGCTTGCAGGTATCAGGTAGTACCTGAAAAATACCCGCCCGGTCGGGTTCGGGTTAACTAAAATTAAGTACCTGAATATCGGGTCGAGTGCGGGTAGGTGTAAGATCCGCACCTGAAAATTCCGGCCGGGTTGCCGTCAAGTTCGGGTAAAATAAAATACATGAACATTTTATCGGGTTCAAGTTCGGGTCACGGTATTCGAATTACCTGAACCCGAACTTGACATTTCAGGTAATTTGCAGGTATTTATTTCCGCCAAAAAAAATCAAACTTCACATGAATAAAACCTTCCATTCTGCTTGCAATATTTATAAGGGCACTTGGTTTGGGAAAAACAGTGAATACCGAAGTGTTTAGCAAACCGTCAACCAGGCTTGTGCAGTGATTATCGATGAGAGATAAAGTGCAATGGTTTTTATTTAACAATTATTAGAAGTAAGTCATAATTTCGATTTAATTAACATGAGCTTTAAGTGTGCCTGAATTGAAACTGTAAGATTTCAATATAAGTGAAGAAGTAGCCGAAATCAACGAAGAATTAAATCAAAGTGAAAATGACTCAAAAGAAGGCCATAAGCCAGAGAAAAAATCAATAGCATACAGCCATTCTACTTACTGCGGTGAGACGCATAAATTCACTTGTAAATATTAGTTCATTTACTCATAAACTTCTAAAACAAAGCTGACCGCATATCCTACATATTTGTTTATAAGTAGATAAAATTGTAGGTTATGCTAAATTTTTTTAATATTTTGTAGGCACTTCTATGTAGAGAAAATTTCGAGGAAAAAATATATGTCGTAGGTCAGATTTTAAAAAGCACATTTTTATATCGTAACCCATGCTTTTTAATTGAGGTATCCATTAAAAATGGTACTTTTTAGAATTTAGCTGACGATATGTATATGTTCGAACCTTTGATATTCCAAAATGCTGAATAAACCCCCTTTTAGAGTTTCTTGAACATATGTTTTTTTTACTTGTATTAACTTGCTGCAGTGCAAACGGTTTCAAATTTATTTGCATTGACTCCAGTAAGTCTGGATTTCCTCCGAAATAACGTGTTGTCGTGCAAAGTTAAAAGTTGATTCAACAGAATCAGTGTGTAAAATTGTCTAAAATTATCCGTACACAAAATATTCGAAAAAAGAGGATCTTTAAGAATATTACTCTGTCGTTCAATTCCGACAAAGATGCATATAGGTAGTAGGTATAGGGACAAATCTCGGGAGTGATGTATGCAGGTTGTAGGTAGGGTCAAATCTCAGGAGTGATCTATGAATGTAGGCTAAACTGTGGGCTCTACGAAAGAATCTAAAAATATGAAGAATAAAATCTAAGGTTGCAAAATATTTTGCCCAGCTTAGACTACCAATATGATTAACATTAAATCATTAGGTGAAATACCTGAAAGTCAAGTGCGGGTTCAGGTTTGGGTCAGGTTCGGGTCGGGTTTACATCGGATCCGAACTTCAGGTAATTTTTCAGGTACGGGTATCCTAGAAATACCCGACGAAAAATACGTAAAGTATTGGCTCGGATCCGACTGAGCAAGTTTGGGTCGAAGCAAATTTTTTACCTGAAATGTCAGGTGCGGGTCGGGTTCAGGTGCGGATCCTGATTTTTTGGTACCTGAAAGCAGCTCTGATACTGATTTTTTGGTAGCTGAGAGCAGCTCTGATGTGCACATATTCTACACGTATGTTCATCAATATCCGATGCTACCTCGCAAGTTAAATATCATGAATAACACAAATAGCGTACATCAATATTCTATGCACAAATGTCAAAAGTTTCTCTGCAATATTTTACTTAAATGTCCAATAAAATTGTATATTCCAGGCGTCGCTTCACTCATACATTAACGCAGAGGAAAATCGGTGATGCCTACGGTTTCCAAATTCTTAGGAACATTATTTAGTTATTTGTAAATATCGACTTTTTTTTGGTTACAATTTAAATGTGAGTTTGATGGTTAATTTTAAACAGCAGATACTTCCTAAGCAATAATTTCGCAGCGTCCTTTCAAAAGGCAATTTTCTCATTTTTAGAAACATATAAGAATTTGCTCCTGAACTTCGCAAGGAACTGTCTTATTGGTAGTCAATTACTTTAAAATATCAACTATTAATTTATGCACTCTGCGAGACGGGCATTATCATTTTAATACAGTAAATTTAGCTCTACAAATATTCCATTAGTTAATACTGCCTCATTATTACTGTCTTAAAAATTGATATAATACGATTCGTTCTGCTGGAAAAATCCACACATCAAGCATAAGGTAAATACAGGTTAGAAATGTGGATTTTTGGGCCTTTGACGATATTTTCGATTCGAGTAGTGACCCTTGTGGGACGGAAATTCGGAACGCTTATATTTACATGGGATCAAAATCAGAAACGCTTACGTCAAGATATTTCTAATCGTGCCCGATTAATTTGGCGGCAAATATTGCATTCTGTCACCTCTATTTCATTCTGGCAGTTCAAAGAGCAGTGAGCGTACAATTCTCCAAAACTACTCCCCAGATGATGAGGATGTCCACGCAAATTTTGGTGGGTTTCCTGATCACACCCATTATATTTCAATGGTTGACATTTGTAAACCGGAAGCAAATCTCCGCCATGTTAAATGGTATCCTCACTTACTTTGAAGGATTTGAAAGTAAGTGATCGTTTAATTTAAACAACAAAGACGGTTTTAAAAGCTCAATCAGGGATTCTATAAACTAAACCAATTTTTAGGAAAACACGTTCAGGATCGGTTTGCTAAGCAGTCACTACTGACAGATATACCAGGGCTCTTTCTGATCAGCCTAGTATCCTCAACTTACAACTGCTGCTTCATGTCCCTCATTGTTGGTGTGATAATTCCAGAGTACGATTTATTCCTCTCGTCCATGTTCCAAAAAAAAACAGCTCTTGTGATATCTTTCTCAAGAGCCACCCATGCTTACTTTGTCGAATGCATGTGTACTAGGGTTGGTCATACCGATATAACGATACGATATTATCGTTAATATCGTCCAATTTGGAGGAACGATATGCTACGATAATTCTCGTTTATTTCACACGATATATCGGGCTGCTTTAATATCGTTCTAAGAAGGTAGAATAGTCAAAAATTGCATACTGTGACCATCTGACGTATTTCATGCCCTAATAACTGTCATCTGAACCGGAAGGAGTGGTCAAAACCGTTCAATTCAGTGTAGTAAAAATTAATTCATTTCATTTCAGTTCAAATTTTTGAATTTAACTGAATCGAAAACAACGGTTTCCGCATGTAAACTGAAAGAATACGCTTTCTAGACACGAAAGCAGTATTTTCCAAGCGCACAACAGAAGGAAGTTAAACTAAGGGTACAACGTAACATTTTATACAATTGTATAAAATATTGGAATGCCCTCCCTGATATGTTAAGATTTCCCGACTTGAGTTTTTCTAATTTTGTTAAATCCCTAACGAACTCTATACTACTGACCCAGGAATGATGGTGTCACTTAACATATTTTTGTTTAGTTTATTGAACTCTTGATCTTGATTCGGCTGTCTGTTGATTGGAATATGAATCTAACTTGACTATGTGTGTCCAGGATGAAAACCGATACTTGTATTGACTCCTTTTGACATTAATAAAGATTACTACTACTACTACTACTACTACTACTACTACTACAGATCGTTACTATTAGGATCTGGACAGCTTGTAAACGGTAAATCTGTTAAAATTTTTGGAGCAGAATGAATCGTTTGAACTTTCAAGGAAAACGATTCAATTTAATTCAATGTTATGAACTGAATCAATCGATTCAGTTTCATCTTGAATTAAATCGAAAAATTAGTGAATTGAATTGAACTGAACGGAAAATTTTCGATTCAGAATTGGATTAGTCCGAGCACTAGAAGGAATGGTTAAACATTTGGAAAAATGAATAAGTGAAATTGAAGCATTATTTTGGCTTATTTAAATTGCTTATGTAATTTTTAATAAATTAAATACTTATTAAATACTTTTACTGCTTAATTTCATTATTATTTCAATTTATATTGTATATCGTTTTTATCGTTCTACTATATCGTTATCGGGATTATTTTTGTGAACCATAACGATATTAACGATATTTCGAAAGGTAACGATATGACCAACCCTAAATTGTGTACCCACTTGGTCATTCATGGAGTCATTGCTTTATCCTCGCTCATGCATTTAAATTTTGCATTGAGTACGATCAGGTAATGTGTGTGTTATTTTTTTGAACATTTTCAGGATAGATAATTTTGTTTAATAGGCGGGAAAAATTTCATTGTACAATTAGACGAAAGAAAATATCAAATGAAGATTTTTTGCGGGATTACGAATGTCTCGGTCTTCTGACGACAAATTTGAACGCAGTGTATTCGAGGGTGATCATGCCGGTACACAAAGTCTCATTCATCATAACGTGCATTCTGAGCTTGTACTTTACTATCTTGGGGAATGACACAACCTTCAGAGCTTTTATGTTCTCAACTGCTGCCTGCATCTTGCTGTACCTCACCTTCGGATTCACATTTATGGCAAAGTTGTATGAATTATCTAAAACGTTGTTGGAATCCAGATGGGTTGAAGTAAAAGGAAAGTTAATGACCAGAGAATTTCGGAAACTCCGACCCTTGAAGTACCGAGTGGGGAGTTATTACTTTGTGGATAGAATGCTGGTTCTAACATTGCTGGAAACTATTTTCTCATCTCTTGCAAGTCTTTTGGTTGCGCATGAAAACTGAGAAATAAATTCATGGAATTATCCAGGACTTAAGCAATATCTGTATCGAATACTTCAACTGTGTAAATATCCCTTAGGTATTGAAGTGCTCATAAATGTCTTATGTAACTGTAGTTAATGCATTTTGTCATAAAATTTTGTTGTATAGTTTTATACTTGATTAAAATCAAACTTGATTTAAATTTTAAATACATTGTTCAACTAAGAAGCTGAACTGTCGTTGGACCACTATTGGTAATTACAATGAAACGTTGACATGTTAGTTTTAAGATCAATTTGAATATCTCCTCATACACATACATATGGTAGTTGAGCTCGGTGATGACAGTTGTGGCAATGCCTCTGTATGGGAATACATTACAAAGGATGTAACGGTTCATTAACCCTGTAATGCTCAAGCTATGGCAGTGCCTGCCAGCTAACTGCGTAATTTGCGGTTCAAGCCTAAAAGTGACAGGTCAAAGTTTAGCAACATGGCTGATTTGTTTTCTAATCGTTCCCCATTATTTTCACTGCAACTTGACCAAGTCACCAGGCCGGGGGAATTTCGGTTTAGGAGGGAAAAAAAATCAGAAGTAGGCAAAGTTGGCTTTCCGCGGCCATTTTCAATGTTAAGTAAACGGTAATGCGTATTAAGTAGGGCTCATTCAGACATTTTCAAATTTTTAAAAATGGTTTGATTCGCGTTCTAAGCGGAGATGTGACCCATTATTAGCATGAATAATTAGATTTAGGTCGTTTCTATCCGTCCGAAGTGATTTTACCCGGGTAACGGCTACCCGGGAATTTCAATAATGACCCCCGTAGGATAAAATGAAAATAGTCGCCCTACGCAATGTTTTCTCATGCTGTAATACCAACCACAATTAAATAACTGGTTGTGCTTTCATCCTGGCAGCATAATACCCGGGTAGCATCCGGAATTTCAAATTCGCGCCAATGCAATTATATGAAATTATATGTTGGACGTAATGAACACAGTTCAAGCAAAAATATACACTTAAAAATTCTGCAGTTACGATTAGGGCAATACAACTGTAATACCCGGGTACTATAATACCCGGGATTGGTAACAAAAATCTTGGATTATGAAAAATTTAATGTTACATAAAATTCACTACCGTTTCTGCATCCTAATGCGCGACTGTTTATTTTCGCCAATCGGACACGCGGGTACCATAATACCCGGTACGAAAAATTTCAATGGGTAACTGAAAATATTTGATCACGCCCAAGTTATTTTCATTTTACTCTACCACCCAACGAGTAGAATTTATAAGTTGTTACGAGTGCTTAGTTGTTCTGTTGTTTTTGTTCTAGATGAAAAACACGAACATTTTACTTATAATTATTATAGTTCCGACATAAGAAAAGAATGTTCTAACTAATTTTGTTGCTACAATGAATTATTACGCTTGTCCAAATGAAAATGCCCTAGGTTATATGCCTGTCCACCTAAAAATTCCCAGAAAATGCCTTATTCTGGAAATCTAAAATCTATATTTATGGATATAGTTGTACTATATAATATCCATAGAATATATATTATGTATACTATATGTATATATTATACACAGTGTATATATAATATAAAGTATATATAAGTATATATATACTTTATGTATATTACCGTTTTTTCCATGGAAATTTTTTGGAGGTATATATGCATTTTTGTGGTGGACATACGGGCAGCAATTATAAATTGGGGGGTAGATTAATTTTCATTCTAAAACCACCGGAACTTATCAAACTCACGCCAACTTTATACTTCTTTTACTTATATATATATATATCGCACATAATTTATTAAAAATGGATATAAGTGCAGTGTACTAGCCCTTCTCCGATGTTCATGAAACTGAATGAACAGGGTAATTTTAGGGCATCGATACTGTAGATAACAAATCTGGAAGAATCTTGGTGCGTTATAGAACTGACAAAACAAGGATACCGGTATATGCTCCACAAAATTGTATTACGAGAGACATCGACCCTATGTCAAAAACAGACCTCGTGGTCACACCAACGGTCATAAGCAGAATTGGCAATTCTAGCCGATCATCGTTCACGGCGAGAACTACGTTACAGTGGTTGGTTTGGTAAATTTACTAACTTTTGACAATGGTCCCATGTCAAATTTAGTGACCTCTGGGGGTCACACGAACGGCCGTGGGACAAAAGTTCCCAATTCAACCTATTATCGTTCTCCATGGGGAATACATTCCAGGGATTGGTTTGTCAAATATTCGAACTTTTGTATTTGACCCCGGGGTAACTAGTGACCCCTGGAGGTCACACGAACGGTCATGCAACAAAAGTTCAAAATTCAACCTATTATCGTTATCCATGGGGAATACATTCCAGGGATTGGTTTGTCAAATATTCGAACTTTTGTATTTGACCCCGGGGTAACTAGTGACCCCTGGAGGTCACACGAACGGTAATGCAACAAAAGTTCAAAATTCAACCTATTATCGTTATCCATGGGGAATACATTCCAGGGATTGGTTTGTCAAATATTCAAACTTTTGTATTTGACCCCGGGGTAACTAGTGACCCCTGGAGGTCACACGAACGGTCATGCAACAAAAGTTCAAAATTCAACCTATTATCGTTATCCATGGGGAATACATTCCAGGGATTGGTTTGTCAAATATTCGAACTTTTGTATTTGACCCCGGGGTAACTAGTGACCCCTGGAGGTCACACGAACGGTAATGCAACAAAAGTTCAAAATTCAACCTATTATCGTTATCCATGGGGAATACATTCCAGGGATTGGTTTGTCAAATTCGAACTTTTGTATTTGACCCCGGGGTAACTAGTGACCCCTGGAGGTCACACGAAAGGTCATGCAACAAAAGTTCCCAATTCAAACTATTATCGTTATCCATGGGGAATTCATTCCAGGGATTGGTTTGTCAAATTCGAACTTTTGAATTTGACCCCGGGGTAACTAGTGACGCCTGGAGGTCACACGAACGGTCATGTGACAAAGGTTCCCAATTAAACCTATTATTGTCCCCCAGAAGGAATTCATTGGCGGGATTGGTCTGTCAAATATTAGGATTTTTGACATGGTCCCCCACATTACCACGTGACCTCTGGGGCATTGTCACCTGATTGCTACTTCATCCAATCGGCTTGGCACGGTCACCACTTTGTGTACAATGATGTTAGGAGAGCTATTAATTAAATCCAAGTTGATTTAAGGCCCTTTGATTTATTATTCTTAAAGTAGTTTATGATGGGCCCTCGTGCAATACAAAATCATATGGCAGTCCCTGCCATAGCCTGGGTATTTACGCGACAGGAAAAAGCTTTGGAATATAAGGGTTAATGGATTGGACAACAGGGGTTTTATCTGCTGGCATTCAGTTTGCTATTTACACATTCAACTCGTTGGCTAAATTTTAAACCTGTATTTCACACCTTTAAAAGCACAGGTTACGAAATCCTGTTGGTAATTTTAAAACTTAGCCAAGGAATTATGTAGGTTGACGTAGATGTAAGCACAGTTCTCACAATGCAATAATACATGAGAGCTGTTGAAGAGACAATGACTCATAATTAGGAAGATATAGTGACGTCACAGATGGCGCTATGAAACGTTACACGTTTCTCCAATATAGTCAAAGCCATCTCTGTTCCATATTTTTCTGTTTCACTTAAAGGCCTTTTTGAAGTAGGGATAGTGGCAACTGTATGCGCTATGGATAGCGAAACCATTTGTGCTGGCACAGCCTCAGAGTAGCTGTAATGATAATAGCTTCAATGTCTTTTCCAACTCTGTTGGTTGAGTTCAGATTTCGAAGGACCAGCACTACCCGTTGCAGTGCCCTTAGACTTTTCTCCTGCTTTCTTTTACTTTCAACGACTCAAGTACTGGTTTTTAGTACGGATGTATGTATGTACCACGGTGTAAGATAAGAATGGTAAAAGCACAACTCAATTGTAGAGCCAATGCGGTCAAAGCGTTACGCTGTAACCTTGCCGAAGATGGCAGCACTGCATATGTCGTAAGATTTCCATATCGAATCAATAATAAAGGTGGGATTATAAAACTTTAATGCAGTTTAAGTACGTTAACAAACTTTACAAACTACTTTCAAATGTCCGGGAGTTGTTATTACACAGGTTGTGATTCCGGATATATTAAAGGGTAAGCTGTGCATTTGTTTTTAGGTCCGAAGGACTTACAATTAAAGCAGCAATGGAAGAAAAATATTCCTCCTTGTGCAGATAAACAGTGGGATGACAAAGTGTCTCGATTGTGTCATTTAAATTTTGACGACCGGTATCTAATTAAAGAAAACACTACAATTAAAAGGTCAAATAATTGCAAGAAAGGAAAGAAAGAGGTGGAAGGTTTCTACAGATGTACTTCCTACAATACTCTCGAATAGACTTGTCCTGAATTATTTCGACCACAATATCAGAAATCGAAAGAACCCTGCAAGTCGAAAACAAGATATGAACTCGTCGAAGGTGTTGAAGAATAAGGTAGGTTATTATAGGTTTTTTAAATTTCTGAATGTAAAACGGTATTTAAAAAAAATATAACTTTGTAGATTCTCCACCCTTGTGATTGAATGCGTGAGTTGTTTTATTTCGGATCTTCCTCATCAGACAAAATGTATGCGCAATAACATGCTTAATAAAGACAGCGTAAAGGTAACAAATTTGAAATTATATTTTGTCTTACAGTGATCTAATTACAATTTTTGTATATTAGTTTAATGGGACAGACGTAAAATTCAGCCATTATAGTATATTGTATTTGGAGGACAAGCAATCCGTGATCAGAGTCGGTTAATTTGCTTAATTTGTTTAGTCGTCAGTTGGATCGTGTCTGGTTCTGCCGAGAATGTCCGAATTAGGAGCAGAGCTCCGCACGGGCGGGATAATTTTTGATACCGAACTTGAACCGGAACCGTACTTGAATTTTTGGGTAAAAGCAGAGTGAGATCCGGACTTGCTCGTTCAAGTACGAGTACAAAATCCGGTACTCTGAGTGCGGGTAAAAGTACAATGTAGGCGCACTCGTACTCGGACCGAATTTTCAAGTATTTTTTAAAAACCGGACCGACCCGTACTTGAACTCGTACTTGAACCGTACTCGAATTTGTAAATTTTAGTTTACATTTTTTTACACATTTTAGTTAACCGTAATTATTTTATTTTATTTTTAAATGCAATAAAATTATTCACTGTTTTTGCTATTATTTCTAGCCTTTATAGAGTAAGTACGCGTATCTTAAACGAGCAAAAGGATTTGTTTTGCCGATAAATTTTCAAATAATTCATCGTCTGGCATCATCGATGGTGCTGCTGTGGTGGCAATTCATTACTTAAGCTAATGATAAATAACTAATTGAGTTTTACCCATGAAATGTTTGCAACAAATAGTCGATAGTGACGTAGTGTCAGAACTGCGAGTTAAGATATTAAAAATTTGATATTAAACCTTTCTTATCCGAAATATTTTTAACTATTACCATTAATACATTATTGAAGAGAATGTCTTAAACCTTGTTTATTGTGTTTTCTGTACATGTTCTAAACTCGCAACTATCGCTTATATAAAAATACACAATGGTTATCTGAAAAGCTTGCACAATTTTCGACCGACTAGCGTTAAAACTTATTAGTTGTATGTATGTACTTCAAACACTGAATAATCTAAAAAACATGCCAAATTTTTAAAAGCCGACATTGCTTTACTTTTTGAAAGACCTCAGGTAAATGAGTAAATTTAAAGATATCTAGAATGTAATTTCCCGTATCCCGTGATAGATCAACCTCGCAAATATCCATGGCAATGAAGTAGTGTTTCTTTTCGGTATCCGGAATTCCCGAGGTTCCGGTTCGGTTTCGGGTCAACGGTTTAAAGAACCATTATATTTCGGTCTGGTTTCTGGTCAACGGTTTAAAGAACCGTTAAATTTCAGTCATTTGAAAAGGGGGCACAATAATTTTGACTTCTATAAAAATGAATCCTATTCCTTTTTTGCCAAAGGAACCGGAACCGGTTCGTGAAACGGTTTTATTTTCCGGATCGGTTCCGGGAAGGCAAAAATGTCCCGGACTCTAACATATCGGTTCCAGAATACAGAAATGTGATTTTTTCGGTTTGGGAAAACGAGTCGGGTCGAGTCCATATTTTGGTACCGTACAGAAACACTACAATGAAGTCTGCCCCTTAAACTGATTGTGAACTAAAGTTTCAATACTGTAGCGGTTAGAGTTCTATGTACCATACAATGCCTTCATTGTATTTTCGGTAGTTTCATTGAAGTATAACATTCCATATGTAGTTGTGTTGTACAAGTCGGCTCTCTGCTCACATCAAAATAACAGCCAATGATGCAGGATTTAAGGCATGACTTTTCTACGCATGATTAGGTGGAAGTACTCGAGTACTTTTTGCATTTAAAGTACGAGTACCAAGTAATTTCAAATTCAATACTTGTACTTGTACTCGTATCTTGCTTCGAGTACTTTTTGAGAACTCGTACTTGTTACGATACTCGGTTCAAAATTACTCAAATACAAGTACGCATAGGGTTACTTGACCCGAGAGTACGAGTACATAATTTATTGTGACTCCGTACTCGACCCGAACTTGTACTCGTACTTGAAACTCGAGTAGGTACTCGAACCCGTGCGGAGCTCTGATTAGGAGGCACTGATTCCATAGTTAACTATGTTGGAACAATATTTTTATAATGTGGAATTAAATCCTCCAGTGTTGTTCACTAGTCCGCACTGAGTGTGAGGTGAGATGGGATTCAGTTGTCCCTCTTTACGGATGGACCATTTGTTGCAGTAGGAATTCGCTGGTAAGAAGTTCAGAGCATCTTATGCGGGTTCAAGTTATCTAGTAACAACTTTATTTAATGTATTTCGGACCTGTATTTAAACTCCAAGATGCCGACATGTAGAGTCATACTGGAATCCGATGTGCCCTGAGCAACTGTTCCCATTTAATTACCGGAAAGTACCACTTTCCATTTATTGTGTGAAAGAAAGAAGTGTGACGGCCGCAGAGACGTCACCCACCACTTATGTGTAGTGTAGATTCTAGAATTGTCACTTTCAATATACTAAAACAATATAATCGGTCATTTTTTAACAAAACGTTTGTACAATAATTATTTGTCGACATTTAATGACGATATATAAATGCCTTGAGATAGATCGGTTCCCTTACATAGTAGTAGCACAAAAATCATTTTATGGACATTCCCTCTAACGTTCAGAATTAAAAGCTCAAAACGAATGTACGAGATGGAAACCCTTTACCTTTGTATTCGCAACATGTACAGTGTTGCATTGGAATGTATTGGAAGTACTGACGTTTTTACGCGAATGATCATGACCTGATTAAATCACAGTCCTCAGATACTTATCCGTAGTATTTTATTATCGTCGGCTAAACTTCCTAACCGGCTAAAATAAAAAATGCTTAGAATGCGGACCGGCTATTTAGGGCTGTCGCTCAAAACTCAACCCAGCCATAATTCCCCGATTCCCCTTAACTTGCCCACATTTTCCGCTCCCTTACACTACTCCCCCCGTACTACACCATACTTCCCTTTCCATTATTTCCCCTCCACTTATTCTCCCCTTCCCCCACTTCCTATCCCCTTCCCCGCCACTTCCTCCTCTTCCCCTCCACTTATATTTCGCGTCTCCGCCACTTATCCTCCACTTCTAGAATTATCTGCCACTTTCCCTCGACTATTCCTACACTATTACTCTACTACTCCTGGAGGGGTAGTGGAGGGGTAGTGGAGGGGTAATTGGGGGGTAGTGGATGACAAGTGGTGGGGGAGGTGGATGAGAAGTGGAGGTGTAGTCCATTTCACGTACGTGATATATACTGCAAAAGTGAATCATGGCCGTGTTTCACTTAAGAGTTTGTAGCGAAAGCAAAATAGCCGGTCTTTATTTTAAGCATTTTTTATTTTAGCCGCTTAGCAAGTTTAGCCGACGTTATGTTCTTTCTAAATATGTAATTTAAAAAAATATATTATTAAAATTCGAATCAAACTTTGATCTCAACGTGGCAGCAATGACAGTGACATCTTCAAAGAATTTAAAAATTGTTCATTCCAAAAACTTGTTCCCTCCAGCAATTAATTTCAGAAAGTATACATCGTCGGCTAAACTTGCTAACCGGCTATAATTTAAAATGCTTAGAACGAAGCACGGTTATAAAGCTGAAATCTCAAATGTGAAAACCGGCCATAATTCCCCGCTTCCTCTCCTCTCTGCGGACCGGGGTTTATGCTCTACAGCACAGGGGAATTATAGCCGGGTTTCATTTTAGAGTTTGCAGCGGGAGCGCTATAGCCGGTTTTCATTTTAGGCATTTTAAATTATAGCCGGTTAGGAAGTTTAGCCGACGACATGCTTAGATGGGAAAATAGTCATGTGCTAATTTGCAAGTTTCTGACGGGACTGAACCCAGTTTGATTCTACTTGAGAATGCATTTGATTGATTTGACAAAACATATGACAAAGTTTTAGAGCGGTTTTTCACAGCCCGACTTACAGAATTTGTTCGTCCTGTTTACACAATCGGTTTGGTTGTAGGCTGCGCGTGCAAGATACATTTTCGAAAATGGAACTCTTAAATTAAATATTTATTTGACTTGATGGTATTTTTTATTTCCTTAATTGAAGAACATCATTAAATATGTGTAATTACTTCGAGATTCTCAAGACAGTCATTAGCTTCTGATATTTGCCATATAATACGGATTTGAATAATAAATAATAGTTGTTATTACAATTGTTTGTATATGACCACTAATGTTAAAATGATTCATCAAACCGTCCAAAGAAAATTAAAACCAACAAAAACTATCTTTCATTTCATGTCACCAAGATGCACACATCTTGTGTATGCACATTGTAAATACCGGATGCTATCCCGCAAGTCAAATATCCAGAAATAGAATTCGTGCGCCAACACACAATACACAAATATCAACAGTTTCTGTACAATATATTACGTAAATACCCAATTGAAAATTCTAACGTAGCTAAGTTGCGCTGCTCTTGCAACAGCAGAGCAAAGTCTGGGGTACCTGCGATTATAAAATTCTTAGAGAATTTTTAGTTAATTATAAATATCCAACTTCTTATCTCGATAATCCAGCTTTAAGTTTAATTAACACAATAAATTTGGCATTGTTATTTTGATTTTAAAGAGCAGCAAATCAATCATTCTTTCTACTGATATAGATTTTGACCAACTATTTTTTCAATTGTGAGTACATGCTGCAATGCAGTCTTGCTCTTCGTAAAATGTATTTCGTATTTATTGTAGTCAATTGGTTTAAAATATTAGCTATGTTCTATGTCTTGAGTCAGCTCAACACAATCAAAGTCACTTAAATCATCTAAATTTAGCTTTTCGGATATGATATGTACTTTCTGTACTTCTACATATTGTACCTACAAATTATCCGAGTTCTGCTTCAATAATGTAGGGAAAAATTTGCGCAATACGGGAACTCCTGCAGGAAAAAACCACCTATCAAAGCATAAGGCTTCATTCTTTTATTACGTCATCAGAAAAGGGGGGGGAGAGGGGGTTATTAGGAAATGACGATGATGACAGGTAAGAGGGAGAGGGGGCAAGCGAAAAATGAAGAATATAAATCATCCACGCGAAAATGCTAATTTCCTGGTTTAAAAAGTGTTGCTTTGTTTTGAAACACACTAATTTGTTGGCGTTCAAACAATACCACGCCGGAAACGACTACGTTAATTTTTCGCTCTAATATGCAACTCAGAAAAGATGTCAGTTGCAATTCATAATGTCGGGCATTTCATATATTTTGGGATGACGTAATTAATACGGGAGCGGGGGGGGGTCGAGACTGGTGTGATTAATAATAATGAACTTCGTGGAAGGGGGAGGGGGGTTTGAAATGAGGAAAAATCTGATGACGTAATAAAAGAATGAAGCCTAAGGTAAATCCAGGGTAACAAATTACAGTTAATGAAGAATTGGCTTATAACTATTAATCAATAATTATTACGATTAACGATTACTTTTAAGCAGTTAAAACCTTTTGCTTCAGCTTATCCAATGTAAGTTATAACGACACAAAAAATTGCAAATCTCGCATTTTGAAGTAAATTCTAACCAGAATTTGCAGAATTATTTTCATTTACCTAGGTCCATATTTGAGGCCACATTCAGTGAGAATGTGAAGCAAACGTTTTAGGTTTTTGGCATTACTGTAGTTTCTTTTATAGGCAAAATTGTTTCCCTAATGTCTTTTGATGGTAATTTATAGAAACATTTTCAGGCTTTCCGGAGAGCTTCTGAGCAGAATCCTTGAGTTAGAAGTACATCTTAAAGTACATTATAGCCACATCTTTAAGAGCAATGGAATTTGCTTATTTACAGTCTGTAATTCATAAAAATGTGTCTAAACGCTGTGCTTATAGTTATTTCATGAATCGGACCCACGATACCAGATTGAAACAAATAAGGGTTTATTTTTCTGCAAATTCTCAAAAGCAATAGCTCACATGTGTTAGCACAGATTATTTGATTTGATTTGATTTGATTTATTTAGTTTCAGTTGGCAAGTCATACATCAAACTTAATCTATGATTTCCAATGACGGACAACATCTACAAATAACACCTACATTTTTACATATACATATTATTCAGATTACATATTTATCTCATAATGTTTTTGCTTAATTTATGCTAACTATGGAGAGAAGACTTGAAAATTCTCTCCGCGACAGACAAGTGTGGTAGGCTGTGCTGGGCTCGATCTAGCCATTCCCTGCAGGTCGTAGCAGGTACTTTACCACTGGACTGTTCTTGTCTGCCCAAAACGATTATAGCATATAAAGCATTATTATAGCATTATAGCCCCTGAAACGATATTTTTTGACCTATTCAGGTGATTTCAGAAACAGTTGAATCCCATTGAAATTTGAATCGAGAACGCAAATTTGAAATATTTTGATAACCAACGGACTGTCCAGATTTTTCTTAAGTATTCGACACCGAATTTGAATAATTTTCCCGCTATCCCTTCCCTGATTTCTACATGTTAAAGTAATTTCTGATTTTACTCTTTACCTTCCCCTTCAGTACTTTCCTTGTTTTGTGCGCCCATATCAATGGTTTGCTGTGCAGAAAAACCATAGGGCTGCTTTCCGGGAAATAACTAAAACAAACCGGGCAATTAAAGCACAATAAATTGTAGCCTTGGGTTCCTTTGGTGGTTTGGGGGCCTTCGGAGTGGCGGGTTTTTTTCGGGGCCTTTGCTTTCTTTCCAGCTGCAGCTGGGGCCGGTACTGGGGCTTCTGGGGCTTCTACCTCTGGTGATCCGTCTGCCATCCTTGCTTAGTCACCCAAAACAGTAATCAACATATTATCATCATTGTAAAAATAAACTCACTAAACATCACCCATCACGGTTTCACAACAAAGATTACGTCAACATGTGCTTCCGATAAACATATATACGCAGAGTTCAAGTTACTACTTACTCCCAGCCCGGTATTCGAATGTTTTTTCATGAGTTCCAATAAAGTATCGATTTCCATTTCGAGTTTTATACTGTCACGTGCGAGAAAATGTTCACAGAAAGCATCTATTTAAAGCCGCACACATAAATAACGAAACGTGTATGCTTGTTAATGGGCAGTGATTTGAAGCCTGTGTTGCAAGCCTGTGTTGCAAGCCTGTGTTGCGGTATCGGTCTTACAAGACTGTTGAGTGAATCATGCTTCTCATTTCTTGCTAAGATAAGATCCTCCTAAATCTTACTAACATCATTGGGAGGCTTGAAACTAATAAAGTAGAAGTTCATTTTTGTTGCAATGTGTTATCAAACAAACAAATTTGGAATTACTGTTATAAAGAACTAACGAAAATTAGTTAGGCATGTTAACAGTTTACTCTAATTTTTTAAAATTGTTATACGAACACTGCTTGCTTTTCCAATTATTTAAATTTCAGTTGAGTGTTTTCTGCACTTAAATTTATATTAAACGATTTGTGATTCGGAATCCAAATTTAGAAAGTATTCAAATATATGTGAATCCGTATCGGTATTCAAATGTTTATGCATTTAAAATATTGAAATTAAAATTCGAATAAGTAATTGACACCGAATTCAAATCATTTTCCCGCTATCCCGTCCCTGATTTCTACACGTTAAAGTATTTTCTGATTTTACTCTTTACCTTCCCCTTCAGTACTGTCTTTGTTTTGTGCGCCCATATCAATGCTCTGCTGTGCAGGAAAGCCATACGGCTGCTTTCCGGGAAATAACTAAAACAACAAACCGGGTAATTAAAACACAATAAATTGTAGGTTGAAACATAACTGCAATGAAGTTTTAAGTGTATGAGAAATATTTCAATATTTAATTTTATTTACTTCGGTGACAAACTTCAAAACCGAGGGTTTGCTAATCTCCTTCTCTGCTCTTAAGCCCCAATCATATCGATATTGGCCCGAGCTGCTTTCTTCTGGTTTCAGCAACAATGTTGAAACATATTCCTTAAAGTGTAAAACCAATGTAGTTATAATCTTCCTATCATTATGTCTAAATGTTTGCAAAAGCATTTGATTTTGACAATTTAAAACCGATATAATTTACATGCGTTTACTTGGTTCAAAATGCATCGCAGGTTCTGTCTTTGCTTGCATATAGCCTTCGACAGCTGCAAACGTTCCAGCACTGTCCAAATCATATCTTCAAAACATTTAAACTAAGGATGGAATAAACATCTCTAAAAATGTTTTTTTCTTGAAATATTCAAATGTATGTTGATTAAAAACGTGACAACGATGAATAAAACTAAAGGAATAAAACTTACCTTCATCTATTGGATGACAAAGCATAATGCGGAGAATCAATATGACCAATAGAACCGATCGTTTTACTTTCACGTCTTCAGCATCTTGAGCAGTTATCTGTGTGATATGCGAGGGAAACATGCTTACAAGAATGTAATTTCCATAGCTACATCTACCGCTCTTTTGTCCGACTCCAGTCAACTCAATGCCAAAACTCTGCAAATGGAAAAGGGACATGCTAAAATTACTGGATATCGAATTAAGAAAGCAATTGAATTTAATTTTCATTCGCTGTTCAATAGAGCAAATTGGATAAGTTTACCTTTTCCAGAATTTCCGAAATGTTTGCCATTACTTCAGCAAAAGATGTATGCTGATTATTCATGGCATTTGCGACAATATCCCCTCTCGCTATTGGGGTCTTTTTAAAATTTTGCATGAATAAGTACAAAATGGTATTGGGTATCATGCCACCCATTGTGTACACTGAAGCCGACATAGTAACTGCTTTGAGGCGTGGCTCTGAAAAAAGAAACCCCATGTAAGTCTGATGTCAAACTAGTCTTGCTGTTTTATAAACACCACATTTTATTTAAAATGAGCAGTTTAGAAGTTTTGTTAATGTAAACAAACATTTCAACATTCAATTACATTTGAATGGCTAATTCGACAAAGGTTTCTGGCGGTTTTTGTATTACCATCAGATAACATATGTTGTACCAGCAGAAAACGTTTCCGACTTGTTTGGTTAATACATACATACGTATAGTGTACATATTAAACATTTAATTGCAAGTAGTTATACAAATCTCTGGCTTGTCATTAGGGATAACTAAAATGAACTGATTATTGGACACAAAATTGGACTATTAGTGCTAATAACTATAGCTTGTATTAGTGTGGAATAAATGTTGATTAATGTAAATTATCAATTATATTTAGTTAATAATATAGTATAAACTATAATATACAGAAAACCAGGTTACCACTATACGGAAAATCATTATATGGAGGGAGTTTCCTATGTTAAAGGGTAGGAGGCGGGATCGGGAGGTAAAACGTGACCACTATTAACAGGAATCCATTATTGGACGGCCATTATATACAGCTTATACTGTAGTTGAAAAAACTGAAGCATTGGCTAATTTGCAAGGATTCATATGAACCTGCCTTAGTCGATTCTTTGGATGCAAATAAAAATATTGTAGCCAAACATCTTCCAATTGTTTCTCTACGGCCAAATTATTATTTCATTTCAACCAAAAATTAATTGTATAATAAAAAATGTTTAAATAATAATTGGCCCTGGAACCTTATGTATTGTTTACTGATGTCTTTTTAGCGCATTTATATAATGTAAACCAGTATTGCAATGTATTTAGATACATGTTCCTTATAGGAGCATACCGTTATAAGGGCGCTTTTGGAGTGTTTTTAGTGGTGCCCTTATAGCGGGAGTGCACTGTTGATACACTGGTAGGCTTCAACTTTGCACTACACTTATGTGCAAATGGTCTCAGGGGGACTTGTACTAAA